>CM037012.1:10578750-11327500 GCA_020875875.1 Dioscorea alata
TCCTGCCGCTGCATCTAAAAGTTGCTTAGTGCTTGGATTCAACCCATTATAAAAAGTATGAATGATCATCCACTCGGGGAATCCATGTTGCGGGCACTTCCAGAGGAGCTCCTTGAACCTATCCCATGTCTCGAATAGAGACTCCAATTCCACTTGCATGAAGGATGAGATATCATTCCGGAGCCTTGCTGATTTTCCCGGCGGGAAATACCTAGCCAAGAATGCCTCGGCCATCTCTTCCCATGTAGTGATAGATGCTCTCGGTAATGAATGTAACCAATGTCTTGCTTTCCCCTTCAATGAAAATGGGAAGGCTCTCAATCTGATTGCGTCGTCCGTTACCCCATTGATCTTCAACATGTCGCACACTTCAAGGAAATTCTCTAGATGGTTGTTGGGATCTTCATCGGCCAACCCATTAAACTGTGCGGACTGTTGCAACATTTGAATGAACGACGGCTTCAACTCAAAGTTATTTGCGGTAATTGGGGGCCTCACAATGCTTGATTGGGTCCCCATTACCGCGGGTCTAGCAAAATCAACCAATGTCCTTTGTTGTTCGTTCTGTTCTGCCATAGCTTCCGACCCTTCTGAATCTATGCTGGCTTGCTCGGATTGTTCTTCCACAGGCTCTTTCCCTTTACGGTGTATTCTCCTTCCAATGTTCGGGTCTCCTTCAACAAGAATCGAAGGGTTCCCGCGGGTCATAACCTGAAGCCAACACAAAGAAAAAAGAAAAATAAGAACGATGATAGTTAAAGAAAGTATGAAATAGTCAACGAAGTGAATGACTAAAATAGCAAAAACAAGTATAAAAAATACGCCTATTCCCCGGCAACAGCGCCAAAAACTTGACACGACCTTTTGCGTGCGTACCGCAAGTGCACGGCCTTGTCGAAGTAATAAAAGTTACCCCGGTAAGTGGGTAGTCGAATCCACAGGGAATAGGGATTTAAAATACGAGAAGTTGCTATTGAGTCGTGTGATGTGCGAAAAGAAACAATGATCGGAGTGATGAGTTAATTTATGGGAACTAGAGTAGATGCAAAGCAAATAAATCGAAAGATGAAAGAGAGAAAAGTGCAAGCAACGAGTAAAAAGAGAGAGACTAGTAATAAGTGAAAATAGGGTATCCGGACAAGTTACCTCTAGGACTTATGCTTCTAGTGCAAGACTATGCTATTATACCTTCCTATTGATGTTAATTGAGTCGAGGAAAATCCTGAAACACACGGTCCCAAATCTAAGGTCAACCGTGGCTAACCCCAACACTATGTCCTGGCAATAGGATTCACGTCAACCCTTCACTCTGTTGATTGCTCAACTAAGCCCCAGGGGAGTATTTCTACCTAAGCCTAACACTACGTGGGATTGCTTTAAGCTCTAGGGACTCCTAGTGATAAAACCTGTTCCTATGTATGATAGTTCTAACCCTTTGGTCCAGGAGGAAGAACCATTGTCTAAATTAAGCCCCAGTGCGTAGGATTCACGTCACCCCAAAACCTTGGGGGAGTTTGTCTACCTAGCACTTCACTCTATTTCGACCTCTAATGACTCAAGGAATCGGAGGTAGGGAGAAATCACAACGGAAGGGAAAGGGGTACGGTGCTACCTCACAACTTTCCCTCTCAACCCTCTTCAATTTTAAGTAGTCTAATCCTATAGGAGTTGTCACACCTCCAAAGGATAACCTAGATTGTTCTTAATCCTTAGTGTCACGGCTAAGAGAAAACAATAGCACAAGAAATCTAAAATTGAAACTCGAATTTATTCATCAATTAATGGAAAAGCATAATAACAATGTCAAAGAAACATAATTATCCTAGAGTTTAACAAGTCCGAATACCCACGAGGGGTTTAGCTCCTCATGGAGCTATACATGTTCATCAATTTATGAAAGAAAGAACAAAATAAAGACATCAATGAAAACCCCCTCGCGTAAGGTGTGGCCGTGGACTTGTGCGGCCGTCGAACGTCGGTGACGATGCCGATGACGCGCTCCAATCCTTCACAAAGTCCTCTCCGAAACCCTAGCTGCCCTCTCCAGAAGTTGGGGAGAAAGATAGGTCAAAAGATTCTTCAAAAAGTCTCCAAATCGGCTTTAAATAGGCTGAGTGCGGCTTTAAATTTGAAGTTATCGGGAATTCACACGGCCGTGTGGAATTTCCACACGCCCGTGTGAAGTTTCTGTCTTTCCTAAAAATTACTTCAAACGGCCGTGTGTTAATTCCACACGCCCGTGTGAAGTTTCTGGCTTGCTGGAAAATCAATCCACACGGCCGTGTGTTAATTCCACACGCCCGTGTGACGTCTCTGGTTTGCTGGAAAATTAGTTCACACGGCCGTGTGTTAATTCCACACGCCCGTGTGAATTCTATGGAACCTTGATTCTTCGGCAGAAGTGCACAGTAACTTGCTACAGTGATTCGCTACATTAACAAGCTGCAGTGTTGCTGCAGTAACACTCCGAAATGCTCCCGAATATGTTGTTTCTTCATCGAGGCCATTGAATTGGGCACACAATCAATGGTAGATCGTGCCTATTGCTTCGAGTCTCCTTCTTGGTGAAGTTTTCCTAAGCTACACGAGTTAGACTTGTTGTGAATGTGACTGCCTTTGTGCCCCTCCAAAGGAGGTTGGCACACACTCACAAATCTAACCTCGTGCCTTGTTCCTTGCTTGGTCTGAAAACCTCCCAACAACGGCGAACACGACCTAACTTCGTTCTTCTTTTCCAACTTAGCTTCACGAAACCTACAATGCTCAAGAATACACAAATGCACACTATTTAGTGATAAAATCTGATAAAAGTATGTTCATTTGTAAGATAATAACGCTTCGCGTTACTACAACACAAGCACTTATCACAAATACATAAAAACAACCAAAAGCATAATGAAAACACCCCCTGAAAAGATCATGGCCGAATGACGCTTCCAAAGACGCCACCCAAGGAGTGACTTCCTTTGTCAAACTTCCTCTCTAATGCAAATCGAAGGCGTGGATTCGTCGTCTCGTGCTCTCCCCGTCGTCCTCTCCTCAAGAAATGCTTCCAAAAGCCGGCCTCAAGCTCCCAAAGAAGATGGTGAAGTGTAGCTTTTCTCAAGACCTAGCCTCCTTCTCCCAAATGGACTCAAAACCCTTAAAAACCTTTCCGAGAGAATCCCTAAATATGGTACAGTAAACTGCTACAGTAACCCTGCTACAGTACATATTTGACCTCTGCAGTGCCCGCATGACAGCCCGCATGAACCTCCAAACTTAGCCATTTTGCCAAAGGGTTCGTGCTACAGTATCTGCTATAGTAGTCGCTACAATACCCCCACTCAGAAATAGTGTTTTTGTCGCCGATTTCTTCTCAAATTTTATCAAAGAGCTCGAAGGGGTCACATCAGTACCTGTAACACGAAAGAAACCAATTCAGACCAAAAACAGGCGTCAACTCATAGAAAAATACGTAATACATACACCCGAATACATGGAAAATACGTATGTTTAGGCGTTTATCAAGGAGACATTCCCAAAAGAAAACATAAGATTAGGGTTTTGATTAAAAAAAATAGGTGGCATTCCAAAAACAAAACTTAAGATTATGGTTTTGATTAAAAAATACGAGACCTTCATAAAAGAAAGCATAGGATTAGGGTTTTGACTCATAACTGAAAAATATAGTAGGATTAGGGTTTTGATTCAAATATGGTTGGTATTCCGAAAAGAAAATATAAGATTAGAGTGTTGATTAAAAATCAGAATCCTATGTTTTCTTTTCTTATTGTCTCCTTTTTATCAGTAATGTTATGATAAATAGGAGACATTGCTAAAAGAAAAGAAAGGATTAGGTTTTTGAAAGATAAGAGACATTCTAAAAAGAGAGCATAGGTTAGGATTTTTATTCCAAACCGAAATGTAGGTAACATTCCTAGAGGAAAACATCGGATTAAGGTTTTGATTCAAAACCCTAACCCTATTCATGAAAGAAAGGATTATTTTTTTTATTTAAAAACAAGAGACATTCCGAAACTAAAACATAGGTCACGATTTTGATTCAAAACTATTAATTCAGGACATTTCCAAAACAGAAAATAGCTGATATTTTTAAAAGAAAATATAGGATTAGGGTTTTTATTCAAAACTTATAAGTTGGAAACGTTAAGAAAAGAACCCATAGGATTCGGGTTTTGATTGAAAGATAGGAGACACTACAAAAAGAAAACATTGGATTAAAATTTAGATTTAAAAAATAGAGACATTACTATATGAAAACATAGGATTAGTGTCTTGATTAAAAACCAAAAACTAGGAGACATTTCCAATTAAAACCATAATTCAAATCCTATGTTTTCTTTACAGAATACCTCCTATTTTTTAATATAAGGCATTTTAAAAAGAAAACATAGGATTAAACATTTGATTTAAAAATTTGAGACATTCAGAAAAAAAAAAAAATAAGATTAGGTTTTTGATTGAAAGATAATAGATATTTGAAAAGAAAACTTAGGATTAGGGTTTTGATTGAAAAATAGGTAGCATTCCAAAATAAAAACATAGGATTAGGATTTTGATTGAAAATATGAGCCAATTCTAAAAGAAAATGTCGGATTAGTGTTTTGATTAAAAATTATCAAACATTACCAAAACGTAAGATAAGATTAGGGTTTTGATTAAAAAATTAGACATTCTGTAAAGAAAACAAAGGATTAGGTTTTGATTCAAAACTGAAAAATAGGACAAATTCTGAAAAGAAAAACATAGGATTCGGCTTTTGAAAGATAGAGTTCATGTTTTAATTGAAAGATAAGAGACATTGCAAAAAGAAAACATAGGATTATTGTTTTGAGTCAAATATTGCAGGTATTGCGATATTACTACATTTCTATAATTGTAGTGGCTCTTATTATAGAAATGTCTCATATCTTTCAATCATAGCACAAATCCTATGTTTTCTTTTCGTAATACCTTTTTTTTTTTTTTAATCAAAACCATAATAATGTCTCCAATTTTTCAATCATAACCTAATCCTATGTTTCTTTTTTAAATGGCTCATATTTTTCAATCAAAACCTTAATGCTATGTTTTTTTTTCAGAATGTCTTCTACTTTTTCAGTTTTTAATCAAAAACCTAATATTTTCATTTCATTTAGATTGTCTGTTATTTTTTTAATCAAAACTCTAATCCTTTGTGTTTTTTAGAATATATTCTATTTCTCAGTCAAGTTCTATGGTTTCCTTTTTTTATTAAAAAACTTAATCCTATGTTTTTTTATTGTAATGTCTCCTACTTTACATTCAAAACCACAATCGTATGTTTTTTTTTTTTTTTTTTATAGTAATGTCTTCTATTTTCCAATCAAAACATTAATCCTATATTTTCTTTTTGTAGTGCATACTATATTTTATGTAAAACCATAATCTTACGTTTTTTTTTTGTAATGTCCACTATTTTTTTAATGAATATCCTAATCCTATGTTTTTTTTATATTAATATCTTTTAGTTTTCAATAAAAACTCTAACCCTAGTATTATTGTTTTGTTTAAAAAACTAGCATGCATTCTAAAAGAAAAGATAGAATTAAGTTTTTGATAGAAAAATAGGGTATATTTCCAAAAAAAAATTATAGGATTAGGGTTTTGACTCAAAAATAGTAGACATTCAGAAAATAAAACATAATATTATGGGTTTTATAAAAAATATAATATATTTTGAAAAGAAAACATAGGATTTGGGTTTTGATTTAAAAATAAGAGACATTAATATAAGAAAACATAGGATTAGGGTTTTGATTAAAAAATAGTAGGCATTTTGAAAGTAACATAGGTTTGGGTATTGATTCAAAACTGATAAATAAGGGGCATTTCCAAAACAAAAAAATATGATTAGGTTTTTTATTCAAAAATATAGGAGCCATTTTGAAAGGAAATCATAGGATTAGGGTTTTGATTAAAATATAGTAGGCATTACGAAAATGATACATAGGATTAGGGTTTTGAATGAAAAAGATAGGATTAGAGTTTTGGTTAAAAACTGATAAATAGTAGACATTAAGAAAAAAATAAAGGATTTGAGTTTTAATTGAAACATATGAGGCATTCTGAAAAGGAAACATGGGATTAGTGTTTTGATTCAAATATTGTAGGCATTATGAAAATAAAACATAGGATTAGGGGTTTTATTGAAAAATAGGAGAAATTAGTATAAGAAAACCTATAATTAGGGTTTTGATTAAAAAAAAAGTCGATATTCACAAAACAAAACATAAGATTATGGTTTTGATAAAAAATAGTAGACATTTCAAAATGAAAAGAAAGTATTATAATTTTGTTTCTAAAATTAGGAGACATTCTGAAAAGATAGGAGGCATTCGAAAAACGAAACTTAGGATTAGATTATAAAAATGTCAACTAATGCAAAAAGAAACATAGGATTAGGATTTTGATCATAAACAATGAGACATTCACAAAGGGAAACATAGGCAGAAATTCCCAAAGCAAAGGATTAGTTTTTTTTATTCAAAATTGATAAATAGGAGACATGAAGAAAAGAAAACATAGGATCCTAGTTTTGATTAAAGGATAGGAGGCATTCCAAAAAGAAAACATAGGATTAGGATTATGATTCAAATATAGTTGCCATAGCGAAAAGAAAACATAAGATTAGGATTTTGATTCAAATATAGTTGTCATTCTGAAAAGAAAATATAAGATTTGTGTTTTTATCAAAAAAATATGAGACATTAGTATAAGAAAACATAGGATTAGGGATTTTATTCAAAAATAGTAGACATTGTAAAAAAACAATAATAGGATTAGTGTTTGATTCAAAAATTGGAGGCATTATGAAAAGAGGGATTTTATTCAAAAATAGTAGACATTGTAAAAAAAAAATAATAGGATTAGTGTTTTGATTCAAAAATTGGAGGCATTATGAAAAGAAAACATACAAATTGGGTTTTGATTAAAAAATATTAGGCATCAGAAAAAGAAAACATAACTCTAAGGTTTTGATTCAAAATAGTAAACATTAAGGGAAAAAAACATAGGATTCTGTTTCTTATTGAAATTAGTAGACATTAAGAAAAGAAAACATAAGATTCAGGTTTTAACAGAAAGATAGTAGACATTACTAGAAGAAAAAAAATACGATTATGGTCTTGATTCAAAAATAGTAAACATTCTGAGAATAAAGCATATGATAGGTTTTTGATTTAAAAATATGACACATTACGAAAAGAGAAACATCAGATTATGGTTTTCATTAAAAATTTACACACATTCTTAAAACAAAAGCTAGGATTAGGATTTTGTTCCAAAAAATTGTGACAAATAGAAAACATATGTTAGGGGTTTGATTAAAAACTGATAAATAGGAGACATTAAGAAAAGAAAACATAGGATTCGGTTTTTTGTTGAAAGGTAGGAGATATTCGAAAAAGAAAACATAGGATTAGGGTTTTGATTCAAATATAGTAGGCATTCCAAAAAGAAAACATAGGATCAGAGTTTTGATTGAAAAATCTGAGACATAACTATAAGAAAACACATGATTAGTGGTTTGAATGAAAATTAGACGGCATTACTATAAGAAAAGGCCGGATTAGGGTTTGATTAAAAAATAGCAGACATTTCTAAAAGAAAACATAATATTGGGCTTTTAAATGAAAATATGAGATATTTCGAAAAGAAAATATAGGATTAGTGTTTTCATTGAAAAATAAGAGACAGTAGTGCAAGAAAACATAGGATTAATGTTTTGACTAAAAACCAAAAAAATAGGGGAGATTTCCAAAAGAAATCATAGGATTAGGTTTTTCATTCAGAAATAGCAGACATTGCTAAAAGAAAATATAAGATAGTTTGATTAAAAACTAAGAGGCATTAGGAACAAAAATCATAGGATTAGGATTTTTATTCAGAAATACGAGACATTACTAGAATAAAACATAGGAATCAGGTTTTAATTGAAAAATAGGAGACATTTCGGAAAGAAAATAAATGACTAGGGTTTTGATACAAATATAGTAGGTATTCCGAAAAAAATATAGTATTATTGTTTTGATTGAAAAATAGGAGATATTACTATAAAAAAACATAGGATTACGATTTTGAATGAAAAATAGGCGACATTACCATAAGAAAACATGGGATTAAGGTTTTGATTAAAAAATAGTAGATATTTCGAAAAAAAAAACCATAGGATTAGAACTTTGACTGAAAAATATGATACATTTCGAAAAGAAAGGAAAGGATTAGGTTTTTGATTGAAAAATAGGAGACACTTCGAAAAGAAAAAATATGTTGCAGTTATTTTCAAAACTGATAAATAGTACACATTAAGAAAAGAAAATATAGAATTCGTGTTATATTTGCCAAATAGGAGACATTCCAAGAAGAAAACATAGGATTAGGGTTTTGATTCAAATATAGTAAGCATCCCAAAAAAAGTATAGGATACATTTTTTTATTGGAAAATAGGAGACATTACTTCAAGAAAACAAAGGATTAGCTTTTTGAATAAAAATTATGAGACATTACTATAAGAAAAGATAGGATTAGAGTTTTGATTAAAAAATATTAGACATTCCGAAAAGAAAAACATATGATTAGGTGTTTGATTAAAAAATTGTAGACATTCCAAAAATAAATTATTGTTTTGGCTAAAAAAAAACAGGCATTCCAAAAAGAAAATATAGGATAAGGGTTTTGAATGAAAAATATGAGACATTACGAAAAAAAACATTGAATTATTGTTTTGATAAAAAAATTAGCAGACATTCGCAAAAGAAAACATAAGATTAATGTTTAGAAAACAGGAGGCAAACCAAAAATACTTAGGATTAGGGTTTTGATTAAAAAATATGAGACATTAGGGAAAGAAAACATACAATTATTGTTTTGATTGAAAAATAGTAGACATTCCTGAAAGATAACATAAGATTAGGGTTTTGATTCAAAAATAAAAGGCATTCCATAAAAAAAAACATTGGATTATTATTTTTATTCAAAAACAGTAGGCATTACGAAAAAAAATCACAAGATTAGGGTTTTGATTGAATGGTAGGAAACATTCCCAAAAGAAAATATAGGATTACAGTTTTGATTCAAAAATAGTAGGCATTAACAATAACATAGGATTAGAGTTTTTATCAAAAAATAGAAGGCATTCCAAAAAAAACTTAGGATTATTGTTTCGATTAAAAATATGAGATATTACAAAATGAAAACATACTATTATTGTTATGATTCAAAAATAGCAAACTTTCACAAAAGAATATGTAAGATTAGGATTATGATTAAAAAATCGGAGGCATTTTAAAAAGCAAACATATGAGTAGCATTTATATTTAAAAAAAAAAGAGGCATTACGAAAAGAAAACATAGGTTTAGCATTTTAATTAAAAATTAGCATAGATTAAAAAATATAGGATTAGGGTTTTGATTAAGAACCAAAAAATAGGGGACATTTCCAAGAAAACACATAAGATTAGGGATTTGATTAAATATACCAGACATTAAAAAAAAACAAGCATAACATTAGGGTTTTAATTTAAAAATAGTAGGCATTCCCAAAAAAAAAAAAAAAAAAAAAAAAAAAACAGACATTCCGAAAAGAAATCATATGAATAAGGTTTTGATTCAAAAATAGTAAACATTCCTAAAAGAAAACATAGGATTACGATTTGATTGAAAAATAAAAGACATTACTATAAGAAAACATATGATTAGTTTTTTATTTAAAAATAGTAGACATTTACAAAAGAAAACATAAAATTCGGGTTTTGATTGCATGATAGAAAACATTCAGAAAAGAAAACATAGGATTAGGATTTTTGTATAAAAATAGGAGGCATTACGAAAAGAAAACATAAGATTAGGGTTTTGATTAAAAATATGAGACATTCGAATCAAAAACCCTAATCCTATGTTTTCAATCAAAACATTACTATAAGAAAACAAAGAATTATGGTTTTGATTAGTAAAATATGCAATATTTCTTAAAGAAGAACATAGTATTAAGGTTTTCATTCATAAATAGCAGACATTCCCAAAGAAAAACATACTATTATGATTTTGATTTAAAATTTGATGACATTGCGAAAAGAAAACATAGGATTATGATTTTGACTAGAAAAATATGAGACATTCCAAGGAAAAACTTAGTATTAGGGTTTTCAGTAAAAAGTATGAGACATTACGAATAGAAACAATACGATTATTGTTTTGATACAAAAATAGCAAGCAATCCCAATAGAAAACATAAGATTAGGTTTTTGAGAAAACGCTAATCCTATATTTTCCTTTGAAAATGGCTCATAGTTTCAGTTTTTAATCAAATTCGAATTTTATGTTTCATTTTTAATCAAAACCCTAATCTTATGTTTTCTTTTCTTAATAACTCCTATCTTTCAATCAAAACCCGAATCCTATTTTTATCTTTTTTTTTAATGTCTATTATTTGTTTTATTCAAAACCTAATCCTATATTTTTCATTAGTAATGTCTTCTTTCTTTCAATCAGACTCTAATTCTTTTTTTTTTTTTTTTTTTTGAGTTGTCTCATATTTTTAAATCAAAACCGCAATCCTATGTTTACTTTTCGAAATGTCTACTATTTTTTTATCAAAACAATAATCGTATGTTTTCTTATAGTAATGTCTCTTATTTTGCAATCAAAACACTAATCCTATATTTTATTTATGTAATGCTTACTATATTTGAATCATAACCCTAATCTTATGTTTTCTTATGTAATGTCTTCTATTTTTCAATCAAAACCCTAATCCTATTATTATTTTTAATTGGGTTGTGATTGAAAAAAATAAGACATTATGAAGAGAAAACAAGGGATTGGGGTTTTGAATCAAAACTGAAAAATAGGACACATTCTGAAAAGAAAACATAGGATTAGTGTTTTGTTTTAAAAATAGCAGACATTCCAAAAAGAAAAGAAAGGATTATTTTTTTTATTGAAAAATAGGAGACATTTCAAAAAAAAAACATAAGATTAGGGTTATGATATAAATACAATAGCTATTACATAAATAATATATAAGATTAGTGTTTTGATTGCAAAACAAGAAACATTACTGTTAGAAAACATAGGATTAGGGTTTTAAGTGAAAAAATAATAGACATTAAGAAAAAAAAATATAGGATTAGGGTTTTCACTAAGAAATAGCAGACCTTCCAAAAAAGAAAACATAGGATTAGTGTTTTGATTAAAAAATATGAGCCATTTTTTTAAAGAAAATCATAGGATTAGTGTTTTGATTGAAAAATATAACACATTATAAAAAGAAAATATAAGATTATTGTTTTGATCCAAAAATAGTTGACATTCCAAAAAGAAAACATAAAATTATGGTTTTGATTAAAAAATATTATTCATTAAAAAAACAAAACTTAGTATTAGTATTTTTATTAAAAAATTATGAGACATTGCAAGAAGAAACATATGATTTTTGTTTTGATTAAGAAATAGCATGCATTCCCAAAAGAAAACATAAGATTAAGGTTTTGATTGAAAAATAGCAAATATTCCAAAAAGAAAAGAAAGGATTAGGTTTTTGACTGAAAGATAGGAGGCATTGTGAAAAGAAAACATAAATTAGGGTTGTGATTCAAAACTGTTAAATAGGTGACATTAAAAAAAAATATAAGATTAGGATTTTCATTCAAATATAGTGCGGATTACAAAAAGAAAATATGGGATTATGGCTTTGACTCTTAATAGAAAAATAGGACACGTTACTATTTTTTATTCAAATATAGTTTTGACTCTTAATATAGGATTATATTTTTGATTAAAAAACAGTAAACATTCCGAAAAGAAAATATAGGATTATGGTTTAAATTAAAAAATATTAGACATTCTTAGAAGAAAACATAGGATCAGCGATTTTATTCAAAAATTGGAGAAATTCCGTAAAGAAAATATAGGACTATCATTTTGATAGAAAAATGTGAGACAATACGAATAGAAAATATAGGATTATCGTTTTGATTGAAAAATAGTTGACATTCTAAAAAAAAAAACAAAAACAAAAACAAAACAAAACAAAAGGATTAGGGTTTTGAATAAGAAGTGATAAATAGGAGATATTAAGAAAGAAAACATAGGATTTAGGTTTTGATTGAAAGATAAGAGACATTCCTAAAAGAAGACATAGGATTAGGATTTTTATTAAAAAATAGGAGGCATTACGGAAAAAAAAATAGAATTATGGTTTTGATAAAAAAAATTAGCAGAGATTTTCAAAACAAAAGATAGGATTAAGGTTTTCATTCAAAAAAATGAGACATTCCGAAAGGAAAAACAAAGGATTAGGGTTTTGATTTCAAAAATGAAGTATAGAACACATTCTGAAATTAAAACATAGGATTAGCATTTCGATTAAAAAAAATAGACATTCTGAAAAGAAAAAAAAAATTAAGTTTTTGATTGAAAAATAGGAGACATTTTGAAAGAAAAATAGGTTAGGGTTTTGATTCAAAGGTAATAAATGGGAGATATTAAGAATAGAAAATATAGGATTTGGGTTTTGATTGAAAGACAATAGACATCTTGATAAGAAAACATATAATTAATTTTTTGATTCAAATATAGCAGGCGTTCTGTAAAGAAAACATATGATTGGGGTTTTTATTAACAAATAATAGACATTTGGAAATGAAAATACAGGATCACGATTTTGATTAGAAAATAGTAGGCATTCCCAAAGAAAACATAGGACTAGGGTTTTGATTCCAGAATGGGAGGCATTCTGGAAAGAAAACATAAAATTACGGTTTTGATTGAAAACTATGAGACATTAAGAAAAGAAAACATAAGATTATTGTTTTGATTAAAAAAATGGCAGACATTCTGAAAAGAAAAAAAAGGATTAGGGTTTTTAATCAAAATTGACAAATACGAGATATTAAGAAAAGAAAACATAGGATTCAGCATTTGATTGAAAGATAGGAGATATTTCGAAAAGAAAACTTAGGATTAGGATTTTTATTCAAAAATATGAGGCATAGTTAAAAGAAAACATATGATTAGGGTTTTCATCAAAAATTATTGGAGATTTCCAAAATAAAAGATAGGATTAAGGTTTTGATTAAAAAAAAATGGGACATTACGAAAAAGAAACAAAGAATTAGGGTTTGATTCAAAACTGAAAAAATAGGACACATTCTAAAAGGAAAACATACAATTAGGGTTTTGTTTAAAAAATAGTAGACATTCTTAAAACGAAAAGAAAGGATAATGTTTTTGATTAAAAAATGGGAAACATTCAAAAAAGAAAACATAGGTTACCGTTTTGATTCACCATTGATAAATAGAAGACATTAAGAAAACAAAACAAAATATTTGGGTTTTGATTGAAAGGTATGAGACATTCTGAAAATAACCATAGGATTAGCGTTTTGATTCAAATATAGTAAGTATTCTGAAAAGAAAACATAGGATTAAGGTTTTGATTAAAAACTTCAAAATACGACACATTACTATAAAAAAACATATGATTAGCGGTTGTGATTAAAAAATATGAGACCTTACTATAAGAAAACATAGGATTAAGGTTTTGATTCAAAAATAGTAAACATTCAGTAAAGAAAATATAGGACTAGGGTTTTGATTGAAAATTATGAGACATTTCGAAAAGAAAACATAAACTTATGGTTTCGATTGAAAAATAGGAGACATTACCACAAGAAGACCAAGGATTAGGGTTTTGATACAAAACAGTAGATATTCAGGGAAAAAAATATAAGATTATTGTTTTGATTAAAAAATATCAGACATTGAGAAAAGAAACCATATGATTAGGGTTTTGAATGAAAAATAGGAGACATTACTATAAGAAAATCTAGGGTTAGGGTTTTGACTAAAAACCAAAAATTAGGCGATATTTCCAAAAGAAAAAAAAGGATTAGGGTTGTTACGCCCCGACCCACGGGTCCCACACGTGACACACCCCCATGACAACCCAGGCGAGGTCCAACATTGCCTCCACCATTGGTAATCGTAAGGCTAACCTATTCCCTATACATTACATTTACAATCATAAGGAATATCTCAACAATAAATACCTATATTACTCATCTTACTCAAGTTCATTAATTTATCACCAAGGTAAGAAGTATAAGTAACAACATCAACCACAACAATGACAACCACAATAAGTTCCAACTCAAAGTACACCATCTCCTACATAATATAGATCAGACTGACACACAAAGTGTTTCCGATAAGGGAAGACATAATAAGGTTTAACCACACATAGTGGATCCTTCATAATACATGCTAAGAAATAAGTGACATATACAACTCAAAATGGAAAGACAAAGATGACTCTTGCCAAGCATTTCACGACTCCCCCCCCCCCCCCCCCCCCCCCCCCCCCCCACGCTGTGCTATCACCTGGGAGGAAGAAAGATTGTGTGAGTAACTAGGTTACTTAGTGAGGGGCTAACCATGGGACTATAGCTCAAGCATGATCAGATATAAATGAAATATCATAAAGAAGTTTCAATTCTTATCAAGAATAAAGATACTTTGAATAACAATTATCACATAAGAATATAAGCTTTCTCAATGAAATGCAAAGCAAAATTCCTCTGAAACCATCAAGACAATCCATACCATTCCAGAAACTAATATTCACACATTCTTTCCGATAGTTTCATATATCAAGATGCTTAGAAATGAGTAATTCAACAATCACAAATAATCAATAGTATCCAGAATGTCCTCGAAAACTCTCCATCGCTAACCGTGGCCTTGGTTAAGTCAGGGGCTACTAAGATGACCGTATCTTGGTATTGGCCACTAGGAAATTCATGTGGTTACTCCGAACAACCCAACTATATCCAAGTTCGGGATTTACACTCCCAACTGACATGGTATAACATTCATAATGAAATCATTTTTCATCAAGAGCATCATACAAAGGTATCTTTTTAGAATACACTTCAAATCTTGCATCATCACAATGAAATTCAACTTGATTTTCACATGCCTTTTTTGGTCATCATAATGAGAACATCAAATCTCTTGAAGATGCATAATTTGAAACATATATATATATATATATATATATATATATATATATATATATATATATATATTACACATATTCATGAAATAAGCTAATTCATAAATCACCATGATTTCTAAACTTCATTTAAAGTTTTGAAAGAGGTTTAACAATAATGAGTCTATCATTCAATAGCAAGCAACTCAAATAGTAAAGACAAACATGCATGAATCATAATCCAAACTTTAGTAATTCCCACTCACAAACTTGGCGAGCAAAACACTCCGGTGTTACTTCTCTACAGCCCCTTTCCCCTTGCTTGAAGGTTCACCTCCTTGAAGCAATTAAACAACCAAAACAAGCAACCATATACCATCAACAACTTGATTAACTTGAATGAAGGAAAAACACTCAAAATGGGGAATGATTGCTTCTAGGGTTTGGTAAACACCATATTAAGAAGTTCTAGCAACAATAGACCTCTCACAACTCTTAAAATGAACAAGGAAGAAAGACCTAACTTGGTTATGAGCTACAGTAAATCCGAAATCAAGGTGAAGAGGGTTAAAGGATTTCTCTAAATCAAAACCATTACTCCTCCCAAGCTCTACCATCAAAGAAGAAGGAAAAGAAACAAGAATCAAGCTTTCACATGGGTTCACAACCAACCCTAACCATATCCATTCAAGGAACAAAGAAGAAGTAAGAAAGGATGGAAGCTTACCTTGATCCAAGTAATGAGCAACTCAATGATCCAAGAATCAAGCTAAAAAATCCCATCTAAATCCACCTTGAAACCTCAAGAAATCATGGAGGAAGAGAGGAGGAGAGAATGAGGGTGTTTTGGTAGAAGAAAGTTGAAGAAAAAGGGTCTTAATGGGGTTTATATCAACAAAAAACGCGGGTGTGCGGCTCATGTGCACCCCGCACAGTGCCCGCACACGCTAGATAGAAGGGTGTGCGGGCTGTTGTGCGGCCCGCAGACCAGGCCGCACACCCCTTTACCAGGGGTGTGTAGCCACCTGTGCGGCCTGCACAGGAGGCTGCACAGCTCCCAAGAGGGGCTGCGCGACCTGTGCACAGCCCACGTGCACAGCCCACGCGCACTTAAAATTCCTCCAAAACACCGTCAAACATTCAACAATTGACTTCAAATGCTTGACGGGATGCCTCAAACAAAAGACAAATTGGGAAAACAACCAAAATGATTAAGATTACCAAGTAACAAACAAGGGAAAAGAACGAAGTACCACAAGGGTTTTGATTTAAAAATAGCAGATATTCAGAAAGAAAATATAGGATTAGTGTTTTGAATTAAAAATAGGTGCCATGTTGAAAATAAAACATATGATTAGGTTTTTGATTGAAAAATATGAGACATTATGAAAAGGAAACAAAAGATTATTATTTTGATTAAAAAATAGGATATATTCCAAAAAGAATACATAGATCTTTTAGACATTGAAGAATCGTTTGATATTAGCCCCAATACTTACTTTGCCAGAAAGTGGGAAAGAGTTTGTAGTCTTTAGCGATGCTTCTCGGTAAGGTTTAGGTTGTGTATTGATACAAGAAGGAATGTGGTGGCTTATGCGTCTAGGCAGTTGAAGAAGTATGAGTTGAATTATCCCACCCATGATTTGGAGTTGGCAGCGGTGGTCTTTGCTTTGAAAATTTGGAGGCGTTATCTTTTTGGAGAAAGGTATCTGATTTTCACAGACCATAAAAGCTTGAAGTATCTCTTTAATAAGAAAGAATTGAATTTGAGGCAACGACGATGGTTGGAATTGATCAAGAATTATTATTTGTTCATAGACTATTATCCAGGAAAAACCAATGTGGTAGTTGATGCTTAGAGTAGGAAGTCTACTTCAGTGTCTTTGTTGAGGAAGTCCTATCTATATTTCTTTCAGTAATCAAGAGTTTGAGATTAGAACTTGAGACTAAAGATAGTAGAGCGTTAGTGGCCAGTATTGTAGTGAGACTTTCACTATTAGAGCGTATTAAGGAACTACATAGTATTGATGAAGAGTTGGAGCAAGAAATGCAGAAGTTACAAGTAGGTTGAGAGAAGATGGAATCCTAGAGTTTGGAAGACATGTTTATATTCCAGCAGATTAAGAGCTCAGGAAAGCTATCTTGGGATAAGCTCATTCTTCAGCCTATGTAGTTCATCCTGGAAGTACCAAGATGTGTAGAACAATCAAGGAGAATTATTGGTTGTCAGGGATGGAAAGAGAGATAACAGAGTTTGTGGATAAGTGCTTACTATGTCAACAGGTCAAGGTAGAGCACCAGAGACTTTCAGTACTATTGCAACCTCTTCCAATCAAACGATGGAAGTAGGACCATGTAACTATGGATTTTTGAGGTGGGTTTACCTCAAAGAACTTGAGGTTTTGATCCAATGTTGCTGATAGTGGACATGCCAACAAAGTCAGGACATTTCTTTATAGTGCATACTAAGTATTCTTTGAAGATATTGGCAAAGTTGTACATTGATGAAATAGTGAAGTTGCATGGGGTGCCAGTTTCTATAGTTTCATATTGAGACCCCAAATTAATTTCCTATTTTTGGCCAAGATTTCAGGAGGCTCTAGGTACAACTTTGAAGTTTAGCACTGCTTACCATCCTCAGATGGATGGTCACTCCAAAAGGAACATTTAGACCCTTAAGGACATGTTGAGAGTTTGTGTTATAGACTTTTAAGGGAGTTGGGATCAACACCTAGCATTGGTGGAGTTTACCTATGATAAGTGCTCGTGTTATAGTAATACGAAGTATTATTGTCTTACATTGAGCATTACTTTTCTTAGATTTAATCAATAATTAGTGTGTATTTGTGTTCTTTTGTGCATTGTAGGGTTGTGAAGAAGATTTAAAGAAGAAGAAGCAAGAATAGGTCATGAACGCGATTGTTGAGAGAGTTCTTGGACCGGGCAAGGAAAAAGGCACAAGTTGTGTTCAAAGACATGTGAGTGTGTGCCAAACGCCAATTGGGGTCAAGTGAATACGTGATTTGGAGGACACAAACGCAGTCACACTCACATGTTATAATCGTGTTTATGAAATTTTCTGTAGAGTTTGTAATTTTTGTAAGTCATCCAGAGAAAACACACGGCCATGTGGGATTTCCACACGGCCGTGTGAACCATCTCAGAGCTCATTCCGAGTGTCACAGGGGCCGTATAGCTGCCCCTGTGAGAGACCCAGTGAAGGGCACACGGCCGTGTGGAAATTCCACACGGCCGTGTGAAATTCTGCAGAACCTCAATTCTCATTCCAGAGAGTCCACAGGGGCGTGTGGATGTCCCTGTGAGTGCCCAGGTGTTAAAGCACATGGCCGTGTGGAAAGTCTACATGGCCATGTGAAACTCTGTAGAGACTTCCCTTCCATCCCGAGAAAACACAGGGGCGCATGGCAGCCCCTGTGAGAGAGCCTATGAAAGGCACATGGGCGTGTGGATGTCTCACACGGCCGTGTGGAACACTTAGAGTTTTTCGGGAAATCCAGAGAGGCCACAAGGGCGTGTGGGTGCCACTGTGGCCGGCCTTGTGTTGGCCAGGATGGGCACAGCCCGTGTGGAAATTCCACACGGCCGTGTGTATGTTCTGGAAAGCAAACAGAGGAAACACAGGGCGTGTCATTGCCCCTGTGACTGATTCCAGTGGAGGGACACGGCCGTGTGGAATTTCCGCATGGCCGTGTGGATGCGCAGAACACAAAAAACTGTGATTTCATTTAAAAATCTATTTATGCGATTCGATTTTAAATGCCTCCACACTCAAGGGATGTTTCCTCCCTTCTTCCCAACCCTCTCTTTGTCTGATTAAAGAGTTTTTAAGTTGTTTTCTGGCCATATTCAAAGTTTTTTTATTTTCATTTTGTCGGTGAGCATCTTTTCTCCTTTTCTTCGTCAATCTTTTCTTTCTTTTTCAGCACCAGAATCACTATTAACAGCAGCAGCATTGGAACTAATAGCAGACGACACCGACGCTTAAGGCCTTTTTAGTTTTATGTTTCTTTTGGTTTATTTATTTTTATTGAGCTTCACTGAACCCTCTTGTGTATACGTGCAGATGGTCTTGGATGTAAGGACTTTAGCAGCACTGTAGAACGAGAACTTTGGTGAAACGGCTAAGTCTGGAGATTCATACTGGCAACCATATGGTCGCATGACTGGCCACATACAGCCCTAAAGCAGTAGCACTCCACTGCAGCAACTTACACAAAATTCAGGGTGCTACAGTGCCCGTATACGGACCGTATGCCAGGCCGCATGACTTGCTGGAAATGAGTTTTTATACGGGAAAAGTTCATTTTCTTAAGAGAGGAAGCCCTAGGTCTTGAGTACACTTGCCACCATCTTCAAATTGGAGCTAGGAGCTACCGTTGGTGGCCAATTCCGGGGAGAGAACGACAAGGAGAGCGACACACGACGAGATCCACCTTCTTGATCCATAGTTGAGAGGAGAATCGACAAGGAAGCCATCTCTTTGGTGGCGTCTTTAGAAGCGTCATTCGGCCTCTACCTTTTGAGGGGGTGTTCTTAATCCATACTTGAGGTGAACCTTGGGGGTGAACTTGTGTAGGATGCTTGCTTGACTTGATTTATGCATTTTAGGACTTATTTGTGATCCTTGTTTGGTGACACACCCTTTTGCGTGTGTGTACCGCAAGTGCACGGGTTGTCGAAGTAATAATTACCCCGGTGAGTGGGTAGTCGAATCCACAGGGAACGGAAGTACTAGTAATGACTGATTCTTAGTTATCTAGTCGAAACAATAATATGGAGCAATTGAATGTAATATGTAAAATAAGAAAATCGCAAGAAAGAAAACAAATAAAAGGAAAAGGTAAAGGAGATCTCAATCAATGAAGATGAGATACTCGGGCAATGATCCCCCTAGGTTCTATCATGAAGTGCAAAACTAACTAAATACTTCTAAACCAAGTTCTATGAGTCGAGGTAATCCAAGAACAATCGATCCCTGCTTCCAGGCTACCGATACTAGTCCCCTACAAGGTCCCAGCAGAGAATTCACTCAATCTCAACACCTCACACCCTATATGACCGCAATGAGTTTTAGGGATACCTAAGAGTGAAACCGATTCCTAAAATTAGATCTAACCCTACTTCTAGGCGAAAGATCCCTAACCCCTTACAAAAGTCCCGGCGGAGAAATCTATCAATCTCACACCTCACACCCCATATGGTTGCGTAAAACTTAGGGAATACGGAGATAGGAAACACTCAATCGGAAGGGAAAGGGGACACTCCTCTATCTCAAGACTCACCCTCTCAACCCTCTTTAATCTTGTATGTTCTAATCCCTAATGGAGATCTCTCTCTCACCAAGGAAACAAATCAAGCATACCAAACAACCATACGAATTAATAAGGCATGCAAGCAATGATTAAACAAGATTAAAACTCAAATAAACTTGGAATTAAAAGAAAGCATAAAGAAAGTCAATACATGAATCGAAACCTAAGGTTCACAAGCCCAAGTATCTACTAGGGTTTAGCCCTCCATGGGACTTATTACAAAGCAAAAGATAATGAAGTAAAAAGCAATGTAATCCATGAAAATAAACCCCCTCAAATTCGTGATGATAGCCTTGATGAATTGTTCAACGTCTCGAAGGAACCTTCTCCGAAGCTAGGTCACCAATGGCTCCCCGATGCTATCTCGTCGAAAGATCTATCGAAGTTGGTGAAGAACAACTCCCAATATTGCCAAAGACCTCGTCCTAGAAACCCTAGCCGCCCTTGCCTTCAAACGTGCGAAAAAAGTTATAAAAGAATCAGCGAAAAGGGCTATTTATAAGCCTGAATCGCGCCAACTGCGTGTCTTCACGCGACCGCGTGAGATCCCACGCGATCGCGTGGGCTGCAGAATTTCCACGCGGTCGCGTGAGATTTTGACGCGGTCGCGTGAACAGTAATTTTGCTACAGTACTGCTACAGTGAAATGAACAGTGTTTTTGCTACAGTACTATTCATAAATATGATCCAAACTCTCTCATATTGAGGCCACATGGTCGGGCACACGTCCATATGGTGAGTTATAAGATTTCTTCTTCTTCGAATCATCATTTGAGAGCTTTAACTATCTTCACACAAGTTGGGACATGAAGGTGTGACTGCCTTTGTGCCCTTCCATCACACAAATCATCTTGAATTCTTAAGGAAGTTGGCACACACCCTCATGTGCATGATCCCCTCTTGTGCCTTGACACTTGTGTTGTACAAAAGCTCCCAACAATACGTCTTTATAACCCATCTTTGCTTCCTTTTCCTCCTTTAACACTTCCACAACCTAATTGCATAAAAGAACACCAAAATACACTTTATGAGACATAATCAATGGTAAAATGATGCTCAATGTATGTAAAACAAGTCGGTAAAACATGTATAATCAAGCACTTATCAAACTCCCCCACACTTAAGCCTTTGCTTGTCCTCAAGCAAACTTAACCATAAACTCATGAAAAGCAAAGAGAAGTGCTTGGCCTTAGGTTCACCAAGAGGGTACGAGAATAAAATTCTAAAATTATGGAGAAAACCAAACACTAGATGAAACAATCAATACTCTAGCAAATAATCCAATCAAAAATGAAAGTACTAAAGTCCGAAAGCGTGTGTGTGTGAAAACTCAACTCATGTCAACACTATATCCTCTACTCAAAGTTCTTATTAGCAATGGGACTTATTTATAAACAAAAAGAATAGGAAGTAGCTTCACACATCCTCGAAGGTAGCCCTTTCCCGAGATGCCTCCCGAGTGGCTTTCACACTTTCGAGGTGGTAGCTCTTTCTGCCGAAGGTGGTAGCTTTCACACATCCTATTAGATAGCTCTTTCTCTCATTAGGGCATAACAAGTATCCGACTTATGAGAGTAGCTTCATACATCATAGGTGGTAGCTCTTTCCACCCCCTATATACAAACAAACTAAAATTCTGAATTTTTCTGAATTTTCTGAATTTTCTGATTTTTTTTTTTTTTTTTTTTTTTTTTTTTACATACTCAAATCAAACTAACACTAGATAATCCCGCAATTATGAACTAGAGTAAGTTTCCATAGGTTTAATAAGTGAGCAAAGTGCATTAAAGAGCAATCGGACAAAAATTTCAAGGAAATTGGATAAAAACTAGAGCATGATAAAACCTAATGTTTACAACCTCCAAAAATTAAGAATTAAACTCTCAACCCTAAGGTGAACCTTCATGGGCAACATGAGCATGATCATGAAAACACAAGTAAAGACCATGTATAAGGTGAACCCTCCCCCACACTTAAGATGTACATTGTCCTCAATGTACACATGTAAGCACAATAAAAATATAAGCAATAAAAGCATGATGTGGGTGGAAATGCAATTAAAACAACACTCCCCTGAACTCCTTATTGATCGATCGGTGAAGCTAACTCGAGGGTGTGTTATTGTTCAACGGGTTGTGAAGCGCACACGACCAAGTCACATGGTTGTGCGTATGACAAAAACATCATCATCATCACTCTCAAGGCCATCTGCACGGATTTAAGGGGTTCAGTGAAGCTCAATAAAAATAGAAAAGTTGCACGAGTTCTTACGAATGAAACAAAATAAAGCACAACTCGCACAATCAAAATAAAGTATAAAGATAACTAAACTCTAAAAGATAAAATAAAGAAAATTAGAAAAGAAAACTAAAGTAAAGAAAACTAAAGTCTCATGAGTGGGACGCCTCAAGCATTGGCATCATCTGTTGGTGCTGCTGGTGTGTTAGAAGACATGTTCTCATCCAAGGTCAGCTATAAATGATCGAGGCATTTTTGGAGCAAGCTTTTTAGTCCTTGGTGTCATACCTGCAAGAAAATTGCCAAAGAAATGCAAATTTACAAGATATGGCAAGATGCAGGAATCCACATGGGCGTGTGGGCAAGCCACGCGCCCACGTGGGTTAGTCTGCCACGTTTCCAGCCCACGCGGTCGCGTGGGTTAGCCACGCGCCCGCGTGGGCGTGTCCTGGCTCGGCAGAAGGGCCACGCGACCGCGTGACCCAGCCACGCGGTCGCGTGGCTGTTCGGCCGAGAATTGGTGAGCTCCACGCGGTCGCGTGGGCCAAGCCACGCGCCCGCGTGGGCTGTTGGCCGCTCCACGCGGTCGTGTGGCTAGGCCACGCGCCCGCGTGGGCGCCCAACCATGGCCAAAGAGCCATAGTTGGACTCCAACGCCTCACTAAACTTGGTTTACATGTTTTCTAAGTGTTTTCACAACGTTTTCCATGAAAAATATCATTCAAGAAACAAGAAAACTCGATGGAATTGAGCATGAAAGCATGGACATGATAGGGGTAGTTGAGGCCTTACCGACGTGAATAGATGGAGAAAACTTGATGCAAATGCCGGCAAAACACTTCTAAATCTCACATAAGTTGAAGAAAAATGGATTTGGAATCTTAAGGATGGGAAGTTTGGAGAGGGGAAGTTGAGGAAATGAAGGGCTCAAGGTTAAGGATGATGAATAGTAACCCTTCAAGCCATTATATAAGCCACATGGGGGTGTGGAAATTCCACACCCCCGCGTGGGTACTGTACACGGCCGCGTGAGAATCTCACGCGGCCACGTGAGCTGCAGAATTTCTGCAGACAGTCCACGCGGCTCTCCAAACTTCAAAATTAACCCTATTCTTCAACAATTATCATGCATTGCACCCTGAATCATGTCATACATGTGAAAAACACTTCAAATCACCAAAAATTTTCCTTGAAAAGTTCAACACCAACAGAAATTAATTAAGGCACACACTCATGGTAATTATTACTATAGAATTTAAAATCTAAACTAGAAAGCAATTAAAACTTGGGTTGCCTCCCAAGTAGCGCTTGTTTTACGTCACTAAGCTTGACGTACCTCTTCCTTACCTTATGGAGGCTTGAAAAGAGTGTGTTCCTCCCGACTAGACATTGCATAGCTACTTCCTTTAAACCAAAAATTTACTTGCCGGGGTGGAATTTTCGTTGGAGAGTCCAACCATCTTACCTTTGGCCTCCAAGGAAACAATTTGGGTTGGGAATTGTCCAAGATTAGCATCGGTGGGTCATTGGATGGTTTAAATATCCTACCCACATCTTCTCCCAAACCCAAAATCTCTTTCTTGCATTCCATGGGTTGATCAATCACAAAGAACGGTGCTTGTTCCATTACCTTAGGGGTTGCTTCTTCTTGTGTATTTTCAGCTTGAAATGAACATGATGTTAGCAAATCCCCTTGAAAATTTCGTTGCACACAAGCATAATCTTCATTCAAGCAATCCAAATTCTGAAAATGATGTTCTTCTTCTATCCTTTCAATTTCTGCAGCAATGTACTCAATTTGCCTTTCTTCATCAATGTGGTTCATGGCTTTGTCATGCATGGAAGAAACTTGACTTGCTTGTTCAAATTCTTCTTTTTCCCTAGCAAGTGTGTCTAAAATCTCTCCTATGTGATGCTCAATGTTTTTGATGGAGATTTCATGACATCTTAAGGTGGCTTCAACATTTTCGAAGCGGGCATCGGTTGCTTCAATGAATTTGAGTAATACGCTTTCCAACCGAAGTACATCCTCCTCATGCTTCTCATCCATCTGAAATTCTTCTATAGGTGCTTCCCATTGCTGTCCATCAATATTCCATAAGTGGTTCGGGTAGCTCCATTGATTTGGATGATATGTGCTGCGATATTGGTTGCTTTGTTGTTGTTGTGCAGAAATAAGTCTATCAAGTTTTCCATTGAAATCTTCAATCTGAAAATATAACTTTGTAATTGGATCAATCATCATTCAAGTACCTTGCAAGAAAAGGTAACACAAGTCAAAATAAAACAAATTAGAACGGTGGAAGAAAAAGAAAGTATGAAATAGATAAGATAACGAAAATGATAAATGGCTAGAGCAACAAAGTCCTAGCGTTCCTAGTATCCTATTCCCCGGCAACGGCGCCAAAAACTTGACACACCCTTTTGCGTGTGTGTACCGCAAGTGCACGGGTTGTCGAAGTAATAATTACCCCGGTGAGTGGGTAGTCGAATCCACAGGGAACGGAAGTACTAGTAATGACTGATTCTTAGTTATCTAGTCGAAACAATAATATGGAGCAATTGAATGTAATATGTAAAATAAGAAAATCGCAAGAAAGAAAACAAATAAAAGGAAAAGGTAAAGGAGATCTCAATCAATGAAGATGAGATACTCGGGCAATGATCCCCCTAGGTTCTATCATGAAGTGCAAAACTAACTAAATACTTCTAAACCAAGTTCTATGAGTCGAGGTAATCCAAGAACAATCGATCCCTGCTTCCAGGCTACCGATACTAGTCCCCTACAAGGTCCCAGCAGAGAATTCACTCAATCTCAACACCTCACACCCTATATGACCGCAATGAGTTTTAGGGATACCTAAGAGTGAAACCGATTCCTAAAATTAGATCTAACCCTACTTCTAGGCGAAAGATCCCTAACCCCTTACAAAAGTCCCGGCGGAGAAATCTATCAATCTCACACCTCACACCCCATATGGTTGCGTAAAACTTAGGGAATACGGAGATAGGAAACACTCAATCGGAAGGGAAAGGGGACACTCCTCTATCTCAAGACTCACCCTCTCAACCCTCTTTAATCTTGTATGTTCTAATCCCTAATGGAGATCTCTCTCTCACCAAGGAAACAAATCAAGCATACCAAACAACCATACGAATTAATAAGGCATGCAAGCAATGATTAAACAAGATTAAAACTCAAATAAACTTGGAATTAAAAGAAAGCATAAAGAAAGTCAATACATGAATCGAAACCTAAGGTTCACAAGCCCAAGTATCTACTAGGGTTTAGCCCTCCATGGGACTTATTACAAAGCAAAAGATAATGAAGTAAAAAGCAATGTAATCCATGAAAATAAACCCCCTCAAATTCGTGATGATAGCCTTGATGAATTGTTCAACGTCTCGAAGGAACCTTCTCCGAAGCTAGGTCACCAATGGCTCCCCGATGCTATCTCGTCGAAAGATCTATCGAAGTTGGTGAAGAACAACTCCCAATATTGCCAAAGACCTCGTCCTAGAAACCCTAGCCGCCCTTGCCTTCAAACGTGCGAAAAAAGTTATAAAAGAATCAGCGAAAAGGGCTATTTATAAGCCTGAATCGCGCCAACTGCGTGTCTTCACGCGACCGCGTGAGATCCCACGCGATCGCGTGGGCTGCAGAATTTCCACGCGGTCGCGTGAGATTTTGACGCGGTCGCGTGAACAGTAATTTTGCTACAGTACTGCTACAGTGAAATGAACAGTGTTTTTGCTACAGTACTATTCATAAATATGATCCAAACTCTCTCATATTGAGGCCACATGGTCGGGCACACGTCCATATGGTGAGTTATAAGATTTCTTCTTCTTCGAATCATAATTTGAGAGCTTTAACTATCTTCACACAAGTTGGGACATGAAGGTGTGACTGCCTTTGTGCCCTTCCATCACACAAATCATCTTGAATTCTTAAGGAAGTTGGCACACACCCTCATGTGCATGATCCCCTCTTGTGCCTTGACACTTGTGTTGTACAAAAGCTCCCAACAATACGTCTTTATAACCCATCTTTGCTTCCTTTTCCTCCTTTAACACTTCCACAACCTAATTGCATAAAAGAACACCAAAATACACTTTATGAGACATAATCAATGGTAAAATGATGCTCAATGTATGTAAAACAAGTCGGTAAAACATGTATAATCAAGCACTTATCATTTGGTGTATTTGAATGCTTGGTATGCATGAGAACTCTGTGTATCAATGTTTAGAAAATGCTAGGAAGCATGACCATTGCCCTAGTATTAGGCTCACCAAGCTTGGTAGAGACACATGTACTTATACGCCGTGATCATCGAGTATTTGTACCCCTCCAATTATTAGGGTTGACCTAGATTGTGTCTTCTCCCTAACTTGAGAAACCTACTGTGCCCTTTGCAATCGTGTGAGGATTCGAGTTGAAGGAATTCCGTACTCGATACTTGTACCGGATTAGGGACCAATTTCCGTGATAATCGGGTTGGTCTAATTTAGGGTTTCTCGGTCCAAACTACTCATTTGCATGCTAGTTAAGGCAACTTCCGCACTTTAGTAGCCCCCTTGGGAATCCTTATCCGTGTCCCTCTCTTTATATTGTTCTTACCCTCCGATTATTGCCTCCGCCTTAGGGTAATTCGCTTGCATATTAATTGTCTTTTGACTTTTCTTTGCACAACACTTGTATTGATTGGCCAAACAATCATACGAAGAGGAAGTAAGGGTAGATTCTCGGGCCCTTGGGAATACGACCCCCTCACGCGTGCGTGAGGAGTATTACTTGACGACTCCGTGCACTTGTTGGTTGTATCACCAAGCTACTACTTCATTTCCTCTTGTATATAAATAAGTCCTTGTTAACAAGAGTTTGAGGAGTACTTTTTAGGTTGTCTTGAGTGAGTCCACACAAACTACACATTTTCGAGTTGATTGTTCTTTTTTATTCGAGTTTTTAGCTAGAGCATTGATATCCTTATGCAATGTTTTGAGTTCTCCTTACTTGTAGAATGCTTCTTTTGCACACTTTTGGTGAACCTAAGGCCGAGCACTTTCAATTGTTCTTCCCAAGTACTTTCACGGGTTATTTTTGCTTGAGGACAAGCAAAAGCTTAAGTGTGGGGGACTTTGATAAGTGCTCGTGTTATAGTAATACGAAGTATAATTGTCTTACATTGAGCATTACTTTTCTCAGATTTAAGCACTAATTAGTGTGTATTTGTGTTCTTTTGTGCATTGTAGGGTTGTGGAGAAGATTTAAAGAAGAAGAAGCAAGAATAGGTCATAAACACGATTGTTGAGAGAGTTCTTGGACCGGGCAAGGAACAAAGAATAAGTTGTGTTCAAAGACATGTAAGTGTGTGCCAAACTTCAATTGGGGTCAAGTGAATACGTGATTTGAAGGACACAAAGGCAGTCACACTCATATGTTCCAACTTGTGCAAAATTATCAAGAGCTTCGTCAATGTGTTTCAAGTGAAGATATGACGTGATTTATCGTTGATTGTGTGTCCAATTCAACGGCCTTAATGAAGATCGATGAATCCGGGAGCATTCCGGTGAAGTACTGTAGCAATTATTGTGATTAATTACTGTAGCAAAACACTGTCGTAAGTTACTGTTCATAGTATGCCGAAAATTAGCAAAACAGAATTTCCACACGGCTGTGTGGAATTAATACATGGTGATAAGTGTCTAAATACATCACTTTTATTATATACATTTTATACACTTTCATGCATTTTTGTATGTCTCCGATGCCCTTTACGTGTTTTATTTGTTACTATTGTTTCACGACATCGGAAGATCATCTCGCGCGTGATTAAGCCTTGTTTCGGCATGAATTGAAGAATTTATTGAAGCTCACACGTATCCTCATGTTTCGGGTAAGAAAAGAATGGATTTTTAGGCACTCTTCAATGTAGGAGTGTTACTGCAGCACTGTCACTGTAGCTATTTCACTGTAGCACCGACACTGTAGCAGCCGCACACCACCCGCACAGGGCAGACAGAAGGGTGTGCGGGCTGTGTGCAGCCCGCACACAGCCCCCACACTCACGGGCAGAACTGTGATTTTGAAGCTTTATAAGAGAAGTTAGCGCCTTTGGGAGACTTGTCTTTGGCCACCTCTCCTCCATCCTTCTCCACCATCATCTCCTCCATTTTCCACCATCATCACTAGATTGGAGAGGAAATTTGAAGAGCAAAACTCAAGGGGAGAAGAAGGAAGCACTCAAGGTTGTCATCAAGGAGCTTGATCGGCGCGGATCCGGCGAGCTTTCATCACCACCTTCTAGTCTACATTTGAGGGAGTTTCTTATGAGCATTTTCATTTATTATTTTGTTTGTTCTCTCTTTTGATGTGGAACTAGATTCCGAAGGGCACCAGGCTCCGGTGAACCTTGGGAATAGAACTTGTATGGATGATGATAATTGTTTATAAATGATTGTTGGCTTGTTTGTTTGATTTCAATCTATTGTTTTGATGTTCAACCTACAATGGATGGATTCCATAGGTTTTGATTCATGAATTGTATATGTATGGCGGGATGCTTGCATGTATTAGGTCGCACAATGATTGAAGGGGGATTCAATGTGCCGGTACACCAGAGGATCCGGGTGCCGCTAGCTCCCCGCGTGGTTAGGGTTGTTTTAGTCGAAAGTGCGCTTTAGAATAACCCTAATCAAGACTCCTGACACACCCTTTTGCGTGTGTGTACCGCAAGTGCACGGGTTGTCGAAGTAATAATTACCCCGGTGAGTGGGTAGTCGAATCCACAGGGAACGGAAGTACTAGTAATGACTGATTCTTAGTTATCTAGTCGAAACAATAATATGGAGCAATTGAATGTAATATGTAAAATAAGAAAATCGCAAGAAAGAAAACAAATAAAAGGAAAAGATAAAGGAGATCTCAATCAATGAAGATGAGATACTCGGGCAATGATCCCCCTAGGTTCTATCATGAAGTGCAAAACTAACTAAATGCTTCTAAACCAAGTTCTATGAGTCGAGGTAATCCAAGAACAATCGATCCCTGCTTCCAGGCCACCGATACTAGTCCCCTACAAGGTCCCAGCAGAGAATTCACTCAATCTCAACACCTCACACCCTATATGACCGCAATGAGTTTTAGGGATACCTAAGAGTGAAACCGATTCCTAAAATTAGATCTAACCCTACTTCTAGGCGAAAGATCCCTAACCCCTTACAAAAGTCCCGGCGGAGAAATCTATCAATCTCACACCTCACACCCCATATGGTTGCATAAAACTTAGGGAATACGGAGATAGGAAACACTCAATCGGAAGGGAAAGGGGACACTCCTCTATCTCAAGACTCACCCTCTCAACCCTCTTTAATCTTGTATGTTCTAATCCCTAATGGAGATCTCTCTCTCACCAAGGAAACAAATCAAGCATACCAAACAACCATACGAATTAATAAGGCATGCAAGCAATGATTAAACAAGATTAAAACTCAAATAAACTTGGAATTAAAAGAAAGCATAAAGAAAGTCAATACATGAATCGAAACCTAAGGTTCACATGCCCAAGTATCTACTAGGGTTTAGCCCTCCATGGGACTTATTACAAAGCAAAAGATAATGAAGTAAAAAGCAATGTAATCCATGAGAATAAACCCCCTCAAATTCGTGATGATAGCCTTGATGAATTGTTCAACGTCTCGAAGGAACCTTCTCCGAAGCTAGGTCACCAATGGCTCCCCGATGCTATCTCGTCGAAAGATCTCTCGAAGTTGGTGAAGAACAACTCCCAATATAGCCAAAGACCTCGTCCTAGAAACCCTAGCCGCTCTTGCCTTCAAACGTGCGAAAAAAGTTATAAAAGAATCGGCGAAAAGGGCTATTTATAAGCCTGAATCGCGCCAACTGGGTGTCTTCACGCGACCGCGTGAGATCCCACGCGATCGCGTGGGCTGCAGAATTTCCACGCGGTCGCGTGAGATTTTGACACGGTCGCGTGAACAGTAATTTTGCTACAGTACTCTTCATAAGCATGATCCAAACTCTCTCATATTGAGGCCACATGGTCGGGCACACGCCCATATGGTGAGTTATAAGATTTCTTTTTCTTCGAATCATCATTTGAGAGCTTTAACTATCTTCACACAAGTTGGGACATGAAGGTGTGACTGCCTTTGTGCCCTTCCATCACACAAATCATCTTGAATTCTTAAGGAAGTTGGCACACACCCTCATGTGCATGATCCCCTCTTGTGCCTTGACACTTGTGTTGTACAAAAGCTCCCAACAATACGTCTTTATAACCCATCTTTGCTTCCTTTTCCTCCTTTAACACTTCCACAACCTAATTGCATAAAAGAACACCAAAATACACTTTATGAGACATAATCAATGGTAAAATGATGCTCAATGTATGTAAAACAAGTCGGTAAAACATGTATATTCAAACACTTATCAAACTCCCCCACACTTAAGCCTTTGCTTGTCCTCAAGCAAACTTAACCATAAACTCATGAAAAGCAAAGAGAAGTGCTTGGCCTTAGGTTCACCAAGAGGGTACAAGAATAAAATTCTAAAACCATGGAGGAAACCAAACATTAGATGAAACAATCAATACTCTAGCAAATAATCCAATCAAAAATGAAGTACTAAAGTCCGAAAGCGTGTGTGTGTGAAGACTCAACTCATGTCAACACTATATCCACTACTCAAAGTTCTTATTAGCAATGGGACTTATTTATAAACAAAAAGAATAGGAAGTAGCTTCACACATCCTCGAAGGTAGCCCTTTCCCGAGATGCCTCCCGAGTGGCTTTCACACTTTCGAGGTGGTAGCTCTTTCTGCCGAAGGTGGTAGCTTTCACACATCCTATTAGATAGCTCTTTCTCTCATTAGGGCATAACAAGTATCCGACTTATGAGAGTAGCTTTATACATCATAGGTGGTAGCTCTTTCCACCCCCTATGTACAAACAAACTAAAATTCTGAATTTTTCTGAATTTTCTGAATTTTCTGATTTTTTTTTTTTTTTACATACTCAAATCAAACTAACACTAGATAATCCCGCAATTATGAACTAGAGTAAGTTTCCATAGGTTTAATAAGTGAGCAAAGTGCATTAAAGAGCAATCGGACAAAAATTTCTAGGAAATTGGATAAAAACTAGAGCATGATAAAACCTAATGTTTACAACCTCCAAAAATTAAGAATTAAACTCTCAACCCTAAGGTGAACCTTCATGGGCAACATGAGCATGATCATGAAAACACAAGTAAAGACCATGTATAAGGTGAACCCTCCCCCACACTTAAGATGTACATTGCCCTCAATGTACACGTGTAAGCACAGTAAAAATATAAGCAATAAAAACATGATGTGGGTAAAGATGCAATTAAAACAACACTCCCTTGAATTCCTTATTGATTGATTTGTGAAGCTAACTTGAAGGTGTGTTGTTGGTCCACTGGGTTGTGAAGCTCACACGACCAAGTCACATGGTTGTGCGTATGACAAAAACATCATCATCATCACTCTCAAGGCCATCTGCACGGATTCAATGGGTTCAGTGAAGCTCAATAAAAATAGAAAAGTTGCACGAGTTCTTACGAATGAAGCAAAATAAAGCACAACTCGCACAATCAAAACAAACTATAAAGATAACTAAAGTCTTCAAGATAAAATAAAGAAAACTAGAAATGAAAACTGAAGTAAAGAAAACTAAAGTCTCATGAGTGGGACGCCTCAAGCATTGGCATCATCTGTTGGTGCTGCTGGTGTGTTAGAAGGCATATCCTCATCCAAGGTCAGCTATAAACGATCAAGGCATTTTTGGAGCAAGCTTTTTAGTCCTTGGTGTCATACCTGCAAGAAAATTGCAAAAGAAGTGCAAATTTACATGATATGGCAAGATGCAGGAATCCACATGGGCACGTGGGCAAGCCACGCGCCCACGTGGCTTAATCTGCCAAATTTCCAGCCCACGCGGGCGTGTGGGAAACCCACGTGCCCGCGTGGGCACGTTTTGGCTCAGCAGAAGAGCCACGCGACCGCGTGGCCCAGCCACGCGGTCGCGTGGCTGTTCAGCCGAAAGCTGGGGAGCTCCACGCGGTCGCGTGGGTTGGGCCACGCGCCCGCGTGGGCTGTTGGCCGGTCCACGCGGCCGTGTGGCTAGGCCACGCGCCCGCGTGGTTATCCAACCATGGCCAAAGAGCCATGGTCGGGTTCTAACGCCTCACTAAACTTTGTTTACAAGTTTTCTAAGTGTTTACACAACGTTTTCCATAAAAAATATCATCCAAGAAACAAGAAAACCCGATGGAATTGAGCATGAGAGCATGGACATGATAGGGTGAGATGAGGCCTTACCGACGCGAATCGATGAATAAACTTGATGCAAACGCCGGCTACAGTACTCTTCATAAGCATGATCCAAACTCTCTCATATTGAGGCCACATGGTCGGACACACGCCCATATGGTGAGTTATAAGATTTCTTCTTCTTCGAATCATCATTTGAGAGCTTTAACTATCTTCACACAAGTTGGGACATGAAGGTGTGACTGCCTTTGTGCCCTTCCATCACACAAATCATCTTGAATTCTTAAGGAAGTTGGCACACACCCTCATGTGCATGATCCCCTCTTGTGCCTTGACACTTGTGTTGTACAAAAGCTCCCAACAATACGTCTTTATAACCCATCTTTGCTTCCTTTTCCTCCTTTAACACTTCCACAACCTAATTGCATAAAAGAACACCAAAATACACTTTATGAGACATAATCAATGGTAAAATGATGCTCAATGTATGTAAAACAAGTCGGTAAAACATGTATATTCAAACACTTATCAACTCCCTATTCCCAATGACATCGCAGGGGTATCTTCTGGATAGAGGAACCTGTACTAGATTAGGGCTACACTACAGAGGTTCCGGGGTAGTCGACTCCTGAGTCTAGCAGATCATACCTAGCCAACTTAGCGCTCAATTTCCTATATTCATCCTAACTTGTTCTTCTCCTTAGAGGATCCTCGCCCGAGGCCTCTAGTTCTCATTGCTACTTGCTCTTAAGATTGCTTGTATGGTGTGCCTTAGTCCATTTTGTTTATAGCTTTTCTTTTATATATTTTCGTATTTGTGTTTTATACAACAACTCTTGATTCGGTAGACTAGATAGTGATACCTAGGAGAAAGTAATAACAGATCTTGGGGCCCTTGGGAATACGACCCTCTCATGCTCGCGCGAGAGGTTATTACTTGACGACCCGTGCACTTGCGGTAGGGGAGTCGTATGCTCGCTCTTTAGCGTGTCGCACAACGTCCATCACACGGGCGTGTGGAAATTTTGTAGGCCTGTGTGGAATTTCCACAGGGGCGTCTAGAAGTCCGATTTCAGCCTATAAATAGCCTGTTTTCAGATCTATTTGGGGAACAACCCCTTCTATCTCTTGCCAATCTTTTGGGGAGGGGCTTTCGGCTAGGGTTTAGAGAGGTTCTTGGAGTTCTTCGGAGGCGATTATACGACATCGGCATCGACATCCATTGGAAGAAAGCTATTGGGGGAGCTTTCTTCGGCATTGATTCTGCAAGGTGTGCCGTAGAATTAACCAGGGATTCATTAGAGAAGACGTGCGGCAAGGTGTGAATTTCTTTACCTCCGTATAGCAAGAGTTAATCACGATCGAAGTAGAGTGAAGTACTAGTAGATGAACTCCCTTGCGAAGGGTTGAGTGAATCCTAGGACTAGGGCATAACTTAGATTAGGGTTCTTCCACCTGGACCAAAGGGTTAGAACTATAATTAGGGATAGGGTCTTTCACTTGGAATCCTTAGAACTCCATGCAATTTCACACAATGCTAGGCATTAGTATGAGGTACTCTCCTGGGGCTTAGGTGACAGGTCATCGAGAGTCAGGGGTCGTAGAGAAGTCTAGAGCCACGTATAGTATGAGATTAGTCACGGTTAACCTTAGGTTTAGGACCATGTGCTTAAGGATTTCCACGACTCATTAGACATCAATTAGAGGATATAATACTATTCTTGTACTAGAAGCATTAGTCCTAGGGGAGCTTTGTCCGGGTACCCCATCTTTATATCGATTACCTCTCCTACCTTTATTGCCCTTATTGGTCCCTTTTACTTTTTTTTATATATATATATACACATATTGATTTCTTTTACCATCGATTCCATTTATAGCTAAAATAGTGATAACGCTTGTTTCTGAACACTATTCCCTGTGGATACGACTACTGACACGATCCCTTGCGTGTATCCCGCAAGTGCACGGGTTTGTCAAAGTAATAAAAGTTACCCCGGTGAGAGGGTAGTCGAATCCACAGGAAATAGGGAGTTAGAATACAAGATTTCACAAGAAATAGGAGAGGGTAGTCGATGAGTGAATTATGGAAACAATTACGCTAGAAAACGAGAAATTAAATAGAAAGATGGAAGATAAGAGAGTGCAAGTAAAAGAGAATAGAGAGGACTAGTAATGAATGAAATAGGGCATCCGGACAAGCTACCTCTAGGGTCTATGCTTCTAGTGCAGGACTATGCTATTATACTTTCCTATTGATGTTTAATCGAGTCGAGGATATCCTAAGACTCACGGTCCCAAACCTAAGGACAACCGTGACTAACCCCAACACTATGCCCCGGTATTAGGATTCACGTCACCCTTCAATCTATCGCTCGCATGACTAAGCCCCACGGGAGTATATCTACCTAAACCTCACACTACGTGGGATTGCTTTAAGCTCTAGGAATTCCTAATGGTAAAACCTGTTCCTATGTGTAGTTCTAACCCTTTGGTCCAGGTGGAAGAACCCAGGTCTAGATTAAGCCCCAATGCATAGGATTCACTTCAACTCTTCACTCTGTTACTTGCGTAACTAAGCCCCAGGGGAGTTTATCTGCCTTCCACTTCACTCTATTTCGACCGCTATGAAAACAAGGAAACGGAGATAGGGAGAAACCATGTCGGAGGGGAAAGGGGTACATCGCTACCTCACAACTCTCCTTCTCAACCCTCTTCAATCTTAAGTAGTCTAACCCTAAGGAGTTGTCACACCTCCAGAAGGCAACCTAAATTGTTCTCAATCCTAGTGTCACAGCTAAGAGAAAACGTTAACAAGATGAAATTAAGATTGAAACACAATTTTATTCATCAATAATGGAAAAGCATAATAACAATGTCAAAGAAACATAATAACCCTAGAGTTTACAAGTCCGAATACCCTTAAGGGGTTTAGCTCCTCATGGAGCTATACATGTTCATCAATGTATGAAAGAAAACACAAAATAAGGACATCAATGAAAACCCCCTTGCGTATGGTGTGGCCGTGGTCTTGTGCGGCCGTCGAACGTCGGTGACAATGCCGATGACACGCGCTAAACCTCGACGAAATCCTCTCCGAAACCCTAGCCGCACTCCCAGTGTTGAAGAGAAAGATAGGTAAAAAGATCTTTTTAAAAGTCTCCAAAATCCGACTTTTTATAGGCTGAGTGCAGCTTTAAATTTGAAGTTATCGGGGCTTCACACGGGCGTGTGGAATTTCCACACGCCCGTGTGAAGTTTCTGTCTTCCTGAAAAATTACTTCACACGGCCATGTGGAATTTCCACACGCCCGTGTGAAGTCTCTGGCTTGCTGGAAAATAATTCACACGGCCGTGTGTTAATTCCACACTCCCGTGTGAATTCTCTGGAATTCTGAATTTCGGCCGAAAGTGAACAGTAACTTGCTACAATACTGCTACAGTACTCGCCGAAACACTCCCGAATCCATCGTTCTTCATCGAGGCCATTGAATTGGGCACACAATCAATGGTAGATCGTGACGACTGCTCCAAGTCTCCTTTTTGGTGAAGTTCTCCTAAGCCACACGAGCTTGACTTGTTGTGAATGTGACTGCCTTTGTGCCCCTCCAAAGGAGGTTGGCACACACTCACAAGTCCAAGCTCGTGCCTTGTTCCATGCTTGGTCCGAAAACTTCCCAACATCGGCGAACATGACCTAATTTCGTTCTTCTTCTCCAATTTAGCTCCACAAACCTTCAATGCACAAGAATACACAAATGCACGCCATTTAGTGATAAAACTGATAAAAGATATGCTCAATGTAAGATAATAACGTTTCGCGGTACTATAACACAAGCACTTATCAAATCCTACTCACCAGGGTATTTTACTACTTCGACAACCCGTGCACTTGCGGGGTACACACACAAGGGGTGTGTCAGCCTACAACAATAGCTTTCAAGCAAGCATTGGTATGACTCCATATGATGCTTTGAATGGAAGGAAGTGTAGAACTCCTCTTTCTTGGGATGAAGTGGGAGAAAGGAAGATTTATAATGTGTGTCACTCTCCGACACGCAGGTCCACAGGACACGACAACCGCCGCGACAATCCCGAGGAGGGGTACTCCACCACTCAACCTTCGAGACAGAGTAAGGCTGAAAAATAAAAGTGGAATCAACAATATTTAACACAAATGCAGAATTTCAAAAGCAATGATGCCTAGCGGAAGTAATATCAACAACAACAACAATAACAACAACGACGACGACAACAACAACAACAACAATAAGAATAGAAAAGAGAAGTTTACAAACACGCAGGAAGATAATACTGACAATAATAGCAAGAAATGTGGATACACAAAAGTTTAAGAGTGGTTTAAGTACAACACCATACAATAGAGTGCTCGACATACTAGTGAATCCAAGACTAAAATAACATATGCATGATCCAAAAAAACATACACGAATAAAAAAGATATAAGGAAACAAGAAGGTAACAAATGCTCAGCACGCAGCCGCACCGCCTCACCTACTACCTGCAACAAAACTGGGTAGAAGAAAGAGGGGATGACTAACCACAGTTACTCAGTAAGGAGATTAGCACAATTCCACCAGAAATATACCAAAAGATAACAATACCAAAACATAACTCAGTGAAGATACTTTGCTAATAATATACTTGGTTTAGAACACACTTGCACATAATAATAATTTACACCACAATACAATTGGATAAAGTAATGCAAAGAAATTCTTAATACCCAACTAGGGTTTAAAACAACGAAACTTTGAAATACGAAACACAGGTTCAAACTATAAAACACACTGAACATTAAACAAACTTTACCATACTACAAATAAATCAATACAACACCAAGTTGCAAACAAGTATCGTAATTATAAAATACAAGGTTTATCAATTCTAACATGATGAAAATTGTCATAAGTTTGAGAATAACAAAGATAGCATTTATACTAATGGTGAAACACAGAATTGGATTTGCACAATTAATACACCAATAATAAACTATTTAAACAATCAATGTTTTGGAAACCACTTTAAAATCCAAACTCATGCTTTCTTTTCAACAACTCAAATAAACCAGAGTTCAAAGAATAAAAAAATCGATAAAAATCGGTACAGTATTTGACCTCCAAAATGCTCTTTTGCTAACCGGGGCCTCGGTTAGGTCTGGAGCAGCCAAGACATGCATCTCTTGTCATTGGCCGCTGGGAAGTCCACGTGGTGACTCCAAACATCCCAACTATATCCAAATCAAGAGAAGAGGTTTACTACCGAAGATGTACTTGCCAAGTTCATGATTGGCATTGAATCAAGATTTAACAATGTGAATTCTCAACTCAATGACTTTGGGTCCATCTTGAGAAATCTTCAAGCCTCGGTGCAATCTCTTGAGCATCAGGTGGGGCAACTTGCCAAGGCAAATTCAGAGCGACCTTCAGGTAGTCTTCCTAGTAACAGCGAAGAGAATCCAAGGGAACACTTGAAGGCCATTGCCCTCAGGAGTGGAAGACAAGTTGAGATAAGGGTCGAAGTTGACCCAAGTGTCGAGGAGACTAGGATAGCCCTAGAGGAAGATCCCAAATCTGCTAAAGAAGTTGTTGAGAAGGATGATCGGGAAAGAAACAATGAATCTCATATTCGGGGAAAATCAAATCCCCCTGAGTACAAGCCTCCAATTCCCTATCCGGCTAGATTGAAACAAGACAAGGAGGATGTGCAGTTTAGAAAATTCATCAACATCTTCAAACAACTCCACATCAATATCCCGATTGTTGAAGCTTTAACACAAATGCCCCAAGTATGCCAAGTTTCTGAAGGAGCTCCTCACCAATAAAAGAAAATTAGAAGAGGAAGGCACTGTGGCACTCTCTGGAAATTGTTCAGATATTTTAGAAAAGAAGCTCCCACAAAAATTGAGAGATCCGGGAAGTTTCATAATTCCTTGTGTGCTTGAAGGAGGAGTTCAAGAAAATGCATTAGCGGATTCAGGGGCAAGCATCAACGTCATGCCCTACACCATGTATTTAAAGCTTGGCTTGGATGAGCTTAAACCCACAAGGATGACTTTACAATTGGCGGGTCGATCAACAAGAAAACCTCGTGGGATTATGGAGGATGTGATTGTTCGAGTTGATAAATTGGTCTTTCCCGTGGATTTTGTCATGATGGACATTGATGAAGATGTGGAGACACCGTTAATTCTTGGTTGGCCATTCTTAAGTACCTTGGGTACCCTAATTGATCTCAAGGGAGGAAAACTAACACTTAGGGTTGGAGAAGAGGAAGCAGTGTACACATTGCCAGCGGCCATGAAGCACTCTCTTGACCATGATGACAAACTTTATTTTATTGATGAAACTGACCTCTTGATTTCTAATTGTGTGTAGAAGGTCTTGTCGTTGAATCCCTTAGATGAATACTTGGAAGAACTAGGGGATGAGGAACAAGAAGAACCCCACTCTCCCCCTCCAAATAACAACCTAAAGCAACCAAAGGTGAAGGCAATGTGCACTAGTGCAAAAGAAAAGGAGAAAAAGGAATCAATGTTGAAGACAATTTTGAGGGAAGTACGGGGGAAAGAAAGAAAGGTACTAACCCCTGCCGTTCAAAATCCCATGGAGGGAAGGTAAAATTCGAACCCCTCTTTGATCATGAAAAGTTGATGTCTATTCGTTGATGTCGTTGAACTTGCCGGGTAACAATGTTACTTCAAGCTTGACCGGGGGTAACCTCAAGCTCTTTGAACCCCCGTAAGGTGTGGAAGAAAGGTACGTCAAGCTCGTGACGTTAAACAAGCGCTTCTTGGGAAGCAACCCAAGCATTCGGGGGTCTTTTATTCATTTTTCGTGTTCTAGGTTCTTCATTTTATTGTTTTAGTTGCCATTTCCTTTACTAGTTTTGCAATTGAATAAGTCCATGCTCGCAATTTTCCTATCGTCTTGAGAGTGGTGTAATCATTTTATTTGTTGAGTGTTGCTTGTTTTTGTCATCGTTTTGTGCATTAGATTGAATTATTTTGTATTTCTTTTGAGTTAGAGGTGTTATATAATGTTTCAAAGTTGTACTTAGCCATTTGTAGAAGGAAATTTTGGCTTTTGAGTGATTCTCCAGGTCCTTACGTCCTCAAGGGGCCGTGAGATGGGCCGTCTGCCCTTTGGCCGAGTACTTGGCCTAGGGCTCACAACCCCCCCCCCCCCCCCCCCCCCCCCCCCTCACGGCCCCCTTGGGGCCATCTGCCCATCAAGCAGAGCATTTGGCCTAGGCCTCATGGCCTCCCTCACCCCGTGAGAGACCCCGTGAGGCACGGGTTATATTCACATCCTCTCCACCGTTTTCTTCATATCTCTCTCGTTTCTCATCTATTTTCCCTCATTCTTTTACCGTTTTTCTCCATTTTTATTCCTCTACACGAATATATTACCTACAAGGACTTATTTTGCATGATATATTGGGATTTTTGCCATCATCTTCACTGATCCTCCAAGGTACCCCTTTCTAAACCCTAGGTGTTGAGCATGAATGTTTCTTCTTCCTCTCCCGTATTTTTCAAGTTGAATGGATGCCAATGTTGTGGGAGATTGGTTGTGTGTTGTTTTTGTTGGTTTTTGGAGTAATTTGAAAGCTTTGTAAAAAATTTTATGCTCCATGTACAAGGGAAGCTCTTGCAAATTTTTTTTGGGAGTTACTGTAGCAATTCTTGAATTCTTTCACACTCCTTCATGAGTACCCTTGATTTTCTTGTATTTGGGCCTACTATTGTATCATATTTGTTATCCAATAGCAACACTTGCAATATGACAGAATTGGACATCATGATATTGAATGAACATGGACTTGCTTGGATGATGTTTTGTTCCAATGTTTTTCTTTTGTTAGTTGTTTGTTGTGTTTGTGTTTATTCTTGTTGTGTTCCTTTTGTGTTTGGTTTTAGTTTTTTCTTGATTACTCCCCGGCCCTCCTTTGTAAATTTTGTGGAATGATGATGTGCCCTTTTTGCCTTGCAGGGCATTGAGGGTAGTTTGGTGAGCCTCCCCACATTTTGTGGAAGCCGGGCCCGACATGTAGAGCTCGCCGTACATTTGTTCAGGTCACATCTCGCCATTTATACAAGATAAACCGGGGAAGCTCATTTTCACCCTCCTCTATTATTTATATTGATTATCTTTCTTTGTTATTCATGACTAGTGTACATTGGGGGCAATGTAAAACACAAGTGTGGGGATGGGTGTATTACATGTTTAGGGCCACTTTTACATGCTAGTGTTATCAATGATGGCTTTATTCATGCTCGTGAGATTCTTTTAGCATGGACTAATGATTGATGTGAGTTACATATACTTTTTGTGCTCTACTAAATCCTGTTTCACCTCTAATATTGTCTTGTGCACTGAATTTTTTGTTGATGCCATGGGAATAGCCAACTTGACTACTTTAACTTTCTTGTATGCTTAACACACAACCTTGACTACTTGGCCTTAGAAGACTAAGTTCTATCCTTCAATGAACTCTTAAGAACTTCTAAACCTTGTTGAGCTAGTCCTAGTTTTATAACTTGTAGTGCAGTCTAAAGACATGATCTAGGGTGAATATTAAAAAAATGATGAAATGAGTCTATGTCAGTATTCCTCTGCTAATGAAGCATGAATGCGTTTATGTAGACTGTAATCGAGTAGTTGGGTGACTCTTGTTCCTAACCAGCATGTGCACCCTCCAGAAAGATTTTGGTGCCGTCTACGTTAGGCAGACTCGAAAAAAAAAAAGGTGTTCATACATGTAATTAAAACCTTAGTAATCTCTTAGACTGCCTACCTGATATTTTGAGGAAATTGGGTTTTAGTTTCAACTACAAGACTTAGAAGGATTTTACTTGTTCATTGAGGTAGCACTTAGCATTTTAAGACCTAGTATTCTTATTTGTGGAGTGATTAGCATCTAGAGCTGTACTGATTGAAGTCAGTAGGCTAAACCAAGCAAGGGCAAATGAGATAAAAGATTCACTTACACTACACAAACATATAAGAGGCGAGACAGGATCTTTTTGTTGTACCTACTGATTATAACTCAACATCTGTATTTCGTTTTTCATTGCTTGTAGAATCTCATTTTTATTCGAGCCGGAGATAGTACATTTAGCCACTTATCTTTCCCTCTATTTTTCATGATTTGTTTGCTTGGGGACAAGCAAATGCCTAGTGTGGGGATGTTTGATAAGTGTCTAAATGTATGTATTATAGTATACTTATTTAGTATGCTTTGCATGTATTTTGTTACGTTTTGTGCCTGTTTTTATGCCTAATCGAGTCATATTTTCTTTGTAAGGCAAGTAGAAGCTATGGAGATCGCGAGCACATATTCTGGGCAGAAAAGTAAAGAAAGACCAGGTCGCGGTACTATAGCAGAAGTACCACAGCATATGCACTGTAGCAGTTACTGTAGCACTTGGTGGGTCTTCAGGCAAGAAAATCCGAGATTTTTGCCTAAGCCTCACGGCCCCGTCTGCTACCCCGTGAGGACTGTCCAGAAGCCTTAACTTAGTTCTCACGGCCCAGTCTGAGACCTAGTGAGGAATTTCCAGAACTTATTGCGAGCCCCTCACTACCCAGTTAACTGCCCAATTAACTACCCTGTTAACTACTCCGTGAGGCTCGGGATTTGGGGCTTTCTTGACCTAATCTACATCCATACGACCCCCCATACGGCCCGTATGCTTCGGGGGTATAAATTGGGAGTTCTTGGGCTCAACAAGGGGACCCTTGGCTGTCATATTGAAGGAGAGAACGAAGATACCTTTTAGAAGACGACAATTTGGATACAAAGAAGGAGGCAAGAGCATCATCAACAAGGGGAGAGCTTCACCATCAAGGGAGCCAAGGGGAAGCATCATTTGGCAACCTTTTGGGCGAGGGAAAGCGTCATTCGGCCGGACCTCCACCTTCTTCTTCATCATTTCACCTAGGGAGTGTCATTTATGAGCTTTTTGTGTGATTTGCTTTACTTTGTTGTTATGGTTTGTATGATGGTATACTAGACCCCCAAGGCCACCGGATGTCGATGAAAATTGGGGGGTTCATCATGTATTCTGGATGATTTGCACTTAATATCATGTTTGGGTTGATTTATGAATTTGTTCATTGTATTTCATGCCTAGAGCTACTTGAAGGAGAAATCCGTAGCTCTTTATTGAGTTGTACACGTAGACGTAACCTACTCGCGTGTATTAGATCTTTCATAAACAAATAGGGGTTTCTTGTATTGATATTACCGAGAAATTGGGTATCAATAGCCCTCCGATCCATAAGGGTAAACTAGGGTTTAGTGTACCCTATATTGGGATCTCCTTATACTTAATGCAATCATAGGAATACCGGTTAGGAAGAAATTCCACTAGGTATTCGTATGGGATTAGGGCTCAATCACCGAGAAATTGGGATTGATCTAATCTTGAGACCCGTCGGTCTAAATCACCCAAACTATCTTTTTACTATTCATCCATGTTTCATGATGACCTCTCAAGGGGATCCACATCCATAGGCCTTCACACATCACTGTAGCACTTGCAACCGTTTGTTTGACTTTTAATTTGTTTATACATATTGTTCTTGTTAGAGTACCACAATCATGCTTGAGATGTTAGGTTAGAAAATAGGTGATGAAGGAGTAATAGTAGACCCTTAGCCCCATGGAATACGATCCTTGTGCTTTTGCACTAGGTATTACTTGGCGACCCCTTACACTTGTGGGATTCCTCTACCAGGATAAATAATTCTTGAAAATTTCTCCATAAAAAGGGGTAATTATGTTTCGAGGTAGCAGAAAGTTGAATCGCCAGTACATAGGTCCATTTTTTTATCATAGAGAGGATTGGGCCGATAGCATATCGTTTAGAATTACCACCTTAGTTAGAGAAGATTCATAATGTCTTTCATTTGTCCATGTTGAATAAGTATGTCCCCAACCCTTCTCATTGTCTTGAGGCACCACCGGTGGAGTTAAGAAGAGATTTGAAGTTTGAAGTGCAACTAGTGATGATTCTTGATCGCCAACGAAAACTCTTTGATGAAAGGTCATTCCTATGGTAAAAGTGCTTTGGAGGGATGATGTTGTAGAGGAGGTTACTTGGGAGCCAGAAGGTGTGTTGAAGAGAAGATATCCTCTTTTGTTTGAGGAGAGAGGTACATGAAAGTTCGAGGTCAAAATTTCTATAAGAGGGGTCGAGTGTGGCACTTCGCCCTTTATCCTGTGTTTGTTACTTTGTTATCTTAGTTGTTTTAGTTGTTTTCTTATTGTCTTTGGTTTGGGGTGTCTTATCGAGCGTTTGGGGACATTGTGAGAGTCATCTGGAGTGTGGGGGTTGTGCACAGGCCGCACAAAGCTTGTTTAGGCAGTGTACAGGCCTCACAGCCCTTCCTGCGAGTTGTGCGGCCTCCTCTGCGGCCGCACAGGGGGTCGTACACCCCAACCAGAGGGGTGTGTGGCCTGGTATGCGGGCAGCACACCAGCCCGCACAAGTGGTTTCAATGAAGATGTTATAATCAAGTTATTCACTCTTCAAGTGAGAATTAAAATTATGAACACTTGTGATATCTCAATGAGAATTATGATATCCTGTCGATGTATATACTGAGCCTACAGGATGGATTATTATTTAAATGTTTTGATGGTGATATGAGACCCGAGCTCTAGTACTTACTACAGTAAGAAGTGGAATGTTTCCACAGATCTAACTAGTTGAGGTTGCATGGAAAACTGTTGAACCGATTATGCTATTTCAAGTGGGAGTATAGAGCCCTGACTTGGATGTAGTTGGGTTGTTTGGAGTCACCACACGGACTACCCAATGGCCAATGCCAAGATACACACATCTTGGTGGCTCAAGAGCTAACCGAGCCCACGGTTAGTGATAGAGGGTTTTCGATGCCATTTTGGATACTATTGATTATTGTGATTTGTTGATTTATTTATTTCTATACATTTTGGCATATGAAGCTATCGAAAGGAATGTGTGAATATTGGATTCCAGAAATGTATGGATTTCTTGATGATTTGAAAGCGATTTTATTTTGCATTTTATTGAGAAAGCTTATATTCTTATGTTATATTTGTTATTTAAAGTATTTTTATCCTTATTAATAATTGAAACATTTTTATTGTATTTTACTTTCATTTGATCATGCTTGAGGTATAGTCTCATATTTAGCCCCTCATTGAGTAACCTCGTTACTCACCCCCTCTTTCTTCCTCCCAGGTGACAGCACAACGTAAGGGTGAATGCGTGAAGTGCTTGATAAGAATTGTGTTTGTATTCCCATTTTGAGTTGTGTATGTTGTTTTATTTTCTTGGCATGTATCATTAGGGATCCACTATGTGTTGTTGAACCCTATAATGTCCTTCCTTATTGGAATATTTTTGTATGTCAGTCTTGTCTATGTTAAGTATGAGAGGTATACTCTATGTTTTTGGGCTTGTTGCAGTTGTCATTGTTGTTGTTGTTGTTGTTGTTGTTGTTGTTGTTGTTGTTGATGATGATGATGATGATGATGATGTTATCGTTATCATATGGTGGTTACTTATATTCCTTACCTTGGTGTAAAATTAATGAAGATGGGAAAGATGGGAAAGATGATTGATGTATGTATTTATTGTTGAGTTATTCCTTGTGATTATAGATGTATTGTATAGGGAACAGGTTAGCCTTAGAGTGATATAGGGTTGAGGTAGTGTTGGACCTCCTCTTGGTTGTCATGGCGATATGTCACGTGTGGGACCCAAGGAATGAGGCATGACAAACGTCCCCTATTTTTACATCAAAACTCTAATCCTATATTTTCTTTTTTTAATATCCTTTTTTTAAATCAAAATTTTAACCCTATGTTTTCTTTTGGTAATGCCTCCCATTTTTGTATAAAAATCCTAATTCTATATTTCTTCTCAATGTCCAATATCTTTCACTCATAACCGAATCCTATGTTTTTTTTCTTAATGTCTCCTATTTGACAGCTTTGGTTCAAAAACCTAGTCCCTTCTTTACCTTTTGGAATGTCTTCTATTTTTGAATGAAAACAATAATCCTATGTTTTCTATCTGGAATGGCTCCTATTTTTTAATCAAATCTTAATCATATGTTTTCTTTTGGCAATGTCTTCTATTTATGAATCAAAACCCTTATCCTATGTTTTCTTTTCAGAATGTCTACTATTTTTGAATCAAAATCCTAATCCTACTTCTATTTGGATTGCCTACAATATTTGAATCGAAACCCTAATCCTATGTTTTCTTTCCGGAATATCTCCTATCTTTGAATCACAACCAAAATATTATGGTGTCTTTTCTTAATGTCTCCTATTTATCAGTTTTGAATCAAAATCCTAACCTATGATTTTTTGGAATGTCTTCTGTTTTTCAATAAAAAACCTAATATTTATTTTGATTTTAGAATATCTGCTATTTTTGAATCAAATCACTAATCTTATGTTTTCTTTTCTGAATATTTCCTATTTTTTAGTTTTGAATAAAAACCGGAATACTTTGCTTTCCTTTTCAGAATGGCAAACTTTTTTTTGAATAAAAACCCTAATCCTATCTTTTGTTTTGGAAATATATGCTAATTTTTAATCAAAACTCTAATCCAATGTTTTCTTTGTGTAATGTCTAATATTTTTCAATAAAAAACCAAATCTTATGTGTTCTTTTCGAAGTGCCTCCTGTTTTTTTAATCAAAACACTATACCTGTGTTTTCTTATAGTAATGTCTCATATTTTTGAACCAAAACTCTAATCCTATGTTTTCTTTTCAGATATATTTCAATCAAAACCGTAATCCTATGTCTTTTTTTTTTTGTTTTTTAGAATTCTCTCCTATCTTTTAATCAAGACCCGAATCCTATGTTCCCTTTCTGGAATGTCTCCTATTTATTAATTTGAGTCAAAACCCTAACCTATATTTTCTTTTCAGAATTACTCATATTTTTCAGTCAATAAGCTAATTCTTTCTTTTCTTTTTGGAATGTCTGATAAGTGCTCGTGTATAAGTAATACGAAGTATACTTTTCTTGCATTGAGGATAACTTTTCTCAGGTTTTATCACTAATTCGTTTGTATTTGTGTTCTTTTGCGCATTTAAGGTTGCGGAGACGAGTTGGAAGAAAAGAAGCAAAAATAGGTCATGGAGTCGTCAATAAAGAAAATGAAGTCGGGAGCAATTTTGTCGCGAGTACTGTAGTAGTTAATTGTAGCAAGTTAATGTAGAAAGTTATTGTTCACAACACGCAGGAATTCTAATTCCAGAGAATCCACATGGGCGTTTGGAAATTCCACATGGCCGTGCGGATGCCTAATTTCTGCCCTATAAATACCGCGATTTGAGATTTATTTGGGGTTCTTTTTCCTATCTTTCGGCCATTTTTCGGGCAGAGCGTAGCTAGGGTTTGGAGAGGTTTTTGCAAGGTTTTTGGAGTGGTTCTATGGCATCGACACGGAGTTCCTTTCGAGGGGAACTATTGGGGGAGCTTTCGTCCGCATCGATTCGGAGTACAAGGGAACCTTTGCAAAAAATGAAGCGGCTCAGTAAAACCATCGATAAGGACTACAAGGGGGTTATCTTTATGGTTTACGTGCATATGACTTCAATTTCATTGTTGTTTTTGTATTGCTCCATTGAAAGCTAAACCCCTAGTGGGTTCTTGGACTTGTAAACCCTAGGATGATTTTGTTTCATTGACTTTTATTATTCTTCATTAATTGATGATTTAATTGAGTTTCAATCTTGAATACTTATTGTGTTGATTTTCCCTTAGATGTGACACTAGGGTTGTGAATCCATCTAGGAAATCCATTGAAGGTGTGATAACTTCATTAGGGTTAGACTAAGTGAGATTGAAGAGGGTCAAGAGGGTGAGTTGGAAGGAAGTGGAACATCCCCTTTCCCTTCCAATGTGATTTATCCTACCTCCACATTCCAAGAGTTCTTTGCGATCATAATAGAGTGAAGTGCTAAGAGATGAACTCCACTGGTGCTTAGTTGTGCAAGCAACAGAGCAAAGTGTTGTAGTAAATCTTAGTGCTGGGACTTAATTGTGACTAGGGACCTTTCTCCTGGACCAAAGAGTTAGGTCTATAGTAGGGAATAGGGTTTATCACTAGGAATCCCTAGAACCCCAAGCAATCCCACACATTGCGAGGTGTTGAGAGTACTCCTTTCCGCTGGGGCATAGTGTAGAGGGCTAGTCATGGTTGACCTTAGGTTGTGACCGTGTGTTTTTGGATTTCCACGACTCATTAACATCCGTTAGAAGGCATAATATTAGTCTTGCACTTGAAACAATAGTCCTAGGGTGAGCATTGTCCGAGTGTCCCATTTTCTCATCGATTATCTTTCTTTACTCTTATTACTTTCTTTGCTCTTTTTTAATTTTCTTTGCATCGATATATTGATTTTACCCACATTCGATTTTCATCCTAACCAAATAATGATATCTCTTGCTTCTAAATCACTATTTCCTGTGGATACAACTGCCCACTCAACAGGGTATATTTTATTACTGCGACGACCCGTGCACTTACGGAACACTCACGCAAGGGTGTGTCAATGTCTGATATTTTTTAATCAAACCCTAATATTATGTTTTATTTTCGGAATGTGTCTTATTTTTCAATTTTGAATCATAACCCTAATCCTTTGTTTTCTTTTCGTAATGTCCCATTTTTTTCTATTCAAAACCCTAATCCTATCTGTTATTTTCGAAATCTCTGATAATTTTTAATCACAACCCTAATCCGACATTCTATTTTTGTTATGGCTCCAATTTTTGAATAAATAACCTAATCCTATCTTTCTTTTTGAAATGCCTCCTAAATTTGAATAAGAACCTTGATCTTATGTTTTCTTTTCTGAATATCTTCTATCTTTCAATCAAAATTCTAATCACATGTTTTCTCTTCGAAATAACTCATATTTTTCACTCAAAACAATATGCCTATGTTTTCTTTTCGGAATGTCTACTATTTTTGAATCAAAATACTAATCCTATGTTTTTTTTATAGTAATGTCTCCTATTATTCAATCAAGACACTAATCCTATGTTTTTTCTTTTTGGAATGGTTCCAATTTTTTTTTTATCAAAACCCTAATTCTTTCTTTTCTTTTCAAAATGCTTGCTATTTTTCAATAAAAAACCCTAATCTTATGTTTTCTTCTTGAAATGTTTGCTATTTTTGAATAAAAAATTTAATTCTATGTTTTTTTTTTTGGAAATGTCTCCTGTTTTTCGGTTTTTAATCAAGCCACTAATCCTATCTTTTCTTATAATAATGCTTAATATTTTTCAATCAAAACCCTATTCTTATGGTTTCTTACAGTGATGTCTCCTATTTTTCAATAGAAACCCAAATCCTATGTCTTCTTTTCGAAATGTCTACTATATTTGTATCAAAACCATAATCTTATTTTCCTTTTCATAATGTCTCGTATCTGTCAATCAAAACTCGAATCCTATGTTTTCTTTTAAGAATGTTTCCTATTTTTCAATCAAAAACCTAATCCTTTAGTTCTTTTCAGAATGTCTACTATTTTTTAACAAAAACCCTAATACTTTGTTTACTTTTCAGGATGTCTCCTATTTTTAAATTTTGAATCAAAACTCTAATACTTTTTATACTTTTCGGGATGTCTTCTATTTTTTAGTTTTGAATCAAAACTTTAATCCTTTATTTTCTCTTCAGAATGCCTATTTTTTTTTTAATCAAAACACTAATCCTATTGTTTTTTTTTTTTTGGCAATCCCTGCTAATTTTTAATCAAAACCTTAATATGATGTTTTCTTTACAGAATGTCTCATACTTTTCAAATAGAAACCTAATCCTATATTTTCTTTTCCAAATTGCCTCATATTTTTTAATCAAAACTATAATCCTATGTTTTCTTTTCAAAATGCCTACTATTTTTGAATCAAACCTCTAATACTAAGTTTTCTTATAGTAATGTCAACTATTTTTTAATAAAAACTCTAATACTAGGTTTTTCTTTTGGGAATGCCTCCTATTTTTGAATGAAAACCCTAATCTTACATTTTCTTTTTGTAATGTTTGCTATTTTTAATCAAAACAACAATCCTTTGTTTTCTTTTCAGAATGTCTCTTATTTTTCAAACAAAACCCTAATCCTATGCTTTATTTTTGGAATGCCAACTATTTTTGAATTAAAACCCTAATCATTTGTTTTTTTATAGTAATGTCTCCTACTTTTCAATCAAAATCCTAACCCTATGTTTTTTTTCTTAATATCTACTATTTTTTCATCAAAAACCTAATCATGCGTTATTTTATAGTAATGTCTCCTGTCATTTAATCAAAACCCGAACAACATATTTTCTTTTCAGAATTTCTCCTTTTTTTCAATCAACACCTAATTTTTCCTTTTCATTTCAGGATGTCTGCTATTTTTGAAACAAAATATAAATCCTAATTTTTCATTTCAGAATGTGTCCTATTTTTCAGTTTTGAATTAAAATCCTAATCCTTTGTTTTCTTTCTTGAATATCTTTTTTTTTTCAATCAAAACCCTATTCCTATCATTTGTTTTGGGAATGTCTGCTACTTTTTAATCAAAACCATAATCGTATGTTTTTCTTTTCAAATATCTCCTTTTTTTTGTTTTGGAGGCATTATGAAAAAACATAGGATTAGGGGTTTGATTAAAAATTAGTAGAGATTCCCAAAACAAAAGATAGAATTGGTGTCTTGATTAAAAAAAATGAGAAATTATAAAAAGAAAACAAAAGATTAGTGTCTTATTTTATAATATTGTAGACAATCCAAAAGAAAACTAAAGATTAAGGTTTGGATTCAAAACTGATAAATAGCACAGATTCCAAAATTAAAACATAGGATTAGTATTTTGTTTCAAAAATAGCAGACATTCTGAAAAGAAAAGAAAGGATTGGGTTTTTTTATCAAAAAATAGGGCACATTTCGAAACTAAAACAGAGGATTAGGGTTTTGATTAAAAAATTGTAGACATTCCAAAAAGAAAACATAGGATTACGATAGAAGACATTACTACTTTTGTAATTAAAATTAGAGACATTACTATAAGAAAACACAGGATTAGGGTTTTGATTAAATACCTAAAAATAAACGACATTTCCAACAGAAACCATAGGTTTAGTGTTTGGATTAAAAAATAGCAGACATTCCCAAAATAAAACATAGAATTAGGGTTTTGATTCAAAAATAAGAGCCACTCCGAAAAGAAAACATAAGTTTAGGGCTTTGATTAAAAAATATAAGACATTATAAAAATAAAACATAGGATTATTGTTTTGATTCAAAAGTAGCAGGCATTCCCATAAGAAAACATAGGATAAAGGTTTTGATTAAAAAAATAATGCGTATTTCAAAAGAAAAACATAGGAATAGAGTTTTCATTCAAAAGTATGAGACATTACGAAAAGAAAAACATACGGTTTCTTCAAAAATAGTAGACATTAAAAAAAAACCCATAAGGTTATGGTTTTTATTAAAAAATAAGAGTCATATTAAAAGAAAAAACATAGTATTAGGGTTTTGGTTAAAAATAAGTAGAGATTCCAAAAACAAAAATAGGATTAAGGGTTTGATTAAAAAAAATTGAGACATTGCGAAAAGAAAATAAACAATTAGGGTTTGATTCAAAAAATTGAGACATTGTGAAAATAAAATATAGTAATAGGGTTTTGATTCAAAACAGAAAAATAGGACACATTGCGAAAAGAAAACATAAGTGTAGGGGTTTCATTAAAAAATTGCAGACATTTCGAAAAGAAAAGAAAAGATAGGTTTTTTAACTGAAAAATAGGAGAAATTCAGAAAGGAAAACATAGGATTAGGTTTTGATTTAAAATTTATAAATAGGAGACATTGAAAAAAGAAAAACAAAGGACTCGAGTTCTGATTGAAAGATAGGAGACTGATAAGTGTATTTTATATCATGATTTCATGCCCTTTATTCTATCCTTTACGTTGTCCTTCATCATATTTATTGTGTAGAATTGGTGCTATTCATGGTGTTATGTTCATTGTGTAGGATTCATGGGACTGAGTTAGTTTGGAGCGAAACTGAGTGTGTTTCCTGCGTGTGCATCGACCGAGGGATAAGAACTAGCAAAATCCTTACACGGGAGTGTCCCAGGCAGAACACAGTTACCACACGCCCGCGCCCGAGCTGCTACAAATATCAGGAAAACCTTTCTCAAGATCAACACGGGCACGGTGCTAGTTACACGGTCATATGCTAGTTGACACGGGGATCGCTCACCTATGTCCGAGCTGCTGCAAATTTCAGGAGTTTTGCTCGTGTTCAAACCATGTTATAGGCCCCGAAACTGCCTTTTTAACTCCAGAACTTAGAGTTTCTATCTTATCTTTGTTCAGGGATTCTTCTCTCCACTGAGAGGACGTTGATGAGATCGAAGATCAAGCTTCACCAAACCACTTAAGGAGATAAAGGACGAGTAAAAGGCACCTCAAGAGGTGGGGTTAGCTCAAGGTCTCAGCAAAAATGGTCATCCAACGCGTAGATGGGAGTCATATCTTCTTTCTCTTGCTCTTTTATTGTTCTTTCCTAGTTGTACCTGCCCACGAGTGGCTCACTGGCCATAGTGCCCAGGGTTGTGGACTTTGACAAACTGTAATGCTTATACACTTGTTCTAATTGTTCGACGGAGTTCTATTTGATATTTGTGTTTAATCTTGTGTTGTATAACTCGATATGTTGGATGCACATAGTTGTTAGGGTAAAGCTCAGTGGGTAGCTTACTTGTGAGCAATGTGTAGCTATCTTAGCAAAACTCTATGTATCTGAGAACCCATAGATGCAACATTGCTTGTGAACACACGCCAATATCTTTGGAAATGTACCTGGTAGACATTGCTTGTATTGCCGAATACTAGATTCCAATCTCCTCCATTTCCACCATTTTTGTCTTTCCTTTAGTGTTTCATTATTCAATCTCTTTTCAACTTGTGTTCACTAGACATCAGATGATAAATTAGTACTTTGAGTACAATTCCCTATGGTTCGACAACCCTACTCCTTACTGGGTACCATTATATTACTTGTGTGTGACCTGTAGACTTGTGGAGAAAGCATCAGAGACATTCTGAAAAGAAAACATAGGATTAGGGTTTTGATTTAAATAGTAGGCATTAAAAAAAACATATAATTAGGGTTTTGATTGAAAACTAGTAGACATTACTATAAGAAAACATAGGATTAGATTTTCAATTAAAAAAAAAAACTAGACATTCCGAAAAGAAAAGATAAGATTAGTGTTTTGATTGAAAAATATGAGAAATTTTGAAAAGAAAACATAATATTAGAGTTTGATTGAAAAATATAAGACGTTAGTCTAACAAAACATGGGATTAGGGTTTTAATTAAAAACTAAAAAATAAGGGACATTTCCAACCAAGACATTTACTAAAAAAGCAGAAGCCCGTAATAAAACACAAGATTAGGATTTTGATTAAAAAATAGCAGACATTCCCAAAAGAAAACATGGGATTAACGGTTTGATTCAAATATAGTAGGTATTCCAAAAAGAAAACATAGAATTATGAAAGGAAAACATTGAATCAAAATTTTGATTGAAAAATAGGAGACATTACTATAAGAAAACATAATATTAAAGCTTTGAATGACAAGTAGGAGATATTACTATAAGAAAACCTAATATTAGGGTTTTAATTAAAAAAAGTAGCCATTTTGAAAAGAAAACATAGGATTAGGGTTTTGATTGAAAAATTGGATATATTGCTATAAGAAAACATAGGATTAGGGTTTTAATTCAAAAATAGTAGGCATTCCGAAAGGTAAAGAAAAGATTAGAATTTTGGTACAAAAATATGAGACATTTCTATGAGAAAACAAAGGATTAGGATTTTAATTTAAAGCTTTAAAATAGGACACATTCTGAAAGGAAAACATAGGATTAGTGTTTTGAATGAAAGATAGGAGATATTCCGAAAAAAAAAAACACAGGATTAGGCTTTGGATTCAAATATAGTAGGCATTCCGAAAATAATACATTGTATTAGGGTTTTGATTCAAAACTAATAAATAAGAGACATTAAGAAAAGTAAATATATGATTTTTGTTTTGATTGAAAAATAGCAGACGTTCCCAAAAATAAACATAGGTCAGTGTTTTGATTAAAAAATAGAAGCCATTCCGAAAAGAAAACAAAATTTAGGGTTTTGATTCAAAACTAATAAATAGAATACATTAAGAAAAGAAAACATATGATTCAATTTTTGTCAAGAAAATAAGAGACATTCCCAAAATAATAGACATTCTTAACAGAAAACATAAGTTAGGGTTTTGATTCAAAAATGATAAATAGGAGACAATAAGAAAAGAAAATATAGGATTCAGGTTTTATTCGGAAAATAGGAGACATTCCGAAAAAAAAATATAAAATTAGGGTTTTGATTCAAATGTAGTAGGTGTTTTGAAAAGAAAACATATGATTAGGATCTTGATTCAAAAATAGGTGACATTACCATACGAGCACATAGGGTTTGGGTGTTCTTCATGTCTATTATTTGTCGATTTTCAATCAAAACCCTAATCCTATATTTTTCTTTTGCGAATGTCTGCAATTTTGGGAAAAATAAGATTAGATTTTTGATTAAAAAAAAGGTGTTAAAAAAAACATAGGATTCGGTTTTTGATTTAAAAATGACACATAAGCAAAAGAAAACATAGGATTAAGGTTTTAATTCAAAACAAAAAATAAAAGAAAACATAGAATTATGGTTTTGATTCAAAAATAGTAAACATTTAAAAAAGAAACATAGGCTTAGGTTTTTAATTGAAAGATATGAGACTTTTCAAAAAGAAAACATTGGATTAGAGTTTTGAATGAAAAATATGAGACATTTCAAAAAGAAAACATAGGATTATGGTTTTGATTGAAAAATAGGAGACATTATTATAACAAAATGTAGGATTGGAGTTTTGATTAAAAACAAATAAATAGGAGACACTCAGAAAAGAAAACATAGGATTCGGGTTTTGATTGAAAAATAGGAGACATTCTGAAAAGAAAATATAAGATTATGGTTTTGATTCAAATATAGCACGCTTTCCAAAAAGAAAAACATAGGAGTAGGGTTTTGATTGAAAAATAGGAGACATTACTATAAGAAAGACAGGATTAGGGTTTTGATTCAAAAATAGTAGACATTGGCAAAAGTAAACATAAGATTAGAGTTTTGATTGAAAAATATGAGACATTTTGAAAAGAAAACTTTGGATTAGGGTTTTGTTTGAAAAATAAGAGACATTACTTTAAGGAAACATAGTATTAGAGTCTTGATTAAAAACTAATAAATAGGAGACATTAAAAAAATAATCCATAGTATCTGGGTTTTGATTGAAAGATAGGAGACATTTCGAAAAGAAAATATAGTATTAGGGTTTTGATTCATATATAGTAGCGATTCAAAAAAGTAAACATAGTATTAGAGTTTTGATTAAAAAATAGGAGACATTACAATAAGTAAACATAGGATTATTATTTTGATTCAAAAATAATAGACATCCCAAAAAGAGACATAAGGTTAGGGTTTTGTTTAAAAAATAGAAGGCATTAAATAAAAACCCAAATCTAATGTTTTCTTTTATTAATGGCTCCAACTTTTTAATCAAAACTATAATACTATGTTTTTTTTCCCAATGTCTACTATTTTTTAATCAAAACCCTAATCCTATGTTTTTGTTTTGAAAATCAGCTATTGTTAGTTTCGAATTAAGACACTAATCCTATGATTTTCTTTTCCGAATATCTCCTTTTCTGCAAACAAAAGCTGAACCCTATGTTAATCATAACTTTTCTTTTTGTAATGTCTCATTTATTTAATCAAAACACTAATCTTAAGGTTTTTTTTGTAATGTCTCCTATTTTTTAATCAAATTCCTAATCCTACGTTTTCTTATAGTAATGTCTCATAATTTTCAATCAAAACACTAATACTATGTTTTCTTTGAAAAATGACTCTTATTTTTTAATCAAAACCCTAATCCTCTATTTTCTTTTGGGAATGTGCTATTTTTTAATCTAAACCATAATACTTTCTTTTCTTTTCTTAATGTCTCCTATTTAGTGGTCTCTTGTTTTTCAATAAAAACCTTAACCTATGTTTTCTTTTCCTAATAGCTCCTAATTTTCCATAAAAAACCAAATAATATTTTTTACTTTTCAAAAAGTCTGCTATTTTTTAATCAAAACCTAATCCTATGTTTTTTTTGGTAATGTTTGTTATTTTTTAATCAATTTTTTAATCAAAACCCTAATCCTATGTTTTCTTTTAGAAATGTCCCTTATTTTTCAGTTAAAATCGTAATCCTTTCTTTTCCTATGTTCTCTTGTTTGCTAATTTTAATCGAAACACTAATCCGATGTTTTATTTTAGGAATGTCTCATATTTTCCAATCAAAACCGTAATCCTATGTTTTCTTTCGGAATGCCTCTTATTTTTTAATCAAAACCATAATCCTATGTTTTCTTTTCGGAAGGTCTACTATTTTTAAAAAAAATCCCTAATCCTGTTTTCTTCTTAAAGTAATGTCATCTATTTTTTAATCAAAACCCTATTATGTTTTCTTTTTGAAATGTCTACTATAATTAAATCAAAACCCTAATACTATCTTTTGTTTTGGAAATGTCCCCTATTTTTTGGTTTTTAATCAAAACACTAACCTTATATTTTCTTATAGTAATTGTCTCCTATTTTTCAATCAAAATCCTAATTCTATGTTTTCTTTCAGGAATGGGCATTATTTTTCAATTAAAACCATAGTCCAATGTTTTCCTGATGGAATGTCTCCTATCTTTCAATCAAAACTTGAATCTATGTTTTTTTTTACTAATCTAAAAAGAAAATGTAGGATTTATTATTGTCTGCTAATTTTCATTCAAAACCATAATCCTATGATTTCATATAGTAAGATTTCTTATTTTTCAATCAAAATCCTAATTATTTGGTTTTTTTAGAATGCCTCCTATATTTAAATCCAAACCCTAATCCAATATTTTCTTTTCATAATATCTCCTATTTTTCAATCAAAACCCGACTCCCATGATTCTTTTCAAAATGCATACTATATTTATATCAAAAACGTAATTCTATTTATTTTTTCAGAATGTCTCCTATTTTTCAATGAATACCCGAATAATATATTTTCTTTTCTTAATGTCTCCTATTTATCAGTTTTGAATCAAAACCCTAACTTACGTTTTTTTTTTTCAGAATGTCTCCTATTTTTTAATGAAAAACCTAATCATTTATTTATTTATTTATTTTTTTGGAATGTTTGCTATTTTTAGAAACAAAGCCCTAATCCTTTGTTTTAATTTCAGAATGTCCTATTTTTCATTCAAAAACTTAATCCTATGCTTTCTTATTGTAACGTATCCTATTTTTTTATCGAAACCCTAATCCTATCTTTTCATTTCGGAATGCCTACTATATTTGAATCAAAACCTTAATCCTATGTTTTCTTTTCATAATATCACCTATCTTTCAAGCAAAAGAGAATCCCATGTTTTCTTTTCTAAATGTCTCCTATTTTCAATGAAAAAGCTAATCCTATGTTTCCTTTATAAATGTCTTCCTTTTTTTAATCAAAACTCTAATCTTACATTATCTTATTGGAATGTGTCTATTATTTAGTTTTGAATAAAAACCTAATCCTTTGTTTTCTTTTCAGAATGTCTCCTATTTTTGAATTAAAACCTTAATCCTTCTTTTTCTTTTCAAAATGTCTACTATTTTTTAATCAAAACCCTAATCCTATGTTTTCTTTTTGAAATGTCTACTATCTTTTAATCAAAATCTGAATCATATGTTTTCTTCTCTTAATGTCTCCTATTTTTCATTTTTTAATAAAAACACTAACTAAAGTTTTCTTTTTGGAATGTCTCTTAGTTTTCAATCAAAAACCTAATCCTTTCTTTCTTTTTTGAATGTCGGCTATTTTTGAATGAAAGCCCTAATCCTATGTTTTCTTTTAAGAATGCATCCTATTTTTCATTCAAAATGCTAAACCTATGTTTGCTTATAGTAATATGTCTACAACTTTTCAATCAACACCCTAATCCTGTGTTTTCGTTTCCAATCAAAACCCAAATCTTATGTTTTTTTATTGGAATGCCTCCTATCTTTCAATCAAAACCCGAATCCTATGATTTCTTGTCTACTATTGTGAAAAGAAAACATTGGACTAAGTATTCTCTGGTAATTTTTCATTCAAAACAATTATTTATGTTTTCTTATAGTAATGTCTCCTATTTTTCAATCAAAATCCTAATCCTATGTTTTCATTTCGTAATGGCTACTATATTTGAATTAAACCCCTAATCCTAAGTTTTGTTTTTGTAATATCTCCTATTTTTCAATTAAAATTCTAATCCTATGTTTTATTTTTGGAATGCCTACTATATTTGAATCAAAGCTCTAATCCTATTTTTTTCCTTTTCTTTCAAATAAAAACCGAATCCTATGTTTACTTTTCTTAATGTCTCCTATTTATCAGTTTTGAATAAAAACCCTAACTTTTGTTTTCTTTCCGGAATGTCTCCTATTTTTCAATTAAAAATCCATCCTCTTTTTCTTTTCAGAATATCTACTATTTTAAATCAAAACCCTAATCCTATATTTTCTTTTCTGGATGTGTCCTATTTTTTAATCAAAACCGTACTTCTTTTTTTCATTTCAAAGTATCTCCTCTTTTTGAATCAAAACTCTAATCCTTTCTTTTCTTTTTGGAATGTCCACTATTTTTGATTTAAAGCTCTAACCCTATGTTTTCTTTTGGGAATGCCTCCTATCTTTCAATGAAAACCCCAATCCTATGGTTTCTTTTTTTAATGTCTCCTTTTTTATCAGTTTTAAATCCAAACCCTAAAAAATGTTTATTTATGGAATGTCACTTATTTTTCAATCAAACATCAAATCCTTTCTTTTCTTTAGGAATGTCTACTATTTTTGAATTAAAACCCTAATCCTATGTTATTTTTAAATGTGTCCTATTTTTTAGTTTTGAATCAAAACCATAATCCTATGTTATCTTTTGCAACTGCCATCCATTTTTTGGTTTTTAATAAAAAACCAAATCTTATGTTTTCTTATAGTAATGTCTCATATTTTTCAATCAAAATCCTATTTTTGAATAAAAATTCTAATCATATGATTTCTTTTTTGGAATGTCTCCTATCTTTCAGTCAAAATCCGAATCCTATGTTTTCTTTATTAGAATGGCTACATTTTCTTATAGTAATATCATATTTTTAAATCAAAAACCTAATTCTTTATTCTCTTTTCAAAAAGTCTACTATTTTTTAATCGAAACCCTAATCCTACGTTTCTTTTTGGAATGTGTCCAATTTCTCAGTTTTGAATCAAAAGCCTAATCAATTTTTTTCTTTTTGGAATGTTCTATTTTTTTTATCAAAACCCTATTGCTACCTTTTGTTTTTGGAATCTCTACCAATGTTTTCTTTTTTGCATTGCCTCAAATTTTTGATTAAAATTCCTAATTCTATGTTTTCATTTTGGAATGCCTCCTAGTTTTGAATCAAAACCCTAATCTTATGTTTTCTTATGGCAATGCCCGTTATTTTTTAATCAAAACAAGAATCATATGTTTGCTTTTCGTAATGTCTAATATTTTTTTAATAAAAACGTTAATCCTGAAGTTTTTTAATGCTTTCTTTTTTTTAAAATCAAAACCCTAATCTTAAGTTTTATTTTGGTAATACCTGCTATTTTGAAATCAAAACAATAATCCTATGTTTTTCTTTTTGGCGTGGCTCATATTTGTGAACCAAAACCCAAATCCTATCCTTAATTTCGGGAATGCCTACTATTTTTTAAACAAAATAGTAATCATATATGATTAGTGTTTTTATTGAAAAATAGAAGACATTACTATGAGAAAACGTAAGATTAGGGTTTTGTTTAAAAACAAAAAATCGGTGACATTTCAAAAACAAAACAAAGGTTTACCATTTTGATTAAAAAATAATAAAAATTCCCAAATGAAAACATAGGATTAGGGCTTTATCCAAAAAACAGGAGCCACTCCCAAAAAAGAACATAGGATTAAGGTTTCAATTGAAAAATTAGAGGTATTAACAAAAGGAAATGTAGGATTATTGTTTTGATTCAAAAATAGTAGAGATTAAAAAATAAAAAACATAAGAATAGTGTTTTGATTTAAAAATCAGAGGCATTCTAAAAAGAAAAAACATAGTATTAGGATTTTGATTAAGAAATAAGAGGAATTCCAAAATAAAACTTAGGATTAGGGGTTTGATTAAAAAATATGAGACATTACAAAGATAAAATATAAGATTATTGTTTCGATTAAAAAACAACAGACATTACCAAAAGAAAACAAAAGATTATTGTTCTAATTAAAAAATAGGAGGTATTCTGAAAAGAAAACATTGGGTTAGGATTTTTTATTAAAATTAGTAGACGTTGCAAAAAGAAAACAAAAGATTAGGCTTTTGACTAAAAATCAGCAGAGATTCTAAAAATAAATATCGGATTAGGGCTTGATTCAAAAACTGAGACATTCTAAAAAGAAAACATAGTATTAGGATTTTGATTGAAAAATATGAGACCTTTTTAAAAGAAAACATAGGATTACTGTTTTGATTGATAAATAGAAGACATTAACAAATGAAAACATAGAATTACGGTTTTGATTAAATAATAGGAGGCATTGAAAAAAACTTAGGATTATTGATTTCATTAAAAATAGCAGACATTACAAAAAGTCAATATAAGACTAGGGTTTTGATTCAAAAGTAGGAGGCTTCCTGAAAAAAAAACATAGAATTAGGGTTTTGATAGAGAAATATAAGACATTTCAAAAAGAAAAGATCGGATTTGGGTTTTGATTAAAATGAAAAGAAATATTACGAAAAAACACAAATTATTAGTGTTTTGAGTAAAAAATAGTAGCTATTCCAAAAAGAAAACATTGGATTAGAGTTTTGTTTTAAAAGTAAAAAACATTACCAAAAGAAAACATTGGATTATTGTTTTGACTTAAAAATAGGAGCTATTCCCAAAAGAAAAGATAGGATTAGAGTTTTGATTGAATAATATAAGACATTACAAAAAGAAAACATAAGATTAGTGTTTTAATTGCAAAATAGCTGACATTCCTAATAGAAAACATAAGATTAGGGTTTTGATTAAAAAATTATAGACATTACGAAATGAAAACAGAGAATTAGATTTTTAATTGAAAAATATGAGACATTTTGAAAAGAAAACAAAGGATTATGATTTTGATTGAAAAATAGGAAATATTACTATTGAAAATACAGGACATATCCAAAAGAAAACATAATATTAGGCTTTTTATTTAAAAATAGAAAACATTTCCAAAAGAATACATAAGATTAGGTTTTTGATTCAAAACAAGTAAACTTTTCCAAAAGAAAACATAGGATTAGGGTTTTGATTAAAAAATAGAAGCCATTCCAAATAAAAATATAGGATTATTGTTGTGATTGATTGAAAAATAAGAGACATTACAAAAAATAAAACATTCCATATTATTTTTATTCAAAAATAGGATACATTCCCAAAAGAAAAGATAAGGTTATGGCTTTCATTAACAAATTAGAGGCATTCAAAAAATTAACAGAGATTAACAAAACAAGAGATAGGATTAGGGTTTTGAATCTTTTGATTCAAATAAATGAGATTATAATTTTCATTATAATTTTAATTGAAAATTAAAAAATAGGGTACATTCCAAAAAGAAAACATAGGATTATAATTTTGATCAAAAATAGCAAATATTCTGAAAAGAAAAATAAGGATTCGATTTTTTATTGAAAAATAGGAGACATTCCGAAAGTAAAACATAAGTTAGGGTTTTGATTCAAATTGATAAATTGGAGACATAAAGAAAAAAACAACATATGATTATTATTTTGATTGAAAGATAGGAGACATTCCGAAAAAAAAAAACATATTATTAACGTTTTGATTCAAATATAGTAGGCATTCCAAAAAGAAAACCTAGGATTAATTTTTTTTATTAGAAAAATAAGGGACATTATGATAAGAAAGAAAATATATAATTAGGTTTTGATTGAAAAATAGGAGAGATTACTATAAGAAAATATAGGATTAGGGTTTTTAAGGAAAAATATGAGGCATTACTATATGAAAACATGGGATTAGGGAGAAAACATATGATTATCATTTTTATTTAAAAAATAGAAGACATTCTAAAAAAAAACATAATATTAGGATTTTGATTTAAAAATAGTAGGCATTTCGAAAAAAAAACATTGGATTAGAATTTTGATTATAAAATAGGAGGCATTACTAAAAGAAAACATAGGATTAGGGTTTTTATTAGTAATTAGTAGAGTTTCCCAAAATAAAGCTAGGATTAGGGTTTTGATTAAAAAATTGAGACATTCCGAAAAGAACAAAATATTCTGGTTTTGATTCAAAACTTAAAAATATGACACATTCTAAAAAGAAAGCATCGGATTATGGTTTTGATTGAATAATTATAGGCATTTCGAAAAAAAAGGATTAGTTTATTACTTGAAAAATAGGTGACATTTTGAAAAGAAAATATAGATTAGGGTTTTGATTGAAAACTGATAAATAGGAGACATTAAGCATACAAAACATAGTTTTCATTTCGTAATGTCTTTTATTTTTCAATCAAAACCCGAATCCTATGTTTTTTTTTTCAATATCATACTTGTATTAGTTTTCAATCAAAATCCTATGTTACATTTTCTTTTTGGAATGTCTCCTATTATTCAATCAAAAACCATGTCCTTTCTTTTCTTTTCAGAATGTCTGATATTTTTGAATAAAAAATCTAATCCTATGTTTTTTTTAGCAATTTTCATGTTTTGAATCGAAACCCTAATCCTTTGTTTTTTTTTTTTTTTTTTCTGAATATCTCATTTTTTTATGCAAAACCCAAATCCTATCTTTTCTTTTGTTAATCTCTGCTAATTTTTAATCAAAGCACTAATCCCATGATTTCTTTTTGCAATGTTATTTTTGAATTAAAATTCTAATACATTCTTTCTTTTCTTAATGTCTCCTATTTAGGGTTATCCAATTTTCAATAAAAACCTTAATCCTATGATTTTTTTTTTCAGGATGGCTCCTCTTTTTTTTTAATGAAAACAATAATCCTATATTTTTCATAATGAAAACCCTAGTCCTAGTTTTATTTTTTGAATGTGTCCTATTTTTCAATTTTGAATCAAAACTCTAATCATTTGTTTTTTTTTTTTTGGAATGTCTCGTTTTTTTAATCAAAACCCTAATCCAATGTTTCCTTTTGGGATGTCCTTTTTTTTATAATCAAAACCCTAATTTTTAATTAAATCCCAAATATGATGCTTTCTTTTCAGAATGTCTTATATTTTTCAATCAAACTCCTAATCCTATGTTTCCTTATCTAAATGTCTCCTATTTTTTAATCAAAACCCTAATTATATATTTTATTTTCAGAATGTTTACTACTTTTTAATCAAAATGCTAATCTTACGTTTTCTTATAGCAATGTCTCCTATTTTTCAATCAAAAACCTAATCGTATGTAATTTTTCAGAATAACTACTATATTTGAATCAAAAACCTAATCTTATATTTGAATCAAAATCCAAATCATATCTTTTGTTTTGGAAATGTCTCCTATTTTTTTGTTTTAATCAAAACACTAGTCTTATATTTTCTTATAATATTGTCTCCTTATCTTCAATCAAAACCTTAATATTATGTTTTTTTTTTCAGAATGCCTATTATTTTTCAATCAAAACTCTAATCCTATGTTTTCTTTTAGCAATGTCTCCTATCATTCAATCAAAACCAAAATCCTATGTTTTTTTCTACTTTTCCAAAAAGTTATCATAGGATTTAGTATTGTCTGCTAATTTTTCATTCAAAACTCTAATCCTATATTTTCTTAATGCTTTCTTTTCTGAATGCCTACTATACTTGAACAAAACCCTCATCCTATATTTTTTTTGTAATATCTCCTATTTTTTAATAAAAACACAAATAATTTGTTTTCTTGTCAGAATGCCAACTATATTTTAATCAAAACCCTAATAATGTTTTCTCTTTTCGGAATGTCTTCTATTTTTCAATCAAAACCTGAATCCTATGTTTTATTTTCTTAATGTCCCTTGTTTATCAGTTTTGAATTAAAGCCCTAATCTATGTTTTATTTTTAGAATTTCTCCTATTTTTAAATTAAAAATCTAATCCTTTCTTTTCTTTTCGTAATATATGTTATTTTTTAATCAAAACCTTAATGCTTTGTTTTCATTTCAGAGTACTATGTTTTTTTTTCTTAATGACTCCTATTTATCAGTTTTAATTAAAACCCTAACCTATTTTTCTTTTTTATAATGCCTTGTATTTTTCAATCAAAAACCTAATCCATTGTTTTCCTTTCAGAATGCCTGCAATTTTTGAATTAAAACCATAATCTAATGTTTTCTTTTTGGAATGTGGCCTATTTCTCATTCAAAACCCTAATCCTATATCTTGTTATAGTAACAACTCCTATATTTTTCAATGAAAACCCTAGTCCTATATTTTCTTTTAAGAATGCCAACTATATTTGAATTAAAACCCTAATCTTATGTTTTCTTTTCTTAATGTCTCCCATTTGCCAGTTTTGAATAAAAGCCCTAAATTATGTTTTTCTTTTTTTTTTGGAATATCTCATATTTTTAAATCATAAAGCCTATCCTATGTTTTCTTTTCGTAATGTCTGCTATTTTTCAATCAAATCACTAATCCTATGTTTTCTTTTCGGAATGTGTCCTAATTTAACCCTATTACTTCGTTTTCTTTTTAGAATGTCTCCTTTTTTTAATTAAAAACCCTAATTTTCTGTTTTCATTTTGGAATGTCTCCTATCTTTCAATTAAAACTGAAATCCTATGTTTTCTTTTCTTAATGTCTCCTCTTTATCAGGTTTGAATCAAATCTTTAACCTATATTTTCTTTTTGTAATCTCTCCTATTTTTCAATAAAAAACTTAATCCTTGCTTTTCTTTTTGCAATGTCCATTTTTTTTTTAATCAAGAACCTAATCCTATATTTTCTTTTCTTAATGTGTCCAATTTTTAAGTATTGAATCAAATCCCATATCCTATGTTTTCTTTTGGAAATGCCATCTATTTTTCGGTTTTTAATAAAAACCCTCGTCCTATGTTTTCTTATTGTATTGTCTCCTATTTTCAATCAATATCCTAATCATATATTTTTCTTTTGGAAATATCACATATTTTTTTTTAAAAAAAAAAAGCCCTAATCCTATGTTTTTTTTTTGGAATGTCTACTATTTTTGAATAAAAAAAACTAAGATAATTTTTCCTTATAGTAATATCTATTATTTTTCATTCAAAACCCTAATCCTACGTTTGCTCATATAAATGTCCATTTTTTTCAATCAAAACCCTAATCCTAGATTTTCTTCTCGTAATCTATAATATTTTTTGTTCAAAACCCTAATTCAATCTTTTTCTTATAATAAAGTCTCCTATTTTTCAATCAAAACACTAGTAATATGTTTTGTTTTTATTTTTTGGATGCTTTATTTTGGAAATATCCCCTATTTTCTAATAAAAAATCTAAAACTTTCTTTTTCAACTCGAGTGAACTTCTATTAGGTGCGATCATACCAACAATAAAGTACCGGATCCCATCATAACTTCTAATTTAAGCGAACTTGAGTGAGAGTAGTACTAGGATGGGTGACCTGCTCCGAAGTCTTCGTGTTGCACACCTCCCTTATTTTTTTGCTACATGGTTTGTTTTTATGATTTTATTAATTAGAAAATAACAATAATAGTAACAAAATGAAAGACAGACCTATGTTTTCACTCAAAACCCTAATACTATGTTTTCTTAGATTAATGTCTCCTATCTTTTGTTTGAGGAATCTCTACTAATTTTCAATCAAAACCATAATCATATGTTTTCTTTTCTAATGCCTCTTATGTTTTAATAAAAATCCTAATCATATGTCCTTTTTTTTTTTTTTTGAATGCCTACTATTTTGAATCAAAACCCAAACCTTATGTTTTCTTTTGAGAATGTCTGCTATTTTTTAATCAAAACAATAATCGTAAGTTTTTTTTTTTCGTAATGTCTCATATTTTTCAATCAAAACCCTTGTTTTAAAGTTGGTTTTGGTATGATTCCTATTTTTTAATCAAAACACTAATCTTACATTTTCTTTTGGGAATGTCTGCTATTATTTAATCAAAACAATAATCATATGTTTCCTTTAGGTAATGTCTCATATTTTTCAATGAAAACCCTAATCCTATGTTTTCTTTTCACAATGCTCCCCAATTCTGATTCAAAACCTTAATCTTATATTCTTTTTTAGAATGTCTCCAATCTTTCAATCAAAATCCTAATCCTATGTTTTCTTTTCAAAATATCTAATATTTTTCATTCAAAACACTAATCATATGTTTTCTTATAGTAATATTTCCTATTGTTCCAATTAAAACCCTAATACTATGTTTTTCTTATACCAATGTCTCCTATTTTTCAATGAAAACCCTAATCCTATGTTTTCTTTGGAATGAAACCTGTTTCTAAATCAAAACTTAATCTTATATTTTCTTTTTGTAATGTCTCAAATCTTTCCATCAAAACACTAATCATATGTTTTTTTTTTAAATGTCTCAAATTTTTTCAATCAAAACCCTAATCGTTTGTTTTCTTTTCGGAATATGTACTGTTTTTTTTATCAAAACTATAATACTATTTTTTTTCTTAATGCTTGAAATTTTTGAATAAAAACCATCATCCGCTGTTTTCTTTTATAAATCTCTACTATCTTTGAATTAAAACGCTAATACTATGTTTCATTTTCTTAATGCCTACTATATTTGAATCAAAATCCTTACCCTATATTTCTCTTCTTAATCACTAATATTTATCTATTTTGAATCAAAACCCTAGCCAATGTTTTCATTTCTTAATGTCCCCTATTTTTCGATCAAAACCCAAATCCTATATTTTATTTTCAGAAAGTCTCATATTTTTCAATCAAACCTAATCCTATGTTTTCTTTTTCAAAATGTCTCCAATTTTTTAATCAAAACCCGAATCTTAAGTTTTTTTTTATGGAAGGCCTCCTATTTAACAATCAAAACTTTAATCTTATGGTTTGTTTTGGGAATGTCTGCTATTTTTGAATCACAACAATAATCCTATTTTTTTTTCTTGATGTCTCATATTTTTCAATCAAAACTCTAATCCTATGTTTTCTTTTCATGTGGCTCCTATTTTTGAATCAAAGCCTTAATTCTATATTTTCTTTTAGGATTGTCTGCGATTTTTGAATCAAAACCCTAATCCTATGTTTTCTTTTTAGAATGTCTACTATTTTTTAGTTTTTGATCAAACCCTTAATCCTATGATTCCTTATAATAACGTATCTTATTTTTCAATCAGAATGCTAATCCTATGTTATCTTATAGTAGTATATTCTTAATTTTTAATCAAACCCCTAATTCTATCTTTTGTTTTTTTAAACGTCTCATATTTTTCAGTCAAAACACTAATCATATGTTTTTCATTTTGTAATATCTCATATTTTTTAATCAAAACCCTAATCCTAAATTTTTTTCGGAATGCCTATTATTTTTATTCAAAACCTTAATCTTACGTTTTGCAGTAGCTATTATGTTTGAATCAAAATCATAATCCTATGTTTTTTTATAGTAATGTCTCATATTTTTCAATCAAAACCTTAATTCTCTGTTTTCTTTTTCTCAATATCTCCTGTTTTTTAGTTTTTAATCAAAACTCTAATCTTATATTTTGTTTTGAGAATGTCTTATATTTTTCAATTAAAACCCTAATCCTATTATTTCTTTTGGTACTGGCTCCTTTTGTTTAATCAGAAAACTAATCCTATGTTTTTTAAATTAATGTCACCTATTTTTCAATCAAAACCCTAATCCTATATTTTTTTTTCGGAATGGCTAATATATTTTAATCAAACTCTATTCGTACATTTTCTTTTTGGAATGTCTCCTATTTTACAAAGGAAACCAGAATCCTATGTTTTCTTTTCTTAATGTCTCATTTTTTTTTTCAAAATCCTAATCTTAATTTTTTTTTGTAATGCCTCCTATTTTTTAAACAAAACCCTCATTTTATGTTTTTTTTAATCTTTGCTATTTTTTTATTCAAAACCCTAACTCTATGTTTAATTTTTGGAATATCTCGTATTTTTCAATCAAAACCTTAATCCTAATCCTATGTTTTGTTTTTGGAATGTCTCCTATTTTCCAAACAAAACCCAAATCTTTTCTTTCTTATTGTCTCCTATTTATCATTTTTAAATCAAAAACCCTAGCCTATATTTTCCTTTTGAAATGTCTTCTATTTTTCAATCAAAAACCTAATCGTTTCTTTTCTTTTCAGAATGTCCGCCATTGGTGAATCAGAAGCCTATTCCTATAATTTCTTTTTATAATGTGTCTTATTTTCCAGATTTAATCATAGCCCTTATCCTTTGTTTTCTTTTAAGAATGTCTCATTTTTTTTAATCAAAACACTTCTCCTATCTTTTGTTTTGGGAATGTTTGCTAATATTTAATCAACATAGAAATCTCATGTTTTCTTTTCGAAATGTCTCATATTTTTTAATAGAAACCTTAATTCTATGTTTTCTTTTCTAAATGCCTCCTATATTTACATCAAAACCCTAATACTATGTGTTCTTTTTAGGTTGTCAACTATTTTTGAATCAAAACGCTAATCCTATGTTTCTTATAATAATGTCTCCTATTTTTCAATCAAAATCCTAATCCTATGTTTTATTTTTGGAATACCAACTATATATAAATCAAAACCCTAATCCTATTTTTTCTTTTCTGAATGTCCACTATTTTTGAATCAAAACATTAATATTATGTTTTCTTATAGTAATGTCTCCTTTTTTTTTTTTTTTTCAAAACTCTAATCCTAAGTTTTCTTATTATAATGTCTCCAATTTTTCAATTAAAGCCCCAATCCTACGTTTTCTTTTCAGACTGCCTAATATATTTGAATCAAAATACTAATCCTATGTTTTAGTTTTGGAATGACTCCTGCTTTTCAATCAAAAAACTAATTCTATGTTTCCTTTCTGAAATGTCTCCTATTTTTGAATAAAAACAGTAAATTTATGATCTCTTTTGGAAATGTCCCTTATTTTTCAGTTTTTAATCAAAACATTAGTCCTATGTTTTATTATAGTAATGTCTCATATTTTTCAATGAAAACCAGAATCCTATGTTAATTTCCTTTTCCAAATGTCTCATACTTTTTAATCAAAATTTGATCCTATGTTTTTTTCTCGTAATGTGTACTATTTTTGAATCAAAACAATGATCCTATGTTTTCTTAAAGTAATGCTACCCATTTTTCATTCAAAACGACAATCGTATGTTTCTTATAGTAAGGTCACTTGTTTTTCAATGAAAACCCTAATACTATATTTTTTAAAAGTAATGTCTCTTATTTTTCAATCAAAATGGTTATTCTATGTTTCTTCTCCGAACGGCTACTATATTTAAATGAAAACCCTAATCCTTATTTTTCTTTTCACAATGACTCCTATTTTTCAATCAAGACACTAATTCTATGTTTTCTTTTCAAAATGTATCCTATTAATTTTTTTTCCAATCAAACCCTTAATCTTATGTTTTATTTACTTGATGTCTCTAATTTTTCAATCAAAACCCTACTCCTATGTTTTCTTTTCATAACGTTTCCTATTTTTGAATTGAACCCTAATCCTATTTTCTCATTTCCGAATGTCTTCTATTTTTTAATCAAAATCCTAATCCAGTGTTTTCTTTTGGAAATGTCCCCTATTTTTCGGTTTTTAATCAAAACACTAGAGTTTTCATTAAAAACTGAAAAACAAAGGACATTTCAAAAAGAAAACATATGTTTATGGTTTTGATTCAAAAATTGTAGACATTGCCAAAAGAAAAATAGGATTAGTGTTTTGATTAAAAAATATGAGCCCTTCCAAAATGAAAACATAGTATTAAAGTTTTAATTGAAAAATATGAGACATTACACAAAAAGAAAACATAGAGTTATTGTTTTGATTAAAAAATAGCAAACACTTTCAAAAGAAAGCATAAAATTATTGTTTTGAATAAAAAATAAGAGGCATTCCCAAAAAGAAACATATTATTGAGGTTTTGATGAAAAAATATAAGACATTATGAAATGAAAATATACGATTATTGTTTTGATTAAAAAATAGCAAACATCCCCAAAAGAAAAACATATGATTAGTGTTTTGATTCATAAATAGGAGGCAATCAAAAAAGATAAAACATAGGATTAGGGTTTTTATCCAAAAATAGGAGGCATTACGTAAAGAAAACAAAAGATAGGATTAGGGTTTTAATTAAAACAAATGAGAATTCCGAAAGACAACAAAGAAATAGGGTTTTTATTCAAAAATTAAAAATAGTACACACTCGAAAAAGTAAATATATGATTAGGGTTTTGTTTCAAAACTAGCAGTCATTCTGAAAAGAATAGAAATGATTAGGTTTTTGATTGAAAAATAGTTTACATTCCTTTAAGAAAACATAATATTATGGTTTTGATTGAAAAATAAGAGACATTACTATAAGAAAGCATGGGATTAATGTTTTGAATGAAAAATTGGAGACAATGCTATAAGAAAACATATGATTAGTGTTTTGTTTCAAAAATAGTAGACATCCCGAAAAGGAAACATAGGATTAGTGTTTTGATTGAAAAATATTCAATATTTTGAAAAGAAAACATACGATTTGGGTTTTAATTAAAAAATAGGAGGCATTTTGAAAAAAAAAACGTGGGATTAGGATTTTTATTCAAAAATAGGAGAAATTCCGAAAATAAAGCATAGGAATATCGTTTTGATTAAAAAAAATATGAGTCATTCTGAAAAGAAAACATGGGATTACAGTTTTGATTTAAAAACAAGAGCATTATTATAGGAAAACATAGGATTATGGTTTTGATTAAAAAATAGCAGACATTCCCAAAAACAAAAAAAACATAGGATTAGGGTTTTGATTAAAAAATAGCCGACATTCCCAAATACAAAAAAAACATTGGATTAGGGTTTTGATTTAAAAATATGAGCTCTTCCAAAAATAAAATATAGTATTAGGGTTTTGATTGAAACATATGAGACATGACGAACAGAAAACATAGAATTATTGTTTTGATTAAAAAATAGAAGGCATTCCCAAAAGAAAACATAAGATTAGGGTTTTAATAAAAAAAATAGGAGGCACTAAAAAAAAGAAACTAAGGATTAGGGTTTTGACTAAAAACTACCAGAGATTCCTAAAACAAAAGATAGGTTAATGTTTTTATTCAAACAAATCAGACATTCTCAAAAGTAAACAAAGGATTAGGATTTTTATTCAAAAATTATAGACAATCCAAAAAAAAAAGAATGGGTTATGTTTTCAATTGAATATAGTAGGCATTCCGAAAAGAAAAAATAGGTTAGGGTTTTGATTCAAAATTGATAAATAGGAGACATTAAGATAAAACAAATAGTATTTGGATTTTGTTTGCAAAATAGGAGACATTTAAAAAAAAACATAGAATTATTATTTTGATTAAAATATAGTTGGTATTCCTAAAAGAAAGCTAATAATTAGGGGTTCGATTGAAAAATAGGAGAATTATTATAAGAAAACAAAGGATTTGGGTTTTCATACAAAAATAGTAGGCATTCCGAAAAGAAAACATACTATTAGGGTTTTGATTGATATATAGTAGGCATCCGAAAAGAAAACATAGGATTATTGTTTGATTGAAAAATAACAGATAGCACTATAAGAAAGCATAGGATTAGGATTTTGATTAAAAAATAGTAGAATTTTTTAAAGAAAATGTACTATTAGGGTTTTAATTAAAAAATATGAAACATTACAAGAAGAAAACATTGGATTATTGTTTTCATTAATAAATAGCGGACGTTCCCAAAATAAAACACAAGATTAGGGTTTTGATTAAAAAATAGGCGGCATTCCAAAAAAAATCATATGATGTGGGAGTTGATTCAAAACTAGAAAACATTGCTAGAAGAAATAATACTATTTAGTTTCTGATTTAAAACTGAAATTTAGGTGATATTCTGAAAAGAAAACATAGGATTAGTGTTTAGTTGAAGAATAGGAGGCATATCAAAAAGAAAATGTAGGATTAGGGTTTAGAATAAAAATATGAGACATTCTGAAAAGAAAGCATATGATTATGGTTCAACTAAGAAAAGGAGATATTCTGAAAAGAAAACATAGGATTAGGCTTTGATTGAAAAATAGGAGACATTCTGAAAATAAAATATATGATTATGGGTTTGATTGAAAACTGATAAATAGGAGGCATTCTGAAAATAAAAAAAATATATAATTAGTGTTTTGATTAAAAAAAAATAGATATTTCTAAAAGAACACATAAGGTAAGTGTTTTACTTTACAAAAAGGAGACATTCTAGAAAGAAAACATAGGATTAGGATGTTTATTCAAAGATAAGAGATATTCTAAAAAGAAAATATAGTACTAGGGTTTTGATTCAAAAAAACATACATTCATAAAACAAAAGAAAGGATTATGGTTTTGATTTAGAAAAATGATACATTCAAAAAAGAAAACAAAGGATTTGGGTTTTGATTCAAAACTGAAAAATTTAACACATTCCAAAAAGAAAACATAGGATTAGGGATTTGTTTAAAAAAAAGTAGATATTCTAAAAAGAAAAGAAACGGCTAGGTTTTTCACTGAAAAATAGGAGAAATTTCGAAAAAAAAACAAAAGATTAAGGTTTTGATTCAACAATACTAGCCATTTCAAAAAGAAACCATATTATTTGGGTGTTGATTGAAAAATATGAGGCATTACTATAAAAAAAATGTAGGATTAGCTTTTTGTATAAAAAATAGGAGACATTACTATAAGAAAACATAGGATTATTTTTGGATTCTAAAATAGTAGACATTGAGAAAAAAAAAAAAAAAAATATATATATATATATATATATATATATATATATATATATATATATATGATTAAGGTTTTTTTTTAAAATAGCAGACATTCTTAAAAGAAAAAACATAGGATTAGAATTTTTATCGAAAAATATGAGAGATTATGAAAAGAAAACATAGGATTTTTTTTTATTTAAAAATATCAGACATTTACAAAATAAAACATAAGATTTGGTTTTTAATTAAAAAATAGGAGGCATTCAAAACAACTGAGGATTAGCATTATGATTAAAAAATATGGGACATTAAGGAAAGAAAACATACAATTATTGTTTTCATTCAAAAATAGAATACATTTCCAAAAGAAAACATAAGCTTATCGTTTTGATTCAAAAATAGTAGGAATTAAAAAAAGAGAGAATAGGATTTGGATTTTGATTCAATAATAGTAGGTATAACAAAAAGAAAACATAGCCAAAGATTCACAAACCAAAAGATAGAATCAGGGTTTTAATTAAAAAAATAAGACATTTCGAAAAGAAAACAAAAAATTAGGGTTTGATTCAAAACTGAAAAATAGGACACATTCCAAAAACTAAACATAAGATTAGGTTTTTTATTAAAATATGAGACATTCCGAAAAGAAAACATAATATTAGGGTTTCAAGTCAAAAGTTGGAGACATTCAAAAAAAGAAACATAGGATTAGGATTTTTATTTGAAAATAGCATAATTCCGAAAAAAAGAAACATACGATTAGCGGTTTGGTTAAAAAATATGAGACATTCCTAAAAGAAAATGTAGAACTAAGGTTTTGATTGAAAAATAGGAGACATTACTATAATAAAAGATAGGATAATGGTTTTCATAAAAAATTAAAAAACAGGGAACATTTCCAAAAGAAAACATATATTTTTGGTTTTGATTCAAAAATATAAAACCTTCCAAAAAGAAAACATAGTATTAAGGTTTTTATTAAAAAAAAGTATGAGATATTACATGAAAAGAAAAAATAGGGTTATTGTTTTGATTCAAAAATAGTAGACATTTTCAAAAGAATATATAATATTAGGGTTTTGAATAAAAAAAAAGAGGTATTCTCAAAATGAAACTTAGGATCATGGTTTTAACTAAGAAAATGAGATATTACGAAATGAAAATATATGATTATTGTTTTGATTAAAAAAAAGCACACATCCCCAAAAGAAATCATAAGATTAGTGTTTTGATTCAAAAATAGGAGGCTTTCAAAAAAGAAAAACCATACGATTATTATTTTTATTCAAAAATAGGAGGCATTACTAAAAGCAAAACAAAAGATAGGATTAGGGTTTTAATTAAAACAAATGAGACATTCAGAAAAGAAAACAAAGGATTAGGCTTTTGATTCAAAACTGAAAAATAGTACACATTCTGAAAAGTAAATATAGGATTAGGGTTTTGTATCAAAAATAGCATTCATTTTGAAAATAATAGAAAGGATTTGGGTTTTGATTGAAAAACAGGATACATTCCTTTAAGAAAACACAAGATTAGGATTTAATTAAAAAATAAGAGACATTACTATAAGAAAACATGGGATCAATATTTTGACTGAAAACATTGGAGACATTGCTATAAGAAAACATGTGATTAGGGTTTTGTATTAAAAATAGTAGAAATTTTAAAACTAAAACATAGGATAAGTGTTTTGATTGAAAAATATTAGATATTTTGAAAAATAAAAATTCGATTTGGGTTTTCATTCAAAAATAGGAGGCATTTTGGAAAGAAAACATGGGATTAGAATTTTTATTTGAAAATAATAGAAATATTGAATAAAAAAAATAGGATTAGGATTTTTATTGAAAAATATTAGTCATTACGAAAAGAAAACATGGGATTACGGTTTTGATTTAAAAGCATGAGACATTACTACAAGAAAACATAAGATTAGGGTTTTGATTAAAAAAAATAGCAGACATTCCAAAATGAAAGCATAGGATTAGGGTTTTGATTAAAAAATATGAGCCCCTCAGAAAAGAAAACATAATATTAGGGTTTTGATTGAAACATATGAGACATTACGAAAAAAAACATAGAATTATTATTTTGATTAAAAAATAGAAGGCATTCACATAAGGAAAAACATACGATTAAAATTTTGATTAAAAAATAGGAGGCATTCAAGAAAAGAAACTTAGGATTAGGGTTTTCACAAAAGATTACCAGAGATTCCCAAAACAAAAGATGGTGTTTATTTTTTTTCATTCCAACAAATGAGATTGTGAAAAAAAACAAAGGATTAGGGTTTTGATTAAAAAGTAAAAAATAAGACATATTCCATAAAGAAAAATATAGTATTTGGATTTTGATTTCAAAAATTACAGACATTCTGAAGAAAAAAAAAAAGAATGGATTAAGTTTTCGATTGAAAAATAGGAGACATTCCGAAAAGAAAAAATTGGTTAGGGTTATGATTCAAAACTAATAAATAGGAGACATTAAGAAAAGAAAAAAATTATTCTGGTTTTGTTTGCAAAATAGGAGACATTTCGAAAAGAAAACATTGTATTGTTGTTTTGATTAAAATATAGTAGGCATTTGGAAAAGAAAACAAAAGATTAAGGGTTCGATTGAAAAATAGGAAACATTACTATTATAAAACAAAGGATTAGGGTTTTGACACAAAAATAGTAGACAATCCAAAGTTTTGATTGAAATATAGTAGCCATCTAAAAAGAAAACATATAATTATTGTTTTGATTGATAAATAACGGACATTACTATTAGAAAACACAGGATTAGGGTTTCCAATTAAAAATAGTAGAAATTACGAAAACAAAACATACTATTATGGTTTTGATTAAAAAATATGAGCCATTACAAAAAGAAAGCATAGGATTATTGTTTTTATTCAAAAACTGTTGACGTTCCTTTGTTTTCTATTTTTCAATTTTTGATCAAAAACCTAATCATATGTTTTCTTTTTGGAATATCTCCTATTTTTGAATCAAAACCATAGTGCTATGATTTTTTTAGAATATCTCCTATTTTTCAATCAAATCCTAATCTTATGTTTTCTTTCTGTAATGTCTTCTATTTTTTAATCAAAACCGTAATCCTATATTTTCTTTTGGATTGTCTATTATTTTCAGTTTTAAATTATGTTTTCTTTTCAGAATATCTTCTAGTTTTTAATTAAAACTCTAATCATACATTTTCATTTTGGAATGTCTCCTATTCTTTGGTTTTACATCAAAACCCTAATCCTATGATTTATTTTGGGAATGCCTCCTATTTTTCTGTTTTGAATGAAAAAACCTAATCATATGTTTTCTTTTTGGAATGTCTCCTATTTTTGAATCAAAACCGTAATGCTATGATTTTTTTCAAAATATCACCTATTTTTCAATCAAACCCTAATCTTATGTTTTCTTTCCGGAATATCTTCTATTTTTTAATCAAAAACCTAATCCTATGTTTTCTTTTGGATTGTCTGCTATTTTTTAGAATCAAAACCCTAATCTTAAGTTTTCTTTTCATAATGTCTCCTAGTTTTTAATTAAAACACTAATCATACATTTTCATTTTGTTTGGATTTTGCATTAAAGCCATAAGCTTATGTTTTCTTTATGCAATGTGTCCTATTTTTTATTCAAAACACTAATCTAATTTTTTTTTACGTATGACTCATATTTTTCAGTTTTGAATCCAAACCTTAATTTTATGCTTCCATCTCAGAATGTATCCAATTTTCCAGTTAAAACTCTAATCCTATACTTTATTTTTGAAATGTCTACTATTTCTTAGCTTTGAATTGAAAGAACTAATCCTAGGTTTTCTTTTCGGAATGCGTTAGATTTTTAAATCAAAATCATAATCCTGTGTTTTTTTTTGGAATGTCTCCAATTTGTTAGTTTTAAATCAAAACCTAATTCTATGTTTTCGTTTTTGGAATATCTCATATTTTTCAATCAAAGACCTAATCCTTTCTTTTCTTCTAGGAATGTCCCCTTTTTTTCGGTTTTCAATCAAAAACCTAATCTTATATTTTCTTTTTGGGAAGTTTACTTCTTTACGATTTTATTTCAAAAACTTAATCCTATGTTTTCTTTTCATAACGTATTCTATTTTTTGTTTTTGCATCAAAACCCTAATCATATGTTTTCTTTGCGGAATGTCTCTTATTTTTATGTTTTGAATAAAAAACCTAATCCTCTGTTTTCTTTTTTGGAATATCTCATATTTTTCAATCAAAACTCTAATCCTATATTTTTTTTAATGCCTCCTATTTTTGCTTTTGAATCAAATCCTAATCATATGTTTTTTTTTTGGAATGCCCTCTATTTGATAATCAAAACCCTAATCTTATATTTTCTTTTCATAATGTCACCTATTTTTGAATGAAAACCCCAAATCCTATGTTTTCTTTACGCAATGTCACCCATTTTGCAATGTTTTCTATTGTTGTATTTTCCATCAAAATGCTAATCCTGTGATTTTTTTTTAAATGTGTCATATTTTACAATCAAAACCCTAATCCTATTTTTTCTTTTCAAAATGTTTCCTATTTTTCGGTTTTGAATCAAAAAATCTAATTCTATGTTTTCTTTTGGCAATGTCTTGTATTTGTCATTTTTGAATCAAAATGCTAATCCTTTATTTTCTTTTCATAATGTCTAGTATTTTTTAGTAAAAACCCCTAATCCTATGTTTTCTGTTTTGAATGTCTCCTATTTTGAATCAAAATCCTAATCCTATGTTTTTCTTTACGAAATCTCTCATAGTTTTTTGTTTTGAATCAAAACATTAATCCTATGTTTCCTTTTTTGGAATGTCTCCCATTTTTGGGTTTTGATTGAAAAACCTAATCCTATATTTTCTTTATTAAATGTCGCCTATTTTTTGGTTTTGAATTAAAACTCTAGTCCTTTTTTTTTTTAAAATGTAACCTTTTTTTTTAATCAAAATAGTAATTATATATTTTATTTTTGGAAATGTCATATATTTGTGGAATGTCTCATATTTCTTAATAAAAACCCTAATCCTATGTTTCCTTTCGAATTGTCTCCCATTTTCAATCAAAACGTAATTCTATGTTTTTTTTTAATGTCTCCTATTTATTTTGTTTGAATCAAAGCCCTAATCACGTGTTTTCCATGTGTAATGTCTCTTATTTTTCAATCAAAACACTTATCCAATGTTTTTTTTACAAAATATCTCCTATTTTTTAATGAAAGCCTTAATACTCTGTTTCCTTTTCAGAATGTCTCCTATTTGTTAATCATAACCCTAATCATATGTTTCCTTTCATAATATTTTATATTTTTAAATTAAAACCATAATGCCATGTTTGGGTTTCACAATGTTTGCTTTTTTTTTGTTTTGAATAAAAAAAAAACTATTTCTATGTTTTCTTTTCTAAATGCCTCCACTTTTTGAATCAAAACAACAATCCTATGCTTTATTTTTGGAATGTCTCATATATTTTAATCAAAAAAATATTCCAATTTTTTCTTTTAGGAATGCCTCCTATTTTTGAATCAAAACTCTAAACCCATGTTTTCTTTTCTAAATGTCTCCTACTTTCCAATGAAATCCCTAATCCTATGTTTTTTTTTGGAATGTCGCCTAATTTTCTCTGTTGAATCAATATCCTGATCCAATGTTTCCTTTTTTGAATGTCTCTGATTTTTTAATCAGAACCTCTATCCTACGTTTTCCATTCAGAATGTCTCCTATTTTTTGGATTTGAATCAAATACCTAATCCTATGTTTTCGTTACGGAATGTCTCCTATTTTTGTATCAAATCCAAGATGCTATATTTTTTTTTCGCAATTTCTCTTATATTTCAATCAAAACCCTAATCCTATGTTTTCCTTCTGAAATATCTTCTATTTTTGAATCAAAACGCTAATCATGTTTTTTTTTAAATATCTACTATTTTTTGGTTTTAAATCAAAGCACTAATCTTATGTTTTCTTTTCTGAATGTCTCCTAATTTTTAATCAAAACATTAATCCAAGGTTTTTATTTTGGGATGTCTCATGTTCTTCGGTTTTACATCAAAACCATAATCCTATGTTTTATTTTCGCAATGTCTTCTATTTTCGTTTTTGAATCAAAAAACCTAATCCTATATTTTATTTTCTGAATGTCTCCTATTTTTGAATCAAAACCATAATTGTATGTTTTTTTTCAAAATGTCTCATATTTGCCGGGTTTGAATCAAAACCCTAACATATGTTTTTTTTCTCATAATGTCTTCTATTGCTTAATAAAAAATATCATCCTATGTTTTCCTTCTGGAATGTCTCCTATTTTTTAATCAAAACACTAATCCTATGTTTATTTTCGGAATGACTCCTATTTTATTGTTTTCAATCAAAACCCTTTTCCTATGGTACATTTTTCGAATGTCTCCTATCTCTGAACAAAAACACTAATCCTTTGTTTTATTTATTTTTGCAATGTCTTCTTTTTTTTAATCAAAACCCCAATCGTACGTTTTCTTTTTATAATGTCTCCTATTTTTAGGTTTTGAATCGAAACCCTAATCCTACGTTTTCGTTTTGGAATGTCTTATATTTTTTAATAAAAACACTAATCGTATAACATCTTTTTGAAGTGTCTCATATTTTTCAATTTTTAATCAAAATCCTAATCCTATGTTTTCTTATATGAATGTCTCCTATTTTTCAGTCAGTTCCACAATCCTACGTTTTTCTCTTTCATAATGTCCCTTATTTTTTCGAATTAAAACAAAACCGTAATAAAATATTTTCCTTTCAGAATGTCCCATATTTTTTAATCAAAACACTAATACTATGTTTCCTTTTCGTAATGTCTCCTATTTTTAATCAATACTCTAATTGTATGTTTTCTGAATATCTTATATTTTTTAATAAATAAATAATCCCTTGTTTGCATTTCGGAATGCCTCCTATTTTTTTGTTTTAAATCAAAAAACTATTCCTGTGTTTTCTTTTTGGAATGATTCCTATTTTTCAATCAAAACAGTAATCTTATATTTACTTTTTCGAATACCTCCTATTTTTGAATCAAAACCCTAATCCTGTGTTTCCTTTTTGTAATGTCTCCTATTTTAAATAAAAAAACTAATACTATTTTTTCTTTCCGTAATGTTCATGTTTTGTTATAGGAATGTCTCCTATTTTTAAATCAAACCCCAATGTTTCTTGTTCCTAATGTCTCCTATTTTCAGATTTTGAATCAAAACCGCAATCCTATGTTTTCTTTTCAGAATGTATCCTATTTTTTAATCAAAACGCTATTCCTATGTTTTATTTTCGTAATGTCTCATATTTCACTATTTTGAATCAAAACGCTAATCCTATGTTTTCTTTTTAGAATGTTTAATATTTTTATTATTTTGATTCAAAGCCCTAATCCAATTTTTTTTTTTCAGAATGTCTCCTACTTTTGAATTAAAATCCTAATCGTATGTTTTCTTGACGGTAAGTCCCATATTTTCATGTTTTGATTCGAAACCCTAATACTATGTTTTATTTTCATAATATTTCTTATTTTTTGGGTTTGAATGAAAAAGAATAATCATATGTTTTCTTTTCAAAATATCTCATATTTTTCAGTTTTGAATCAAAATTCTAGCCCTATGTTTTTTCCAGAATGTTTCCTATTTTTTAATCAAAACCCTAATCCAATTTTTTCCTTTTTAGAATGTCTACTATTTTTCGGTTTACTATCAAAAATCTAATTTTATGCTTTCTTTTCGTAATTTTTCCTATTTATTAATCAACACCTTAATCCGATGTTTTCTTTTCAGAATATCTCCAATTTATTAGGTTTGAATCAAAACCCTGATCATGTGCTTTTATTCGCAATGTCTCCTATTTTTCAATGAAAAGCATTATCCTATATTTTCTTTTCAGAAAATCTCCATATTTTCCGTTTTGAATGAAAACACTAAGCCTATATATGCTTTTCGTAATTTCTCCTATTTATCGTTTTTAAATCAATGTTTTTTTCAGAATGTCTCAGCTTTTTTTATTTTGAATAAAAAACCAAATCCAATGTTTTCTTTACGGAATGTCTCTTATTTTTCGGTTTTGAATTGAAACCCTAGTCCAATGTTTTCTTTTGGGAATGTCTCCTATTTTTGAGTCATAACCCTAATCCTATGTTTTCTTTCACAATGTCTACTATTTTTCGGTTTTGAATTGAAACCTTAATTTTTTGTTTTTTTTTCTCAGAATGTCTCCTATTTTTTTAATCAAAACGATAATCCTATGTTTTTCTTTATAGAATGTCTCCCAATTTTGAATCAAAACACTGATCCAATGTTTTCATTTTTTAATGTCTCCTATTTTTTGGTTTTGAATAAAAAACCTAATCCTATATTATGATTTAAGAATGAGTGCAATTTTTAATCACCATACTAATCCAATGTTTTCTTTTTTGCGATGTCTCCTGTTTTATATATTTGAGTGAAAAATCCTAATCATATGTTTTCTTTACGGAATGTCTCCTATTTTTTAATCAAAATTATAATTTGATATTTTCATATGGTATGTATCCTATTTTTTGGGTTTGAATAAAAACCCTACTCCTAAGGTTTCTTTTTGGAACGTCTACTATTTTTCGCATTGGAATATTTCATATTTTTTTTTATTTTTCAATCTAAACTCTAATCCTATATATTCTTCAATTAATGTCTCCTCTTTATGGATCAAAACCATAATCCTATATTTTCTTTTCAGAATGTCTCTTATTATTTAATCAAAGCCCAAATCTAATGTTTTCTTTTCGGAATGTCTCCTATTTTTCGGATTAGAATTAAAAACCCTGATCCTGTGGTTTATTTTCATAATGTCTCCTATTTTTGGGATTAGAATCAAAACCCTAATCCTATGCTTTCTTTTCGTAATGTCATATATTTTTCAATCAAAACAAAAACTTTATGTTTTCTTAAGGAATGTCTCCAATTTATCCATTTTGAATGAAAATTCTAATCCTCTGGTTTATTTTCAAAATGTCTCCAATTTTTTAATCAAAACAATTATCCTATGTTTTTTTCGGAATGTCTCTTTTTTACTGATTTTGAATGAAAACACTATTCCAATGTTTCTATTCAGAGTGCCATATTTTTAAAGCATAACAGTAGTCCTATGTTTTTTTTTCGGAATGTCTTCTATTTTTGAATTAAAACTGCTAATCCTATGTTTTTTTTTTTTTTGAGAAGTCTCCTAGTTTTGAATTAAAACTCTAATCCTATGTTTTATTTTCATAATGTCTCCTTTTTTCAATTAAAATCCTATTTTTCTCAAAACATCTCTTATTTATCGTTTTTGATTTAAAACCCTAATTCCATGTTTTCTTTTCGGAATGCCTCCTATTTCTCGGTTTTTAATCAAAACAATAGTCCTATGTTATCTTTTCAGATTGTCTCCTATTTCTTTTATCAAAACGTTAACCCTGTGTTTTCTTTCCTGTATGTCTCCTATTTTTCTGTTTTCAATCAAAAATTTAATCCAATGTTTTCTTTCCTCAATGTCTTCTAATTTTTGGGTTTTGAATCAAAGCTTGAATCATATGATTCTTTTCCAGAATGTCTCCCATTTTTAAATTTTGAATCAAAACTCTATTTTTATGTTTTCTTTTGAGGATGTCTACTATTTTTTGGTTTTGAATCAGCTATCTAATCATATGTTTTTCTTTTAATAATGTCTCCTATTTTTTAATATAAGCCCTAATCTTACATTTTTCCTTTTGCAATGTCTCCTTGTTTTTGGATTTGAATCGAAACCCAAATCTAATGTTTTCCTTTGGATTATATCCAATTATTTATTCAAAACCTTTATACTTTGTTTTTGTTTCGTAATGTATCATATTCTTGAATCAAAACCCTAATAGTATGTTTTTTTTCGTAATGTCTCATATTTTTTAATAAAACCAATAATCCCATGTATTCTTTTTGGAATGTCTCATATTTTTTGGTATTCAATAAATATCCTAATCTTATGTTTTCTTTTTAGAATGTCTCCTATTGTGAATCAAAACCCTATCACTATGTTTTCCTTTTGGAATGCTTTTTATTTTTTAACCAAAACCCTAATCCTAGGTTTTGTTTTTTGAATGTCTCCTATTTTTCAATCCAAACCCAAATCCTATGTTTTTCTTTTAGGAATCTCTTCTATGTTTTGGTTTTAAATCAAAATGATAATAAACTAAGTAGTAATATTATAGACACTTATGTGAAAAACAAACATATATTAAGAAATGGAATTGTTATTCATCTACATTAGAATATCGGCAATAAATACTAACACCATCATTTAATAAATATGAACCTATTGGTAATTTAAAAAAAAAAAGCCCATATTGTAATTTAATGTAATACCAAATAAATTTCATTAATTTTTTAATCATTTAATTATAATTTTTTTATTAATAACACAATATTTTTTATTTTTCATATTTTATGTAATAGCAAATAAATATTGTTTATTCTTTTCTAAACAAATAATTCCAAATAAATTTAGCAAGGATTTTCAATTTCCAAAGGCCATCCATTTCCATGAGTATGTCTTATTAAATGTTTAATATAAAACTAACTTAATGCCTATGATGAAATCAATTCCATTAAATCTTATATGTTCGTAATGAAATGGAGAAAATTCTTTAAAAAAGAGTTTAAAATTTTTTCTTGAAACCCTCTGCAATCATATTATCATCCATTTTCATTAGAAGATCTTACTTAATATTTAATTAGTCTCTTATATCTTTTGCATATTTAATATTTAATATTTAATATAATACCAAACAAATATTCTTATATATTTTTTTAAACCAAAAACTAAAAAATAAATAGGAAGGATTTAATATAAATCAATGCCACTTTAAATATATGTGAAAAAATTTTAAAATCTTCCTTAAAACCCTCTTCAATCATATTACCATTGTCCATTAGAACATCATATTGAATATTTAATAGAAAACCAATTTAAATACCAAATAAATATTGTTTAAATCTTTTTTCAACCAGTTAAAAAAATAGGAAGAATGTAATATAAAACCCAATTAATGGCCATGATGAAATCAAAGCCACTATATATGCAAAAAAAAAAAAAAAAAAAAAAAAATTAAATCTTCCTTAAAACTCTCTCCAATCAGATTACCATCCGTTTCTATTTGAACACCCTATTAAATATTTAATATAAAACCGATTTGATGTCTATAATGAAATCAATGCCTATTATGCAATTAAAATTTTCAATTATTAATACCATATTTAATATAAATTAAAATTTTAAAATCATTCTTTGAATCACTCTCATAACAGTTTATACATCTATTTTAATAGTATGTATAGATTATAATGCCATACTAACTTCTAAGAAAAATATTTAAGACTATGCATGTTGAGAATTTCATATTTCAGCATTTAATAGTTTTTTATTTAACTTTAGTTACAATTATAGTTCCTTATTTGATTTTAATTATAATTGTAGTTCCTTATTTAACTATGTTTATTTACTTATGCAGATAACTCACGGTTCAAGGATTAAGATGCTTGAAGATTAAGGAACTATAAGAAGCTCAAACAAGTTCTTCACATCATGAAAAATTGGGCAACAAAACAAAAAATAATCCTGACATTAAGGAAAAACAACAATGACAAATTTTTTAACATTAACTAAAAAAAATTTGTAACAGGGATAGATAAGGACAAGGCAAACATATTACAGTGATAGCTAAAGTAACATTAACCCTTAATTGCTCACATACATACATATACCATTGATCATGCCCCTCTTATATCTCCATACAATAGCATGCTCACCATTTTCTAGTATCAACCATGCAACATTTCAATATTATCAACCACGCGTCTTATCATAATTTTCAATTTACAACAAGTTATCAATTCAATGACATAAACCCATTTCCCCCTCCATTATTAAACTAACTTTGAAATACCATGCAACATTTATCATAGTAAGCTATACAATACATTTAACCCAATTCCAATTTAACATTACTTCAAGATCATTCCCATTTCCAAACCAAAGAATTACATAAAGATAAGTCCCTCACGTAATAAAATTACACATGTCAACATGCGCAAACACTTAAAATGTATATTCATAAATAAGCATGCACACACCCTTCACATACAATCATTACCATCATCATCGACATTTAAAAAATATATCTCCAACATTCCTAAGTTCAATCCCTACAAGCATCCTATCAACCATGTGCACTAAATCGGCAATGGCTTTTCACCTAGCACTTTGCGGGCATCCAACAAACCACTAGATTAGCTTACCCACTTCTATGCCCACATACAACATGTACAATGTAAAACCTCATCTTCCCAAGATTCTTTCAATTTAGTAATTTAACACAATTCATGACATGGGGATCCGCACATTTCCCTACCTCTTAATTTCAAGCCAATTTCCGCATGATATGCATATATTATCATCCACACATGAGATCAATCAAACACACTTAGAAATTTCAACTCATATTTATAGTAATATGCAAGAAATCCACACATCTCATTCTTTCATACATAAGTGTGTAGATGCAAACTAACAATTTGGTCCATCAACACCATTGAAGCCAATAGCAATGAAATTAAATTAAAAGAAAATGCAAGGGCAAGAAATAATATACATCTTCGAAATAATGGAATGAAATCAAAATTTAACTCAATCTGCTTGCTTATTCTCCTCCTCCTTACTCTATAGATCTAGTGGAAACAAGAGAGAAAAATTGAGATCAAGAATTCTTAAGTTTACTAGGGCTCTAATCAACGAATTAACGTAAGCTTAAACAAAACAAAGGATTTACTTACCTTTAACACTCAATGGGAAGGAGATGAACAAAGGATCAACTAGGGTTTTTAGGCCATAGATGTAAATGAAATTTAGAAGAGAAAGTGCTAAGGTTTAAAGCAATTCTTGGGTTGCTACAGTATTTGAACTACAGTGACATGTAAAAACTACACTACTAGACTGAAAATGCTACAATAATAGGCTTAATTAGAAGGTAGGGTTATAACATTGTAGAAGTTCATCATTTCTGGCATCTAGGTTTCTCACTTCTTGATTGCCACTTCTAATAGACAGTTTGTATTCCTAAAGGATTATAGTTATATTCAAGAGTTTTAACTTCATGATGGTACTCCCCTAAAGTTCATGCTCACAAGAGAAATGTTAGCATGATTGAAGTTCTAGAGTTTAATCAGGTTGTTGTATTTGATCAAGCATCTTTGAAAGACTTATGTTTGTTTTGAATGAATGTTTATTTGGTTGAATGTTTGTGCATTTCAATGTCAATTTAGTTAGTTAGTTGTCTGAAAAGTTTGTGTAGAGGGAAAATGAAGGGCCAAGATTGCTTGATCTGAAGCTGTGATTTAAGTTCAAGGCAAGCTAAGAAAGTAAAGGCTAGCTGAGTTAGCTAAGTGTTTCTTAGTGGTTTATTTCTCTTTTAATTAGATTTAGTTGTAACTATATAAACTGAACTAAATTGGAATGAAGTAAATGGTGCTTTGAGTGCTCTGTTTGAGTGGTTGGTTCTCTATAGAGCTTTGTTCTTCATCTCTAATTCTATAAATCTTCTAAAATTCAACAAGAAGTACATTGAATTCTCATGAAAAACAACTTCATTGGTGATATAAACATTGGTTAAGTTGGAGGATGATAACATCTATAATCTATCTTCCTTATTGCATAGCCAAGAAATCACATTAATTTGCTAGAGGAGTCAACTTACTGCACTAATGCAAATGAACATGCACAAATGCTACACATTTGAAAACATAGGAAGATAGATCTGGGATGCTCGAAGCAAAAAGTGTTTGGAAGGAAATTTGATAATCCAATGAACTAGTAGGCACTTTATTAATTAAATAAGTTGCAATTATGAGTGCTTCTTCCCAATATGATACTGGAATATGCGTTTATATCAACAATGCAAAGTCAGCTTCTAAGAGGTGTTGCTTGTTTCTCTCGATGATCCCATTTTGTTGTGGTGTACTGGGACAAGTTGTTTGATGAATGATCCTATAAGGTTCTAAGTAGTGATGGACATTATAGCTTTGATAATCCCCACCATTGTCACGGCGAAGAACTTGTATCCATGAATGTGTCTTGATAAGTGCTCATGTTATAGTAAGACAAAGTGTTAGTGTCTTACATTGAGTATTACTTTTCTCAGATTTTATCATTAATTGGTGTGCATTTGTGTGCTTTTGTGGATTGAAGGGCTATGGAGCCAATTTGGAGAAAAAAGAGCAAAGTTAGGTCATGTTCGCCGTTGTTGGGGAGTTCTCGAACCAAGCAAGGAACAAGGCACGAGTCTAGACTTGTAGGTGTGTGCTAACCTCCTTTGGAAGAGCACAAAGGCAGCCATATTCATAAAAGTTTAACCCATATAGCATAGGAGAACTTCGCCAATAAGGAGAAAGGAAGCAATCGACATGATCTACTATTGAGCGTGTGCCCAATTCAACGATCTCAATGAAGAACAATGAAATCGGGAACATTTGATGTGCGAGTACTGTAGCAATCTGATGCAGAAAACTGAATCCAGAAAATCCACACGGGCTTGTGGAAATTTCACACGGCCGTGTGGATGCCCGATTTCAGCCAATTTACAGCCGCAACTCAACACTCTTTAAAGGACTTTTTAAGGACTTTTTGAGGATCTTTTCGCCTATCTTCTGGAGGGTCACAGCTAGGGTTTGGAGAGGACTTTGTGGAGGATTGGAGCGAGTTCTCGGCAACGATATTAAAGCCTGTCAAAAGATAGCTATTTTGGGAACTTTCATCGGCACTGATCTAGCGAGGTGTGCCCTAGGCTTGACGAGGAGCTTGGTGGAGAAGAAGGAGCGACCTCACAAGTCCATCGCCACGCAACGCAAAGGGGTTTCATCTATATTTTCAATTTTTGTTTATTCTTATAAATTGATGGATTTGTATAGCTCCATGGAGAGCTAAACCCCTTGTGGGTATTCGGACTTGTAAACCTTATGATGACATTGTTTCTATGACTTTTATTATGCTTTCTTAATTGATGCTTTTAATTGAGTTCCAATCTTGATTGCTTATTGTATTGATTTTCCCTTAGCCGTGACACTAGGGTTGAAAATCATATAGGTTATCCTTTGGAGGTGTGACAACTCCTATAGGGTTAGACTACTCGAGATTGGAGAGGGTCGAGAGGATGAGTCATTAGGTAGCGAAACATCCCCTTTCCGCTTCGGTGTGATTTTCCCTACTTCCGTGTTCCAGGAGTTCTTAGCGGTCAAAATAGAGCGAAGAGCTAGGAGATGAACTCCCCTGGGGCTTAGTTGCGCGAACAATAGAGTGAAAGGTTGCAGTGAATCCTAGTTCTGGGGCTTAACTAAAACTAGGGTTCTTTCACCTGGACCAAAGGGTTAGAGCTACACTTAGGAACAAGATCGATCACTTAGAATCCTTAAATCGTAATGCAATTCTACATTGTGTGAGGCTTAGGAAGATGGACTCCCTTGGGACTTAGTTGACACGTCAACAAGAGTTAAGGGTCATAGTGAAACCTAATGCCGGGCATAATGTTGGGATTAGTCACGATTGACCTTAGGTTTAAGGATGTCCATGACTCATTAAACATCAATAGGAGAGCATAATACTACGTCCTACACTAGAACATTAGTCCTAGGGGTACCTTGTCCGGATACCCTACTTTACTCATTAATTGTCCCTCTCTCTTACTTTTTGATTGCACTCTCTTATCTTCCATATTTTTCTTTATTTTCTTGCATACACATATTGATCTTGTTCACACTTTTCGTACTTCACACTAGCTAAATAGCAATCTCTTGTGTCTTAAATCCCTATTCCCTGTGGATTCGACTACTCTCTCACCGGGGTACTATTATTACTGCGACAACCCATGCACTTTCGGGATCCTGTCATGTCAATCATTTTGTGAAATCTTTGAAATAACAAGTTCATTTCCCCTTTTTATCTCATTAGAAATAACCAAGTCATCCTTGTACAATCATCAATAAAACTTACAAACCAACGTGATCCACCTAGAGTCGAAACTTTAGATGCACACCACACATCAGAATGAATAAGAATTAGACTCTTATTCAATTTAAATGGAAGTATGATGGTTCTTTGCGAGCTCACAAATGTCACAATTGAAAATGGAAGCGTCAGGCTTTGTAAACAAACTATGAAGTAACTTCTTCAAATAACCAAAGGAAGCATGCCCCAAACGTCGATGATGTTCACCAAATTTGTCTCCATAAATCCCTAAGGACTGCAATTCAAACATATTTATAAGTAGAGTTAGGATGTATGCATATGCTAGATATTCCTTGCTCTACAAACCAATCGCTTGCATATTCTCATTAGCATCTTATACTACTATATTATATATCTTTATACATCTATTTATATTTGTTTGTTAGTATATATTCTTGAAGAGAATGATTTAATAAAATATCCTCATGAATATGCTAGTATATATCTTTATGCATATGCTAGTTTTTCAGAGTTCTTTAAAAGTTTTTAAAATAAAAAATTATCTATTTAGCTAATAATTTTTATTTAAATAGATGGTAAAAACAGTGGAGATCATTTTCTGCCCTTATATATAATTTTTTGAATTTAATATATATAGTAGTTAATACATGAATTGGTCGCTATAAAAACTATTATTAAAAAAATTATAAATAAGAGTGATGCTATTTTTACCAAATAGATTTCCAGGATAGGTTTCCCGAATGATGTGGATGCAACTTGCCGTCATCATTCAAGTCATTTTTTATATAAACTTCAAATTTAAACCTTAAAAATCCTTAAATTCTAAAATTTTTAAAAAAATTATAAAACCATATCTAAAATTTTTGAACCCAAATACTACGAAATCCTATACCCAAAAATCTAAAACGTTAAACCCTAAATAATAAATACTAAACCCTAAAATCCTAAACCGTAAACCCTTAAACCTAAACTTAAATCTTATGCCCTAAACCTTAAATAGTAAAACACAAACCCACTACGGAGGTGTTTTCGGTTTATCATTTACGATTAAAAGTTTAAATTTAAGATGTAGATATTAAAGAGAAATGTAAATTTTTTAAACACTAGAAGAGAAAGAGAGAGTGAGCCACAGTTGAGACAAAGAGAGAAAGGAAAAGAGAGAGAGAGAGAGAAAGAATGAATGAATGACGTGGATACTGACATGGATGCCAACATATCATTCGAGAAACCTATTCGGAAAATATGTTCCGTAAAATAATCATTACTCAATAAATAAACCTGTGCCTACAGTAGGTAATTCATTTATCACTAAAAATACATCTATAGCGAAAAATATAAAAATCAACCGATACAAATATGATGGGTGTTAATCTATAATGATGAATTTGAAAATCCGTCGCTATAAAGATTTACAGCGATAAATGTTTAAATTCGTCATTAAATTTAGTCGCTATAGCCCAACTTTCTTGTAGTTGCAACTATAGACAATGTAGGAAGTTAGCAATTATCTATGCTTGAGGGTTGTCTCCTACACCTTATAAGGAAGACTAGGCTATACTTGGATAGAATGAATGCCAAGATGCTAGATGCACATTGTCACGGACTTGGAGTTTCACCAACGTCATGTGCTTGCACTTGATCACTCTCCTTGATCAAGTTCGGCCTACTCCTTCCTTTGCCTTGATTTGCCTACCAAAAAGCCAAAGGAACTTGAAAATTTGCTAAGGCTTAGGAAGAGAACATACCAAGAGCTTTGGAGACTTGGGGAAAACCTCGTATTCTCCTTGAAGGCTTGAATGCTTGAATTCTTACAACGTTGCTTGGTTGAACCCTAAGGCAAGACCTTAATGGACAGTGGTGATCATTCCTATCTGACGGTTACAAAAATTGACTCTCTAGAGTATTCTATACAACTATATCAAAATATCTAGCCTTCTTCTCTTTCCTAGAAATTTCTTTCTTTTTTCTAGGGTCATGGAGAAGTCTCTAAATAGTCCCATACTTTTCTATACTCTTCTTCATACAAGGTTATATTACAACACTTAGAATATTTTTCTAAGTATGGACGGCAACCTCCCTTCCTCTCGGCCTTCGCTGGGATTCTTAGTCATAGGCACGCAGTACAACTCTCATGTCATGCCGAGCGTGACAATATAATGTAGTAATTTATTTTCTTTTCTTTCTAAACTTTAACTGCATAAAACCAAGGAAACATTGAGCAATCCTTAAATTTAGTTTAAAAAAACCACCCTATCCAAAAAAAAACATTGCACATGCATGTCAATAACATTTTCCTTATATAAATAAACTAACCCAAGAATCTTTTTCCAATGAACTGCTCTCATGTTCAAACATCTAATTCATTTTTGCAATGCCAAATAAAACAAGACCCTAAGGAAAAAAAAGAATGGTCGTTTTGTTTTTATTGTTTGAAATACTAATTGTCAAAAACACTAAAACGTACGTTGGGCATCTTGGTGTTTGAAAAAATTGAAGAATAATTAAAAAAATGCATTGAATAGCCCAAAATAATAAAAATAAGAAAAAACAAATTTCCACACTTAAATGGCAATTTGTATTAGGTGAGCCTAGCATGGCTCACCGTACAACAAGAGTTGGCCCAAGCCAACCAAGCTAGGGCTGTGCTAGACCGCTTCTTTTAATTTTAAATTTAAAATTTTAAAAATACAAAGAAAAAAAAACTTAAAAACGAAGGGTTTGTTTGGTGGATAGAATAGAATATGGACGAATATAATATGCGGACTAGATAAGAGTAGGAAAGGATATGGGCATGATAAGTTCATATCCTATGTTCTGTTTAATGCACAGAAAATAAGCCATTAAATAGCAATTTCTTATCCTATTTTACGTTTGAAGTGGGGCGGATAATAACAAGATATGATATAAATTGTATATAAATAGACAAAATTACCGTTTATAATAATATAGTTATATATATTTTTTAAATAGACCTTTTTTAATTTTTTCCTTAATGATTTATTTATTAGTGGATTTATCAGTTTTTATTAAATTTTAAAAAATAAATAACCTATAAATAACGCCCACAAATATATTTACTGCAATATCACTAACTTGCAAAAATTATAGTTCAAACTTATTTCCTCGGAGAAAATCATACACAAAGTCATCAATATAGCAAAATAAATAGATCACATCAAAATCAATTTCAAAAAAAAAATCATTCGACTAGAGAAACTAAACATAAGACATAATCAAAAGGATATTTAGATAAAAAAATAACATGTTCAACCACTCAAGATGTGAAAAACCCTACTAAAAATTGTGAAATTAGTGTTCTATCTAGTTGTTGACTAGCTTCTTGTCTCAAGCATAAGGTTTAAAAGATCAAAAGAAGGGATATAATGAAACCTAGATATGGGAGATAAGCTAAATTATATGCCAAAAAAGTAAATTAAAATTTGAAGATTGGCCGATAGCATATCTCAAGGCAAATTAAAATATTCAAATATTTGGATTAGATTAGACACCGATTTTGAGGCAATCCAAAATATTTAAATCACAAGATTAGCCGAGAGCACAGATCTCGAGGTTATCTAAAATATTTAAATTTTAAGATCAACCAAGAGCACAAATCTCGAGGTGATCTAAATATTTAAAAAACAAGATTAGCCGAGAGCACAAATCTCGAGGTGATCTTAAATATTTAAATCACAAGATCAGCCGAGAGCAAGGATCTCGATGCGATCTAAAATATTCAAATCGCAAGATCAGCCACGAGCACAGATCTCGAGGCGATCTAAATATTTAAATCACAAGATCAGCCGAGACCACAGATCTCGATGTGATCTAAATATTTATATCTCAAGATCAGCCGGGAACACAAATCTCGAGGCTATCTAAAATATTTAAATCTTAAGATTAGCCAAGAGCACAGATCTCGAGGCGATCTAAATCTCAAGATCAGCCAAGAGCACAAATCTCGAGGTGATCTAAAATGTTCAAATCTCTATATCAGCTAAGTGTACCGATCTCGAGGCGATCCTATAAGAACCCAAATCTCATTTTAATTTAAATTCAAATATATCTCAATCTTATGGATGTATTTAGAATTAAAATTTAAATGTCCTAATTTTAATTGATTTTGGATTTCCCCATTAAAATAAATTATTTGATTGTGTTGGATTAGAATGCAAATTACAAGATTGCCCCTGAGAACACATCTCGAGGCAAAACGCAAATTATAAGATTGCCCTTGAGAACACATCTTGAGGCAAAATGCAAATTACATGATTGCCCTTTGAGAACGCATATCACAAGGCAACCTCAAATTTCAAGATTGTCCGAATACCCATCTCAAGGCGATACTAAATTTCATATAACTTGAGAGCATATCTCGAGGCATCCAGAGAAAGTGCAAATCCCGAGGCATCTGAACACATATCTCGAGGCAAATTGGTTTAACTAAATTTGATCTTATCCTCGTTTTATTTAAAAAAAAAGAATAATAATGATAAAAATAAAAAATAATAAAAATAATAAATAAAAATAAAAATAAATAAAATAAAAATATGTATAAAAAATCATATATTAAAAAAAAATCGAATTTGAATTCAATCCTATCCATTTGATTTTTGGTGTTGTGATTTTCCATGGTATCGCGAGGGATTTGGATTTCGGAGGACAAGAAGCGATATGTCTTTAAAAAGTGGGGAGGAAGAAGAAAGGAGGGGGAGGAATTTTGGAGAGGATTCGAAGAGAAAAAAAAAGAAAGAAAGAAAAAAGAGAAAAAAAAACGAAGAAAAGAAGAAAAGCATTCAAAGAAGAAGGAAAAAATCAAAGGTATATTTCTAAAAGAAATAAAAAAAAATCATCATCACTACCTGATGCCGCTGCCTGATGCTATTGTCGTTGCTGCCACTGCCTAACGCCGCCACTGCCATTGTTAATGTTGCCCTATGCTGTTGTTGCTGTTGCTGCTTGTCCCCGCTGCTACCCAGTGTTGCCTCGACGAAAACGAAGACAAAGCCAACACAATAAGTTGCTGCTTGTTGCTGTTGCCGCTAGTAGCCTCAACGAAGACGAAGACGAAGCCAAGACAAGACAAAAGCTAACTCATTGCCGTGAAGCTCATGCCATCACTGTCGAGCATATCCTTCTTGAGGCTCGCAAGCGCCAGGAACCCGACATACGACCACCCAAGCATAAGATCACTAACAATACAGAGCTCTCCGATTACCGCCTCCACTGCCGCAAGGAGTTTGAAGACCTCATCCGCCACGTTCGCTGGAACATCTCCGTTTGGGTCAAGTATACCTCATGGGAAGAAACGCAGCAGGACTTGGCTTGCGCTCGCTCTGTCTGGGAGCGCGTCCTCGAGGTTGATTATCAAAATCACACCTTCTGTCCCAAGTACGCGGAGTTAGAGATGAGGAATTACTATGTCAACCATGCGCGTAATGTCTGGGATCGCGCCGTCGTTCTCCTTCCTTGCATTGATCAACTTGTACCTTTGCATTGATCAACTATGGTACAAGTATATACATATGGAGGAGATGCTCGGGAACATTATTGATGCCCACCAAGTATTTGGGCGAGGGATGGATCGGTAACCTGACATGCAAGAGTGGCTCTCCGACATTAAGTTTGAGCACCGGTATGGTGAGGAAAGTTTGAGCTCCGGTATGGTGAGGTTGCCCGCTCTTGTGCCATCTATGAGCGTTTGGGTTCTTGCCATCCCTATGTCACCACGTGGATTAGTTATGCAAAGTTTGAGATGAATAATGGCGACGTTGTGCATGCCCGCGCTATATATGAGCGTGTTACAGAATTACTAGAAGGCGAAGCAACTTTTTGTTGAATTTGCGAAGTTTGAGGAACAACGCAAAGAGACTGAGAGAATGAGATGTATCTACAAGTTTGCTCTGGATCATATACCGAAGGGGAGGGCTGAAGACTTGTATTGAAAGGCTTAGAAGTTCCATCAAATTGAATGGAAAACATATGACGTGCTACATCATTCATAGTTTTATCAATCAGTCTTTCTGAGGAATGAATGTTCATGTGTTTTGTAAATATTTTGTGCATGGGCCTCTTCAACATAAATTGGAATAGAAACAACAGGCTGTCATGGTGTATTGCTGCAACATGTAAATTTATTTATTCTTTCTTTTAAAAATTTATCGAAAATAGAAACTAAAAGAAAGAGGTAAAAAGGTTCAAAGAGGTTGGATACAAACCGAACTGTAATTCATCTTTAGGGAGTAGAATAAGTTAAGATTGTGTTTGATTGTTGTCACAACATCCTCCAACTTAAATCTCTTCTTGTCTTGAATTACAAATACCACAAAAAAAAATAAATTGTTGGAGTATTTTTATCATGATTGAAATAAATAGGTTAAAAAAACTAATTGATTATGAACTTGTTTAGATGTACAAAAAAAATACTTAATTTATAATTTTTTTTCAAATACTCAATTTATACCAAGTATTTTTTTTCATCTTTTAAAATTTTTTCCCACAAATATAAATTTACTAATTTCTTTAAAAAACAATCAAAACTGTTTTTTTTTAATAAAAAATTCAAACTTGAATATTCAGAAAAATAGAATGTTCAAAAGAGGGTTTGCATACAGCAAATAGGTTCACTATATAAAAGACACTCACGCAACAACAACAAAGGGTACAAATCAAAATCAAAACAGAACACAAACTCCACTATTTCTCATCTTTCACCACATCAAGCCAAACAAGTCCTATCACCACCACCAGATGTCAGCCCCCGGGTCCACCGCCAAGTGGCCCAATTAGCCGCCATCATTTGAATTAAAGTTCCTACCCTTGGTGGAGTGGTGCACTGTGGGCCCTTCCTTGTCCCCCGTGACCCTGCCCTGTCCCCATGTGACTAGATGTACCCCGCTATGCATCATCGTCCATAATAAGTGCTTGAGTAGACACATTTCTCTACATCTTTTACATGCATTGAGCATCATTTTTTACCATAGATTATGTCTCATAAAGTTAATTTGGTGCTCCTTTGTACAATTAGGTTGTGAATGCCTTGAAGGAAGAAAAGGGAGCAAAAATAGGTTATGAAGACATAATTTTTGGGAGTTTTTGTACAACATAAGGATCAAGACACAAGAGGAGTTCATGTACATTAGGGTGTGTGTCAATTTCCAAGGGAATTCAAGTCAATTTTGTAAGTTGGAAGTGCACAAAGGCAGTCACAATCCTATGTCCCTACTTGTGTGAAGATTGCAAAAGCTTCCAAATAATGATTCAATTAGGAAAAGTCTCATAACTTACCACATGGACGTGTACCCGACTATTTGGCCTTAAGAGAAGAGAGTTTTGACCGTGTTTGTGAAGAGTACTATAGTAAATTATAGTAATTTACTATATCAAAGTTACTATTCACACGCCCGTGTGAAAATCTTGCAGCTCACTCGGGCAAGTTACTTCTCATGCGGTCGTGTGGAGGCACGTGATAAGCACATTTATGTCTATAAATAGCCATTTTGCCCTATTGTTTGGGGACTTTTTGCGAGCGTTTAAAGGGCAAAGTGGCTAGGGTTTCAAGAGGAGGTCATTAGTGAATTTGAGGGGCATTCTTCACCAACTTTGATAGATCTTTTCTCCTTCATAACATCGAGGCAGCCTTCGGTAACCTAGCTTCGGAGAGGGATCCTTCAAGACGTTGAGCGACCCATAAAGGCTGTCATTACAAATTCGAGGGGGTTTTATTCTATGGTTTTCATTGCTTTTTTTTTTGCATTAATCTTTATTTTGTAATGAGCCCCATGGAGGGCTAAACCCTAGTAGGTATTTGGGTATGTGAACCCTAGGATCAAATCTTTGTATTGATTTACTTTATACTTTCTATTAAATCCAAGTTTATTTAAGTTTCAATATTGTTTTTTCATTGCTTGCATGTCTTATTAATCCTTATGATTGATTGTTATTGCATGATTTGTTACCTTAGTGAGAGAGAGGTCTCCATTATGGTTAGAACTCCAAGATTGAAGAGGGTTGAAAGGGTGAGTCATGAGATAGTGTAGTGTTCCCTTTCCCTTCCGATTAAGTGTTTTCTATCTCCATATTCCCTAGGCTTTATGCAACTATACTTGGTGTGAGGTGTGAGATTGAGAGATTTCTCAGCCGGGACCTTATAGGGGATTAAGAATCTTTCACCTAGAAGTAGGGTTAGATCTATCTTTAAGAATCGTCTGCACTCTAAGGTATCCTTAGAGTTTATTATTGTCATATGTGGTATGAGGTGTTAAGATTGAGCCATTTCTCCACCAGGACCTCGTAGAGGACTAGTATTGATGGCCTGAAAGAAGGAATCGATTATTCTTGGATTACCTCAACTCATTTAACTCGGTTTAAAAACATTTAGTAAATATTGTGCTTCATGTTAGATCCTAAGGGGAGCATTGCCCGGGTACCTTATCTTTATTAATTGAGACTTCCCTTATTTTACTTTCCCTTTGCTTGCTTGTGATCTTCATATTTGTGCGATTGAATTCATTTCATCATAATCTTGATTCTAACTAGATAACAGAGAAGTAGTTACTACTAGTAATTCTGTTCCCTATGGATTTGACTACCCTACTCACCAAGTATTTTATTACTTCGACACCGATGCACTTGTGGTATACTCACGCAAATTGTTCATATCAGTCCATGTAGAATGATCTGCATCCTCCATCCCACTCTCTTAGATCGGTACCCAGTTATGGCACTTCAACCGAAAAAAAGAACACCCAATAGCTTCCAAGAGGCTCGCAAGAACAATATAAAAACTTGTATTATAAAATCAGGGATATGTTCAGAGATGTAGGTATGCAATGGTGTATACAATGAGCAGTATGTATTATAGGAACCGGTACACTACCTACGATAGTAAGAATTATAGTAATTACAATTGCCGGCAATATTAATATAAATAGACCAACCAATATCAAGTACTCGATACCAGTTGGAGTAAAGGAAACAGTTACCGGAAAGTTCAAAAATCCAAGAGGAAAACAAAATATGTATCCAAAGACATGAAAGAGGGTGGGAATATAGTGGATGTAGGCACGATGGCTGTAACATATTTATTACTTCCCTCCGTTGGTACAGGAGATGACAATAGGGATAAGAGTTATATATTGCTAAAGACATTGTACTTAACAGGGTCAATAAAAGTTATGAATTTGTCAAAGCCGGGAATGATGAGCGAAAAAGTGAAACCATTGATGATTATGCAAGGTGTGATACGAGTGTTTATCGTGCAGGATCGAAGACCTCAACTAGAAGCAACCAAGCTCCCGACTTCACACGAGTATTCTAGGTTTTTCCATGTACAAAGCAAATGGAATTATTAAGACGGAACTACGTCTCAGGTACTAAATCTTCTGTAAGAAGAAAATCATTATTAACCGGCTGGGAGTGACATATATAGAATATTTGAGGAAATACATCAAAATATTCAGCCAATATCCCGTGTGGAGTACATTCCGAAATGAAGACATCGAATACTCTAGGAAGTACTCAAATACAATATAAAACACAATACTAATGTATGTAACATGGGACAGTACAATAAAAAGTTGTATCCAAAAGTATGGGTATTTATAGTAATAAAAAACAATTTGTATTACGGTGTTGTCAATGTAGACTGTAATGTATTAGTTTGTATTCTATGATGTATGTGTATTTATAGTAATAAAAAACAATTTGTATTCTATCGTGTATGTGTATTTATAGTAGTAAACAAATTTTAAACAATTGCATTTTAAATATCTTTTTCCTACTAATGCTAAATGACCATTTTAGCCCTAAAACATGCCCAAAAGTCTAATGAGGACCAAGCTTCAAAGTAGGTCTGGCTATAACATAAAACATTTTTAACATATTACTACATATTCATTTCGTTGCTATGAAAATACAGGAAAATGCAACAGAAATTAACAGGAGCTCGAAAGTGCACTGGTTGTCAAAGTAATAAAATACCCTGGTGAGTGGGTAGTCGTATCCACAAGGAATAGGGATTTGAGATACAAGTATTCAGTAATTAGCTACACGATGTATGACAAGAATTAATGAATGAATGGGTAAGCAATTACAAAGAAACAAGAAATATAATAGAAGTGTGGAAGATGAGAGAGTGCAAGTAGGAGGTAAAAAAAGTAGGATAAGTAATGAGTAAAGTAGGGTACCCGGACAAGCTACCTCTAGGACTTATGCTTCTAGTGCAAGATAATGCTATTATGCTCTCCTATTAATGTTAATTGAGTCAAGGATATCCTTAAACACACGGTCCCAAATCTAAAGTCAACCGTGACTAACCCCAACACTATGCCCCGGCATTAGGTTTTCACTACGACCCTTGACTCTCGTTGACCTGTCAACTAAGCCCTAGGGGAGTCTATCTTTCTAAGCCTCACACTGCGTGGTATTGCTTTAAGTTCTAGGGATTACTAGTGATAAACCCTGTTTCTATGTATAGTTCTAACCCTTTAGTCCAGGTGAAAGAACCCTAGTCTAAATTAAGCCCTAGCACTAAGATTCACTTCAACCCTTCACTCTGTTGCTCGCGCAACTAAGCCCCAGGGGAGTTTCTATCCTAGCACTTCACTCTATCACAACCACTAAGAAATCATGGAACATGGAGGTAGGAAGAATCACACCGGAGGGGAAAGGGGGCGTTCCGCTACCTCACGACTCACCCTCTCAACCCTCTTCAATCCAAAGTAGTCTAATCCTATAGGAGTTGTCACGCATCCAAAGGATAACCTAGATTGTTCTCAACCCTAGTGTCACGACTAAGGGAAATAATTACAAGAAGAAATTAAGTTTGAAACTCGAATTTATTTATCAATAATGGAAAAGCATAATAACAATGTCATAGAAACATAATAATCCTAGGGTTTATAAGTCCGAATACCCACAAGGGGTTTAGCTTCTCATGGAGCTATACAAATCCATCAAAATAAGAAAAAGATATACAATTGAATGCATAGATGAAAACCCCCATGTGTGTGATGTGGCCGTGTTCTTGTGCGGCCGCCGGACGTTGATGTCGACGCTGATGACGCTCTCCAAACCTCCATGAAGTCCTCTCCAAAACCCTAGTCGCGCCTCTCTAGAAGTTAGGTCATAAGAGAGCCAAAAAGATCCGAAAACAGTCTCCGAAATAGGCTTTTATAATGCTGAGTTGCGGCTTTAAACTAGCTGAAATTGGGATTTCACACGGCCGTGTGAAATTCCCACATGCCTATGTGAAGTTGCTGTTTTGCTGATTTTCGGTAGACAGCGAACAATAACTTGCTACAGTATTTTGCTATAGTAGTCATGTCGAAAATGCTCCTGAATTCATCGTTCTTCATGGAGGTCGTTGAATTTGGCACACAATCAACGGTAGACCGTGCGGATTGCTTCAAATCTCCTTATTGGCGAAGTTCTTCTTGTTAACACGAGCTAGACTTATTGTGAATGTGACGGCCTTTGTGCCCCTCCAAAGGAGGTTGGCACACACTCACAAGTCTATACTCATGCCTTGTTCCTTGCTTAGTCAAAAAACTTCCCAACAACGGCGAACACGATCTAACTTCGTTCCTTTTTCTCCAATTTATCTTCACAACCCTGAAATGCACAAAAGTACACAAATGCACACTTTTTAGTGATAAAATCTGATTAAATTAATGCCCATTGTAAGATAATAACACTTCGCATTACTATAACACGAGCACTTATCAGAAATATTACTACAAATTTGTTTTATTGCTACAAGAAATACAGGAAAAGACAATCAGAAATATTGCTATGGATTCATTGCATTGCTTTTCTATACATTGGCGACGGATTTAGTACCAGATCATCGACGGAATGAAACTTTAAAAGTTCAACTTGTTTTTACTACATGACCAACAGAATTGTATAATATAGCAAAGGAATATCGATTAATAGCAACGGGAACATAACAACGGAATAAGTCCGTTGTTATTCCATTGCTAAAGCTTACGCGCCTTAATTTTGCCGTGAATTTCCATTACTAACAAATTGCAATGGCTCCGTTCAGTCGCTATTTGTAAACATTGACGACGGACTTAGCATCGGATTGCCGACGGAATAAAACATCATAAGTCAACTTGTTTTTGTTACATTACCAATGGAATTGTAAAATATAGCAACATAATTTAGATAAATAGCAACAGATTTAAAAATAAATAAATAAAATATTATTTATTAATATTTGTGATTTATATAAAGATTAAAAACAAACTTAAGTCTTAAATTGAGTTAGTTTTTCCACATAATAATAAAATTAAACTTAAGTCTCCATTTACTAATAAATTAAAAACAAACATAACTCTTAAATTGAGTTAGTTTTTCCACATAATAATAAAATTAAACTTAAGTCTCCATTTACAAATAAATCATTCATAGGAAAAATCTAATTTTCACAAGAAAACATAAACCTGAACAAAAGCAAAGGTTTTGAAGACCAATGAAACCCTAAGCCCATCTCAAAGCTATAAATTCCAAATTTATAGATATTAATATTATGATATTAAATACATTATCAAATTGCAAATTTAAAATAATTTATCTTTCAAGGAAAACTCAAGATGGATTTATTAATTTTATGAGATTAAATGCATTATTTAATTACAAATTTTAAATAATTTATCTTGCTGAAAAAACAAATTCAATATAAAGTAGTTAATATCATGAAAGTTACTTGCTATCAAATTAAAAATTTTATTTTGTTTGGAAAGTGAAAGTAAAGGTTGTGATTTTCCAATTTTTATAAATATATATAAATTAAAAATATTTTTCAAGATAAAATTTTTCCAATTTTCATGAATCTTGACTTACATGGTTAAGCAGAAAAAATGAAAAAGGCAATCCTAATCCCTAATCGTAGCTCTCCACTTCCAGATCTCCTTGGTCGGGTCTGCTTCGTCTCTTCCCACATTTCCTCTCTGTGGCACATGGTGACCTCTGGCAATTCTCGCGAGTCCGCCCCCTTACGAGACTACACTGAACCCCTAGCTGATCGAATGGTGGTTCTCCAGCCCTCTGATGTGGATGAGCATCATGCTCACAAATGAGGACAAGTTTATGGACGGATTCGAACTGGTCGGTGCTGGTCCTCCAAAGGCCGGCGTCTGCCGGCAAGTTAGGTTGGCTAAGAAATACACTAGCAACGCACTCGCTCTTGTCAACAAACTCATTTCCTCTCTGATTTGCCATGAGCTCTTAATCCTTTTGCTAGATATTCAAATCTTGTGGTATTTCATTTCTGATTCGTGTTTTTATTTTGGCTATCAGGTCCAGAAAACCAAACCCTAAATTCGCGAGAAGGGACGGAGCAAAGTAGCAAAGGATACTTCAATTATAGTTTCATTCCCTGCCAATTGCTCGATTTTTTGCATCAAATTGATATTTGGAAATCCCTATTTGTTATTCTTATTAAAGAAAGTAAGTTTGTTCTTGAATTCGACCCAGTTCTGGTGTTGTTTATGGATTTCTACATGTTATTTGATACTTGGAAATCAATCTCTTGTGATAATTTGATTGTAGTTTGATTGTTTTTTTCTTTCCATTTTGTTGTTTAATTGTTGTTCTTTTCTGTGTAAAGTTTTATCAGTAGTTGCTTTTAGTTATATTGGAATTAGATAATTGTTGAGTGATTATTTGATTGTTCCATTAGATGGTGGTCTGGATCAATTCTTGCTTTCACTAGATGAGTTAAAGTTTTCTTGATATTATTATTCTATGGACCTGCAATGTGTTTTATTATAGCTATAATGTGTTCATCTTTTATTTGATTTATTTCTGTTGGTTGATCCTAATCATTTACCCAATCGGAGCTTTCTAAATTGTGGCATATAATAGCCGTTAGTAGAGATTCACTACAAGATAGCACCAAATTAATTTTGAATGACTAAATCATTACATACTTCAGATATAAATTTGTTAATAATTAAATTAGACTAAATATTAGTTAAATTCATATAGATAAATCTCAGTCTCCCATCTGATATGTACATGTTAGCTGGCAGTATGTTAACAGCTATAACTAGAACTCAATTAGACAAGAAGTGTTCCAATTTTCAAATTAGTTGTATTTTAGCTGATCTATGGGCAGTCAGCTCAAGTAATCAAATTATAAACACAGTTTTAAGTTACGGATATAGCCCTTTTATTGTATTAAATGACACCTATGGCATTGATTATTCCAATAGTATGTTGACCCTGCATGAGAAGAGTAATATAAGAGTAGCCTTCTGGCATATATGAAATAGTGCATAAAAAATAAATATAAGAGGATGGAAACTATTAGTGCCATCCTAGTCATGGCTTCCAATATATGTTTATCATGCCATTGACGCATTCTCTCCTTATAAATTCTTGCATTCTCATAAGCTCTCAATCTCCATTCATCTAGTTCATTTAATTGAAGTTTCCTTTGTTCTCCGGCTTGCTCAAGGTTGAAATTCATTGCCTTGATTGCCCAATATGCCTTGTGCTCAAGTTCCACCGGCAAATGGCATGCCTTACCATAAACCAAATTGTACGGTGTAGTACCGACCGGAGTTTTGTATGCTGTACGGTGCACCCATAATGCGTCATCTAACCTCTCCGACCAATCCTTTCGGTTGTGTTCCACCGATTTAGATAGAATCCTTTTTAGTTCCCGGTTGGTTACTTCAACTTGTCCACCTGTTTCTGGATGATACGGAGTAGCAAGTCGATGATTTACACCATATCTTTTAGAATTTTCTCAAGTTGAGAATTACAAAAGTGAGTCCCTCTATCACTTATAATGAGCCTTGGAGCCCCAAAACGAGTGAATAACTTTTTGAGGAACCTCACTACAGTTCTGGCATCGTTTGTGGGAAGAGCTTGAGCCTCCACCCACTTAGATACATAATCCACGGCGACCAAAATATAGCGATTCCCAATGGAACCCGGAAATGGCCCCATGAAGTCAATACCCCACACATCGAAAACCTCGCAAAACTGAATTGGATTCTGTGGCATTTCATCACGCGTAGAAGGATTTCCTGCTTGTTGACATTGGTCACAATTTTGCACAAACTGCCGAGCGTCTTGGAAAATAGTTGGCCAATAGAAACCAGTAGCTAAAACCTTTTCAGCGGTCCTGTTCGAAGCATAATGTCCTCCGATTGGCCCTGAATGACAATGACGAAGAATGTCCCGGCCTTCTTCTCGTGAAACACATCTTCGCACTATGTGGTCTGCACACATTCGGAACAGAAATGGATCCTCCCAAGAGAAATGCTTCAAATCAGAAAAAAAAACTTTTTCTTTTGTTAGAATGTAAGTCCCTTGGGAAGAATTTTTCTTGAAAGGTAGTTTGCAAAATCAGCAAACCATGGTGTACCTAATTCTGAAGTTTCCTGCAAACTATACAAATGTTCTTCTCGAAATGAATCATTAATATCAGTTTTCCATGAATCTTCCTCTTCTAAACCTTCAAGGCGAGAAAGATGGTTTGCAGCTACATTTTCAGCTTCTCTCTTATCCTTGATTTCCACATCAAATTCCTGCAAAAGTAATACCCAACAGATTAGCCTCGGCTTTGCATCGGATTTGTTCATTAGATACCGTAGTGCTGAATGGTCCGTGAAAACAACCACTTGTGACAAGATGAGATATGATCTGAATTTTTCAAATGCAAAGACTACAGCTAATAGTTCTTTTTCAATCGTGGTGTAGTTCTCTTGAGCACTTGTCAAACTCTTGCTAGCATAGTAGATTGGCTGAAAATGTTTATCCTTTCTTTGACCCAAAACTGCCCCCACAGCGTAGTCACTTGCGTCACACATAAGTTCAAATGGACAACTCCAATCCGGTGAAATAAGGATAGGTGCTTGTGTGAGTTTTTCCTTTAACAATTTGAAAGCAAACAAACACTCCTCATTAAACTCAAACGGTGCATCCTTCTCTAACAACTTGGTTAATGGTTGAGCTATCTTAGAAAAGTCTTTGATAAAACGGCGATAAAACCCCGCATGTCCCAAGAAACTCCGAATTCCTTTAACATTTGTAGGAGGAGGTAATTTCTCAATAGTCTCAATTTTAGCCCTATCAACCTCAATCCCCTTATTAGAAATTTTGTGACTAAGTACAATCCCTTCTTGGACCATGAAATAACATTTCTCCCAATTTAAAGCCAAGTTCGTCTCTTCGCATCTCATAAGTACCTTCTCAAGATTCCTCAAACATACTTCAAACGAATCCCCAAAAACTGAGAAGTCATCCATGAATACTTCCATCACATCCTCCAACAGGTCATCAAAAATTGCCGTCATGCATCTTTGGAATGTAGCCGGTGTGTTGTAAAGTCCGAAAGGCATTCTTCTATATGGAAAAGTGCCAAAAGGACAAGTAAAAGTAGTCTTTTCTTTGTCTTCAGGAGCAATCGGAATTTGGAAATACCCCGACATGCCATCTAAGAAGCAATAGAATTCATGACCAGCTAGACGTTCCAACATTTGGTCAATGAATGGCAATGGAAAATGATCTTTTCTTGTGGCATCATTCAACCTTCGGTAGTCTATGCAAACCCGCCATCCTGTTACCGTTCTCGTAGGTATCAACTCATTTTGCTCATTCTTCACTACTGTCATACCACCCTTTTTAGGCACTACTTGTGTTGGGCTTACCCAAGCACTATTCGAGATGGGGTAAATAATGCCGGCATCAAGTAACTTTACCACTTCTGCTTTTACTACCTCCTTCATGTTCGGGTTCAATCTTCGTTGTGGTTGAATCACTGTTTTATAGTTGTCCTCCATCAAAATCTTGTGAGTACAAAAGGATGGGTTAATTCCCTTAATATCTGAAATTTTCCAAGCTATGGGCGTCTTGTGCAACTTCAATATGTTAACCAATTGCTCTTTCTGCTCATGTGAAAGGTTCGAGGAAATGATAACCGGCAATTTCGATCCGTCGGCAAGGAAAGCATACTCCAAATGGTTGGGTAATGCTTTAAGTTCTAAGTCGGGAGGATCTTCCACTAATGGGCGTAACTGATTTGCTTGTTTCTGCTCGATGTCCTCAAATCCCTTAAGGTTGTCCTCTTCTTCAGACTCTTGTCTACTGTCCAAAGCATTCTCTTGGACATCCGATTTCAATACTTCAATTGATGAAATTGATTCAATGCAAGCTGAAATTTCTCCTTCAACATCTACTTCAGATTCTTGCTCATCAAAATCTGCCCCAAATGTCGTCGAAAAGAATGTGGGTATTTGTCTAAATTCACAGTTTTCCCCATTTTGAAGAGCTGTGAATGCAGATTTTTCAAAACACTCCAATAATCTTGATAATTCAGCCCCTTGATAGTGCAAACTAAATTCTTCCTTCATTCCTTTCAACCCAGCTGTTCCTGATTCGAATACTTTCTAATGTTGCTCTCTTGAATCAAAACATGCTACCAAATGCTCTATTTTTCTCTCAGTAGATGCCATCATATCCTGTATCTTCTCGATAATTGACGATTCAAGAAACATGATCCTGAAATTAGAGGGTAGAACCAGGAATTACTGTTCACAGAAAAGAAATAAAAATAAGAATGGTGGAAGTAAGACGTATGGAATAGAAAAGAAATAAAATGATGAATGACTAAAGTAACCAAGTCCTAGTGTTCCTAATATCCCGATTCCTCGGCAACGGCGCCAAAAACTTGACACACCCCTTGCGTGTGTGTACCGCAAGTGCACAGGTTGTCGAAGTAATAATTATCCCGGTGAGTGGGTAGTCGAATCCACAGGGAACAGAAGTACTAGTAATGATTGATTCTCAGTTATCTAGTCGAATCAATAATATGAAGCAATTGATGTAATGTGTAAAATAAGAAAATCGTAAGACAGAAAGCAAGTAAAAGGGAAAGGTAAAGGAAATCTCTATCAATGAAGATGAGATACCCGGGCAATGATCCCCCTAGGCTCTATCATGAAGTGCAAGACTAACTAAATGCTTCTCAACCGAGTTCTATGAGTCGAGGTAATCCATGAACAATCGATCCCTGCTTCCAAGCCACCGATACTAGTGCCCTACAAGGTCCCGGCGGAGAAATCGCTCAATCTCAACACCTCACACCCCATATGTCCACAATGAGTTTTAGGGATACCTAAGAGTGAAACCGATTCCTAAAATTAGATCTAACCCTACTTCTAGGCGAAAGATCCCTAACCCCCTACAAAGGTCCCGGCGGAGAAATCTATCAATCTCACGCCTCACACCCCATATGGTTGCATAAAACTTAGGGAATACGGAGATAGGAAACACTCAATCGGAAGGGAAAGGGGACACTCCTCTATCTCAAGACTCACCCTCTCAACCTTCTTTAACCTTGTATGTTCTAATCCCCAATGGAGACCTCTCTCTCATTAAGGTAACAACGCAAACATACCAAACAACCATACGAATCAATAAGGCATGCAAGCAAAGATTAAACAAGATTAAAACTCAAATTAACTCGGAATTAAAAGAAAGCAATAAGAAAGTCAATACATTAATCGAAGCCTAGGGTTCACATGCCCAAGTATCTACTAGGGTTTAGCCCTCCATGGGGCTTATTACAAAGCAAAAGATAATGAAGTAAAAAAGCAATGTAATCCATGAAAGTAAACCCCCTTGAATTCGTGATGATGGCCTTGATGAATCGTTCAACGTCTCGAAGGAACCTTCTCCGAAGCTAGGCCACCAATGGCTCCCCGATGCTATCTCCTCGAAAGATCTATCAAAGTTGGTGAAGAACAACTCCCAATATCGCCAAAGACCTCGTCCTTGAAACCCTAGCAGCTCTTCCTTCAAACGTGCGCAAAAAGTCCTTTAAAAATCGGCAAATCGGGGTATTTATAAATCTGAAAACGTGCCAGTCACGTGTCTTCACGCGACCACGTGAGATCCCACGTGGTCGCGTGGGCTGCAGAATTCCCACGCGGTCGTGTGGGATTTTAACACGGTCGCGTGAACAGTAACTTCTGCTACAGTGAATATAAATAGTGTTTTGCTACAGTACTCTTCATAAAACGCGATCCAAATTCTCTTATCTTGAGGCCACATGGTCGGGCACACGTCCATGTGGTGAGTTATATGACTTCTCCTCCATCGAACTATCATTTGAAAGCTTTAGCTATCTTCACACAAGTTGGGACATGAAGGTATGACTGCCTTTGTGCCCTTCCATCATACAAATCATCTTGAATTCTTCAGAAAGTTGGCACACACCCTCATGTGCATGATCCCCTCTTGTGCCTTGACACTTGTGTTGTACAAAAGCTCCCAACAATATGTCTTTATAACCCATCTTTGCTTCCTTTTCCTCCTTTAACACTTTCACAACCTAATTGCATAAAAAAACACCAAAATACAGTTTATGAGACACAATCAATGGTAAAATGATGCTCAATGTCTGTAAAACAAGTAGGTAAAACATGTATACTCAAGCACTTATCAAAAGGCAACACTCAAACTGCTACCCAGCAGAGAGATTGATCACACACTCTATTCAACCTGAAGGTGGGAAAAAAAGAGTGATGAGTAATACTATTACTCAATGAGTGAACAAGCCACATAATTAAAGTAGGATTGAAATGAGACCAATAGGTAAGCATAAATAAGTGAAAAAAAAAATTAGTAGTTTAAATTCAAGTATAATTATTATTAAAAAGATGATCATTTGGAGAATGCGCATTACACCAACAAATCATTTCTATGTTGTGAAAAGTCATCGGGCTAGCGTTAAAGAATGTTTACCCTAATTGTGGCTACAATTACCATTTTGAAACCGCCAAGGTTTGTCTTAAGTGTAATAAAATCAATGTGATAGCCCTTCTTGACGTTTGGCCTCTGAGAGACTCATGTGGTGACCATGTGTCTCAATCAATATTTGTCAGATTCAGACTCTCTACGCATCTCCTGATATGGGTAAAGTAATGGTCAACCAGGCTGCCTCTATAGGCCTATCGTAGAGACCTCCAATGCAGTGAATTGCATAAAGCATGTCACCATCAAATCACATGAAAACATTTTCATAACATTTGCATATAGTAAAGCACAAGACTTTCATTTTACAAGTGTTACATTTTCAATAACATAAACATGTCCTTTCATAAGCAAATGATACCACATTTTCAAGAATATCACATTTAATTTCCTTTCATAAAGAAGAATAAGGACACATCAAACAAAATCTAAAGTGTAAAATTATATTCTGATAGCATGCATATTAGTTATCATTCAAACCCTAAACGATTATGTGTTTAAACCACACAAATTCACTCACAAGAAAGGCCAAAATGTAGTTAAGCTTCCTCCAAGGCCTTGCCTTTAGTTGACGGCTCTCCTCCTACAAATACAAAAGGAATCTCAACATGGAAACATAAAAGCAAAATACAAAAATGGAAACCAAACAAAAGAAAGGAAATAAAATGAATTCAAAGACAAAAAGTAGGAATTTGGGGCTGCCTGAGGTTGATGGAATGATCACTCGATGAGAATCGAAGCCTTAACTTCAAATATTGTAAAATGAAAATGGAATGATGACTCGATGAGAATTGAAGCCCTAACTTCAAGGCCTTGCCTTTACTTGATGGCTCTCCTCCTACAATTAAGAAAGCAATCTCAACGTGAAAACATAAAAGCAAAACACGAAAATGGAAATCAAACACAACAAAGGAAATAAAACAAATTCAAAGCCAAAAAATAAGAATTTGGGGCTGCCCTAATGTTGATGGAATGATGACTTGATGAGAATTGAAGCCCTAACTTCAAATATTGCAAAACAATATGCAGCAACGCGCGGTTGCTACAGTGCCCCAAAAACAACTGTCGGATCTTCAGTGTTTTCAGGATTATCTACAGTAACTAACAAGTTAAACTCTACAAACTTCATTGGAATACATCCCTCATATACTAAGGTTTTCAAGAAAAACACTAAAGAGATGTATAACAACTCCTAGAGCATAAAAAAAATCATGGTTTAACTTCAAAATTTTATCCAAAGTTATATGCAAACTTCCCCAAATAAGCAAGAACATGAAGAACAACAGGAAAAACATGAAACTCTACTCAACAAAGACTCAACACCCTTCATACAAAAGGTTACACTAACAAAGTCAAAGGTTGCAAGTTCAAAGGTTATAAGCTGAAAGGTTCATGCGAAAGAAAACACAAAACACAATTAAACACCAACTTGCAAAGCTACTTACTCTAATACCCTTCAATGAAGAATACTTGTCTCTTTAATTTCATCCTCAAAATTCACTCACGAGTGTCACTGAAGAGCAAAGGATACTATTTTTGCATAGATGCTACTGGCTCCCATGTCATCTCCTACACATGGTAATTTTTAGAAAGAACCCTAACCATAGGTATAACTTTTTTACGAAGCACCTTTGCTTGTTAGTCAAGAATCTGTACTGGTTGAAGCTCAAAGTTTAGATCTTCTCGATATTTTAATGGCAGTGTTTCGAATACATGCGAAGGATCTGGGATATACTTTTTCAGCGTAGAAACATGAAAGACATCATGAATTCAATCCAACCCTGGTGATAGCTCCAAACGATAAGCAACTGGTCCAATCCTCTCGTTGATAGGGAATGGTCCAATATAGCAAGGACTCAACTTCCCCCAATTCTGAAAACGAATAACTTCCTTCCATGGGGAGATCTTCAAAAACACTTTGTGACCCACATTAAACTCTAATGGTCTTCTCCGGTTATCTGCATAGCTCTTTTGTTAGTCTTGAGCTACTTTTAACCTTTTTCTGATCAACTTCACCTCAGCAGTAGTCATCTCAATCAACTCAACACTCTGTAGCTTCCTTTCCCAAATTTCATTCAAACAAATTGGTGTTCAACGTCTTCTTCCATAAAATGCTTCATATGGAGCTATTCCAATACTAGCTTGGTAATTGTTATTGTAGTCGAACTCCACCAACGTTAAATGTCGGTTCTAGCTACCTTGGAAATCACAAATACATGCACTGAGCATATTCTCAGGTGATTGTATTCTTTACTCAGACTGGCCATCTATTTGCGTGTGATAAAGTGTGCTAAACTTCAACGTTGTCCTAAAAGCTTCCTGCAATCTAGGATCTCAATCTTAAAAACTAGAGATTGGCATACCATGAAGTCTAATAACTTCATTAAGGTAGATGTGTGCCAACTTCTCTAAGGAATCTCTTCCATGAATAGCTAAAAAATGCACTAACTTCGTTAGTCGATCTAGAATTACCCATACCATATCATGACAATGAAATGAGCGAGGTAAACCAACGATGAAATCCATGGTGATGTGCTTCCATTTACACTCTAGAATAGGCAAGGGCTACAATAATCCCGCTGGACACTAAGGCTCACCTTTCACTTGTTTGGCATACTAGACACCTGGCAACAAAATCGGTAATCTCTCGCTTCATTCTAGCCACCAGTAGTTCTCTCTGAGGGATCTGTACATCGTGGTACTACATGGATGAATGGTAAACATTAAGGAATGAGCTTCTTCTAGGAAATTCTTTCGAAGTGGAAGATCATTAGTAACATAAAGACAGCTTTGAAACTCCAAAGTAACATCAACTCGAGTTCTGAATTTACTATCTTCCACATGCTCTATCATATGCATTTCTCACAATAGCTCTTCATCCAATTTCTGTGCCTCTTGAATTTGCTTTACTAACAGAGGTCTCACACTCAAGTATACCAACCAAGCTCCACTAGCCTCTACCTCAATCTCCAAGGCCAACCTTTGGAGCTCTAACAGATGAGGTAGATGAATAGAGTGCACAAAAGACAAAGACACTGATGACTTCCTATTCAATGCATCTGCAACCACATTCGCTTTCTAGGATGATAGTTTATCACCAGATTATAGTCCTTTAGAAGTTCCACCCATCTGTGTTGTATTAAATTCAATTCTTTCTAAATGAGCAGGTATTTTAAACTTTTGTCTCCTATCTTTTAATAAAAACACTATTCCTATGTTTTCTTTTCTTAATGTGTCCAATTTTTAAATTTTGAATCAAAATCCTAATCCTTTTTTTACTTTTTAGAATGTCTCCTATTTTTTAATCAAAAGCCTATTCCTTTATTTTTTTGCGAATGTCTATTATTTTTGAATCAAAACCCTAATCTCATGTTTTGTTATAGTAATGTCTCCTATTTTTCAATAAAAATCCTAATCCTATATTTTTTTTTTCAAAATGTCTCATATTTTTCAATCAAAACCCTAATCCTATGTTTTCTTTTCGCAATGCCTACTTATTTTTTTTTAATAAAAACCATATATTCTTTTTACAATGCCTCCTATTTTAAATCAAAACTAGAATTGTATATTTTCTTTAGGGAATGTCTCCTCTTTTGAAATCAAAACAATAATCGTAAGTTTTATTTTAATAATGTCTCATATTTTTCAATTAGAACCCTAATCCTATGTTTTCATTTTTGAATAGCTCCTATTTATTAATTAAACCTCTAATCCTATGTATTATTTCGTTAATGTCTGTTATTTTTCAATCAAAACACTAATCCTATGATTTCTTATTGATGAGTGCATTTTATATCATGATTTCATGTCCTTTATTCAATTCGTTTATTCATTCTCTGCCTTTAATTTCAAGTATATTCGGTGCTATTCAAGGTATAGTGTTCATTTTTAAGGAATTTCAGAATCGAAGCAATTTGGAGTGAAATCAAGTGTGAAAAGAGCATGTTTGATGACTAAGGGAAGAAAGAAAGCTGAACACGGGTAGAGCATGACCGTGCTCTGTCCCATTGATTTTCCCAGCCTAGAGAATAAGCCAGAAAAATTCTAGCACGGGGATGTTCTAGGCAGAACACGTTCTCAGCAAGCTCGTGTCTCTCCCACTGATTATCTTAGGAAAAATACATCTTCTCTTCATCAGGGGAAACATGGGCACGACACCCTTGACAAGGGCGTGTACTAGAGGAGCACAGGAGAAGCATGACCATGCGTCTGCCACTTCTTATCCCAGGAGTTTCACTCAAGAAATCTCGAAAAAGAACATGAGCTTAACACAACCATGCTTAAACTGTGTCGGGCTTGAAATTGACTTTTTAACTCCATCTCTTAGGGTTTCTTCTCATCTTTATTCGGGGATTCTACTATCCACTGGGAGGACTTTGATGAGAGCAAAGATCAGGCTTCACCACACTTCCTAAGGAGATCAAGGACGAGTTTGACGCACTTGAGAGGTGGGGTTAGCACACGGAGCTCGACAAGGAAGACCATCTAGAGAAGAGAAGGGAGTCATGTCTTCATCTTTTTGTTCTTTCATTGTTTATTCCTTGTTGTATCCGCCCAAGAGGGGCCAACTGCCCATAGTTCCCCGGGGTTGTGAATTTGGATGATTCGTATGCTTTAACTTCTATATTTATTTTTCTATGGAGTTCTTTTGATTCTTGTGTTTAATCTTGTGATGGCATAACTCGATGTATTTGATTTGCATAGTTCCTTGGGTAAAACTCGATGCGGGGCTTGTCTAGCAAGAAATGCATAGTTATCCTAGCATAACTCGGTGTAATTGAGAACCATAGATGCAACATTTCTCTTAAGCACACATACGAACCTTAGAATGTACATGGTAAGCACTGATGGTAAGATAGCTTGTAATAGGCTATAGGAATCACCTTGGGGCATTACTAAATAAAAAAATAAATTAATCTTAATAATATTATAAAGTAATAAAAATATAAACGTGTGTGGAGTTACTAATAGTTTTTATCATTTTTATCAATTACATATATTTTGTATCGATTTGATCTTGAATAGAACAAAATAAATAAATTTTTAATAATAAAAATATAATTGGTAAATCATATTTTATATGTCAATTTTTTTCTTTTCCCCCTTTTTAACCAAACTAAGTCCATCAAACAACCATTCTTTTCTTTTATTTGGATAAAGTTTGATTATCCAAATAAGAGTTAACTCTTCTCTTACTTTCCTTTATTTTCCATTCTTTTCTCTTTTCTTCCTTTTCTTTACTTTCCCTTCGACGTGTGCATCTGACACTATGTAAGACTAAAATTATTAAGACTAAAAACCTTATTTATTTTTAATTTTTTTTTTAATCAATGGAGTTCTTTGAATCTCATAAGAAAGGTAGCATCATACTCCAATTTTAAAAAAAAAAAACTTTTTACTTTGAAATGTAAATTGGAATTTTATCTATATATAAAATATATATAGACAAAGATGATAAGTGTTTCTTCTCAAAAGGTTATTAAAGAAACATGTAAGTATGATGATGCATCAGTTACGGTTAAGGAGATTCGACCTCCCCCTCCCGACTTACAGTTACATGTCTCTTTACTGTCTTTTCACTGTGTTACGCGTTGTTTAGGTATTATATTTTGTTTGGCTAATTAATTTTATTTTTTCATTTTTACTTATATATATATATAAACCCCCCAAAGTTTGCAATATGCACAAAAGACCCCATAAATTTGAATATCCCTAAAAACCCCCTCCTTTTGAATTGAACGAATTTTAAACCCCTCATGGCTGTAATAGTGACTAACGGAGTTAACGTTTGAATTTATTGGACGAAATTGCCCTTGCGTGGGAAGGTGTGGCATTTGTGACTTGGTTTGACGATAATGCCCTTATGTGCAATGATGTTTCCGCTTTTAGAGAAAGCGGTTTTTTACTATATTTGTTTAATGCCTAGAGAACACCATTACTGGCGTCGGCTGTTTCCTATCATTGCCTCTTAATCGCCTGGGCATCTTGCTATCATCGTGTGTTCACTAGTGTATCGAAGGAGAACTCTCGCTCAAGTTTTCGACATTTCATCAGTTTTCCAACCAAGGTAATGAGGCGATCAAGTTGTGCGTTTTTTCTTTTGTTTTTACATTATGGGCATTGGTTTTTGCCATTTGGTTTGTAAAGTATTGACTGTGTTGTTTTTGGCCGTACGATTTCATGTTTCATAATTGGATGATATTGTAGTTTGCAGTTAGATTTTTCGGCTAGGGTTTTGTTTGTCTGTGCACAGGATCGAAAGCGATAGTGTTGTGGTGAAGGAGATTTTTTTATGGTTATGCACACTCATTTTGATATGGCTTTAAGTTGTGTTTAAAAGTATCAGTGTAATGATTGGGTTTTCTGTGTAATAAATGTAGTTCTCCGTGTAATAAATGTCTTTTCCGTTTAAGAAGTTGGGTTTTCGTTTAACTATCGAGATTTATGTTTAAGAAATGATGTTTCTATTTAACAAATGACGTTTCCTTTTAATACATAGAGTTTCTATTTAATAAATGACGCTAAACAGATGTATTGTTCTTCTTGTAGGGTTTTTGTCATGCCTGTCAACCTAGTTAACGGCCGATGCTACTTAACACTAGTTGTCCAGACTTTGAGTGAATTGAAAGTTCACATGATTGGATGACACAGGGAGATCATCATAAGGACACTGTTCTTGACTTTGACCGAGGTTGAAGCTGTTCTACAAGAGAGAGCCCTCCTTGATTCTCTACTACAGAGATTTGATGATCGAAACAACAAATTCAGGATCGGGGCCAGCCTCGTGAGTTTCAGGCCTCAAGATGTGGGCCTCATCCTCGGTCTACACTATGATGGAGACACAGTGATATTCCAAAAGAAGAAAACACACTCGGCGTTCGAGATGAAGTATTTATTAAGATCGTACGAGAGAAATAGAGACTCCATCAAGAGAAAACTTGAGCAGATAGTTCTCCAGAGGGGAAAAAAGGAGAATTTTGTAAAGCTCCTCATGGTGTACCTCATGGGTACTATCCTCTTCCCAAACATTTCCCGCTCTGTTCCTGTTTGGATCATTAACTACGTCGACGACCTACTGGCTATGGGACGATATGCATGGGCGCAAGCAACCCACAAGTGACTGATGGAGGACGTTCCACAAGCAGCCGCTCGAGTGCAAGCGAGATGCACCGGGAACAAGACCAACACGGGGTACGTCAAAGGTTACTCGGTTGCGTTGACAACTTGGTTCTATGAGCTCACCAGTACCGGCAAGAATGTTCATATTGGCAAGACCCCAAGGATCCTTTGCTACGGTGAAAATAGCTACCGGTAGTAAGTGTCAGCAGGAACCTTATTTTCATCACTTGAAGGAAAAGAGGTATAAAATCAAGTTATGTTTAGTTTTTGTTATTTAGCAATATGGTTTTGTGTTTTACAAAGGGTTTTTGTGTTTAACATTCGTCATTCATGTTTAAGTTGTTTAGTTACCGTTTAAGTATATATTTTAGTGTTAAAGAATAGCATGTCGTGCTTAAATAGTTTGGTTACTGTTTAAATTACTTGGTTAACTTTTAAACACATATGTTTACTGTTAACAATATTGGTTGTTTACAATTGTTAATTTCCCGTACTGGTCGCCGCGAACTCGGACGAAGAAATATTTGTTGGGGCCACCCATCGCGGAGCTACCACCGGCCACAGAGGTGATATTGCTCTCGCTCCCGCTCCGCTGGAGAGAAAGAGAGATGATCGTCCAACATTCTCAAAGCGCGTCTGATGCTGATCAGCTTCTCAGAGTCCACCCAGCGCGCGGACTACTCGGCAATAAGCAAGCCCCCCTCCACCCTCCCCCGATAGTAACAGCGGACGACCTGACTACACGGCTATTGCATGCGTGCGAGATAATGACGCAAGAGTTCCCACAGCTTGTTGCTCGCTTAGATGCTCTAGAGGCACGTTCGCAAGTCAAGACAGCGTTGTTCCCTCGGCCGGCTGACTATGATACCATCTCCAGCATCCCCGATGTTACAGACGCAACCCTGCCGTTTGCCAAAGACGACGTTCTTATGAGAGCATTCGAAAGAGTCTCGTGTAGGAGAGGCTTGTGTGGAGGAAATCAACAATGTCTCTCCCTTCACCGTCTGACGTCAAGGCAATAGAAGCACCAACTGCTGTCGAACCAACAATGGCCAAGGCTCAGCCAATTTTAGCTCTGAGCACGCCATTGGAAAAAGTACAAGCAGTGGTTCCGTCGGCTGCAATAGATGTATCTCGGCCTGATGATGTGATTACCGATGTCGATAGGGTAATTGAATCCCTTGTCAGTGAAGTTCCTATGTTGGAGGCACCGGCATCGGTATATGACAGTTGCGCGTCGAAGGAAGACACAATCCTGCCCACAGTGGCACTAGAAGTGAATAAAAACTCTGTGGCATTACCGGAGTCAAATCAGCCCACATTGGCACCTGAATCGAATTCCAAGGATCAATGGCACCTCGACATCCTCATCGACGTCTAACACCACGAAATCAACAGGAAATATGTACTTATCCACTTTCACTAACACATCTTCAATAATTCCTCTCGGATGCCTCACCAATCGGTCAGCAAGTTGAAGTGTCATCCGAGTCAGTCTAGGCTCGCCCAAGCCTAGCTTTTGGAAGAAAATGTAGGGCATGACATTGATGCTTGCCCCCGACTCGGCCAATGCCATTTCTTCACCCAAGTTGCCAATGTTGCATGGTATGATAAATCTTCCGGGATCTTTTCTCTTACTCGGCATGTTCTTTTGCAAGACAGCCGAGTAATTAGCATCAAGCACTACAGATGCACCCTCCTCTAATTTCCTCTTGTTGGTCAAGAGGTCTTTCAAGAACTTTGCATACTTAGGCATTTGGGCCAATGCCTCCACGAACGGTATGTTGATCTGCAACTACTTGAAGATACCCAGAAATTTCTTGTATTGCTCATTGTCTTGGTCATTCTTCAACCGTGAAGGATAGGGAATCCTTGGCTTGTAGGGCGGGGGTGCCGCCTCCTTTCCCTTTGATGCTTTTTCCTCTACCTCCACGACCTCGGGTGTTTCTTTTGTCTTCTTTAGAGGGAGATTTCTTTCAACCTCCTTTCCACTCCTCAAGATAATTGCCTTCAATTGCTCCCTTGGATTGGTCTCCGTATTACTAGACAAACTACCTTGAGTTCTCTCGACCAATGTCTTCGCAATTTGACCTACTTGATTTTCCAAATTGTGTAAGGAGGCGGTGTGATTGCGAAGTGTAGCTTCCACAGACTGAAATCTAGCATCTGATGAAGAAACAAACCTTGTGAGGGCTCTATCAGGATTGGTCATCTTTCCCTCTAGCCCCGTCACTCGGCTCTCTAAATTCGGTACTTGTTGACCTTGAAATCCTGGTGGTGCACTATTCTTTTGTTGTGACTGCCTTGATTGCTACATAAGAAATTTGGGTGGTTCTTCCACCACATATTGTAGGTGTTACTGTAAGGGTTCCCTTGACCTCTAAATGCATTCCCCACAAAATCCGCTTGTTCTACCGTACTAGTGCCTCCAGTAGCAATAGGACAATCACTCGAAGCATGACCTCCCCCACAACCGTTACACATAGTGATGGCCGCAACTCTTGGTGAAGCTAGAGAATCTAGCTTCTTACTCAATGATTCCACTTGTGCCGCCAATGATGTAACCGTGTCAACTTCATGAATTCCAGCCACCTTCTTTCGATCTCGTGTGCTCCATTGATAGCTATTCATAGCCATCTCTTCTATAAGGTGCAGAGCTTCACCGGGAGTCTTGCTTCCTAGAGTTCCTCCTGCCGCTGCATCTAAGAGTTGCTTGGTACTCGGATTCAACCCATTGTAAAAAGTATGAATGATCATCCACTCAGGGAATCCATGTTGCGGGCATTTTCGAAGGAGCTCCTTGAACCTATCCCATGTTTCAAATAGAGACTCCAATTCCATTTGCATGAAGGATGAGATCTCATTCTGGAGCCTCGCTAATTTTTCCGAAGGGAAGTACCTAGCCAAGAATGGCTCGGCCATCTCCTCCCAAGTAGTGATAGATACTCTCGGTAATGAATGAAGCCAATACCTTGCTTTTCCCTTCAATGAAAATGGGAAGGCTCTCAAACGAATCGCGTCGTCCATCACTCAATTAATCTTCAACATGTCGTACACTTCAAGGAAGTTCTCTATATGGTTGTTGGGATCTTCATTGGCCAACCCTTTAAATTGTGTGTACTGTTTCAGGGTTTGAATGAACGACTGCTTCAACTCAAAATTCATTGCCGTGATTGGGGGCCTCACAATGCTTGATTGGGTCCCCGTAACTGTGGGTATAGCAAAATCGGACAACGTCCTCTGCTATTCATTCTATTATGCCATTGCTTCTGACTGTTCTGTTTCAATATCGGCTTGATTCGACGATTCTTGCATAGGTTCTTCCCCTTACGATTAGTTCTTCTATCAATGTCCGGTCTTCATCAACAAGAATTGAAGGGTTCCCGCGGGTCATAACCTGAGCCGAAAACAAATAAAAAAAAAGCAAATAAGAACGATGGTAGAAAAAGAAAGTGTGAAATAGAAAACGAATTGAATAGCTAAAATAGCAAAAACAAGTATCAAAAATATGCCAATTACCCTGCAACGGCGCCAAAAACTTTGACACGCCCCTTGTGAGTGCGTACCGCAAGTGCACGGGTTGTCATAGTAATAAAATTACCCTGGTGAATGGGTAGTCGTATCCAGAGGGAATAGGGATTCAAGACACGAGACTTCACTATTTAGCTAAGTGGTGTGCGTTGAGTGTGAAGAGAATCGATGAGTGAGTGTAAAAGCAATTATAAAGAGCTAGAAATAAAAGAGAAGTGTGGTAGGTGAGAGAGTGCAAACAAGAGTAAATAGAGAGAGACAATCAATGAGTAAAGATGGGTACCCGGACAAGCTACCTCTAGGACTTATGCTTCTAGTGCAAGACAATGTTATTTTACTCTCCTATTGATGATAATTAAGTCAAGGAAATCCTTAAACACACATCCCAAACCTAAGGTCAACCATGACTAACCCCAACATTATGCCCCGACATTAGGTTTCACTACGACTCTTGACTTTTGTTGACCTGTCAACTAAGCCCTAGAGGAGTCTATCTTCCTAAGCCTCACACTGCGTGGGATTGTTTTAAGTTCTAGGGATTCCTAGTAATAAACTCTGTTCCTATGTATAGTTCTAACCCTTTGGTCCAGGTGAAAGAACCATAGTCTAAATTAAGCCCCAGCACTAAGAATCACTTCAACCCTTCACTCCGTTGCTCGCGGAACTAAGCCCCAGGGGAATTTATCTTCTAGCACTACACTCTATCTCGACCGCTAAGAAATCATGGAACACGGAGATAGGGAAAATCACACCGGAAGGGAAAGAGGACGTTTCGCTACCTCGCGACTCACCCTCTCGATCCTCTTCAATCCTAAGTAACCTAACCCTATAGGTGTTGTCACACCTCCAAAGGATAACCTAGATTGTTCTCAACCCTAGTGTCACGGCTAAGGGAAACAATAACAAGATGCAATTAAGATTGAAACTCAATTTTATTCATCAATAATGGAAAAACATAATAACAATGTCAAAGAAACATAATAATACTAGGGTTTACAAGTCTGAATACCCACAAGGGGTTTAGCTCCTCATGGAGCTATACAAATCCATCAAAATATAAAAAGAAATACAAATTGAAAGCATCGAGGAAAACCCCCTTGTGTATGATGTGGTCATGGTCTTGTACGGCCTCCGACGTCTGTGACGATGCCGAAGACGATCTCCAATCCTCCACAAAGTCCTCTCCGAAACCCTAGCCACAGCCCTCTAGAAGTTGGGAGAAAAGATTGGCAAAAAGATGTGTAAAAAGTCTCCAAAACGGCCCTTTATAACATTTAATCGCTGTTTTAAATCGGCTGAATCGGGATTTCACACGGCCGTGTGGTATTTCCACACGCCCAAGTGAAATTTTTGGAATCTGATTTTTGGCAAACAGTAAACAGTAACTTACTACAGTACTTTAGGTTTTGATAAAAAATAGCAAACATTATGTCAAGAAAATATAAGATTAGGTTTTTGGTTAAAATATAGGAGGCATTAAGAAACTTTATGATTAGGGTTTTGATTAAAAAATACAAGACATTATGAAAAGAAAAAATACTATTATTGTTTTCATACAAAAATTACAGATATTCCCGAAAGAAAACATATGATTAGGTTTTTCAAAATAAGATTCATTCCGAAAAGAATAACATAGGAATATGTTTTTTGAATAAAAAATAGGAGGCATTAAAAAAAAGTTAGGAATAGGGTTTTGATTAAAAAATATGAGACATTATGAAAAGAAACAAATGATTTTTGCTTCATTGAAAAATAGCAAACATTACCAAAAGAAAACATATGATTACGCTTTTGATTGAAAAATACTAGAAATTACTATAGAAAATATAGTATAAGCGTTTTGATTCAAAAATAGTGGACATTTTGAAAAGAATACATAGGATTAGGGTTTCGGTTGAAAATTAAGAGACATTACGATAAGAAAACATAGGATTATTGTTTTGATTCAAAGTAGTCGACAATCCTAAAAGAAAAAAAAAGTATTAATGTTTTGATTTTAAAATAGGAGACATTCTGAAAAAAAGAAATGGATTAGGGTTTTGATTGAAAGATAAGAAATATTCAGAAAAGAAAACAAAAGACTAGGGTTTTGATTCAAAACTGAAAAATATGGCACATTGCGAAAAGAAAACATAGGATTAGGATTTTGATTGAAAGATAAGAGGCATTCCAAAAAAAACCATAAGATTAGATTTTTTTTTTATTGAAAAACAAGAGCCATTCTGAAAAGAAAACGTAGGATTAGACTTTTCAATAAAAAATACGAGACATTACGAAAAAAAAAAAACATCGGACATGGGTTTTAATTAAAAATTAGCATACATTACCAAAACAAAAGATAGAGTTATTGTTTTGATTAAAAAAAAATGAGGCATTTCAAAAAGTAAACAAAGGATTTGAGTTTTAATTCAAAATTGAAAAATAGGACACATTTCGAAAAAAATAGATGATTATTGTTTTGATTAAAAAAAGGAGACATTACAGGATTAGAATTTTTATTCAAAAATAGGAGGTATTATGAAAAGATAACATAGTATTTGGATATTGATCGAAAGATAGGAGACATTGCTAAAAGAAAACATAGGAATAGGGTTTTCATTAAAATATAGTAGGCATTAAGAAAAGAAACCATATGATTATGGTTTTGATTGAAAAAAAGGAGACATTCTGAAATACCAATCATTCCCAAAAGAAAACATAAGATTAATATTTTGATTCAAAAATATGAGAAATTCAGAAAAGAAAGCATAGTATTAGGATTTTTATTCAAAATTACGAGGCATTACGAAAAAAAAAACTTAGGATTAGGTTTTTGATTAAAAAATTAGAGTTTCGATTAAAAAATAAGAGACATTACTATAAGAAAACATAGGATTAGTGTTGAATGAAAAATAGAAGACTTTACTAAAAGAAAACATAGGATTAGGGTTTTTATTTAAAAATAGTAGACATTCCGAAAGTAAAACATAGTATTAGGTTTTTTATTGAAAAATATTAAATATTTCGAAAATAAAACATAGGATTATTTTTTTGATTCAAAAATAGCAGTCAATCTGAAAAGAGAACATAAGAATGGGGTTTTGATTTAAAAAAAAAAAGAGGCATTCAAAAAATAAACTTAGAATTATTATTTTGATTAAAAAAATATAAGACATTACTAAAAGAATACGATTATTGTTTTGATTCAAAAATAGCAAACATTCGCAAAAGAAAACATAGATTAAAGTTTTGATAAAATAGCAGACATTCGCAAAAGAAAACATAAGAATAGGGTAGTGATTCAAAACTGATAAATAGAAGACATTCAGTAAAGAAAACATAAGATTCAACTTTTGTTATCAAAATAAGAGATATTCCGAAAAAAAAACATAGGATTAAACTTTTGATTGAAAACTAAAAAATATGAGACATTTCTAAAATAGTACATAGGATTAGGGTTTGAGATATTATAAAAAAAACATAGGATTAGAGTTTTGATTGAATAATATGAGACATTCTTGAAAGAAAACATACGATAAGGGTTTTGATTCAAATCTAAAAAATAAGAGACATTAAGTAAAACAATGTGGTATTAGAGCTTTGATTCAAAAATAGGAGATATTATGAATAGAAAACATTGGATTAGGTTTTTGATTCAAAAATAGGAGATATTATCAATAGAAAACATTGGATTAGGTTTTTGATTAAAAATAGGAGACATTTAAAAAGAATACATAAAATTAGGGTTTTACTTAAAAAATAAAAAAATAGAAGACATTCTGAAACTAAGACATAGGATTTTGGTTTTGTTTTAAAACAAAAATTTAGGAGACATTACGAAAAGTAAAAATAAAATTAGTGTTTTGATTAAAAAAGAAGCAGGCATTCTAAAAAAAAATATAGGATTAGAATTTTTATTAAAAACTGAAAAAAATAGTAAACTTTCCGAAAATAAAATATAAGATTAGCATTTTGATTCAAAACCAAAAAATAAGAAACATTCCAAAAACAAAATATAAGATTAGGGTTTTAATTCAAAGCTAGAAGACATTCCAAGAAGAAATAATAGGATTATGTTTTTGATAAAAACTAAAATTCAGGTGACATTCTGAAAAGATAACATAGGAACATAGGATTAGGGTTTTAGTTGAAAAATATTAGACATATAAAAAAGAAAACATAGGATTAGGGTTTTGATTAAAAAACAAGAGACATTTACTATCAAAAAAATATAGGATTAGAGTTTTTATTAAAAAATAGTACACATTCACAACAGAAAACATACGATTAGGATTTTGAATGAAAAATATGAGACATTTCTAATAGAAAACATAGGTTAAGGTTTTTTATTCTGATAAACACCTAAATGTATGCATTTTATATGTATTTGTGTGTATGAACTGTGTAATTTTGTGATGAACTGCGTATGAACTATAGCAACACTGTAGCACGAAGACTCATAGAAAACACTAAGTCTACAGCAGGTCACTGTAGCAACTTATCCAAATTTCAGAAATCTTCACAGCCCGTATGCTGACTGTATGCCAGGTCTCATGGCACCACGAGATGGGGTTTTAAAGGAAATTTAGGGCACTTTTGAAGGAGAGAACCCTAGTCTTCTTAGAGCTCACCTCACCATCTCTGGATCTGAGCTAGAAGAGGAATTGAAGAGGAATTTTGAGGGCATTTTCTGAGGAGAGAATGATGAGGAGAGCGAGATACGGCGAGATCCAACCCTTGATCTACACTATGAGATGGTTGACGATAAGGGAAGCCACCCTATGAGTGGCATCTTCGGAAGCCCATCTCCACGTGATTTAGGAGTCATTCGGCTTCCAACCTTTGATGAAGTTTTATTTATGCGTTGTTTGGTTGTTTTCATGGATTTGATTGTGTATTTTATGACTATGAACAACTAAACCCCCAAGGTCACCGGATGTTGGTGAACTTTGGGGGTGAACGCATGCAGAATGGATGCTTGACTTGTTATTTGCAATTGGATTTGTTTGTGATCCTTGTTTGGTGTATTTGAATATTTTGGTATGTATGAGAACTCGGTTTATTACTTTCTAAGCTTTACTAGGTTGCATGACCATTGCCCTAGTATTAGATTTACCAAGCTTCGAAGCGATACATGTACGAATACACCGTGACCATTGGGTGTTTGTACACATCTATTGTTAGGGTTGCCCATGGTTATGTTTCAACCCTCACTTAAGAAATCCACTACCCTCATTGCTATCATAGGAGGATTTGGGCGGAAGAGATTCCGTATCCAATACTCGCACCGGATTAGGAACCAATTGACGTGACCATTGGGTTGGCCTAACGTATGGATTTCTCGCTCTAAACTACCCAATTGCATGCTAGTTAAAGTTTCCTTGACACTTTAATAACCCCCACAGTGATTCACATCCGTGACCAATTTCTTGCCTTATTTATACCTCGAGAATCGCCTTCATTGTAAAGATTGGCATTAGAGTTTGAGTTGTTATTTCATAATTTTGTTACAATGCTCGAATTGGTAGGCCAAACAGTCACACGAACAGGATGTAAGGGTAGCTTGTACGAGGGGTATTACTTGACGACCTATGCCCTTATAGGACACCGATCAGATTCAAATATAGCATTCATCCCAAAAAAAATATAGGGTTATTGTTTTGATTGAAAAATAAGAGATATTACTATAAGAAAACATAGGATTAGGGTTTTGAATGAAAAATAGGAAATATTACTATAATAAAACATAGGATTATGGCTTTGATTCAAAAATAGTAATGTCACCTATCAAATCTTATTGTTTTTAATCAAAACATTAATAGTAGACATTCCGAAAAGAAAACATAGGATTAGGGTTTTCATTGAAAAATAGTAGACATTCTTAAAAGAAAACATACGATTATTATTTTGATTAAAAAATAGTTGTCATTCCCTCAAGAAAACATAAGATTAGAGTTTTTATTCAAAACTAGGAAGCATTAACAAACGGAAAACCTACGATTAGGATTTTGATTAAAAAGTAGTGGGCATTATTATGTAAAAACTTTCGATTAGGATTTTCATTAAAAATAGTAGATATTCTGGAAAAAAATATAACATTAGGTTTTAATAAAAAAAATATGAGACATTTTGAAAAGAAAAAATCAGATTAGGTTTTTGATTAAAAATTACTAGAAATATAAGACATTAATATAAGACAAGATAGGATTAAGATTTTGATTAAAAAATAGCAGACATTATGAAAAGAAAATTTGGGATAAAGGTTTGTTTGAAAAATAGCAGACATTCTGAAAAGAAAATAAAGGATTAGGTTTTATATCAAAAAGAAAACACAGGTTAGTGTTTTGATTCAAATCTAATAAATAGGAGATATTAAGAAAAGAAAACATAGGATTCGGGTTTTCGTTGAAAGATAGGAGACATTTCATAAAGAAAACATAAGATTCGGATTTTCATTGAGAGATAGGAGACATTCCGTAAAGAAAATATAGAATTAGGGTTTCGATTCAAATATATTAGCCATTCTGAAAAAAAAAAGAAAGGAAACAATTAGGGTTTTAATTGAAATATAAGAGACATTACTATAAGAAAAGATAGGATTAGGGTTTTGATTAAAAAACAAAAATATATGTTACATTTCCAAAAGAAAACATCACATTATAGTTTTGATTAAAAAATAAAAGCATTTCCAAAAGAAAAACAAATGATTAGGGTTTTTGATTAAAAAATAGGAGCCATTCTGTAAAGAAAACATTGGATTAGAGTTTTCATTGAAAAATAGCAAACATTACTAATATAAAACATAGGACTAGTGTTTGGATTCCAAAATAGTAGATATTATGGTTTTCATTGAATAATATGAGACATTTCTATAAAAGAACATAAGATCAAGGTTTTGATTGAAAGATAGGAGACATTCTGAAAAGAAAACATAAGATTACTGTTTTGATTCAAAAATTGGAGGCATTCGAAAAGGAAACATAAGATTAGGATTTTTAATCAAAAATAGGAGGCATTATAAAACAAAACAAAGGATTAGTGTTTTGATTGAAAACTTGAAAACAGTACACATTCGAATAAAAAAAAACATATGATGAGGGTTTTGATTAAAAAAAAACATTCATTCATAAAAAAAACATAGGATTAGGTTTTTTATTGAAAAATAAGAGACATTCTAAAAACAAACGTCGGCTAGGGTTTTGATTTTATATTGATAAATAGCAAACATGAAGAAAAGAAAAACATAGGATTAGTGTTTTGATTCAAATTATTAGACATTCAAGAAAGAAAACAAAGGTATGTTAGATATTTTTCAATAAAAAACCTAATCTTTTATTTTATTTTTAGAATGTCAGCTATTTTTTAAACTGAATTCAAATCCTATTTTTTTTTTCGCAATGCCTTTTATTTTTGAATAAAAAACTCTAATCCTTTGTTTTCTTTTGAAAATGTCCCCTATTTTTTTGTTTTCAATGAAAACCTAGTCTTTTGTTTTCTTATAATAATGTCTCCTTTTTTTTTCAATCAAAACCTAAATCCCATGTTTTATTTTCAAAATGCCTGCTATTTTTATTCAAAGCTCCAATCCTATGTATTTTTTAGAATGTCTCATATTTTTCAATCATAACCCTAATCCTAATTTTTTTTTAAATGCCTCATATTTTTAAATCAACATAATTATCCTATGTTTTCTTATATTAATGTCTCCTATTTTTTAAATTAAAACATTAATCCTATGTTTTCTTTTGAGACGTTTGCTATTTTTAATTAAAAAATAAGACATTCTGAAAACATATTTTTTGTACGGTTTTTTTTCCTTTTTTTTTTTTTTGGGAATGTCTAATATTTTTTAATCAAAACTCTAATCCTATGTAATCTTATAATGTCTCATATTTTTTTCAATCAAAACGCTAATCCTATATTTTCTTTTCTGAATGTCTACAATGTCTAGATCAAAACAATAATCCTATATTTTCGGAAAAGAAAAAAAAATAGGCATAAATTTCCAAAACAAAACATAGGATTAGGGGTTTGATTTAAAAAATGAGACATCAGAACATAAGATTAGGGTTTTAATTCAAAACTAATAAATAGGAGACATTAAGAAAGGAAAGCATAGGAGTTAGATTTTGCTAGAAAGATAGGAGACATTTTGACAAGAAAACAAAAGATTAGGGTTTTGATTCAGATACAGTAGGCATTCTGAAAAGAAAACATTAGATTAGGTTTTTGATTAAAAAATAGCAGCCATTAACAAAAGAAAATATAAGATTAGGTGTTTGATTAATAAATAGGAGGCATTCAAAAAACAACTTAAGATTATGGTTTTGATAAAAAAAAATATGAGGTATTCGAAAAGAAAATATAGGGTTAGGGTTTTGATTCAAAACTGAATAATATAGTAGGATTAGGGTTTTGATTCAAATATGGTAGATATTCCGAAAAGAAAAAAATAGGAATAGGGTATTCATTGAAAACCCGAATCCTATTTTATATTTTTCTTCATGTCTCCTATTAATAAGTAATGTTAATAATGATAAATAGGAGACATTGCTAAAAGAAAAGAAAGGATTAGGTTTCTTAAAAGTAAGAGATATTCCGAAAAGAACACATATATTAGGGTTTTTATTCCAAACCGAAATGTAGGGGACATTTCCAAAAGAAAAAATAGCAAGCATTTTGAAAAAAAAACATAGGATTTTGGTTTTGATTCAAAACTGAAAAAATTGGAGACACTAATAAAAGAAAACATATGATTCGGGTTTTGAGTGACAGATAGGAGACATTCCAAAAGAAACATAGGATTAGGATTTGGATTAAAAATTAACATCCATACCCAAACAAAAGATAGAATTATTGTTTTGGTTCAAAAATAGGAAACAATTTGAAAACAAATCGTAAGATTAGGGTTTTGTTTCAAAGCAAAAAAAAAAAAAAAAAAAAAAAAGGAAACATTCTGAAGAGAAAACATATTTTTAGTCATTCATTTTATAATATAGTAAGCATTCCGAAAATCAAACAAAGGAGTCAGGTTTTGATTCAAAAAGGGAAAATAGGACACATTCAGAAAAGAAAAGATAAGATTATTGTTTTGATTTAAAAATAGAAGCCATTAATGAAAGAAAACGTAGGATTAGGTTTTTGATTCATAACTGATAAATAGTAGACATAGTATTTAGGATTTGATTGAAAGATAGGAGACATTACAAAAATAAAACATTAGATTAGAGTTTTTATTTAAAATTGACACATTACTATAATAAAACATAGGATTAGAACTTTTATTAAAAAACAAAAACTAGGGGACATTTCCAATCAAAACCCTAATCCTTATCCTATATTTTCATTTTGGAATGGCCAATATTTTTTAATACGAGGCATTTTGAAAAGAAAACATAGGATTAGGTTTTTGATTAAAAAATAGGAGGTATTGAAAAAAATACAGGATTAGGGTTTTGATTAAAAAATTTGGGACATTCCAAAAAGAAAACCCTACTTTTGAAAGATCATACTACGATTTTGATTCAAAAATGACAAATGGGAGACATTAAGTACAGAAAACATAGAATTCGGGTTTTGATTGAAAGATAGAAGATATTCCAAAAGGGAAAAACATAGGATTAGAGTTTTAATTCAAATATAGTAGGTATTTTGAAAAAGAAACATAGGATTAGGGTACTGATTGAAAGATAGGAGACATTAATATAAGAAAAGATAGGATTACGGTTTTGATTCAAAAATAGTAGACATTCACAAAAGAAAAGCATAATTGTATGGTTTTCATAAAAAATATCAGACATTCTGAAAAGAAAAAAAGGAATTAGGGTTTTGACTAAAAAATAACAGATATTCTGATAAAGCAGGTGGCACTAAAAAATAAACTTAGGATTAGGGTTTTAGAAAAAGAAAACATAGGATTATTGTTTTAATTAAAAAATATAAGACATTCGGTAAAAACACATAGACAAAAATTCACAAAACAAAAGATAGGATTAGGTGTTTGATTAAAAAAAAATGAGACATTCCGACAAGAAAACATAGGATTATTGTTTCCATTCAAAACTGATAAATAGGAGACATTAATAAAAGAAAACATAGGATTCGTGTATTGCTAGAAAGATAGGAGACATTCCGACAAACAAACATAAGATTACGGTTTTGATTCAAATATAGTAGACATTCCGAAAAGAAAATATATGATTAATATTTTGATTCAAAAGTAGCAAACATTCACAGAAGAAAATATAGGATTAAGGTTTTGATTCAAAAATAGCAGACATTCCCAAAAAAAATATACGATTAGGGTTTTGATTCAAAATACGGGCCATTTCATAAAGAAAACATAGGATTACTGTTTTGATTGAAAAATATGAGACAATACAAAAATATATATATATGATTATTGTTTTGATTAAAAAATTGGAGACATTCCCAAAAGAAAACATAAGATTAGGGTTTTGATTAAAAAAATAGGTGGCATTCCAAAAAAAAAACTTAAGATTATGGTTTTGATTAAAAAATACGAGACCTTCATAAAAGAAAGCATAGGATTAGGGTTTTGACTCAAAACTGAAAAATATAGTAGGATTAGGGTTTTGATTCAAATATGGTTGGTATTCCGAAAAGAAAATATAAGATTAGAGTGTTGATTACAAATCAGAATCCTATGTTTTCTTTTCTTATTATCTCCTTTTTATCAGTAATGTTATGATAAATAGGAGACCTTGCTAATAGAAAAGAAAGGATTAGGTTTTTGAAAGATAAGAGACATTCTAAAAAGAGAGCATAGGTTAGGATTTTTATTCCAAACCGAAATGTAGGTAACATTCCTAGAGGAAAACATCGGATTAATGTTTTGATTCAAAACCCTAACCCTATTCATGAAAGAAAGGATTATTTTTTAATTTAAAAACATGAGACATTCCGAAACTAAAACATAGGTCACGGTTTTGATTCAAAACTATTAATTACAGGACATTTCCAAAACAAAAAATAGCTGATATTTTTAAAAGAAAATATAGGATTAGGGTTTTTATTCAAAACTTATAAATTGGAAACGTTAAGAAAAGAACCCATAGGATTCGGGTTTTGATTGAAAGATAGGAGACACTACAAAAAGAAAACATTGGATTAAAATTTTGATTTAAAAAATAGAGACATTACTATATGAAAACATAGGATTAGTGTCTTGATTAAAAACCAAAAACTAGGAGACATTTCCAATTAAAACCATAATTCAAATCCTATGTTTTCTTTACAGAATACCTCCTATTTTTGAATATAAGGCATTTTAAAAAGAAAACATAGGATTAAACATTTGATTTAAAAATATGAGACATTCAGAAAAAAAAAATAAGATTAGGTTTTTGATTGAAAGATAATAGACATTTGAAAAGAAAACTTAGGATTAGGGTTTTGATTGAAAAATAGGTAGCATTCCAAAATAAAAACATAGGATTAGGATTTTGATTGAAAATATGAGCCAATTCTAAAAGAAAATGTCGGATTAGTGTTTTGATTAAAAATTAACAAACATTACCAAAACATAAGATAGGATTAGGGTTTTGATTAAAAAATTAGACATTCTGTAAAGAAAACAAAGGATTAGGTTTTGATTCAAAACTGAAAAAATAGGACAAATTCTGAAAAGAAAAACATAGGATTCGGCTTTTGAAAAATAGAGTTCATGTTTTAATTGAAAGATAAGAGACATTGAAAAAAGAAAACATAGGATTATTGTTTTGAGTCAAATATTGCAGGTATTGCGATATTACTACATTTCTATAATTGTAGTGGCTCTTATTATAGAAATGTCTCATATCTTTCAATCAAAGCACAAATCCTATGTTTTCTTTTGGTAATACCTATTTTTTTTTTAATCAAAACCATAATAATGTCTCCAATTTTTTAATCATAACCTAATCCTATGTTTCTTTTTTAAATGGCTCATAATTTTCAATCAAAACCTTAATGCTATGTTTTTTTTTTCAGAATGTCTTCTACTTTTTCAGTTTTTAATCAAAAACCTAATATTTTCATTTCATTTAGATTGTCTGTTATTTTTTTAATCAAAACTCTAATCCTTTGTGTTTTTTAGAATATATTCTATTTCTCAGTCAAGTCCTATGGTTTCCTTTTGGAATGTTTCCTTTTTTTATTAAAAAACTTAATCCTATGTTTTCTTATTGTAATGTCTCCTACTTTACATTCAAAACCACAATCGTATGTTTTTTTTTTATAGTAATGTCTTCTATTTTCCAATCAAAACATTAATCCTATATTTTCTTTTTGTAGTGCATACTATATTTTATGTAAAACCATAATCCTATGTTTTCTTTTTGTAATGTCCACTACTTTTTTTAATGAATATCCTAATCCTATGTTTTTTTATATTAATATCTTTTAGTTTTCAATAAAAACTCTAATCCTAGTATTATTGTTTTGTTTCAAAAACTAGCATGCATTTTAAAAAGAAAAGATAGAATTAAGTTTTTGATAGAAAAATAGGGTTTGGGTTTTATAAAAAATATAATATATTTTGAAAAGAAAACATAGGATTTGGGTTTTGATTTAAAAATAGGAGACATTAATATAAGAAAACATAGGATCAGGGTTTTGATTAAAAAATAGTAGGCATTTTGAAAGTAACATAGGTTTGGGTATTGATTCAAAACTGATAAATAAGGGGCATTTCCAAAACAAAAAAATATGATTAGGTTTTTTATTCAAAAATATAGGAGCCATTTTGAAAGGAAATCATAGGATTAGGGTTTTGATTAAAATATAGTAGGCATTACGAAAATGATACATAGGATTAGGGTTTTGAATGAAAAAGATAGGATTAGAGTTTTGGTTAAAAACTGATAAATAGTAGACATTAAGGAAAAAAAATAAAGGATTTGAGTTTTAATTAAAACATATGAGGCATTCTGAAAAGGAAACATGGGATTAGTGTTTTGATTCAAATATTGTAGGCATTACGAAAATAAAACATAGGATTAGGGGTTTGATTGAAAAATAGGAGAAATTAGTATAAGAAAACCTATAATTAGGGTTTTGATTAAAAAAAAGTCGATATTCACAAAACAAAACATAAGATTATGGTTTTGATAAAAAATAGTAGACATTTCAAAATGAAAAGAAAGGGATTATAATTTTGTTTTTAAAATTAGGAGACATTCTGAAAAGATAGGAGGCATTCGAAAAACGAAACTTAGGATTAGATTATAAAAATGTCAACTAATGCAAAAAGAAACATAGGATTAGGATTTTGATCATAAACAATGAGACATTCACAAAGGGAAACATAGGCAGAAATTCCCAAAGCAAAGGATTAGTTTTTTTTATTCAAAATTGATAAATAGGAGACATGAAGAAAAGAAAACATAGGATCCTAGTTTTGATTAAATGATAGGAGGCATTCCAAAAAGAAAACATAGGATTAGGATTATGATTCAAATGTAGTTGCCATACCGAAAAGAAAACATAAGATTAGGATTTTGATTCAAATATAGTTGTCATTCTGAAAAGAAAATATAAGATTTGTGTTTTTATCAAAAAAATATGAGACATTAGTATAAGAAAACATAGGATTAGGGATTTTATTCAAAAATAGTAGACATTGTAAAAAAACAATAATAGAATTAGTGTTTGATTCAAAAATTGGAGGCATTATGAAAAGAGGGATTTTATTAAAAAATAGTAGACATTGTAAAAAAAATAATAATAGGATTAGTGTTTTGATTCAAAAATTGGAGGCATTATGAAAAGAAAACATACAAATTGGGTTTTGATTAAAAAATATTAGGCATCAGAAAAAGAAAACATAACTCTAGGGTTTTGATTCAAAATAGTAAACATTAAGGAAAAAAAACATAGGATTCTGTTTCTTATTGAAAATTACTAGACATTAAGAAAAGAAAACATAGGATTCAGGTTTTGACTGAAAGATAGTAGACATTACTAGAAGAAAAAAAATAGGATTATGGTCTTGATTCAAAAATAGTAAACATTCTGAGAATAAAGCATATGATAGTGTTTTGATTTAAAAATATGACACATTACGAAAAGAGAAACATCAGATTATGGTTTTCATTAAAAATTTACACACATTCTTAAAACAAAAGATAGGATTAGGATTTTGTTACAAAAAATTGTGACAAATAGAAACATATGTTAGGGTTTTGATTAAAAACTGATAAATAGGAGACATTAAGAAAAGAAAACATAGGATTCGGTTTTTTGTTGAAAGGTAGGAGATATTCGAAAAAGAAAACATAGGATTAAGGTTTTGATTCAAATATAGTAGGCATTCCAAAAAGAAAACATAGGATCAAAGTTTTGATTGAAAAATCTGAGACATAACTATAAGAAAACACATGATTAGTGGTTTGAATGAAAATTAGATGACATTACTATAAGAAAAGGCCGGATTAGGGTTTGATTAAAAAATAGCAGACATTTCTAAAAGAAAACATAATATTGGGCTTTTAAATGAAAATATGAGATATTTCAAAAAGAAAATATAGGATTAGTGTTTTCATTGAAAAATAAGAGACAGTAGTGCAAGAAAACATAGGATTAATGTTTTGACTAAAAACCAAAAAAATAGGGGAGATTTCCAAAAGAAATCATAGGATTAGGTTTTTCATTCAGAAATAGCAGACATTGCTAAAAGAAAATATAAGATTAGTTTGATTAAAAACTAAGAGGCATTAGGAACAAAAATCATAGGATTAGGATTTTTATTCAGAAATACGAGACATTACTAGAATAAAACATAGGAATCAGGTTTTAATTGAAAAATAGGAGACATTTCGGAAAGAAAATAAATGACTAGGGTTTTGATACAAATATAGTAGGTATTCCGAAAAAAATATAGCATTATTGTTTTGATTGAAAAATAGGAGATATTACTATAAAAAAAACATAGGATTACGATTTTGAATGAAAAATAAGCGACATTACCATAAGAAAACATGGGATTAAGGTTTTGATTAAAAAATAGTAGATATTTCAAAAAAAAAACCATAGGATTAGAACTTTGACTGAAAAATATGATATATTTCGAAAAGAAAGGAAAGGATTAGGTTTTTGATTGAAAAATAGGAGACACTTCGAAAAGAAAAAATATGTTGCAGTTATTTTCAAAACTGATAAATAGTACACATTAAGAAAAGAAAATATAGGATTCGTGTTATATTTGCCAAATAGGAGACATTCCAGGAAGAAAACATAGGATTAGGGTTTTGATTCAAATATAGTAAGCATCCCAAAAAAAGTATAGGATACATTTTTTTATTGGAAAATAGGAGACATTACTTCAAGAAAACAAAGGATTAGCTTTTTGAATAAAAATTATGAGACATTACTATAAGAAAACATAGGATTAGAGTTTTGATTAAAAAATATTAGACATTCCGAAAAGAAAAACATATGATTAGGTGTTTGATTAAAAAATTGTAGACATTCCAAAAATAAATTATTGTTTTGGCTAAAAAAAAACAGGCATTCCAAAAAGAAAATATAGGATAAGGGTTTTGAATGAAAAATATGAGACATTACGAAAAAGAACATTGAATTATTGTTTTGATAAAAAAATTAGCAGACATTCGCAAAAGAAAACATAAGATTAATGTTTAGAAAACAGGAGGCAAACCAAAAATACTTAGGATTAGGGTTTTGATTAAAAAATATGAGACATTAGGGTAAGAAAACATACAATTATTGTTTTGATTGAAAAATAGTAGGCATTCTTGAAAGATAACATAAGATTAGGGTTTTGATTCAAAAATAAAAGGCATTCCATAAAAAAAAACATTGGATCATTATTTTTATTCAAAAATAGTAGGCATTACGAAAAAAAATCACAAGATTAGGGTTTTGATTGACAGGTAGGAAACATTCCCAAAAGAAAATATAGGATTACAGTTTTGATTCAAAAATAGTAGGCATTAACAATAACATAGGATTAGGGTTTTTATCAAAAAATAGAAGGCATTCTAAAAAAAACTTAGGATTATTGTTTCGATTAAAAATATGAGATATTACAAAATGAAAACATACTATTATTGGTATGATTCAAAAATAGCAGACTTTCACAAAAGAATATGTAAGATTAGGATTATGATTAAAAAATCGGAGGCATTTTAAAGAGCAAACATATGAGTAGCATTTATATTTAAAAAAAAAGAGGCATTACGAAAAGAAAACATAGGTTTAGCATTTTAATTAAAAATTAGTAGAGATTAAAAAATATACGATTAGGGTTTTGATTAAGAACCAAAAAATAGGGGACATTTCCAAGAAAAAACATAAGATTAGGGATTTGATTAAATATACCAGACATTAAAAAAAAACAAGCATAACATTAGGGTTTTAATTTAAAAATAGTAGGCATTCCCAAAAAAAAAAAAAAAAAACAGACATTCCGAAAAGAATCATATGAATAAGGTTTTGATTCAAAAATAGTAAACATTCCTAAAAGAAAACATAGGATTACGATTTGATTGAAAAATAAAAGACATTACTATAAGAAAACATATGATTAGTTTTTTATTTAAAAATAGTAGACATTTACAAATGAAAACATAAAATTCGGGTTTTGATTGCATGATAGAAAACATTCAGAAAAGAAAACATAGGATTAGGATTTTTGCATAAAAATAGGAGGCATTACGAAAAGAAAACATAAGATTAGGGTTTTGATTAAAAATATGAGACATTCGAATAAAAAACCCTAATCCTATGTTTTCAATCAAAACATTACTATAAGAAAACAAAAAATTAGGGTTTTCATTAGTAAAATATGCAATATTTCTTAAAGAAGAACATAGTATTAAGGTTTTCATTCATAAATAGCAGATATTCCCAAAGAAAAACATACTATTATGATTTTGATTTAAAATTTGATGACATTGAGAAAAGAAAACATAGGATTATGATTTTGACTAGAAAAATATGAGACATTCCAAGGAAAAACTTAGTATTAGGGTTTTCAGTAAAAAGTATGAGACATTACGAATAGAAACAATACGATTATTGTTTTGATACAAAAATAGCAAGCATTCCCAATAGAAAACATAAGATTAGGTTTTTGAGAAAACGCTAATCCTATATTTTCCTATGAAAATGGCTCATAGTTTCAGTTTTTAATCAAATCCGAATTTTATGTTTCATTTTTAGTCAAAACCCTAATCTTATGTTTTCTTTTCTTAATAACTCCTATCTTTCAATCAAAACCCGAATCCTATTTTTATCTTTTTTTTTAATGTCTATTATTTGTTTTATTCAAAACCTAATCCTATATTTTTCATTAGTAATGTCTTCTTTCTTTCAATCAAACTCTAATTCTTTTTTTTTTTTTTTTTTTTTGAGTTGTCTCATATTTTTAAATCAAAACCGCAATCCTATGTTAACTTTTCGAAATGTCTACTATATTTTTATCAAAACAATAATCGTATGTTTTCTTATAGTAATGTCTCTTATTTTGCAATCAAAACACTAATCCTATATTTTATTTATGTAATGCTTACTATATTTGAATCATAACCCTAATCTTATGTTTTCTTATGTAATGTCTTCTATTTTTCAATCAAAACCCTAATCCTATTATTATTTTTAATTGGGTTTTGATTAAAAAAAATAAGACATTATGAAGAGAAAACAAGGGATTGGGGTTTTGAATCAAAAATGAAAAATAGGACACATTCTGAAAAGAAAACATAGGATTAGGGTTTTGTTTTAAAAATAGCAGACATTCCAAAAAGAAAAGAAAGTATTATTTTTTTTATTGAAAAATAGGAGACATTTCAAAAAAAAAACATAAGATTAGGGTTATGATATAAATACAATAGCTATTACATAAATAAAATATAAGATTAGTGTTTTGATTGCAAAATAAGAGACATTACTGTTAGAAAACATAGGATTAGGGTTTTAAGTGAAAAAATAATAGACATTAAGAAAAAAAAAATATAGGATTAGAGTTTTCACTAAGAAATAGCAACCTTCCAAAAAAGAAAACATAGGATTAGGGTTTTGATTAAAAAATATTAGCCATTTTTTAAAGAAATCAAAGGATTAGTGTTTTGATTGAAAAATATAACACATTACAAAAAGAAAATATAAGATTATTGTTTTGATCCAAAAATAGTTGACATTCCAAAAAGAAAACATAAAATTATGGTTTTGATTAAAAAATATTATTCATTCAAAAAACAAAACTTAGTATTAGTATTTTTATTAAAAAATTATGAGACATTGCAAGAAGAAACATATGATTTTTGTTTTGATTAAGAAATAGCATGCATTACCAAAAGAAAACATAAAATTAAGGTTTTGATTGAAAAATAGCAAACATTCCAAAAAGAAAAGAAAGGATTAGGTTTTTGACTGAAAGATAGGAGGCATTGTGAAAAGAAAACATAAATTAGGGTTGTGATTCAAAACTGTTAAATAGGTGACATTAAAAAAAAAACATAAGATTAGGATTTTCATTCAAATATAGTGCGGATTACAAAAAGAAAATATGGGATTATGGCTTTGACTCTTAATAGAAAAATAGGACACATTACTATTTTTGATTCAAATATAGTTTTGACTCTTAACATAGGATTATATTTTTGATTAAAAAACAGTAAACATTCCGAAAAGAAAATATAGGATTATGGTTGAAATTAAAAAATATTAGACATTCTTAGAAGAAAACATAGGATCAGGGATTTTATTCAAAAATTGGAGAAATTCCGTAAAGAAAATATAGGACTATCATTTTGATTGAAAAATATGAGACAATACGAATAGAAAATATAGGATTATCGTTTTGATTGAAAAATAGTTGACATTCTAAAAAAAAAACAAAAACAAAAACAAAACAAAACAAAAGGATTAGGTTTTTGAATAAGAAGTGATAAATAGGAGACATTAAGAAAGAAAACATAGGATTTAGGTTTTGATTGAAAGATAAGAGACATTCCTAAAAGAAGACATAGGATTAATATTTTTATTAAAAAATAGGAGGCATTACGGGAAAAAAAAATAGAATTATGGTTTTGATAAAAAAATTAGCAGAGATTTTCAAAACAAAAGATAGGATTAAGGTTTTCATTCAAAAAAATGAGACATTCCGAAAGGAAAAACAAAGGATTAGGGTTTTGATTTCAAAAATGAAGTATAGAACACATTCTGAAATTAAAACATAGGATTAGTATTTCGATTAAAAAAATAGACATTCTGAAAAGAAAAAAAAGAATTAAGTTTTTGATTGAAAAATAGGAGACATTTTGAAAGAAAAATAGGTTAGGGTTTTGATTCAAAGGTAATAAATGGGAGATATTAAGAATAGAAAATATAGGATTTGGGTTTTGATTGAAAGACAATAGACATCTTGATAAGAAAACATATAATTAATTTTTTGATTCAAATATAGCAGGCGTTCTGTAAAGAAAACATATGATTGGGGTTTTTATTAACAAATAATAGACATTTGGAAATGAAAATACAGGATCACGATTTTGATTAGAAAATAGTAGGCATTCCCAAAGAAAACATAGGACTAGGGTTTTGATTCCAGAATGGGAGGCATTCTGGAAAGAAAACATAAAATTACGGTTTTGATTGAAAACTATGAGACATTAAGAAAAGAAAACATAAGATTATTGTTTTGATTAAAAAAATGGCAGACATTCTGAAAAGAAAAAAAAGGATTAGGGTTTTTAATCAAAATTGACAAATACGAGATATTAAGAAAAGAAAACATAGGATTCAGCATTTGATTGAAAGATAGGAGACATTTCGAAAAGAAAACTTAGGATTAGGATTTTTATTCAAAAATATGAGGCATAGTTAAAAGAAAACATATGATTAGGGTTTTCACCAAAAATTATTGGAGATTTCCAAAATAAAAGATAGGATTAAGGTTTTGATTAAAAAAAAATGGGACATTACGAAAAAGAAACAAAGGATTAGGGTTTGATTCAAAACTGAAAAAATAGGACACATTCTAAAAGGAAAACATACAATTAGGGTTTTGTTTAAAAAATAGTAGACATTCTTAAAACGAAAAGAAAGGATAATGTTTTTGATTAAAAAATGGGAAACATTCAAAAAAGAAAACATAGGTTACCGTTTTGATTCACCATTGATAAATAGAAGACATTAAGAAAACAAAACAAAATATTTGGGTTTTGATTGAAAGGTATGAGACATTCTGAAAATAACCATAGGATTAGCGTTTTGATTCAAATATAGTAAGTATTCTGAAAAGAAAACATAGGATTAAGGTTTTGATTAAAAACTTCAAAATACGACACATTACTATAAAAAACATATGATTAGCGGTTGTGATTAAAAAATATGAGACCTTACTATAAGAAAACATAGGATTAAGGTTTTGATTCAAAAATAGTAAACATTCAGTAAAGAAAATATAGGACTAGGGTTTTGATTGAAAATTATGAGACATTTCGAAAAGAAAACATAAACTTATGGTTTCGATTGAAAAATAGGAGACATTACCACAAGAAGACCAAGGATTAGGGTTTTGATACAAAATAGTAGATATTCAGGAAAAAAAATATAAGATTATTGTTTTGATTAAAAAATATCAGACATTGAGAAAGGAAAACATATGATTAGGGTTTTGAATGAAAAATATGAGACATTACTATAAAAAAATCTAGGGTTAGGGTTTTGACTAAAAACCAAAAATTAGGCGACTTTCCAAAAGAAAAAAAAAAGGATTAGGGTTGTTACGCCCCGACCCACGGGTCCCACACGTGACACACCCCCATGACAACCCAGGCGAGGTCCAACATTGCCTCCTCCACCATTGGTAATCGTAAGGCTAACCTATTCCCTATACATTACATTTACAATCATAAGGAATATCTCAACAATAAATACCTATATTACTCATCTTACTCAAGTTCATTAATTTATCACCAAGGTAAGAAGTATAAGTAACAACATCAACCACAACAATGACAACCACAATAAGTTCCAACTCAAAGTACACCATCTCCTACATAATATAGATCAGACTGACACACAAAGTGTTTCCGATAAGGGAAGACATAATAAGGTTTAACCACACGTAGTGGATCCTTCATAATACATGCTAAGAAATAAGTGACATATACAACTCAAAATGGAAAGACAAAGATGACTCTTGCCAAGCATTTCACGACCCCCCCCCCCCCCCCCCCCACGCTGTGCTATCACCTGGGAGGGAGAAAGATTGTGTGAGTAACTAGGTTACTTAGTGAGGGGCTAACCATGGGACTATAGCTCAAGCATGATCAGATATAAATGAAATATCATAAAGAAGTTTCAATTCTTATCAAGAATAAAGATACTTTGAATAACAATTATCACATAAGAATATAAGCTTTCTCAATGAAATGCAAAGCAAAATTCCTTTGAAACCATCAAGACAATCCATACCATTCTAGAAACTAATATTCACACATTCTTTCCGATAGTTTCATATATCAAGATGCTTAGAAATGAGTAATTCAACAATCACAAATAATCAATAGTATCCAGAATGTCCTCGAAAACTCTCCATCGCTAACCATGGCCTTGGTTAGGTCAGGGGCTACTAAGATGACCGTATCTTGGTATTGGCCACTGGAAAATTCATGTGGTTACTCCGAACAACCCAACTATATCCAAGTTCGGGATTTACACTCCCAACTGACGTGGTATAACATTCATAATGAAATCATTTTTCATCAAGAGCATCATACAAAGGTATCTTTTTAGAATACACTTCAAATCTTGCATCATCACAATGAAATTCAACTTCATTTTCACATGCCTTTTTTGGTCATCATAATGAAAACATCAAATCTCTTGAAGATGCATAATTTGAAACATATATATATATATATATATATATATATATATATATTACACATATTCATGAAATAAGCTAATTCATAAATCACCATGATTTCTAAACTTCATTTAAAGTTTTGAAAGAGGTTTAACAATAATGAGTCTGTCATTCAATAGCAAGCAACTCAAATAGTAAAGACAAACATGCATGAATCATAATCCAAACTTTAGTAATTCCCACTCACAAACTTGGCGAGCAAAACACTCCGGTGTTGCTTCTCTACAGCCCCTTTCCCCTTGCTTGAAGGTTCACCTCCTTGAAGCAATTAAACAACCAAAACAAGCAACCATACACCATCAACAACTTGATTAACTTGAATGAAGGAAAAACACTCAAAATGGGGAATGATTGCTTCTAGGGTTTGGTAAACACCATATTAAGAAGTTCTAGCAACAATAGACCTCTCACAACTCTTAAAATGAACAAGGAAAGCAAGAAAGACCTAACTTGGTTATGAGCTACAGTAAATCCGAAATCAAGGTGAAGAGGGTTAAAGGATTTCTCTAAATCAAAGCCATACAAATCAATACCATTACTCCTCCCAAGATCTACCATCAAAGAAGAAGGAAAAGAAACAAGAATCAAGCTTTCACATGGGTTCACAACCAACCCTAACCCATATCCATTCAAGGAACAAAGAAGAAGTAAGAAAGGATGGAAGCTTACCTTGATCCAAGTAATGAGAAACTCAATGATCCAAGAATCAAGCTAAAAAATCCCATCTAAATCTGCCTTGAAACCTCAAGAAATCATGGAGGAAGAGAGGAGGAGAGAATGAGGGTGTTTTGGTAGAAGAAAGTTGAAGAAAAAGTGTCTTAATGGGGTTTATATCAACAAAAGACGCGGGTGTGCGGCTCATGTGCACCCCGCACACGCTAGACAGAAGGGTGTGCTGGCTGTTGTGTGGCCCGCAGACCAGGCCGCACACCCCTTTACCAGGGGTGTGCAGCCACCTGTGCAGCATGCACAGGAGGCTACACAGCTCCCAAGAGGGGCTGTGCGGCCTGTACACAGCCCACGCGCACTTAAAATGCCTCCAAAACACCTTCAAACATTCAGCAATTGACTTCAAATGCTCGACGGGATGCCTCAAACAAAAGACAAATTGGGAAAACAACCAAAATGACTAAGATTACAAAGTAACAAACAAGGGAAAAGAACGAAGTACCACAAGGGTTTTGATTTAAAAATAGCAGATATTCAGAAAGAAAATATAGGATTAGTGTTTTGAATTAAAAATAGGTGCCATTTTGAAAATAAAACATATGATTAGGTTTTTGATTGAAAAATATGAGACATTATGAAAAGGAAACATAAGATTATTATTTTGATTAAAAAATAGGATATATTCCTAAAAGAATACATAGAGCTTTTAGACATTGAAGAATCGTTTGATATTATCCCCAATACTTACTTTGCCAGAAAGTGGGAAAGAGTTTGTAGTCTTTAGCGATGCTTCTCGGTAAGGTTTAGGTTGTGTATTGATGCAAGAAGGAATGTGGTGGCTTATGCGTCTAGGCAATTGAAGAAGTATGAGTTGAATTATCCCACCCATGATTTGAAGTTGGCAGCGGTGGTCTTTGCTTTGAAAATTTGGAGGCGTTATCTTTTTGGAGAAAGGTATCCGATTTTCACAGACCATAAAAGCTTGAAGTATCTCTTCAATAAGAAAGAATTGAATTTGAGGCAACCACCAGAGACTTTCAGGACTATTGCAACCTCTTCCAATCAAATGATGGAAGTAGGACCATGTAACTATGGATTTTTGAGGTGGGTTTACCTCAAAGAACTTGAGGTTTTGATCCAATGTTGCTGATAGTGGACATGCCAACAAAGTCAGGACATTTCTTTATAGTGCACACTAAGTATTCTTTGGAGATATTGGCAAAGTTGTACATCGATGAAATAGTGAAGTTGCATGGGGTGCCAGTTTCTATAGTTTCATATTGAGACCCCAAATTAATTTCCTATTTTTGGCCAAGATTTCAGGAGGCTCTAGGTACAACTTTGAAGTTTAACACTGCTTACCATCCTCAGACGGATGGTCACTCCAAAAGGAACATTTAGACCCTTAAGGACATGTTGAGAGTTTGTGTTATAGACTTTTAAGGGAGTTGGGATCAACACCTAGCATTGGTGGAGTTTGCCTATGATAAGTGCTCGTGTTATAGTAATACGAAGTATTATTGTCTTACATTGAGCATTACTTTTCTTAGATTTAATCAATAATTAGTGTGTATTTGTGTTCTTTTGTGCATTGTAGGGTTGTGAAGAAGATTTAAAGAAGGAGAAGAAAGAATAGGTCATGAACGCGATTGTTGAGAGAGTTCTTCGACCGAGCAAGGAAAAAGGCACAAGTTGTGTTCAAAGACATGTGAGTGTGTGCCAAACTCCAATTGGGGTCAAGTGAATACGTGATTTGGAGGACACAAATGCAGTCACACTCACATGTTCCAACTTGTACAACATTATTAAGAGCTTCGTCAATGTGTTTCAAGTGAAGATGCGACGTGATTCACTGTAATTAATTACTGCAGTGAAAACACTGTAGCAAGTTACTGTTCACAGTCTGCCGAAAATCAACAAACAGAATTTCCACACGGCCGTGTGGAATTAACACATGGGCGTGTGGAAATTCTATAGGCCCATGTGGAATTTCCACAGGGGCATGTAGAAGTCCGATTTCAGCCTGATTTCAGCCTATAAATAGCCCATTTTCAGATCTATTTGGGCACCCCCTTCTATCTTTTGCCTATCTTTTGGGGGAGGGGGGGAAGGGGTTCGGCTAGGGTTTGGAAAGGTTCTTGGAGGTCTTTGCAGGTGATTATACTGCATCAGCATCGACATCCATTGGAAGAAAGCTATTGGGGGAGCTTTCTTCGGCATCAATTCGGCGAAGTGCCCCCTAGGCTTGACAAGGGATTCGTTGGAGAAGATGTGCGGCTCCACATGACCATCGATACAATCTACAAGGGGGTTTTCTTTATGGTTTTCGTGCATATGTTCTTAGACTCTTTATTGATTTTGTATTGCTCCATGGAGAGCTAAACCTCTAGTGGGTATTCGGACTTGTGAACCCTAGGATGCTTGTGTTTCTATAACTTTTATTATGCTTTATTAATTTGATGTTTTCTTACTGAGTTCCAATCTTGCATGCCGATTGTATGGTATTTTCCCTTAGCCGTGATACTAGGGTTGAGAATCTATTAGGTTATCCTTTGAGGGTGTGACAACCTCTATATGATTAGACTACACAAGGTTGGAGAGGGTTGAGAGGGTGAGTCGAGAGGTAGAGGAATATCCCCTTTCCCCTCCAGTGTGAATTTGTTTACCTCTGTATCCCAAGAGTTAATCGCAATCGAAGTAGAGTGAAGTACTAGGAGATGAACTCCCTTGTGAAGGGTTGAGTCAATCCTAGGACTAGTGCTTAACTTAGATTAGGGTTCTTCCACCTCGACCAAAGGGTTAGAACTATAATTAGGGATAGGGTCTTTCACTTGGAATCCCTAGAACTCCATGCAATTTCACATGGTGCTAGGCATTAGTATGAGGTACTCCCATGGGGCTTAGGTGACAGGTCAACGAGAGTCAAGGGTCGTAGAGAAGTCTAGAGCCAGGTATAGTGTGGGATTAGTCACGGTTGACCTTAAGTTTGGGACCATGTGCTTAAGGATTTCCATGACTCATTAGACATCAATTAGAGGGTATAATACTAGTCTTGCACTAGAAGCATTAGTCCTAGGGGGAGCTTTGTCCGGGTACCCCATTTTTATATCGATTACCTCTCCTACCTTTATTGCCCTTCTTGGTCCCTTTTACTTTCTTTTATATATATATATACATATTGATTTCTTTTACCATAGATTCCATTTATAGATAAAATAGTGATAACGCTTGTTTCTGAACACTAATCCTGTGGATACGACTACCCATTCACTAGGATATTTTATTACTTCGATAACCCGTGCACTTGCGGGGTATACATGCAAGGGGTGTGTCATGTTTTTGGCATTGTTGCTGGGGAATAGGCATTTGAGAGACATTTGTACTTTGCTATTTTAGCTATTCATCATTCATTCTATTTCATCCTTTCTAATTCTTTCATCATTCTTATTCATTTTCTTTTGTTTTGTCTAACTTTTTCTTGCGAGGAGCCTAAATGGAGATTGATTCAGTTCTTGAGCTATATTTTCAAGTAGAAGCTCTAAGTAAAAAGGTTGAGAGAATTTTCGCTTCACAACAACAGAGCAATCCATGCTACGACACATATTATCCAAATGAGAGGAGCTATCCAAATTTTTTATGGAATAATGATGGACAACAATGGGAAGCACCTCAAGAGCAATTTCAAAAGGATGAAATACTCGAAGAGGATGTACCTCAGCGGAAAAAAGTGCTAGATAACTTTATTGAAGCATCCGAAGCCTCTTGCCAAAGTATGGAAGCCACACGAAAGTGTCATGAAGTCTCCTATAACAACCTTGAACATCAATTAGGATGGATACTCGACACACTCTCCAAGGAAAATGAAGTATTTAAGCAAACAACGCAAGTTCGTTGTGGAGATGATGTGGTAGTGAACGATAATGAAGAAATGGGGCATACCGAGTACGTTGCTGTGGAAATTGAAGAGAAAGAAGAAGAAGATCATGTTGAGAATTTGGATTGCTTGAAAGAAAAGTGTGCTTGTGAGCAAGGAAATTTTCAAGGGGATTTGCTAGTGTCATGTTCCTTTCAAGCTGAAAATACACAAGATGAAGCAACCCCTAAGGTAATGGAACAAGCACCGTTCTTTGGGATTGCTGAACTCATAAAAGGCAAGAAAGAGATTTTGGGATGGGAAAAAGATGTGGATAGGATATTTAAACCATTCAATGACTCACCTATGCTAAACTTGGACAATTCCCAACCCAAATTGTTTCCTTGGAGGCCAAAAGTAAGATGGTTGGACCCTCCAACAAATACTCCACCTCGGCAAGTCGATTTATGGTTTAAAGGAAGTAGCTATGCAATGTCTTGTCGGGAGAAACACACTCTTTTCAAGCTGCCATAAGGTAAGGAAGTGGTACGTCAAGCTTAGTGACGTTAAACAAGAGCTTTTTGGGAGGCAACCCAAGTTTTTATTGCTTTTCTAGGCTTTAGTTTAGTTTTTAGCATGAATAATTGCCTAATTTCGGTGTTTTGATTTTATTATGCGTGTGCCGTGATTTCTTATGGATTATTGGTGTTGTAGTGTGCCTAATTGTGATTGTCTAAGTATTGGGTCCTTTGAGTGTGTTTTCATGTATCTCTGGTCGTGTTCTTATCGTCTCTGCAGGCTCTAAGTGTTATAATCGTGTTTATGAAATTTTCTGTAGAGTTTGTAATTTTTCTAAGTCGTCCAGAGAAAACACACGGTCGTGTGGGATTTCCACACGGCCGTGTGAACCATCTCAGAGCTCATTCCGAGTGTCACAGGGGCCGTGTAGCTGCCCCTGTGAGAGACCCAGTGAAGGACACACGGCCGTGTGGAAATTCCACATGGCAGTGTGAAATTCTGCAGAACCTCAATTCTTATTCTAGAGAGTCCACAGGGGCATGTGGATGCCTCTGTGAGTGCCCAGGTGTTAAAGCACATGGTCGTGTGGAAAGTCTACATGGCCATGTGAAACTCTGCAGAGACTTCCCTTCCATCCCGAGAAAACACAGGGGCGCGTGGCAGCCCCTGTGAGAGAGCCTATGAAAGGCACATGGGCGTGTCGATGTCTCACACGGCCGTGTGGAACACTTAGAGTTCTTCGGGAAATCCTGAGAGGCCACAAGGGCGTGTGGGTGCCACTGTGGCCGGCCTTGTGTTGGCCAGGATGGGCACAGCCCGTGTGGAAATTCCACACAGCCGTGTGTATGTATGTTCTGGAAAGCAAATAGAGGAAACACAGGGCGTGTCATTGCCCCTATGACTGATTCCAGTGGAGGCACACGGCCGTGTGGAATTTCCGCATGGCCGTGTGGATGCGCAAAACACAAAAGACTGTTATTTCATTTAGAAATCTATTTATGCGATTCGATTTTAAATGCCTCCACACTCAAGGGATGATTCCTCCCTTCTTCCCAACCCTCTCTTTGTCTGTTTAAGGAGTTTTTAAGTTGTTTTCTGGCCATATTCGAAGTTTTTTATTTTCATTTTGTCGGTGAGCATCTTTTCTCCTTTTCTTCGTCAATCTTTTCTTTCTTTTTCAGCACCACGATCACTATTAACAGCAGCAGCATTGGAACTAATAGCAGACGACACCGACGCTTAAGGCCTTTTTAGTTTTATGTTTCTTTTGGTTTATTTTATTTTTACTGAGCTTCACTGAACCCTCTTGTGTATACGTGCAGATGGTCTTGGATGTAAGGACTTTAGCAGCACTGTAGAACGAGAACTTTGGTGAAACGGCTAAGTCTGGAGATTCATACTGGCAACCATATGGTCGCATGACTGACCACATACAGCCCTAAAGCAGTAGCACTCCACTACAGCAACTTACACAAAATTCAGGGTGCTACAGTGCCCGTATACGGACCGTATGCCAGGCCGCATGACTTGCTGGAAATGAGTTTTTATAGGGGAAAAGTTCATTTTCTTAAGAGAGGAAGCCCTAGGTCTTGAGTACACTTGCCACCATATTCAAATCGGAGCTAGGAGCTACCGTTGGTGGCTAATTCCGGGGAGAGAACGACAAGGAGAACGACATACGACGAGATCCACCTTCTTGATCCATAGTTGAGAGGAGAATCGACAAGGAAGCCACCTCTTTGGTGGCGTCTTTAGAAGCGTCATTCGGCCTCTACCTTTTGAGGGGGTGTTCTTGATCCATACTTGAGGTGAACCTTGGGGGTGAACTTGTGTAGGATGCTTGTTTGACTTGATTTATGCATTTTGGGACTTATTTGTGATCCTTGTTTGGTGTATTTGAATGCTTGGTATGCATGAGAACTCTGTGTATCAATGTTTAGAAAATGCTAGGAACCATGACCATTGCCCTAGTATTAGGCTCACCAAGCTTGGTAGAGACACATGTACTTATACGCCGTGATCATCGAGTATTTGTACCCCTCCAATTATTAGGGTTGACCTAGATTGTGTCTTCTCCCTAACTTGAGAAACCTACTGTGCCCTTTGCAATCGTGTGAGGATTCGAGCTGAAGGAATTCCGTACTCGATACTTGTACCGGATTAGGGATCAATTTCCGTGACAATCGGGTTGGTCTAATTTAGGGTTTCTCGGTCCAAACTACCCATTTGCGTGCTAGTTAAGGCAACTTCCGCACTTTAGTAGCCCCCTTGGGAATCCTTATCCGTGTCCCTCTCTTTATATTGTTCTTACCCTCTTTTTATATTGTTCTTACCCTCCGATTATTGCCTCCGCCTTAGGGTAATTCGCTTGCATATTAATTGTCTTTTGACTTTTCTTTGCACAACACTTGTATTGATCGGCCAAACAATCATACGAAGAGTAAGTAAGGGTAGATTCTCGGGCCCTTGGGAATACGACCCCCTCGCGCGTGCGTGAGAGGTATTACTTGACGACTCCGTGCACTTGCGGGTTGTATCACCAAGCTACTACTTCATTTCCTCTTGTATATAAATAAGTCCTTGTTAACAAGAGTTTGAGGAGTACTTTTTAGGTTGTCTTGAGTGAGTCCACACACACTACACATTTTCGAGTTGATTGTTCTTTTTTATTCGAGTTTTTAGCTAGAGCATTGATATCCTTATGCAATGTTTTGAGTTCCCCTTACTTGTAGAATGCTTCTTTTGCACACTTTTGGTGAACCTAAGGCCGAGCACTTTCAATTGTTCTTCCCAAGTACTTTCACGGGTTATTTTTGCTTGAGGACAAGCAAAAGCTTAAGTGTAGGGGACTTTGATAAGTGCTCGTGTTATAGTAATATGAAGTATAATTGTCTTACATTGAGCATTACTTTTCTCAGATTTAAGCACTAATTAGTGTGTATTTGTGTTCTTTAGGGTTGTGGAGAAGATTTAAAGAAGAAGAAGCAAGAATAGGTCATAAACACGATTGTTGTGGAGAAGATTTAAGTACTGTAGCAGTTATTGTGGTTAATTACTGTAGCAAAACAATGTCGCAAGTTACTGTTCACAGTATGCCGAAAATTAGCAAAACAGAATTTCCACACGGCTGTGTGGAATTAACACACGGTGATAAGTGTCTAAATACATCACTTTTATTATATACATTTTGTACACTTTCATGCATTTTTGTATGTCTCCGATGCCTTTTACGTGTTTTATTTGTTACTATTGTTTCAGGACATCGGAAGATCATCTCGCGCGTGATTGAGCCTTATTTCGGCATGAATTGAAGAATTTATTGAAGCTCACACATATCCTCATGTTTCGGGTAAGAAAAGAGTGGATTTTCAGGTACTGTTCACTATAGGAGTGTTACTGCAGCACCGGCACTGTAGCAGCCGCACACCACCCGCACAGGGTAGACAGAAGGGTGTGTGGGTTGTGTGCAGCCCGCACACAGCCCGCACACTCACGGGCAGAATTGTGATTTTGAAGCTTTATAAGAGAAGTTAGCGCTTTTGGGAGACTTGTCTTTGGCCACCCTCTCCTCCATTCTTCTCCACCATCATCTTCTCTATTTTCCACCATCATCATCGGATTAGAGAGGCAATTTGAAGAGCAAAACTCAAGGGGAGAAAAAGGAAGCACTCAAGGTTGTCATCAAGGAGCTTGATTGGTGCGGATCCGGCGAGCTTTCATCACCACCTTCTAGCCTACATTTGAATGAGTTTCTTATGAGCATTTTCATTTATTACTTTGTTTGTTCTCCTTTTTGATGTGGAACTAGACTCCGAAGGGCACCAAGCTCCGGTGAACCTTGGGAGGAAAACTTGTATGGATGATGATAATTGTTTATAAATGATTGTTGGCTTGTTTGTTTGATTTCAATCTATTGTTTTGATGTTCAACCTACAATGGATGGATTTCGTAGGTTTTGATTCATGAATTGTATATGTATGGCGGGATGCTTGCATGGATTAGGTCGCACAATGATTGAAGGTGGATTCAATGTGCCGGTACACCAGAGGTTCCGGGTGCCGCTAGTTCCCCGCGTGGTTAAGGTTGTTTTATCCGAAAGTGCGCATTAGAATAACCCTAATCAAGACTCCCTATTCCCAATGAAATCACAGGGGTATCTTCTGGATAGAGGAACCTGTACTAGATTAGGGCTACACTACAGAGGTTCCGGGGTAGTCGACTCCTGAGTCTAGCGGATCATACCTAGCCAACTTAGCGCTCAATTTCCTATATTCATCCTAACTTGTTCTTCTCCTTAGGGGATCCTCGCCCGAGGCCTCTAGTTCTCATTGCTTCTTGCTCTTTAGATTGTTTGTATGGAGTGCCTTAGTCCATTTTGTTTATAGCTTTTCTTTTATTTATTTTCGTATTTGTGTTTTAGACAACAATTCTTGATTCGGTAGACTAGATAGTGATACCTAGGAGAAAGTAATAACAGATCTTGGGGCCCTTGGGAATACGACCCTCTCATGCTCGCGTGAGAGGTTATTACTTGACGACCCGTGCACTTGCGGTAGGGGAGTCGTGTGCTCGCTCTTTAGCGTGTCGCACGACGTCCATCACACGGGCGTGTGGAAATTTTGTAGGTCTGTGTGGAATTTCCACAGGGGCATGTAGAAGTCCGATTTCAGCCTATAAATAGCCTGTTTTCAGATCTATTTGGGGAACAACCCCTTCTATCTCTTGGCAATCTTTTGGGGGGGGAGGGGGGGGGGCTTTCGGCTAGGGTTTAGAGAGGTTCTTGGAGTTCTTCAGAGGTGATTATACGACATCGGCATCGACATCCATTGGAAGAAAGCTATTGGGGGAGCTTTCTTCGGCATTGATTCGGCAAGGTGTGCCCTAGAATTAACCAAGGATTCATTGGAGAAGACGTGTGGCAAGGTGTGAATTTCTTTACCTCTGTATCGCAAGAGTTAATCACGATCGAAGTAGAGTGAAGTACTAGGAAATGAACTCCCTTGCGAAGGGTTGAGTAAATCCTAGGACTAGGGCATAACTTAGATTAGGGTTGTTCCACCTGGACCAAAGGGTTAGAACTATAATTAGGGATAGGGTCTTTCACTTGGAATCCTTAGAACTTCATGCAATTTCAAACAGTGCTAGGCATTAGTATGAGGTATTCTCCTGGGGCTTAGTTGACAGGTCATCGAGAGTCAGGGGTCGTAGAGAAGTCTAGAGCCACGTATAGTGTGGGATTAGTCACGGTTAACCTTAGGTTTGGGACCGTGTGCTTAAGGATTTCCATGACTCATTAGACATCAATTAGAGGATATAATACTATTCTTGTACTAGAAGCAATAGTCCTAGAGGAGCTTTGTCTGGGTACCCCATCTTTATATCGATTACCTCTCCTACCTTTATTGCCCTTCTTGGTCCCTTTTACTTTCTTATATATATATATATATACATATTGATTTCTTTTACCATCGATTCCATTTATAGCTAAAATAGTGATAACGCTTGTTTCTGAACACTATTCCCTGTGGATATGACTACTGACACGATCCCTTGCGTGTATCCCGCAATTGCACTGGTTTGTCAAAGTAATAAAAGTTACCCCGGTGAGAGGGTAGTCGAATCCACAGGAAATAAGAGAGGGTAGTCGATGAGTGAATTATGGAAACAATTATGCTAGAAAATGAGAAATTAAATAGAAAGATGGAAGATGAGAGAGTGCAAGTAAAAGAGAATAGAGAGGACTAGTAATGAATGAAATAGGGCATCCGGACAAGCTACCTCTAGGGTCTATGCTTCTAGTGCAGGACTATGCTATTATACTTTCCTATTGATGTTTAATCGAGTCGAGGATATCCTAAGACTCACGGTCCCAATCCTAAGGACAACCGTGACTAACCCCAACACTATGCCCCGGTATTAGGATTCATGTCACCCTTCACTCTATCGCTCGCACGACTATGCCCCACGGGAGTATATCTACCTAAACCTCACACTACGTGGGATTGCTTTAAGCTCTAGGAATTCCTAATGGTAAAACCTGTTCCTATGTGTAGTTCTAACCCTTTGGTCCAGGTAGAAGAACCCTAGTATAGATTAAGCTCCAATGCATAGGATTCACTTCAACCCTTCACTCTGTTACTCGCGTAACTAAGCCCCAGGGCAGTTTATCTGCCTAGCACTTCACTCTATTTCGACCGCTATGAAAACAAGGAAACGGAGGTAGGGAGAAACCATATCGGAGGGGAAAGGGGTACATCGCTACCTCACAACTCTCCCTCTCAACCCTATTCAATCTTAAGTATTCTAACCCTAAGGAGTTGTCACACCTCCAGAAGGCAACCTAAATTGTTCTCAATCCTAGTGTCACATCTAAGAGAAAACGTTAACAAGATGAAATTAAGATTGAAACACAATTTTATTCATCAATAATGGAAAAGCATAATAACAATGTCAAAGAAACATAATAACCCTAGAGTTTACAAGTCTGAATACCCTTAAGGGGTTTAGCTCCTCATGGAGCTATACATGTTCATCAATGTATGAAAGAAAGCACAAAATAAAGACATCAATGAAAACCCCTTTGCGTATGGTGTGGCCGTGGTCTTGTGTGGCCGTTGAACGTCGGTGACGATGCCAATGACAAGCGCTAAACCTCGACGAAATCCTCTCCGAAACCCTAGCCGCACTCCCCAAGTTGAAGAGAAAGATAGGTAAAAAGATCTTTTTAAAAGTCTCCAAAATCCGGCTTTTTATAGGCTGAGTGCGGCTTTAAATTTGAAGTTACCGGGGCTTCACACGGGCGTGTAGAATTTCCACACGCCCGTGTGAAGTTTCTGTCTTCCTGAAAAATTAATTCACACGGCCGTGTGGAATTTCCACACGCCCGTGTGAAGTCTCTGGCTAGCTAGAAAATAATTCACATGGCTGTGTGTTAATTCCACACGCCCGTGTGAATTCTCTAGAATTCTGAATTTCGGCCGAAAGTGAACAGTAAGTTGCTACAGCGTTTTGCTACAGTACTGCTACATGACCTAATTTCGTTCTTGGCTCGTGCCTTGTTCCGTGCTTGGTCCAAAAACTTCCCAACATCGGCGAACATGACCTAATTTCGTTCTTCTTCTCCAATTTAGCTCCACAAACCTTCAATGCACAAGAATACACAAATGCACGCCATTTAGTGATAAAACTGATAAAAGATATGCTCAATGTAAGATAATAACGTTTCGCGATACTATAACACAAGCACTTATCAAATCCTACTCACCAGGATATTTTACTACTTCGACAACCCATGCACTTGCGGGGTACACACACAAGGGGTGTGTCAGCCTACAACAATAGCTTTCAAGCAAGCATTGGTATGGCTCCATATGATGCTTTGAATGGAAGGAAGTGTAGAACTCCTCTTTGTTGGGATTAAGTGGGAGAAAGGAAGATTTATAATGTGTGTCACTCTCCAACACCATACAATAGAGTGCTCGACATACTAGTGAATCCAAGACTAAAATAACATATGCATGATCCAAAAAAACATACACGAATAAAAAGGATATAAGGAAACAAGAAGGTAACAAATGCTCAACACGCAGCCGCACCGCCTCACCTACTACCTGCAACAAAACTGGGTAGAAGAAAGAGGGGATGACTAACCACAGTTACTCAGTAAGGGGATTAGCACAGTTCCACCAGAAATATACCAAAAGATAACAATACCAAAACATAAGTCAGCGAAGATACTTTGCTAATAATATACTTGGTTTAGAACACACTTGCACATAATAATAATTTACACCACAATACAATTGAATAAAGTAATGCAAAGAAATTCTTAATACCCAACTAGGGTTTAAAACAACGAAACTTTGAAATACGAAACACAGGTTCAAACTATAAAACACACTGAACATTAAACAAACTTTACCATACTACAAATAAATCAATACAACACCAAGTTGCAAACAAGTATCGTAATTATAAAATACAAGGTTTATCAATTCTAACATGATGAAAATTCTCATAAGTTTGAGAATAACAAAGATAACATTTATACTAATGGTGAAACACAGAATTGGATTTGCACAATTAATACACCAATAATAAACTATTTAAACAATCAATGTTTTGGAAACCACTTTAAAATCCAAACTCATGCTTTCTTTTCAACAACTCAAATAAACCAGAGTTCAAAGAATAAAAAAATCGATAAAAATCCTTATAGTATTTGACCTCCAAAACGCTCTTTTGATAACCAGGGCCTCGGTTAGGTCTGGAGCAGCCAAGACATGCATCTCTTGTCATTGGCCGCTGGGAAGTCCACGTGGTGACTCCAAACATCCCAACTATTTCCAAATCAAGAGAAGAGGTTTACTACCGAAGATGTCCTTGCCAAGTTCATGATTGGCATTGAATCAAGATTTAACAATGTGAATTCTCAACTCAATGACTTTGGGTCCATCTTGAGAAATCTTCAAGCCTCGGTGTAATCTCTTGAGCATCAGGTGGGGCAACTTGCCAAGGCAAATTCAGAGAGACCTTCAGGTAGTCTTCCTAGTAACACCGAAGAGAATCCAAGGGAACACTTGAAGGCCATTGCCCTCAAGAGTGGAAGACAAGTTGAGATAAGGGTCGAAGTTGACTAAAGTGTCGAGGAGACCAGCATAGCCCTAGAGGAAGATCCCAAATCTGCTAAAGAAGTTGTTGAGAAGGATGATCGGGAAAGAAACAATGAATCTTATATTCGGGGAAAATCAAATCCCCCCGAGTACAAGCCTCCAATTCCCTATCCGGCTAGATTGAAACAAGACAAGGAAGATGTACAGTTTAGAAAATTCATCAACATCTTCAAACAACTCCACATCAATATCCCGATCGTTGAAGCTTTAACACAAATGCCCCAAGTATGCCAAGTTTCTGAAGGAGCTCCTCACCAATAAAAGAAAATTAGAAGAGGAAGGCACTGTGGCACTCTCTAGAAATTGTTCGGATATTTTAGAAAAGAAGCTCCCACAAAAATTGAGAGTACCGGGAAGTTTCGTAATTCCTTGTGTGCTTGAAGGAGGAGTTCAAGAAAATGCATTAGCGGATTCGGGGGCAAGCATCAACGTCATGCCCTACACCATGTATTTAAAGCTTGGCTTGGATGAGCTTAAACCCACAAGGATGACTCTACAATTGGCGGGTCGATCAACAAGAAAACCTCGTGGGATTGTGGAGGACGTGATTGTTCGAGTTGATAAATTGGTCTTTCCCGTGGATTTTGTCATTATGGACATGATGAAGATGTGGAGACACCGTTAATTCTTTGTCGGCCATTCTTAAGTACCTCGGGTACCCTAATTGATCTCAAGGGAGGAAAACTAACACTTAGGGTTGGAGAGGAGGAAGCAGTGTACACATTGCCAGCGGCCATGAAGCACTCTCTTGACCATGATGACAAACTTTATTTTATTGATGAAACTGACCTCTTGATTTCTAATTGTGTGTAGGAGGTCTTGTCGTTGAATCCCTTAGATGAATACTTGGAAGAACTAGGGGATGAGGAACAAGAAGAACCCCACTCTCCCCCTCCAAATAACAACCTAAAGCAACCAAAGGTGAAGGCAATGTGCACTAGTGCAAAAGAAAAGGAGAAAAAGGAATCAATGTTGAAGACAATTTGGAGGGAAGTACGGGGGAAAGAAAGAAAGGTACTAACCCCTGCCGTTCAAAATCCCATGGAGGGAAGGTAAAATTCGAACCCCTCTTTGATCATGAAAAGTTGATGTCTATTCGTTGATATCGTTGAACTTGCCGGGTAACAATGTTACTTCAAGCTTGACCGGGGGTAACCTCAAGCTCTTTGAACCCCCGTAAGGTGTGGAAAAAAGGTATGTCAAGCTCGTGACGTTAAACAAGCGCTTCTTGGGAGGCAACCCAAGCATTCGGGGGTCTTTTATTCATTTTTCGTATTCTAGGTTCTTCATTTATTTTTTTAGTTGCCATTTCCTTTACTAGTTTTGCAATTGAATAAGTCCATGCTCGCAATTTTCCTATCGTCTTGAGAGTGGTGTAATCATTTTATTTGTTGAGTGTTGCTTGTTTTTGTCATCGTTTTGTGCATTAGATTGAATTATTTTGTATTTCTTTTGAGTTAGAGGTGTTATATAATGTTTCAAGGTTGTACTTAGCCATTTGTAGAAGGAAATTTTGGCTTTTGAGTGATTCTCCAGGTCCTCACGTCCTCAAGGGGCCGTGAGATGGGCCGTCTGCCCTTTGGCCGAGTACTTGGCCTAGGGCTCACAGCCCCCCTCACGGCCCCCTTGGGGCCATCTGCCCATCAAGCAGAGCATTTGGCCTAGGCCTCATGGCCTCCCTCACCCCGTGAGAGACCCCGTGAGGCACGGGTTATATTCACATCCTTTCCACCGTTTTCTTCATATCTTTCTCGTTTCTCATCCGTTTTCCCTCATTCTTTCACTGTTTTTCTCCATTTTTATTCCTCTACACGAATATATTACTTACAAGGACTTATTTTGCATGATGTATTGGGAGTTTTGCCATCATCTTCACCGATCCTCCAAGGTACCCCTTTCTAAACCCTAGGTGTTGAGCATGAATGTTTCTTCTTCCTCTCCCGTATTTTTCAAGTTGAATGGATGCCAATGTTGTGGGCGATTAGTTGTGTGTTGTTTTTGTGGGTTTTTGGAGTAATTTGAAAGCTTTGTAAAAAATTTTATGCTGCATGTACAAGGGAAGCTCTTGCAAATTTTTTTTGGGAGTTACTGTAGCAATTCTTGAATTCTTTCACACTCCTTCATGAGTACCCTTGATTTTCTTGTATTTGGGCCTACTATTGTATCATATTTGTTATCCAATAGCAACACTTGCAATATGAGAATTGGACATCATGATATTGAATGAACATGGACTTGCTTGGATGATGTTTTGTTAAAATGTTTTTCTTTTGTTAGTTGTTTGTTGTGTTTGTGTTTATTCTTGTTGTGTTCCTTTTGTGTTTGGTTTTAGTTTTTTCTTGATTACTCCCCGGCCCTCCTTTGTAAATTTCGTGGAATGATGATGTGCCCTTTTTGCCTTGCAGGGCATTGAGGGTAGTTTGGTGAGCCTCCCCACATTTTGTGGAAGCCGGGCCCGACATGTAGAGCTCGCCGTACATTTGTTCAGGTCACATCTCGCCATTTATACAAGATAAACCGGGGAAGCTCATTTTCACCCTCCTCTATTATTTATATTGATTATCTTTCTTTGTTATTCATGACTAATGTACATTGGGGGCAATGTAAAACACAAGTGTGGGGATGGGTGTATTACATGTTTAGGGCCACTTTTACATGCTAGTGTTATCAATGATGGCTTTATTCATGCTCGTGAGATTCTTTTATCATGGACTAATGATTGATGTGAGTTACATATACTTTTTGTGCTCTACTGAATCCTGTTTCACCTCTAATATTGTCTTGTGCACTGAATTTTTTGTTGATGCCATGGGAATAGCCAACTTGACTACTTTAACTTTCTTGTATGCTTAACACACAACCTTGACTACTTGGCCTTAGAAGACTAAGTTCTATCCTTCAATGAACTCTTAAGAACTTCTAAACCTTGTTGAGCTAGTCCTAGTTTTATAACTTGTAGTGCAGTCTAAGGACATGATCTAGGGTGAATATTAAAAAAATGATGAAATGAGTCTATGTCAGTATTCCTCTGCTAATGAAGCATGAATGCGTTTATGTAGACTGTAATCGAGTAGTTGGGTGACTCTTGTTCCTAACCAGCATGTGCACCCTCCAGAAAGATTTTGGTGCAGTCTACGTTAGGCAGACTCGAAAAAAAAAAGGTGTTCATACATTTAATTAAAACCTTAGTGATCTCTTAGACTGCCTACCTGATATTTTGAGGAAATTGGGTTTTAGTTTCAACTACAAGACTTAGAAGGATTTTACTTGTTCATTGAGGTAGCACTTAGCATTTTAAGACCTAGTATTCTTATTTGTGGAGTGATTAGCATCTAGAGCTGTACTGATTGAAGTCAGTAGGCTAAACCAAGCAAGGGAAAATGAGATAAAAGATTCACTTACACTACACAAACATATAAGAGGCGAGACAGGATCTTTTTGTTGTACCTACTGATTATAACTCAACATCTGTATTTCGTTTTTCATTGCTTGTAGAATCTCATTTTTATTCGAGCCGGAGATAGTACATTTAGCCACTTATCTTACCCTCTATTTTTCATGATTTTTTTGCTTGGGGACAAGAAAATGCCTAGTGTGGGGATGTTTGATAAGTGTCTAAATGTATGTATTATAGTATACTTATTTAGTATGCTTTGCATGTATTTTGTTACGTTTTGTGCCTGTTTTTATGCCTAATCGAGTCATATTTTCTTTGTAAGGCAAGTAGAAGCTATGGAGATCACGAGCACATATTCTGGGCAGAAAAGTAAAGAAAGACCAGGTCGCGGTACTATAGCAGAAGTACCACAGCATATGCACTGTAGCAGTACTGTAGCACTTGGTGGGTCATCAGGCAAGAAAATCCAAGATTTTTACCTAACCCTCACGGCCCCGTCTGCTACCCCGTGAGGACTGTCCAGAAGCCTTAACTTAGTTCTCACGGCCCAGTCTGAGACCTAGTGAGGAATTTCTAGAACTTATTGCCAGCCCCTCACTACCCAGTTAACTGCCCAATTAACTACCCTGTTAACTACTCCGTGAGGCTCGGGATTTGGGGCTTTCTTGACCTAATCTACATCCATACGACCCCCCATACGGCCCGTATGCTTTGGGGGTATAAATTGGGAGTTCGTGGGCTCAACAAGGGGACCCTTGGCTGGCATATTGAAGGAGAGAATGAAGATACCTTTTAGAAGACGACGATTTGGATCCAAAGAAGTAGGCAAGAGCATCATCAACAAGGGGAGAGCTTCACCATCAAGGGAGCCGAGGGGAAGCATCATTTGGCAACCTTTTGGGCGAGGGAAAGCGTCATTCGGCCAGACCTCCACCTTCTTCTTTATCATTTCACCTAGGGAGTATCATTTATGAGCTTTTTGTGTGATTTGCTTTACTTTGTTGTTATGGTTTGTATGATGGCATACTAGACCCCCAAGGCCACCGGATGTCGATGAAAATTGGGGGGTTCATCATGTATTCTGGATGATTTGCACTTAATATCATGTTTGGGTTGATTTATGAATTTGTTCATTGTATTTCATGCCTAGAGCTACTTGAAGGAGAAATCCGTAGCTCTTTATTGAGTTGTATACGTAGACGTAACCTACTCGCGTGTATTAGATCTTTCATGAACAAATAGGAGTTTCTTGTATTGATATTACTGAGAAATTGGGTATCAATAGCCCTCCGATCAATAAGGGTAAACTAGGGTTTAGTGTACCCTATATTGGGATCTCCTTATACTTAATGCAATCGTAGGAATACGGGTTAGGAAGAAATTCCACTAGGTCTTCATATGGGATTAGGGCTCAATCACCGAGAAATTGGGATTGATCTAATCTTGAGATCCGTCGGTCTAAATCACCCAAACTATCTTTTTACTGTTCATCCATGTTTCATGATGACCTCTCAAGGGGATCCACATCCATAGGCCTTCACACATCATTGTAGCACTTGCAACCGTTTGTTTGACTTTTAATTTGTTTTTACATATTGTTCTTGTTAGAGTACCACAATCATGCTTGAGATGTTAGGTTAGAAAATAGGTGATGAAGGAGTAATAGTAGACCCTTAGCCCCGTGGAATACGATCCTTGTGCTTTTGCACTAGGTATTACTTGGCGACCCCGTACACTTACGGGATTCCTCTACCAGGATAAATAATTCTTGAAAATCTCTCCATAGAAAGGGGTAATTATGTTTTGAGGTAGCAGAAAGTTGAATCGCCAGTACATAGGTCCATTTTTATTATCATAGAGAGGATTGGGCCGATAGCATATCGTTTAGAATTACCACCTTAGTTGGAGAAGATTCATAATGTCTTTCATGTGTCCATGTTGAAGAAGTATGTCCCCAACCCTTCTCATTGTCTTGAGGCACTACCGGTGGAGTTAAGAAGAGATTTGAAGTTTGAAGTGCAACTAGTGATGATTCTTGATCGCCAACGAAAACTCTTTGATGAAAGGTCATTCCTATGGTAAAAGTGCTTTGGAGGGATGATGTTGTAGAGGAGGTTACTTGGGAGCCAGAAGGTGTGTTGAAGAGAAGATATCCTCTTTTGTTTGAGGAGAGAGGTACATGAAAGTTCGAGGTCAAAATTTCTATAAGAGGGGTCGAGTGTGGCACTTCGCCCTTTATCCTGTGTTTGTTACTTTGTTATCTTAGTTGTTTTAGTTGTTTTCTCATTATCTTTGGTTTGGGGTGTCTTATCGAGCGTTTGGGGACATTGTGAGAGTCATCTGGAGTGTGGGGGTTGTGCACAGGCCGCACAAAGCTTGTTTGGGCAGTGTACAGGCCTCACAACCCCTCCTGCGAGTTGTGGCCTCCTCTGCGGCTGCACAGGGGGTCGCACACCCCAAGCATAGGGGTGTGTGGCCTGGTATGTGGGTAGCACACCAGCCCGCACAAGTGGTTTCAATGAAGATGTTATAATCAAGTTATTCACTCTTCAAGTGAGAATTAAAATTATGAACACTTGTGATATCTCAATGAGAATTATGATATCCTGTCAATGTATATACTGAGCCTACAGGATGGATTATTATTTAAATGTTTTGATGGTGATATGAGACCCGAGCTCTAGTACTTACTATAGTAAGAAGTGGAATGTTTCCACAGATCTAACTAGTTGAGGTTGCATGGAAAACTGTTGAACCGGTTATGCTATTTCAAGTGGGAGTGTAGAGCCCTGACTTGGATGTAGTTGGGTTGTTCGGAGTCACCACATGGACTACCCAATGGCCAATGCCAAGATACACACATCTTGGTGGCTCAAGAGCTAACCGAGCCCACGGTTAGTGATAGAGGGTTTTCGATGCCATTTTGGATACTATTGATTATTGTGATTTGTTGATTTATTTATTTCTATACATTTTGGCATATGAAGCTATCAAAAGGAATGTGTGAATACTGGATTCTAGAAATGTATGGATTTCTTGATGATTTGAAAGGGATTTTATTTTGCATTTTATTGAGATAGCTTATATTCTTATGTTATATTTGTTATTTAAAGTATTTTTATCCTTATTAATAATTGAAACATTTTTATTGTATTTTACTTTCATTTGATCATGCTTGAGGTATAGTCTCATATTTAGCCCTTCATTGAGTAACCTCGTTACTCACCCCCTCTTTCTTCCTCCCAGGTGACAGCACAACGTAAGGGTGAAGGCGTGAAGTGCTTGATAAGAATTGTGTTTGTATTCCCATTTTGAGTTGTGTATGTTGTTTTATTTTCTTGGCATGTATCATTAAGGATCCACTATGTGTTGTTGAACCCTATAATGTCCTTCCTTATTGGAATATTTTTGTATGTAAGTCTTGTCTATGTTAAGTATGAGAGGTATACTCTGTGTTTTTGGGCTTGTTGCAGTTGTCATTGTTGTTGTTGTTGTTGTTGTTGTTGTTGTTGTTGATGATGATGATGATGATGATGATGTTATCGTTATCATATGGTGGTTACTTATATTCCTTACCTTGGTGTAAAATTAATGAAGATGGGAAAGATGGGAAAGATGATTGATGTATGTATTTATTGTTGAGTTATTCCTTGTGATTATAGATGTATTGTATACGAAACAGGTTAGCCTTAGAGTGATATAGGGTTGAGGTAGTGTTGGACCTCTTCTTGGTTGTCATAACGATATGTCACGTGTGGGTTATGCTAATTTTTAATCAAAACTCTAATCCAATGTTTTCTTTGTGAAATGTCTAATATTTTTCAATAACAAACCAAATCTTATGTGTTCTTTTCGAAGTGCCTCCTGTTTTTTTAATCAAAACACTAAACCTGTGTTTTCTTATAGTAATGTCTCATATTTTTGAACCAAAACTCTAATCCTATGTTTTCTTTTCAGATATATTTGAATCAAAACCGTAATCCTATGTCTTTTTTTTTTGTTTTTTAGAAATCTCTCCTATCTTTTAATCAAGACCCGAATCCTATGTTCCCTTTCTGGAATGTCTCCTATTTATTAATTTGAGTCAAAACCCTAACCTATGTTTTCTTTTCAGAATTACTCATATTTTTCAGTCAATAAGCTAATTCTTTCTTTTCTTTTTGGAATGTCTGATAAGTGCTCGTGTATAAGTAATACGAAGTATACTTTTCTTGCATTGAGGATAACTTTTCTCAGGTTTTATCACTAATTCGTGTATATTTGTGTTCTTTTGCGCATTTAAGGTTGCGGAGACGAGTTGGAAGAAAAGAAGCAAAAATAGGTCATGGTCGCGTCAATAAAGAAAATGAAGTCGGGAGCAATTTTGTCGCGAGTACTGTAGTAGTTAATTGTACCAAGTTAATGTAGAAAGTTACTGTTCACAACACGCAGGAATTCTAATTCCAGAGAATCCACACGGGCGTTTGGAAATTCCACATGGCCATGCGGATGCCTAATTTCTGCCCTATAAATACCGCGATTTGAGATTTATTTGGGGATCTTTTTCCTATCTTTCGGCCATTTTTCGGGCAGAGGGTAGCTAGGGTTTGGAGAGGTTTTTGCAAGGCTTTTGGAGTGGTTCTACGGCATCGACACGGAGTTCCTTTCGAGGAGAACTATTGGGGGAGCTTTCGTCAGCATCGATTCGGAGTACAAGCGAACCTTTGCAAAAAATGAAGCGGCTCCGCAAAACCATCGATAAGGACTACAAGGGGGTTATCTTTATGGTTTACGTGCATATGACTTCAATTTCATTGTTGTTTTTGTATTGCTCCATTGAGAGCTAAACCCCTAGTGGGTTCTTGGACTTGTAAACCCTAGGATGATTTTGTTTCATTGACTTTTATTATTCTTCATTAATTGATGATTTAATTGAGTTTCAATTTTGAATACTTATTGTGTTGATTTTCCCTTAGATGTGACACTAGGGTTGTGAATCCATCTAGGAAATCCATTGAAGGTGTGATAACTTCATTAGAGTTAGACTAAGTGAGATTGAAGAGGGTCAAGAGGGTGAGTTGGAAAGAAGTGAAACATCCCCTTTCCCTTCCAATGTGATTTATCCTACCTCCACATTCCAAGAGTTCTTTGCGATCATAATAGAGTGAAGTGCTAAGAGATGAACTCCACTGGTGCTTAGTTGTGCAAGCAACAGAGCAAAGTGTTGTAGTAAATCTTAGTCCTGGGACTTAATTGTGACTAGGAACCTTTCTTCTGGACCAAAGGGTTAGGTCTATAGTAGGGAATAGGGTTTATCACTAGGAATCCCTAGAACCCCAAGCAATCCCACACATTGCGAGGTGTTGAGAGTACTCCTTTCCGCTGGGGCATAGTGTAGAGGGCTAGTCATGGTTGACCTTAGGTTGTGACCGTGTGTTTTTGGATTTCCACGACTCATTAACATCAGATAGAAGGCATAATATTAGTCTTGCACTTGAAACAATAGTCCTAGGGTGAGCATTGTCCGAGTGTCCCATTTTCTCATCGATTATCTTTCTTTACTCTTATTACTTTCTTTGCTCTTTTTTAATTTTCTTTGCATCGATATATTGATTTTACCCACATTCGATTTTCATCCTAACCAAATAATGATATCTCTTGCTTCTAAATCACTATTTTCTATGGATACAACTGCCCACTCAACAAGGTATATTTTATTACTGCGACGACCCGTGCACTTACGGAACACTCACGCAAGGGTGTGTCAATGTCTGATATTTTTTAATCAAACCCTAATATTATGTTTTATTTTCGTAATGTGTCTTATTTTTCAATTTTGAATCATAACCCTAATCCTTTGTTTTCTTTTCGGAATGTCCCATTTTTTTCTATTCAAAACCCTAATCCTATTTGTTATTTTCGGAATCTCTGATAATTTTTAATCAAAACCCTAATCCTACATTCTATTTTTGTTGTGGCTCCAATTTTTGAATAAATAATCTAATCCTATCTTTCTTTTTGAAATGCCTCCTACATTTGAATAAGAACCTTGATCTTATGTTTTCTTTTCTGAATATCTCCTATCTTTCAATCAAAATTCTAATCACATGTTTTCTCTTCGAAATAACTCATATTTTTCACTCAAAACAATATTCCTATGTTTTCTTTTCGTAATGTCTACTATTTTGAATCAAAATACTAATCCACTGTTTTTTTTATAGTAATGTCTCCTATTATTCAATCAAGACACTAATCCTATGTTTTTTCTTTTTGGAATGGTTCCAATTTTTTTTTTTATCAAAACCCTAATTCTTTCTTTCTTTTCAAAATGCCTGCTATTTTTCAATCAAAACCCTAATCTTATGTTTTCTTTTGGAAATGTTTGCTATTTTTGAATAAAAAATTTAATTCTATGTTTTTTTTTTTGGAAATGTCCCCTGTTTTTCGGTTTTTAATCAAGCCAGTAATCCTATCTTTTCTTATAATAATGCTTAATATTTTTCAATCAAAACCCTATTCTTATGGTTTCTTACAGTGATGTCTCCTATTTTTCAATGGAAACCCAAATCCTATGTGTTCTTTTCGAAATGTCTACTATATTTGTATCAAAACCATAATCCTATTTTCCTTTTCATAATGTCTCGTATCTGTCAATCAAAACTCGAATCCTATGTTTTCTTTTCTTCATGTCCTCTATTTAACAGTTTTGAATCAAAACCTTAATCTATGTTTTCTTTTAAGAATGTTTCCTATTTTTCAATCAAAAACCTAATCCTTTAGTTCTTTTCAGAATGTCTACTATTTTTTAACAAAAACCCTAATACTTTGTTTACTTTTCAGGATGTCTCTTATTTTTAAATTTTGAATCAAAACTCTAATACTTTTTATACTTTTCGGGATGTCTCCTATTTTTTAGTTTTGAATCAAAACTCTAATCCTTTGTTTTCTCTTCAGAATGTCTATTTTTTTTTTTTAATCAAAACACTAATCCTATTTTTTTTTTTTGGCAATCCCTGCTAATTTTTAATCAAAACCTTAATCTGATGTTTTCTTTACAGAATGTCTCATACTTTTCAAATAGAACCCTAATCCTATATTTTCTTTTCCAAATTGCCTCATATTTTTTAATCAAAACTATAATCCTATGTTTTCTTTTCAAAATGCCTACTATTTTTGAATCAAACCTCTAATATTAAGTTTTCTTATAGTAATGTCAACTATTTTTTTAATTAAAACTCTAATACTAGGTTTTTCTTTTGGGAATGCCTCCTATTTTTTAATGAAAACCCTAATCTTACATTTTCTTTTTGGAATGTTTGCTATTTTTAATCAAAACAACAATCGTTTGTTTTCTTTTCAGAATGTCTCTTATTTTTCAAACAAAACCCTAATCCTATGCTTTATTTTTGGAATGCCAACTATTTTTGAATTAAACCATAATCATTTGTTTTTTTATAGTAATGTCTCCTACTTTTCAATCAAAATCCTAACCCTATGTTTTTTTTCTTAATATATACTATTTTTTCATCAAAAACCTAATCATGCGTTATTTTATAGTAATGTCTCCTATCATTTAATCAAAACCCGAACAACATATTTTCTCTTCAGAATTTCTCCTATTTTTCAATCAACACCTAATTTTTCCTTTTCATTTCAGGATGTCTGCTATTTTTGAAACAAAATATAAATCCTAATTTTTCATTTCACAATGTGTCCTAGTTTTCAGTTTTGAATTAAAATCCTAATCCTTTGTTTTCTTTCTTGAATATCTTTTTTCTTTTCAATCAAAACCCTATTCCTATCATTTGTTTTGGGAATGTCTGCTACTTTTTAATCAAAACCATAATCGTATGTTTTTCTTTTCAAATATCTCCTTTTTTTTTTGTTTTGGAGGCATTATGAAAAAACATAGGATTAGGGGTTTGATTAAAAATTAGTAGAGATTCCCAAAACAAAAGATAGAATTGGTGTCTTGATTAAAAAAAATGAGAAATTATAAAAAGAAAACAAAAGATTAGTGTTTTATTTTATAATATTGTAGACAATCCAAAAGAAAACTAAAGATTAAGGTTTGGATTCAAAACTGATAAATAGCACAGTTTCCAAAATTAAAACATAGGATTAGTATTTTGTTTCAAAAATAGCAGACATTCTGAAAAGAAAAGAAAGGATTCGGTTTTTTTTTTTATCAAAAAATAGGGCACATTTCGAAACTAAAACAGAGGATTAGGGTTTTGATTAAAAAATTGTAGACATTCCCAAAAGAAAACATAGGATTACGATAGAAGACATTACTACTTTTGTAATTAAAATTAGAGACATTACTATAAGAAAACACAGGATTACGGTTTTGATTAAATACCTAAAAATAAAGGACATTTCCAACAGAAACCATAGGTTTAGTGTTTGGATTAAAAAATAGCAGACATTCCCAAAATAAAACATAGAATTAGGGTTTTGATTCAAAAATAGGAGCCACTACGAAAAGAAAACATAAGTTTAGGGCTTTGATTAAAAAATATAAGACATTATGAAAAGAAAACATAGGATTATTGTTTTGATTCAAAAGTAGCAGGAATTCCCATAAGAAAACATAGGATAAAGGTTTTGATTAAAAAATAATGCGTATTTCAAAAGAAAAACATAGGAATAGAGTTTTCATTCAAAAGTATGAGACATTACGAAAAGAAAAACATACGGTTTCTTCAAAAATAGTAGACATTAAAAAAAAACCCATACGGTTATGGTTTTTATTAAAAAATAAGAGTCATATTGAAAAAAAAAACATAGTATTAGGGTTTTGATTAAAAATAAGTAGAGATTCCAAAAACAAAAATAGGATTAAGGGTTTGATTAAAAAAAATTGAGACATTGCGAAAAGAAAATAAAGAATTAGGGTTTGATTAAAAAAATTGAGACATTGTGAAAACAAAATATAGGAATAGGGTTTTGATTCAAAACAGAAAAACAGGACACATTGCGAAAAGAAAACATAAGTGTAGGGGTTTGATTAAAAAATTGCAGACATTTCGAAAAGAAAAGAAAGGATAGGTTTTTTAACTGAAAAATAGGAGAAATTAAGAAAGGAAAACATAGGATTAGGTTTTGATTTAAAATTTATAAATAGGAGACATTGAAAAAAGAAAAACAAAGGACTCGATTTCTGATTGAAAGATAGGAGACTGATGAGTGTATTTTATATCATGATTTCATGCCCTTTATTCTATCCTTTACGTTGTCCTTCATCATATTTATTGTGTAGAATTGGTGCTATTCATGGTGTTATGTTCGTTGTGTAGGATTCATGGGACTGAGTTACTTTGGAGCGAAACTGAGTGCGTTTCCTACGTGTGCATCGACCGAGGGATAAGAACTAGCAAAATCCTTACACGGGAGTGTCCCAGGCAGAACACAGTTACCACACGCTCGCGCCCGGGCTGCTACAAATATCAGGAAAACCTTTCTCAAGATCAACACAGGCACGGTGCTCGTTACACGGTCATATGCTAGTTGACACGGGGATCGCTCACCTATTTCCGAGCTGCTGCAAATTTCAGGAGTTTCGCTCGTGTTCAAACCATGTTATAGGCCCCGAAACTGCCTTTTTAACTCCAGAACTTAGAGTTTCTATCTTATCTTTGTTCAGGGATTCTTCTCTCCACTGAGAGGACGTTGATGAGATCGAAGATCAAGCTTCACCAAACCACTTAAGGAGATAAAGGACGAGTAAAAGGCACCTCAAGAGGTGGGGTTAGCTCAAGGTCTCAGCAAAAATGGTCATCCAACGCGTAGATGGGAGTCATATCTTCTTTCTCTTGCTCTTTTATTGTTCTTTCCTAGTTGTACCTGCCCACGAGTGGCTCACTGGCCATAGTGCCCAGGGTTGTGGACTTTGAGAAACTGTAATACTTATACACTTGTTTTAATTGTTCGACGGAGTTCTATTTGATATTTGTGTTTAATCTTGTGTTGCATAACTCGATATGTTGGATGCACATAGTTGTTACGGTAAAGCTCAGTGCGTAACTTACTTGTGAGCAATGTGTAGCTATCTTAGCAAAACTCTATGTATCTGAGAACCCATAGATGCAACATTGCTTGTGAACACACGCCAATATCTTTGGAAATGTACCTGGTAGACATTGCTCGTATTGCCGAATACTCGATTCCAATCTCCTCCATTTCCACTATTTTTGTCTTTCCTTTAGTATTTCATTATTCAATCTCTTTTCAACTTGTGTTCACTAGACATCAGATGATAAATTAGTACTTTGAGTACAGTTCCCTATGGTTCGATAACCCTACTTCTTACTGGGTACCATTATATTACTTGTGTGTGACCTGTAGACTTGTGGAGAAAGCATCAGAGACATTCAGAAAAGAAAACATAGGATTAGGGTTTTGATTTAAATAGTAGGCATTTAAAAAACATATAATTAGGGTTTTCATTGAAAACTAGTAGACATTACTATAAGAAAACATAGGATTAGATTTTCAATTCAAAAAAAAAAAAAAAACTAGACATTCCGAAAAGAAAAGATAAGATTAGTGTTTTGATTGAAAAATATGAGAAATTTTGAAAAGAAAACATAATATTAGAGTTTGATTGAAAAATATAAGACGTTACTCTAAGAAAACATGGGATTAGGGTTTTAATTAAAAACTTAAAAATAAGGGACATTTCCAACCAAGACATTTACTAAAAAAGCAGAAGCCCGTAATAAAACACAAGATTAGGATTTTGATTAAAAAATAGCAGACATTCCCAAAAGAAAACATGGGATTAACGGTTTGATTCAAATATAGTAGGTATTCCAAAAAGAAAACATAGAATTAGTGTTTTATAACAAAAATAAGGGACAATACTATAATAAAATGTAGGATTAGTTTTTTATTAAAAGATAATAGATATTTAGAAAAGAAAAGAAATGATTAGTGTTTCGATTCAAATATAGGAGGCATTCTGAAAAGAAAACAAAGGATTAGGGTTTTGATTCAAAACTGAAAAAATATTGCACATTCCAAAAAGAAAACATAGGATCAGGGTTTTGATTAAAAGATAGGAGACATTCGAAAAGAAGTCATAGGATTAGAGTTTCGATTCAAATATTGCAGGCATTCCAAAAAGAAAACATAGGATTAGGGTTTTGATTGAAAAATAGGACACATTACTATAAGAAAATATAGAATTAGTGTTTCGATTCAAAAATAGTACACATTAGCAAAAGAAAACATAGGTTTAGGGTTTTGATTGAAAAATATAAGATATTTTGAAAAGAAAACATAGGTTAGGGTTTTGGTGCAAATATAGTAGGCATACCAAAAAGAAAACATTGGATTATGATTTTGATTGTAAAAAAGAGACATTACTATAAGAAAATATATGATTAGGGTTTGAATGAAAAATATGAGACATTAGTATAAGAAAAGATAGGATTTGGGTTTTGATTCAAAAATAGTAATATCTCATATCCTATTCTTATTGTTTTAATCAAAATAATAATAATAGACATTCCGAAAAGAAAACATATGATTAGGTTTTGATTAAAAAAATAGGAGATATTCTGAAAGGAAAATATATTATTATTGGTTTGATTCAAAAATAGTTGACATTCCGAAAAGAAAACATAAGATTAGGGTTTTGATTCGAAATAGGAGGCATTCCAAAAAAAAAAACTAAGATTAGGCTTTTGATTAAAAAAATAGTAGATATTACTATAAGAAAACATAGAAATTGGATTTTTATTCAGAAATACTAGACATTGTGAAAAGAAAACATAAGATTAGATTTTCATTGAAAAATAGGTGCCACTACAAAAAGAAAACATAATATTAATGTTTTGATTATAAAATATGATACATTTCAAAAAGAAAATATCGGATTAGTGTTTTGACTAAAAATTAGCTAAAATAAGAGACATTACTATAAGAAAATATAGGTTTATGGTTTTCATTAAAAAATAGAAGACATTACAAAAAGAAAACATAGGATTAGGTTTTTCATTAAAAATTAGCTGCGATTCTTAAAACAAAAGTTAGGATTAGAGTTTTGATTAAAAAAAAAAGACATTCCAAAAAAAAAAAATTATTAGCGTTATGATTCAAAACTAAAAAATAGGACACATTCCGAAAAAGAAACATAGGATTACGGTTTGATTCAAAAATAGCAGACATTTCAAAATGAAAAGAAAGGATTTTTTTTATTGAAAAATAGGAGACATTATGAAAGGAAAACATTGGTTAGGGTTTTTATTCAAAATTGATAAATAGGAAATATTGAGAAAATATAATATAGAATTCAGCTTTGATTGAAAGATTGGAGACATTTTCGAAAAGAAAACATATGATTATGACTTTGATTGAAATATAGTAGGCATTATGAAAGGAAAACATTGAATCAAAATTTTGATTGAAAAATAGGAGACATTACTATAAGAAAACATAATATTAATGCTTTGAATGAAAAGTAGGAGATATTATTATAAGAAAACCTAATATTAGGATTTTAATTAAAAAAAGTAGCCATTTTGAAAAGAAAACATAGGATTAGGGTTTTGATTCAAATATACTTGGCATTCCGAAAGGAAAACATAGGATTAGGGTTTTGATTGAAAAATTGGATATATTGCTATAAGAAAACATAGGATTAGGGTTTTAATTAAAAAATAGTAGGCATTCCGAAAGGTAAAGAAAAGATTAGAATTTTGGTACAAAAATATGAGACATTTCTATGAGAAAACAAAGGATTAGGATTTTAATTTAAAGCTTTAAAATAGGACACATTCTGAAAGGAAAACATATGATTAGTGTTTTGAATGAAAGATAGGAGATATTCCGAAAAACAAAAAAAACACAGGATTAGGCTTTGGATTCAAATATAGTAGGCATTCCGAAAATAATACATTGTATTAGGGTTTTGATTCAAAACTAATAAATAAGAGACATTAAGAAAAGTAAATATATGATTTTTGTTTTGATTGAAAAATAGCAGACGTTCCCAAAAATAAACATAGGTCAGTGTTTTGATTAAAAAATAGAAGCCATTCAGAAAAGAAAACAAAATTTAGGGTTTTGATTCAAAACTGATAAATAGAAGACATTAAGAAAAGAAAACATACGATTCAATTTTTGTCAAGAAAATTGGAGACATTCCCAAAATAATAGACATTCTTAACAGAAAACATAAGTTAGGGTTTTGATTCAAAAATGATAAATAGGAGACAATAAGAAAAGAAAATATAGGATTCATGTTTTATTCGGAAAATAGGAGACATTCCGAAAAAAAAAATATAAAATTAGGGTTTTGATTCAAATGTAGTAGGTGTTCTGAAAAGAACACATATGATTAGGATCTTGATTCAAAAATAGGTGACATTACCATACGAGCACGTAGGGTTTGGGTCTTCTTCATGTCTATTATTTGTCGATTTTCAATCAATACCCTAATCCTATATTTTTCTTTTGCGAATGTCTGCAATTTTGGGAAAAATAAGATTAAGTTTTTGATTAAAAAAAAAGGTGTTAAAAAAAACATAGGATTAAGGTTTTAATTCAAAACAAAAAATAAAAGAAAACATAGAATTATGGTTTTGATTCAAAAATAGTAAACATTTAAAAAAGAAACATAGGCTTAGGTTCTTAATTGAAAGATATGAGACTTTTCAAAAAGAAACCATTGGATTAGAGTTTTGAATGAAAAATATGAGACATTTCAAAAAGAAAACATAGGATTATGGTTTTGATTGAAAAATAGGAGACATTATTATAACAAAATGTAGGATTGGAGTTTTGATTAAAAACAAATAAATAGGAGACACTCTGAAAAGAAAACATAGGATTCGGGTTTTGATTGAAAAATAGGAGACATTCTGAAAAGAAAATATAAGATTATGGTTTTGATTCAAATATAGCACACTTTCCAAAAAGAAAAACATAGGAGTAGGGTTTTGATTGAAAAATAGGAGACATTACTATAAGAAACACAGGATTAGGGTTTTGATTCAAAAATAGTAGACATTGGCAAAAGTAAACATAAGATTAGAGTTTTGATTGAAAAATATGAGACATTTTGAAAAGAAAACTTTGGATTAGGGTTTTGTTTGAAAAATAAGAGACATTACTTTAAGGAAACATAGTATTAGAGTCTTGATTAAAAACTAATAAATAGGAGACATTAAAAAAATAATCCATAGTATCCGGGTTTTGATTGAAAGATAGGAGACATTTCGAAAAGAAAATATAGTATTAGGGTTTTGATTCATATATAGTAGCGATTCAAAAAAGTAAACATAGTATTAGAGTTTTGATTAAAAAATAGGAGACATTACAATAAGTAAACATAGGATTATTATTTTGATTCAAAAATAATAGACATCCCAAAAAGAGACATAAGGTTAGGGTTTTGTTTAAAAAATAGAAGGCATTAAATAAAAACCCAAATCTAATGTTTTCTTTTATTAATGGATCCTACTTTTTAATCAAAACTATCATACTATGTTTTTTTTTCCCAATGTCTACTATTTTTGAATCAAAACCCTAATCCTATGTTTTTGTTTTGAAAATCACCTATTGTTAGTTTTGAATTAAGACAATAATCCTATGTTTTTCTTTTCCGAATATCTCCTTTTCTGCAAACAAAACCTGAATCCTATGTTAATCATATCTTTTCTTTTTGTAATGTCTCATTTATTTAATCAAAACACTAATCTTAAGGTTTATTTTGTAATGTCTCTTATTTTTTAATCAAATTCCTAATCCTACGTTTTCTTATAGTAATGTCTCATAATTTTCAATCAAAACACTAATACTATGTTTTCTTTGAAAAATGACTCTTATTTTTGAATCAAAACCCTAATCCTCTATTTTCTTTTGGGAATGTGCTATTTTTTAATCTAAACCATAATACTTTCTTTTCTTTTCTTAATGTCTCATATTTAGTGGTCTCTTGTTTTTCAATAAAAACCTTAACCTATGTTTTCTTTTCCTAATAGCTCCTAATTTTCCATAAAAAACCAAATAATATTTTTTACTTTTCAAAAAGTCTGCTATTTTTTAATCAAAACCTAATCCTATGTTTTTTTGGTAATGTTTGTTATTTTTTAATCAATTTTTGAATCAAAACCCTAATCCTATGTTTTCTTTTAGAAATGTCCCCTATTTTTCAGTTAAAATCGTAATCCTTTCTTTTCCTTTGTTTCCTTCTTCAGTTTTGAATCAAAACCCGAATCCTTTGTTTTCTTTACAGAATGTCTCATTTTTTTAATCAAAACCCTAATCCTACTTTTTGTTTTGGGAATGTTTGCTAATTTTTAATCGAAACACTAATCCGATGTTTTATTTTAGGAATGTCTCATATTTTTCAATCAAAACCGTAATCCTATGTTTTCTTTCGGAATGCCTCTTATTTTTTAATCAAAACCATAATCCTATGTTTTCTTTTCGGAAGGTCTACTATTTTTAAAAAAAATCCCTAATCCTGTTTTCTTCTTAAAGTAATGTCATCTATTTTTTAATCAAAACCCTATTATGTTTTCTTTTTGAAATGTCTACTATAATTAAATCAAAACCCTAATACTATCTTTTGTTTTGGAAATGTCCCCTATTTTTTGGTTCTTAATCAAAACACTAACCTTATATTTTCTTATAGTAATTGTCTCCTATTTTTCAATCAAAATCCTAATTCTATGTTTTCTTTCCGGAATGGGCATTATTTTTCAATTAAAACCATAGTCCAATGTTTTCCTGATGGAATGTCTCCTATCTTTCAATCAAAACTTGAATCCTATGTTTTTTTTTACTAATCTATTTTCAATTAAAACCATAGTCCAATATTTTCCTGATGGAATGTCTCCTATCTTTCAATCAAAACTTGAATCCTATGTTTTTTTTTACTAATCTAAAAAGAAAATGTAGGATTTATTATTGTCTGCTAATTTTCATTTAAAACCATAATCCTATGATTTCATATAGTAAGATTTCTTATTTTTCAATCAAAATCCTAATTATTTGGTTTTGTTAGAATGCCTCCTATATTTAAATCCAAACCCTAATCCAATATTTTCTTTTCATAATATCTCCTATTTTTCAATCAAAACCCGACTCCCATGATTCTTTTCAAAATGCATACTATATTTATATCAAAAACGTAATTCTATTTATTTTATTCAGAATGTCTCCTATTTTTCAATGAATACCCGAATAATATATTTTCTTTTCTTAATGTCTCCTATTTATCAGTTTTGAATCAAAACCCTAACTTATGTTTTTTTTTTTCAGAATGTCTCCTATTTTTTAATGAAAAACCTAATCATTTATTTTTTTTTTGGAATGTTTGCTATTTTAGAAACAAACTCCTAATCCTTTGTTTTAATTTCAGAATGTCCTATTTTTCATTCAAAAACTTAATCCTATGCTTTCTTATTGTAACGTATCCTATTTTTCATCGAAACCCTAATCCTATCTTTTCATTTCGGAATGACTATTATATTTGAATCAAAACCTTAATCCTATGTTTTCTTTTCATAATATCACCTATCTTTCAAGCAAAAGAGAATCCCATGTTTTCTTTTCTAAATGTCTCCTATTTTCAATGAAAAAGCTAATCCTATGTTTCCTTTATAAATGTCTTCCTTTTTTTAATCAAAACCCTAATCTTATATTATCTTATTGGAATGTGTCCTATTATTTAGTTTTGAATAAAAACATAATCCTTTGTTTTCTTTTCAGAATGTCTCCTACTTTTGAATTAAAACCTTAATCCTTCCTTTTCTTTTCAAAATGTCTACTATTTTTGAATCAAAACCCTAATCCTATGTTTTCTTTTTGAAATGTCTACTATCTTTTAATCAAAATCTGAATCATATGTTTTCTTCTCTTAATGTCTCCTATTTTTCATTTTTTAATGAAAACCCTAACTAAAGTTTTCTTTTTGGAATGTCTCTTAGTTTTCAATCAAAAACCTAATCCTTTCTTTCTTTTTTGAATGTCGGCTATTTTTGAATGAAAGCCCTAATCCTATGTTTTCTTTTAAGAATGCATCCTATTTTTCATTCAAAATGCTAAACCTATGTTTTCTTATAGTAATATGTCTACAACTTTTCAATCAACACCCTAATCCTGTGTTTTCGTTTCCTATGCCGTAGCTCTATGATCTGTCAAACTCAAAAGATGCTAGTACCTCCAGAGTAAGTGAGCGGTTAACTGGCTCTCGAATAGACAATAATCGTTTCCAACTCCCCACTGCTATAAGCTCTTCAACCTCGTCTGCCATATCATCCCTCACTCAGCTCTCCTCAAATAGCTTAAGGCCATGTACCGAGACCGTCCAAACTTGAGCTTTGCCAACCTCTCATATCTTGCCCGGTGTTTGGGTGTGGCAAAGTCTAACTGCTCAGTAGAGGGTTCAAGGGGTCTCTTACCAGTCACTTGCTTTGATCTTGGTGTCATTCCTGTAAAAATTTGAAACAAATCAATTAAAATCACAATTGAAGTTCATTCTGCACGGATCCACACGACCATGTGGAATTTCCACACGCCCGTGTGGATCATCGGGGCGCCCTAGAGACACGACCGTGAGGCCAAAATCTTATTCATTTGCTCCCAATCACTTTGAAACTTTCCGTAATCTTTCAGAAGATATATACGCATTTAAAGCTTATGGAAATTCATCCAATAAACTAAAAGAATCAAGTTGACGTAGTAAAAAGGAAAAGAGAGGTCTACCGATGATAAGAAAACCAAAAACTTAGAGTTCGGTCATAAAACCTTTTAAAACCAGTGCAATCATTGGAGAGATAGTTAGGGATGTGGAGGGGAGTGTTCTACTAAGCGCAGAAGTGTTTTAGAAGTGAATGGCCAAAGGAAATATGAAGATAAGCTGCGGCCTTTTTGTGTTCTGCACATCCACAAGGCCTTGTGCCTCTACGGAGAGGGTTCACAGGGGCAGCTACACGCCCCTGTGTTCTCTCTGGTCACTCTTAGAGCACCCCCACATGACCGAGTGGAAATTCTACATTGTCGTGCACCTTCACAGGGGCAGTCACATGCCCCTGTGTGCTCTCAGGAAAATGCCTAAGGCCTCTAAAAAATTCCACACGCCCGTGTGCCCAACCTGGCCAAGAACACATGGCCGGCCACAGGGGCACCCACACGCCCTTGTGGCCTCGCTGGATCTCCCGAGAAAATTCTAAGTGTTCCACACAGCCGTATGAAATATTCACATGGCCGTGTGCCTTTCACAAATTCTCTCACAGGGTCGGCCACAAGCCCTTGTGTTTTATCAGGATGGAAGGGAAGTCTCTGCAGAATTTCACACGACAGTGTGCCTTAACACATGGGCACCCACAGGGGCATCCACACACCCTTGTGCACTCTTAGGAATGAGAGATTAAGTTATGCAGGATTTCACACGGCCGTGTGCCCTTCACAGGGTCGCTCACAGAAGCAGATACACGGCCCCTGTGGCGCTCGGGATGAGCTCTAACATAGTTCACACGGCAGTGTGGAAATTTTATATGGCCGTGTATTTCTCTAGACGACTTAGAAAATTTATAAGCAATGCAGAAAAATTTCAGAACTCAACTACACGGTTCAGAGCCTGCATACATTATAAAATTACGAACAGAGATCCATGAAAACACACTCAAACGGCCCAAAACTTTGTCAATCAAAACATAGGCACACGAAAACATCAATGATCCACAAAAAAATCACAGCACATGCATGTATGAACAAGACACCAACACTACGACTCTTATTCATGCTAGAACTAAATTAAAACCTAGAAAAAAACAATAAAAGCTTGGGCTGCTTCCCAAGAAGCGCTTGTTTAACGTAACTTAGCTTGACGTACCTGGCCTAACCTCATGGGTGTTTATGAATAAAAGTTTCCCTCTTTCCTACCACCTGAAAGCATGCTGATAAGTGCTTGTGTTATAGTAACACGAAGCGTTATTATCTTACAATGAGCATTACTTTAATCATATTTTATCACTAAATTGTGTGCATTTATATGCTTTTGTGTATTGTAGGTTTATGGAGCTACTTTGGAGAAAAAGAACAAAGTTAGGTCGTGTTTGCCATTCTTGGGGAATCTTCTAGATTAAGCGAGGAACAAGGCACGAGTCTAGACTTGTGGGTGTATGCGAACCTCCTTTGGAGAGGCACAAAGGCAGTCACATTCACAATAAGTCTAAACTCGTGTAGCATTGGAGAACTCCAACAATAAGGAGAATTGAAACAATCGGCAGGATCTACCATTCATTGTGTGCCTAATTCAATGCCCTCTATGAAGAATGATGAATTCGGGAGCGTTACGGCAAGAGCACCGAAGCAGCATTGTAGCAAGTTACTGTAGCAAAAATATTATTCACTGTCTGCCGAAATTCAGCAAAACAGAGACTTCACACGGGCGTGTGGAAATTCCACATGGCCATGTGAAATCCCAATTCAGCTGATTTGAAGCCGTGACTCAACGTTATAAAAAGCCCATTTTGGAGTCTTTTTCTACATCATTTTGCCAATCTTTTCTCCCAACTTCTAGAAGATTGCGGCTAGGGTTTCGGAGAGGACTTTGTGGAGGATCGAAGCGCGTCATCGCCATCATCATCATTGTCCGGTAGCCGCACAAGACCACGGCCACACTATACGCAAAGGGGTTTTCATCCTTACTTTTGATTTGTGTTTATTCTCTTATTTTGATGGATTTGTATAGCTCCATGAGGAGCTAAACCCCTTGTGTGTATTCAGACTTGTAAACCCTAGGATAATTATGTTTTTTTGACTTTGTTATTACGCTTTCCATTATTGATGAATAAAATTGAGTTTCAATATTAATTGCATCTTGTATCGATTTTCCCTTAGCCGTGACACTAGGGTTGAGAATCGTTTAGGTTATCCTTTGGAGTTGTGACAACTCCTATAGGGTTAGAGTACTTAAGATTGAAGAGCGTTGAGAGGGTGAGTTGTGAGGTAGTGAAACGTCCTCTTTCCCCTCCGGTGTGATTCTTGACAAGACCCCTTGGGTGTATCCCGCAAGTGCACGGGCTTGTAACTACCATTAACTTGTTGTGAATGTGACTGCCATTGACTTGTTGTGAATGTGACTACCTTTGTGCCCCTCCAAAGGAGGTTGGCACACACTCACAAGTCTAGGCTCGCGCCTTGTTCCTTGCTTGGTCTGAAAACTTCCCAAAAATGGCGAACACGATCTAACTTCGTTTTTCTTCTCCAAATTAGCTCCACAAACCTACAATGCATAAGAATACAAAAAAGCACACCATTTAGTGATAATATCTGATAAAAGATATGTTCATTGTAAGATAATAATGCTTTGCGTTACTATAACACAAGCGCTTATCAATTCTCCCAACCTCCGTGTTCTAAGATTTCTTAGCGGTCGAGATAGAGCAAAGTGCTAGGAGATGAACTCTCCTGGGGCTTAGTTGCACAAGCAACAGAGTGAAGGGTTGAAGTGAATCCTACGCTGGGGCTTAATTTAGACTAGGGTTCTTTCACATAGACCAAAGGGTTAGAACTATAGATAGGAACAGGGTTTATCATTAGGAATATCTAGAACTTAAAGAAATTCCACATAGTGTGAGGCTTAGGAAGATGAACTCCCCTGGGGCGTAGTTGACAGGTCAACAAGAGTCAAGGGTTCTAGTGTAACCTAACGGTGGGGCATATTGTTGGGGTTAGTTACGGTTGACCTTAGGTTTGGGACCGTGTGTTTAAGGATATCCTCGACTCATTTAACATCAATAGGAGAGTATAATAGCATTGTCTTGCACTAGAAGCATAAATCCTACGGGTAGCTTGTCTTTGTACCTTGCTTTATCCATTGATTGTCCTTATCTTGTTACTCCTACTTGCACTTTCCTATCTTACATATTTCTTTTATTTCATGTTCGTTTAATTGTTTTGCAACCACACATTGATCCTATTCTCATTTTTTCCGTAATTCGCATTAGTTAAATAGCAATTAGTATGAGTGTCCGCATGAACCACACATTGCTACAGTAAAAATTGCTACAGTATGTGCTTGTATGAGTGCCCGCATGAACCTCCAGACTTAGCCATTTCTCAAAGTTCTCGTGTTACAGTGCTGCTACATTACCGGGCTCGAAAATGGTCTTTTTCTGCCTATTTCTTCAACAAATCTCGTTGACGAGTTTCCCATGGTAACTTCTGTGCTTGTAACATGAAATAAACCAATTTAGACCAAAAACGGGCATCGACACATATAAAAATAGTCAATTAATACATGAACATACATAACTAATACGTATAATTATGCGTTTATTAGAGCCTGTACAAGAATCTTCAAATCAAGCTGATAAAGAAACAGAAGGGTTGAAGCAATGGCAGAGTAGAATGAACAGCAGAGGACATTGTCCGATTTTGCTAGACCCGCAGTTATGGGGACCCAATCAAGCATTATGAGGCCCCCGATTATAGTAATGAATTTTGAGTTGAACCCGTCATTCATTCAGGTGTTGCAACAGTCCGCACATTTAATGGGTTGGCCGATGAAGATCCCAACAATAATATAGATAATTTCCTTGAAGTGTGCGACACGTTAAAGATTAATGGACTAACGGACGACGCGATTCGTTTGAGAGCCTTCCAATTTTCATTGATGGGAAAAGCGAGATATACAATCCGGTGTGGAAGTACCACCCGAACTTCTCATGGAGCAACCAAGGGCAGTCACAACAAAAGAGCAATGTACCACCGGGATTTCAAAGTCAACAAGCATCGAACTTAGAGAACCGAGTGACCGGGCTAGAGGAAAAGATGACCGATCTAGAGAGAGCCCTCACAAGGTTTGTTGCTTCGTCGGATGTTATATTTCAATCGGTGGAAGCCACACTTCGCAAGCACACTGCCTCACTACACAACTTGGTGAATCAAGTGGGGCAAATTGCGAAGACATTGGCGCAAAGACCCCAAGATAGTTTGCCTAGTAATACAGAGACCAATCCGATGGAGCAATTGAAGGCAATTACCTTGAGAAGTGGAAAAAAGGTCAAGAGAAAGCTCCTTTTAGAGAAGACAAACGAAGCACCCGAGGTCGTGAAGGTAGAGTAAGAAGTGTCGAAGGAAAAAGAGGTGGCATCCCAACCATACAAGCCGAGGATCCCCTATCCTTCACAATTGAAGAATGACCAAGAGAATAAGCAACACAAGAAATTTCTAGGTATATTTAAATAGTTGCACATCAACATACAATTCGTGGAGGCATTGGCCAAAATACCCAAGTATGCGAAGTTCTTGAAGTATCTCTTGACCAGCAAGAGAAAATTGGAGGAGAGTGTAGCTATAGTTCTTGATGCTAATTGCTTGGCCGTATCACAAAAGAACATGCTGAGTAAGAGAAAAGATCCCGGAAGTTTCATTATACCGTGCAACATTAGCAACTTAGGTGAAGAAATGGCGTTGCCGATTCTGAGGCTAGTATCAATGTCATGCTCTATACCTTCTTCCAAAAACTAGGCTTGGGCGAGCCTAGACCAACTCGGATGACACTTCAGCTTACGGGTCGATTGGTGAGGCATCCGAGGGGGATTGTGGAAGATGTGTTGGTAAAAGTGGATAAGTACATATTCCCGGTTTATTTTGTGGTGTTAGACGTCGATAAGGACATAGAGGTGCCATTGATCCTTGGAAGGACTTTCTAGCGCACTTCCAAGGCTCTTATTGACACGGACGGTGGGGAACTCACATTGCAAGTTGGAGATGGCAAGCTTACATGCCGCCTCGCCGAAGCCATGAGATAGTCTCTTGATTTTGATGATACTTTGTATTTCCTTGACGCCACTGATGAACTTGTTGATGAATATGTGCAGGAAATGATGAACCCAGACCCGTATGAAGGGTGGCCAGACCAAGATGTGGAGATCGAAGAAGAAGTATTATCACTTGGTCTAGTCGAGAAGGAAGTCCATGAAGCGGATGAGAAGGAAGATAAGGAGAGCGAAGAGGCGCCACACGAAAAGCCCCAAGATCGATGGGGATGAGCAAGCAAGGAGTAAGGGTCTTTCACCCTTGTGTGGTAACAAAATCACTAACTCCCTCCCTAGACTACATAAGCTATGTCGTGTATGTTTTCATGTGGTAGGAAAAAGGGCAACACTCATTCATGAACCCCCATAAGCTTAAATAGGTACGTCAAATTAAGTGACATTAAACAAGCACTGCTTGGGAGGAAACCCAAGGTTTTACAGCTTTCCTAGGAGTTAGTTTAAGTTCTAGTATGAATAAAAGTCTTAGTTTTGGTGTCCTGATTTTTAAATGCATGTGTTGTGATTTTTCGTGTGGATCGTTGATGTTTCCGTGCGCCTAAATGTTGATTGACAAAGTTTGAGTCGGTTGAGCATGTTTTCTATAGTCTCTAGTCGTGTTTTGATTGTTTACACAGGCTCTGGGTATTGTGTTTGTGTTTCTGAATTTTTCTGCAGAGTTTGTGAATTTTCTAAGTAAACCAGAGAAACCACACGGCCGTGTGGAATTTCCACACGAGAGTGTGTTACCAATTAGGGCTCAACTATAGAGGACACAGGGGCGTGACCTTGCCCCTGTGAAAAACCTCAGAAGGGGCACACGACTGTGTGAAATCTTGTAGAACTTAAACTCTCAGTCCAGAGAATCAACAGGGGTGTGTGGGTGCCCCTTTGAGTGCCCATGTCTTAAGGCACACGGCCGTGTGGAATGTTCACACGGTCATGTGAAATTCTGACGAGAGTCCCCTTCCATCCTGAGAAAACACATCAGCGTGTGGCTGCCCCTGTGGGAGAGCTTTTGAATGGCACACGGCCGTGTGGTTACTTAGCACGGTAGTGTGGAACACTTATAGTTTCTCGGGTGGAACCAGAGAGGCCACAGTGGCGTGTAGGTGACCCTGTGGCCGGCCTTGTGTTCTTGGCCAGGTTGGGCACACGGCCATGTGAAAGTTTACAAAGACCTTATGTGTTTTCCCGTTAGTCCACAGGGCGTGTTGGTGCCCTTGCGAAACTCCCCTGTGAAGGCACACGGCCATGTAGGAATCTCACACGGTCGTGTCGGGTAGTCCACAGAGTAACCAAAGTGCACACAGGGGCGTGTTTTGGCAATTATGAACCATAATTTCAGAGCCACACGGTCGTGTGGAAAATCCACACGGAAGTATGAATTCGCAGAACTTTAAAAGCCGTGATTTTTTTTTGGTTTCCACTCGTGTCTCTTGATTCTTTCACTCTAAACCACTCTCTGAGCCTTTCTATCATCTTCCCGATCTTCTCTGAGAATTTTTGAGGTTTTAAACGAAGTTTTCTGGCTGATTTCAAAGATTTATTCATCCACACCGTCGGTAAGAACTTCTAACCCTTTTTCTTCAACAAATCTTGATTTAATTCATTCTTGTTGATTATTTAGATTGTTTTGAATGATTTAAGTGTATGCGAATGTGTTTAAAGAGAATTTAGAATGAATTAAGATGTAAAAATGGAATTTTAGTCCCCACGGCCTTGCGGCTCTGTCCGCCTGAAGATCCACAACGGCTTTTGGAATTTCCACACGGCCGTGTGGATTCCTACAGAATGAGTTGTTAAAGTCATTTGATTGTTTTTTTCTTTTTAATCTTGTAGATATGGCTTCCAGAGCATAGAATGTGGCCGCCAAATGCCCTCGTGAGCCCTCAATCCCTCAAGAACAGATAGAGTTCACTATACCCATGCACAAAGTCCGTTTCAAGCGATTATCGGAACTCAGGTTTCGACAGACCTGGTTCCTAAATTTGAGTATAGTGCGAGACATTCAAGGAGGAGTTGAGTTGGCCAAAGAGGTGCAGGAGCTTTTCTCTGTAGGGAGTTGGAGCAGTTTACTATCCATCCGCGAGCCAGCTATTAGATCACTCACGCTTAAGGAACTATCATCGTTCAATTTCGACCGAGGGTACGACAGCTTTGTCGATGTTGATACTATCCAGTTCCGGGCCCTTGGTCGGCAATTTAGGTTGAGCATGGCACAGTTTTCAGTAAGGATGGTTTGTATGAGCCAGGGGTATCCAAGGACACATGCTTGTCCAGAGCATCATACAGATACCTCCATGCCATTCTTAGCCGCTCAGTGAATGGTCGTGGAGATAGTACCGGGGTTCTGAGCCGCTAGGAGCTGTTATATCTACATTCTATGGTGGAGAGCGAGGCTCTTGATAAACGCCTAAACATACGTATTTTCCATGTATTCGGGTGTATGTATTACGTATTTTTCTATGAGTTGACACCCGTTTTTGGTCTGAATTGGTTTCTTTCATGTTACAGGTACTGATGTGACCCCTTCGAGCTGATTGATAGAATTTGAGAAGAAATCGGCGATGAAAGCACTATTTCTGAGGGGGTACTGTAGCGACTACTGTAGCAGATCCTGTAGCACGACCCCTTTGGCGAAATGGCTAAGTCTGGAGGTCATGCGGTCTGGCATGCGGGCACTGCAGAGGCCGTATACGGTACTGTAGCAGTTTTACTGTAGTATACGGTACTGTAGCAGTTTACTGTAGCGTCACTGTAGCAACTTACACGATTTCGGGTTTTTCTCGGGATTTTCTCTCCCCGCATGCGGGGTCGCATACGGGGCCGCATGACGTTCTGGATGATGTTTTTAAGGGTTTTGGGAGTTCATTCTTTGAGGGAGAGCTAGACCTTGAGCAAGCTTGACTTCACCACCTTCTTTGGGAGCTTGAGGCCGGCTTTTGGAGGCGATTCTTGAGGAGAGGACGACGGGGAGAGCACGAGACGACGACTCCACACCTTCGATTTGGATTTTAGAGGAAGTTTGACAAGGGAAGCCACTCCTTGGGTGGCGTCCTTGGAAGCGTCATTCGGCCTTGATCCTTTGAGGGAGTGTTCTTATTTATGCTTTTGGTTGTTTCCATGTATTTATTTGCATACTTTGTGATCATGAGCAACTAAACCCCAAGGTCACCGGATGTAGGTGAACCTTGGGGGTGAACTTGTGTATTTTGGATGATTCCTTTCTAGTTTATGCATGTGTGTTGGTTTGAGATCCTTGTTTGGTGGTTCTTGAATGCCTTGATATGTATGAGAACTCTATATGTCAATTCCTAGACAATGCTAGGTTGCATGACCATTGCCCTAGTACGAATACGCCGTGACCATCGGGTATTTGTATCCCTCCAATTGTTAGGGTTGTCCTTGATTGTGTTTCAACCCTAGCTTGGGGAAATCCACTAAACCCTTTGCAATCGTACAAGGATTTGGGCGGAAGAAATTCCGTATTCCAATACTTGTATTGGATTAGGGACCAATGCCGTGACCATCGGGTTGGTCTAATTTAGGGTTTCCCGGTCCAAACCACCCACGTGCATGCTAGTTAGGGCATCCTTAGTACTTTAGTAGCCCCCGAGGGAATCCTCATCCGTGGCCATTCCCTCACCTTGATTTTCCCCCTCCGTATTTATTCTTGCTATTTGCATGCTCTTTGTTTAGTAGTTTTTTTAGTAAGTCTTACTCCAAGTGATCGACTAGGTCAAACAACATTGTGATAAGGAAGTAAGAATAGCTCCTCGGGCCCTTGGGAATACGACCCCCTCGTGCTCGCGCGAGGGGTATTACTTGGCGACCCCGTGCACTTGCGGGTGAGCGATTCAAACGCATTCTCACCACCTCTCCATCTAGGGCACATCATAGCTGAGTACATACGCCACAAGGGCCAGTATCCCAGGGTTAAAATTATCTTCATGGGCGCATACATCACCTGATTGATCATTGGATTGGGGGCCGAGAAGATTGCTCTACCGGCTCCTCTAGGCACAGAGACCCTGAGACTAATGGGTATGGTCCGCAGAGGGGAACCTGGAGTCTATGTACTGATCATGCCCTAGTCAGGGTAGGGAAAGCAGGCCGACGGATCACAGCCGTCATTGGAGCCACCCCCAGAGCAGACAGAGACAAAGGCACCACCCACAGCACAGGAACCACCTCCCGTACGCATCTTTTTGCCTTCTCGAGGCCAGGACCAATTCGAGCTCCTCAAGAGTACTTTGGGGGTCCTCTAAACTAATGTGGCCGAGGTCAGGGCCACTCAGGCGACACAACATCAAGAGGTCATGGCTCAGTTCCAGAGTCTGCGTCGGTTATTTGAGCAGGCTATGACCTTCCCCTTCATGGTGCAGCCCAGAGCTTCTACTCCACCACCATCACCTCTACCACAAGCAGATACACCAGTTACTTCAGAGCCTACAGCAGCAGCACCAAAGACTCCCATTTAGGACACCGACGCTGAGGCGTCATAGATTATTTTAGTTTTTGATTTCCGTTGTTACTTTTATTTATATTTTGGACTTGTAGCACTAAGAAAGGATCTTTCTTCTTTGTTTATGTTTTATTTTGCGTTTATTTGCCTTGAGTTGTATTTCATTTCTATATCTTTATATACTCGAGTTTATTTTGATTTTTCTTGAGCTACACTGAACCCCTTGTTTATGTGTGCAGATGGTCTTGGATGTAAAGAATTTGAGGAATAGACATAGGAACGGTCATGGGCCCGTGTGTGCTCCACAAACCATTCAGACTCAACTCTCAATAAACCTAGCTCCATCAAACTAAACATTTGGAGTTGAGGGGAGTAATGTTTCAATTGCCTACCCCTATATTAATTGTGTTAATTGTGTTACTTTTCATTGTGCTTGCATGCGTGATAAGTGCTTGTGTTATAGTAACACGAAGCATTATTATCTTACAATGAGCATTACTTTAATAAAATTTTATCACTAAATTGTGTGCATTTTTGTGCTTTTGTGTATTGTAGGTTTGTGGAGCTACTTTGGAGAAGAAGAACAAAGTTAGATTGTGTTTGCCATTGTTGGGGGATTTCCGGACTAAGCAAAGAACAAGGCATGAGTCTAGACTTTGTGGGTGTGTGCCAACCTTCTTTGGAGTGGCATAAAGGCAGTCATATTCACATTAAGTCTAACTCGTATAGCATAGGATAACTTCACCAATAAGGAGAATTGAAGTAATCGGCACGATCTACCATTGATTGTGTGCCCAATTCAATGGCCTCCATGAACAATGATAAATTCGGGAGTGTTTCAGCAAGAGAACTGTAGCAGCACTGCAGCAAGTTAATGCAGACTGTAGCAAGTTACTGTACACTGTATGCTGAAATTCAGCAAAACAGAGACTTCACACGAGCATGTGGAAATTCCACAGCGGCCGTGTGAAATCCCGATTCAGCTAATTTGAAGCCGCAACTCAATGTTATAAATGCCCGTTTTGGAGACTTTTTCAACATCTTTTTGCCAATCTTTCTCCCTAACTTCTGGAGGGTTGTGGCTAAGGTTTCAGAGAGGACTTTATGGAGGATCGATGCGCGTCATCGACGTCCCGTGGCCGCACAAGACCACGGCCACACTCTGCGCAAGGGAGGTTTCATCTATGCTTTCAATTTGTGTTCACTTTCATATTTTGATGGATTTGTATAGCTCCATGAGGAGCTAAACCCTTTGTTGGTATTCAGACTTGTAAACACTAGGATGACTATGTTTCATTGACATTGTTATTATGATTTTCCATTATTGATGAATAAAATTGAGTTTCAATCTTAATTGCATCCTGTAATTGTTTTCCCTTAGCCGTGATACTAGGGTAGAGAACAATCTAGGTTATCCTTTGGAGGTGTGACAACTCCTATAGGGTTAGACTACTTAAGATTGAAGAAGGTTGAGAGGGTGAGTCGTGAGGTAGCGAAACGTCCCATTTTCCCCTCCTGTGTGATTCTCCCTACCTCCGAGTCCCAAGAATTATTAGCGGTTGAAATAGAGCGAAGTGCTAGGAGATGAACTTCCCTGGGGCTTAGTTGCGCAAGAAACAGAGTGAAGGGTTGAAGAGAATCATAGTGCTGGGGCTTAATTTAGACTAGGGTTCTTTCACTTGGACCAAATAGTTAGAACTATACATAGGAACAGGGTTTATCACTAGGAATCCCTAGAACTTAAAGCAATCCCACATAGTGTTAAGCTTAGGAAGGTGAACTCCCTTAGGGCTTAGTTGACAGGTCAACAAGAGTCAAGGGTCGTAGTGAAACCTAATGCCGGGGCATAGTGTCGGGGTTAGTCACGGTTGACCTTAGGTTTGGGACCGTGTGTTTAATGATTTCCTTGACTCAATTAGCATTAATAGGAGAGTATAATAGTATTGTCTTGCAATAGAAGCATAAGTCCTAGGGGTAGTTTATCCGGGTACCCTACTTTACTCATTGATTATCCTTCTCTATTTGCTTTTGCTTGCACTGTCTTACCTACCACACTTCTCTTTTACTTCTTGTTTTCTTTAAAATTACTTTTACACCCACTCATTGATCCTATGGTCACTTTTCCGTATTTCGCATTAGTTAAATAGAAATTACATGTATCTTTGATCCTTATTCCCTGTGGATTCGACTATCCTCTCACCAGGGTACTATTATTACTTCGACAAGCCCGTGCACTTGCGGTATACACACGCAGGGTGTGTGTCAAGTTTTTGGCGCCGTTGCCAGGGAATAAGAGTATTTTTTATACTTGCTTTTTGCTTTTTTAGTTATTCACTTCCTTTTCTATTTCACACTTTCTTTGTCTATCATCATTCTCACCTGTTTTCTTTTCTTTGATTTCTACCTCAGAAATGATGTTTGATACAACTGAGATTTTTGATACACTTATAGGAATGGTAAAGGATGTGGAACATAAAATGCATTTATTCATGATACAGTCTGTTACATATTTCATGGAGTATGAGCAACCAGTGGGTATTCCTTTTATAAAAGAAGATATCGTTGTTGATCATTCTTGTATAGAACATATCATGAGTTGTGGACTAGGAAGTGTGCTAGATGAATTTGAGAAATCAGCCCTAGCCTCTTCAACTAGTGATACAGAAGAAATTCTAGAGAGGGTCCTTGCTCATTTTGAAACATGTTATCTGGAGCACAGGCAAGGAGTCTCTTCGGTTGGGATTATAGATTTAACTGAGGAAGCTTTGTGAAGTAGGTGTAACAGTGGGATCTTAGGATCAACTCAACAACCAAGTTTTGGAGAACAGTTTAGATAGTGTTATTGAACAGGAATCGACTCAGTTCGAAGAAATTAATAGATTACAGGAGAGTCTATTGCGACCATCTATTGAGGAACCACCTGAATTGAAGAAATTGTTATCTGGAATATGCCTTTCTACAAGAAGAGATGAAGCTTCCCGTGATTATAGCATTAGATCTATCTTCGGATCAGAAGGTCAAGTTGGTGAATATGCTAAAGAGACACAAGTTTGCCCTTGCTTGGAAAATTGCAGATTTGAAGGGCATAAATCCCTCGTTCTGCACCAATAAAATTTTAATGGAAGATAATTTCAAGTCAGTGATCCAACCTCAGCGAAGATTGAACCCGCCGAATATGAAGGAGGTTGTCAAGGCAGAGGTGGTGAAATTGTTGGATACAGGGATTATTTATCCTATCTCTGATAGTGCTTGGGTGAGCCCAACGCAAGTGGTTCCGAAGAAAGGGGGTATTATAGTGATAAAGAATGAAAAAAATAAACTTATTCCAACTAGAATAATCACAGAATGGAGGGTATGCATTGATTATAGAAGACTGAATGATGCAAGCCGGAATGACCACTTCCCATTGCTTTTTATTGATCAAATGTTGGCCCGATTGGCTGAGCATCAGTTTTAATATTTCTTAGATGGGTGACAGGCTCCCCGAAAGTGCACGGGTTTGTCGAAGTAATAAAAGTTACCCCGGTGAGAGGGTAGTTGAATCCACATGAAATAGGGAGTTAGAGTATGAGATTTCACTATTAAAACTATGCGAAGTACGGAAAAGTAATAATCGATTCGTGTGTGAATTGTGAGAAAAACTATACTAAAAGAAAGGAAATTAAATAGAGAGAGGTGAAAGATTAGAGAGTGCAAGAAAAAGAGATTAAGGAGGATTTAACAATTAATGAAGTGGGGTATCCGGACAAGTTACCTCTAGGATCTATGCTTCTAGTGTAAGACTATGCTGTTATACCTTCCTATTGATGCTAATTGAGTCGAGGAAATCCTTAGACTCACGGTCCCAAACTTAATGTCAACCGTGACTAACCCCAACATTATGCCCCGGTATTAGGATTCACAACAACCCTTCACTCTATCGCTCGGACGATTAAGTCCCAGGGGAGTACATCTACCTAAACCTCACACTACGTGGGATTGCATTAAGTTCTAGGGATTCCTAGTGATTAAACCTGTTCCTATGTGTAGTTCTAACCCTTTGGTCCAGGAGGAAGAACCCTAGTCTAGATTAAGCCCCAGTGCATAGGATTCACTTCAACCCTTCACTCCGTTACTCGCGTAACTAAGCCCCAGGGGAGTTTATCTACCTAGCACTTCACTCTATCTTGACCGCTAATAAATCAAGGAAACGGAGATAGGGAGAAATCACACCGGAAGGGAAAGGGGTACATCGCTACCTCACAACCCTCTTCAATCTTGAATAGTCTAATCCTATAGGAGTTGTCACACCTCCAAAGGAAAACCTAGATTGCTCTCAACCCTAGTGTCACATCTAAGGGAAAACAATAGCAAGATAAAATTAAGATTGAAACTCAATTCTTATTCATCAATAATGGAAAAGCATAATAACAATGTCAAATAAACATGATAACCCTAGAATTTACAAGTCCGAATACCCACAAGGGGTTTAGCTCCTCATGGAGCTATACATGTTAATCAATGTATGAAATAAAACACAAAGTAAAGACATAGATGAAAACCCCTTTGCGTATGGTGTGGCCGTGGTCTTGTGCGGCCGCCGGACGTCGGTGACGATGCCGATGACGCGCTCTAAACCTCCACGAAGTCCTCTCCAAAACCCTAGCCGCACTCCCAGAAGTTGGGGAGAAGAATAGGTCAAAAGATATATCAAAAAGTCTCCAAATCGGGCTTTCATAATGTGGAGTTGCGGCTTTAAATTTGCTGAAAACGGGATTTCACACGGCCGTGTGAAGTTTCTGGAATTCTGATTTTCGGCCGACTGTGAACAGTAACTTGCTACAGTGTTTTGCTGCAAGTATTTACTACAGTGTTTCTGCAGTAATTTTACCGAAACGCTCCCGGATTCGTCGTTCTTCATCGAGGCCGTTGAATTGGGCACACAATCAACGGTAGATCGTGCCGATTGCTTCGAATCGCCTAATTGGTGAAGTTCTCATTGTTGGCATGAGTTAGACTTATTGTGAATATGACTGCCTTTGTGCCCCTCCAAAGGAGGTTGGCACACACTCACAAGTCTATGCTCACGCCTTGCTCCTTGCTTGGTCCGAAAATCTTCCCAATAATGGCAAACACGACCTAACTTCGTTCCTTTCCTTCATTTTACCTTCACAACCTTACAATGCACAAAAGTAAACAATTGCACACTTTTTAGTGATAAAATCTGATTAAATTAATGCTCATTGCAAGATAATAACACTTCGCATTACTATAACACGAGCACTTATCAATGGGATGTCAGGCTACTTTCAAATTCCTATTGCTCTAGAAGTTCAAGAGAAGACAACATTTACTTGTCCGTATGGGACCTTTGCATACAGACGAATGCCGTTTGGATTATGCAATGCACCCGCCACATTCCAACGATGTATGACGGCCATTTTTTATGACATTTTGGAGGATATCATGGAGGTGTTCATGGATGATTTTTTTGTGTTCGGTGATTCCTTTGATATGTGTTTGAGAAACTTGGAAAGAGTTTTGATGAGATGTGAGGAGACAAACCTTGTGCTAAACTGGGAGAAGTGCCACTACATGGTTCAAGAAGGCATCGTTCTAGGGCACAAGATCTCTCGAAACGGCATAAGGGTAGATAAAGCCAAGATTGAGGTCGTAGATAAACTTCCTCCACCAATAAATGTTAAGAAAATTCGAAGCTTCTTAGGGCATGCAGGGTTCTATAGGTGGTTCATCAAAGATTTTTCAAAAATTACACAACTTTTGACTAAGCTTCTTGAAAAGGATGCTCCATTCGACTTTGTGGATGAATGTAAGACGGCATTTAATGTTTCAAAATAGAAGCTAGTTCAATCCCCAATTTTGATTACACCAGATTGGAATGAACCTTTCAAGCTTATGTGCGATGCAAGTGACTATGCAATTGGAGGAATTTTGGGAAAGAGAAAGGGCAAACAGTTCCAACCGATATACTATGCTAGTAAGACTCTCACATGTGCTCAAGAAAATTATACCACTAGAAAAGGAACTACTAGCAGTTGTGTTCGCCCTAGATAAATTCAGGCCGTATCTCTGATAAGTGCTTGTGTTATAGTAACGCAAAGTGTTATTATCTTATAATGAACATTACTTTTATCCGATTTTATCACTAATTAGTGTGTATTTGTGTTCTTTTGTGCATTGTAGGGTTGTGGAGTCAATTCGTAGAGGAAAGAAGTAAGAATAGGTTATGTTCGCCATTGTTGAGGAGTTCTCGGATCAAGCAAAGAACAAGGCACGAGTCTAGACTTGTGGGTGTGTGCCAACCTTCATTGGAGGGGCACAAAGGCAGTCACATTCACAAAAGTCTATAACTAGTGTAGCATTGGAGAACTTCGCCAATGAAGAGAAATGAAGTAATCGACATGATCTACCATTGATTGTGTGTCCAATTCAACGGCCTCGATGAAGAACGATGAATTCGGGAGCATTTAGGCGAAGCACCGTAGTAGTTACTGTAGCTAATTACTGTAGTAGAACAATGTAGCAAGTTACTATTCACAATCTGCCGAAAATCAGCAAAATAGAATTTCCACAGGGGCGTGTGGAACCCCGATTTCAGCCCGATTTCAACCTATAAATTGCCCATTTTCAGATCTATTTGGGGACCCCCTTCTACCTCTTGCCTATCTTTTGTGGGGTTTTCAAATAGGGTTTGGAGAGGTTCATGGAGGTCTTTACAGGCTATTATACGGCATCGGCATCGATATCCATTGGAAGAAAGCCATCAATTCGGCGAGGTGTGCCCTAGGATTGACAAGGGATTCATGGAGAAGACTAAGCGGTTTCACAAGACCATCGATACAATCTACAAGGGGGTTTTCTTTATGGTTTTCATGCATATGTTCTTAAACTCTTTATTGATTTTGTATTGCTCCATGGAGAGCTAAACCCTAGTTGGTATTTGGACTTGTAAACCCTAGGATTATTATGTTTCTATGACACTGATATTATGTTTTTCCAATATTGATTAATAAATTCGAGTTGCAATCTTAATTATCTTTTGCAATTGTTTTCCCTTGGCCATGACACTAGGGTTGAGAACAATCTAGGTTATCCTTTGGAGGTGTGACAACTCCTATAGGTTTAGACTACTTAAGATTGAAGTGGGTTGAGAGGGTGAGTCATGAGGTAGCGAAACGTCCCCTTTTATGTCCGGTGTGATTTCTCTCTACCTCCATTTTCCATGATTTCTTAGCGGTCGAGATAGAGTGAAGTGCTAAGGGAGGAACTCCCCTGGGGCTTAGTTGCGCGAGCAACAGAGTGAAGGGTTGACGTGAATCCTAAGTATTGGTGCTTAATTTAGACTAGGGTTCTTCCATTTGTACCAAAGGGTTAGAACTTTACATAGGAACAGGTTTTATGACTAGGAATCCCTAGAGCTTAAAGCAATCCCACGTAGTGTGAGGCTTAGGAAGATAGACTCCCCTGGGGCTTAGTTGACAAGTCAACGAGAGTCAAGGGTCGTAGTGAATACTAAGGCCTGGGCATAGTATTGGGGTTAGTCGCAGTTGACCTTAGGTTTGAGACCGTTTGTTTAAGGATATCCTCAACTCAATTAAACATCGATAGGAAAGTATAATAGCATAGTCTTGCACTAGAAGCATAAGTCCTTGGGGTAGCTTGTCCGGATACCCCATCTTTATATCGATTACCTTTCTTACATTTATTGCCCTTTTTGCACTCTTGTACTTTCTTTTATATGTATATCTACATATTGAATTCTCTTATCATCGATTCCATTTATAGCTAAAATAGTGATAACGCTTGTTTTAAACACTATTCCCTATGGATACGACTACCCACTCATTAGGGTATTTTATTACTTCGACAACCAGTGCACTTGCGGGGTACACATGCAAGGGGTGTGTCAATCTCATCTTATCAAGAGTCATTGTGTTTACAGATCACTCAGCTCTCCATTATCTCATGAACAAGGTTGATGTGAAACCGAGGTTGATTCGGTAGATATTACTCCTGCAAGAGTTTGATATGGAGATAAAGGACAAGAAATGGATTGAAAACATATTAGCGGATCACTTGTCTCGGTTAGAGGGCAGTATTGGGCAAGAGTCATCAGGCAAGGAGGTTAATAATTCCTTCCCCGAGGAACACTTGTACTCAATCCAGAACTCGGCATCATCAGATGATACGCCATGGTTTGTAGACTTTGTCAATTACTTGTCAGGGAAGGTTCTTAAACAAGGGCTTACATTCCAACAAAAGAAGAAGTTTTTTAGTGACTTGAAGAATTACTTCTGGGATGATCCATTCCTTTTCCGTATCTGTGCAGACCATGTAGTTCGAAGATGTGTATCAATGGAGGAAGGATGGGATATCCTTGCTCATTGTCATTCGGGACCTGTTGGAGGCCATTATGGATCAAGGGGAACTACATAAATGGTTTTAGCTATGGGATTTTATTGGCCGACTCTCTTCCAGGATGCACACCAGTTTGTTCTTCTATGTGATAATTGTCAGAAGGCAGGAAATTTATCTCGGCGGGATGAGATGCCTCAGAACCCTATGCAATTTTTTGAGGTATTCGATGTCTGGGGCATTGACTTCATGGGGCCATTTCCGAAGTCCAATGGGAACCAATACATATTAGTGGCGGTTGACTATGTCTCTAAATGGGTTGAAGCTTAAGCATTGCCAACCAATGATGCTAGAACTGTGGTAAAATTTTTGAAGAAGTTGTTTACTAGGTTTGGAACTCCAAGAATCATCATTAGTGATCAAGGGACCCATTTTTGCAACACCTAATTAGAATAAGTGTTGAAGCGTTATGGTGTACATCACTGCCTTGCCACTCCGTATCATCCACAAACGAGTGGTCAAGTGGAAGTCATAAATAGAGAACTCAAGAGAATCTTGACGAAGTCTGTGGAGCAAGGGAAGCGGGATTGGTCTGAGCGTTTGGATGATATACTCTGTGCTCATCGAACAACATACAAACTCCAATAGGAACTACCCCGTATAATTTGGTCTATGGAAAGTCATGTCATCTACCAGTGGAGCTTGAACATAAAGCATACTGGGCAATCGAGGCCATGAACTTTGATTTGAGAAAAGCCGGTGAACAAAGGCTGCTTCATCTTAATAAGCTTGATGAATGGAGGTTGAAAGCATATAAGAATGCTAGAATTTACAAGGAAAAGATTCGAAAGTGGCATGACAAGAATATCAAGTTACCCAAGGAGTTCAAAGTGGGTGACCAAGTGTTACTATTCAATTCTTAGTTGCGACTCTTCCCAGAAAACTAAAGTGTAGATGGTTTGGCCCGTACACAGTCACTCAAGTCTTACCTCATGGGGTAATTGAGATCACTCATCCGGAGAAGGGTACATTCAAAGTAAATGAGCATCGGTTGAAGCCATACTTTGGTGGCGAGGTGTGTAACAATGACAAGAAGGTATTCTTTTCTCAACCGCTGTAAGGTAAGGGCAGGTACATCAAGCTTAGTAACCTCAAACAAGTGCTGCTTGCGAGGCAACCCAAGGTTTTACAACTTTCCTAGGAGTTAGTTTAGTTCTAGTGTGAATAAGAGTCTTCGTTTTAGTGTCCTGATTTTTAAATGCATGTGCTGAGATTTTTTGTGTGGATTATTGATGTTTCCGTGTGCCTAAATGTTGATAGATGAAGTTTGAGTTGGTTAAGCATGTTTTCTATGGTCTTTGGTCATGTTTTGATGGTTTACACAAGCTCCAAGTATTATATTTGTGTTTCTGAACTTTTTTGCAGAGTCTCTGAATTTTCTAAGTAAACCAGAGAAAACACATGGCCGTGTGGAATTTCCACACAGGTGTGTATTACCAATTAGGGCTTAACCAGAGAGGACACAGGGGCGTGACCTAGCCCCTGTGAAAAACTTCAGAAGGGGCACACGGCCGTGTGGAATTTCTACACGGCCGTGTGAAATCTTGCAGAACTTAAAGTCTCTGTCCAGAGAGTCCACAGTAGCGTGTGGGTGCCCCTATGAATGCCCATGTCTTAAATCACACGGCCGTGTGGAAATCTACCGAGAGTCCCTGATAAGTGCTCGTGTTATAGTAATGCGAAGTGTTATTATCTTGCAATGAGCATTGATTTAATAAGACTTTATCACTAAAAAGTGTGCATTCGTTTACTTTTGTGCATTGTAGTTTTGTGAAGATAAATTGGAGAAAAGAAACGAAGTTAGATCGTGTTCGCCGTCGTTGGGGAAGTTTTTGGACTAAGCAAGGAACAAGGCATGAGCGTAGATTTATGAGTGTGTGCCAACCTCCTTTGGAGGTGCACAAAGGCAGTTGATAAGTGCTCGTGTTATAGTACTGCGAAGTGTTATTATCTTGCAATGAGCATTAATTTAATCAGATTTTATCACTAAAAAGTGTGCAATTGTTTACTTTTGTGCATTGTAGGGTTGTGAAGATAAAATGAAGGAAAGGAACGAAGTTAGGTCGTGTTTAGCATTGTTGGGAAGATTTTCGGACTAAGCAAGGAGTAAGGCATGAGCATAGACTTGTGGGTGTGTGCCAACCTCCTTTGGAGGGGCACAAAGGCAGTCACATTCACAATAAGTCTAACTCATGCCAACAAGGAGAACTTCACCAATTAGGCGATTCGAAGCAATCGACACGATCTACCGTTGATTGTGTGCCCAATTCAATGGCCTCGATAAAGAACGACGAATTCGGGAGCATTTCGGCACAATTAATGTAGCAGTAATGTAGCAAAAATACTGTAAAAAGTTACTATTCACAGTCGGCTGAAAATCAGTTTTCCAGAATTTTCACACGGGCGTGTGGAAATTCCACACAGCTGTGTGAAACCCCGATTTCAGCAAATTTAAAGCCGTGACTCCACATTATAAAAGCCCGATTTGGAGACTTTTTGAGGGAAATCTTTGACCTAATTTTCTCCTCAACTTTGGAGAGGGCGGCTAGGATTTTGGAGAGGACTTCGTGGAGGTTTGGAGCGCGTCATCGGCATCGTCATCGACGTCCGGCGGCCGCACAAGACCACGGCCACACCATATGCAAGGGGGTTTTTCATCTATGTCTTTACTTCTTGTTTTATTATATACATTGATGAACATGTATAGCTCCATGAGGAGCTAAACCCCTTGTGGGTATTCGGACTTGTAAAACTCTAGGGTTATTATGTTTTTTTGACATTGTTATTATGCTTTTCCATTATTGATGAATAAGAATTGAGTTTCGATCTTAATTTTATCTTGCTATTGTTTTCCCTTAGATGTGACACTAGGGTTGAGAGCAATCTAGGTTTTTCTTTGGAGGTGTGACAACTCCTATAGGATTAGACTCTTTAAGATTGAAGAGGGTTGAGAGGGAGAGTTGTGAGGTAGCGATGTACCCCTTTCCCCTCCGGTGTGATTTCTCCCTACCTCCGTTTCCTTGATTTAATAGCGGTCAAGATAGAGTGAAGTGCTAGGTAGATAAACTCCCCTGGGGCTTAGTTATGCGAGTAACGGAGTGAAGGGTTGAAGTGAATCCTATGCACTAGGGCTTAATCTAGACTAGGGTTCTTCCTCCTGGACCAAAGGGTTAGAACTACACATAGGAACAGGTTTAATCACTAGGAGTCCCTAAAACTTAATGCAATCCCACGTAGTGTGAGGTTTAGGTAGATGTACTCCCCTGGGGCTTAATCGTGCGAGCGATAGAGTGAAGGGTTGTTGTGAATCCTAATACCGGGGCATAGTGTTGGGGTTAGTCACGGTTGACCTTAGATTTGGGACCGTGAGTCTAAGGATTTCCTCGACTTAATTAGCATCAATAGGAAGGTATAATAGCATAGTCTTGCACTAGAAGCATAGATCCTAGAGATAACTTGTCCGGATACCCCACTTCATTAATTGTTAAATCCTCTTTAATCTCTTTTCTTGCGATTTCTAATCTTTCACCTTTCTCTATTTAATTTCCTGTCTTTAGTATAATTGTTCTCGCAATTCACACACAAATCGATTACTACTTTTCCGTACTTCGCATAGTTTTAATAGTGAAATCTCGTATTCTAACTCCCTATTCCCTGTGGATTCGACTACCCTCTCACCGGGGTAACTTTTATTACTTCGACAAACCCGTGCACTTTCGGGGATCCTGTCAGCAGTCTTTTTCACAATAAGTCTAGCTCATGTTAACAAGGAGAACTTCGTCAATAAGGAGATTTGAAGCAATCGGCACGGTCTACCGTTGATTTTGTGCCTAATTCAACGGCCTCAATGAAGAACGACAAATTTGGGAGCATTTCGGCACGTTCACTGTAGCAGTGTCTGCCGAAAATTAGCAATTCAGCAATTTCACACGGCCGTGTGGAAATTCCACACGGCCGTGTGAAATCCCGATTTCAGCAAATTTAAAGCCGCGACTTAGCATTATAAAAGTCCATTTTGGAGACTGTTTTTGGATCTTTTTGGCTCACTTCTGACCTAACTTCTAGAGAGGCGCGGCTAGGGTTTGGAGAGCACTTCGTGGAGGTTTGGAGCGCGTCATCGGCATTGTCATCAACGTCTGATGGCCGCACAAGACCACTCCACATAGCAGACAAGGGGGTTTTCATCTATGCATTCAATTTGTGTTCTTATTCTTATTTTGATGGATTTGTATAGCTCTATGAGGAGCTAAACCCCTTGTGGGTATTTGGACTTGTAAACCCTAGGATTATTATGTTTCTTTCACATTACTATTATGCTTTTCCACCATTGATGAATAAAATTGAGTTTCAATCTTAATTTCTTCTTGTTATTGTTTTCCCTTAGCCGTGAAACTAGGGTTGAGGATAATCTAGGTTATCCTTTGGAGGCATGACAACTCCTATAGGATTATACTACTTAGGATTGAAGAGGGTTGAGAGGGTGAGTCGTGATAGAGTTGAGGACAATCTAGGTTATCCTTTGGAGGCTTGACAACTTCCCTTTCCTCTCCGATGTGATTCTCCCTACCTCCATGTTCCATGATTTATTCGCGGTCGAGATAGAGTCAGGTGCTAGGAGAAAAACTCCCCTAGGGCTTAGTTGCGCGAGCAATAGAGTGAAGGGTTGAAGTGAATCTTAGTGCTGGGACTTAATTTTGACTAGGGTTCTTCCACCTGGACCAAAGGGTTAGAACTATACATAGGAACAAGGTTAATCGCTTGGAATCCCTAAAACTTAAAGCAATTCCACATAGTGTGAGACTTAGGTAGATAGACTCCCCTAGGGCTTTGTTGATAGGTCAACGAGTGTCAAGGGTCGTAGTGAAACTTAACGCCGAGGCATAGTGTTGGGGTTAGTCACGGTTGACCTTAGGTTTGGGACCGTGTGTTTAAGGATCTCCTCGACTCAATTGACATCAATAGAAAAGTATAATAGCATTGCCTTGTACTAGAAGCATAAGTCCTAGGGGTAGCTTGTCCGGTTACACATCTTTACTCATTGCTTATCCTACTCTTTTACTCCTACTTGCTCTCTCTCACCTTCCATAATTCTATTTAATTTATGTTTAAATTAGTTTTGTTTACTCTCACTCATTGATTCCTTTCCACACATCACATTAGCTACATAGTGAATACTTGTATCTTAAATCCCTATTCCCTGTGGATACGACTACCCACTCACCAGGGTATTTTATTACTTCGACAACACATGCACTTTCGGGTCCCTGTCAGTCCCCTTCCGTCCCGAGAAAACACAGGGGCGTGTGGCTGCCCCTGTTGGAAAGCTTGTGAATGACACACGGGCGTGTCGATACTTCACATGGCCGTGTGGAACACTAAGTTTTTCTCGTGTGGAACCAGAGAGGCCATAGGGCCGTGTGGATGCCACTGTGGCTGGCCTTGTGTTCTTGGCTAGGTTGGGCACACAGCCGTGTGACATTTTCCAGAGACCTTCTGTGTTTTCCGGAGAGTCCACAGGGGCTTGTGGGTGCCCCTGTGAAGTGCCCATGTCTTGAGGCACACGGCTGTGTGGAATTGTCACACGCACGTGTGGGGTAGTCTAGAGAGCAACGAGAGTGCGCACAGGAGCGTGTGCTAGCCCTTGTGAACCCTAATTTCAAAGGCATACGGCGGTGTGGAATTTCCACATGGCCGTGTGGATTCGTAGAAACTTAAGAACCACGATTTTTCTTTTGCTTTCACTCATGCCTCTTAACCTTTTCACTATAAAATACTCTCTGAACCTCTCTCTCTCACTCTCCCAACCCTCTCTCAGCGTTTAAGAGATTGTTGTCGTCGTTTTCTGGCTGATTTCAGAGTTTTTCTCATTCATACCATTAGTAAAGACGTCAAGTGATAAGTGCCTAAATACATAATGTTTTAGTTATATAATTTGTTTACTTTCATGCAACTTATATTTACTTAGATGACATTTGGTGCTCTTGATGCACTTATTTTCATTTGAGGGCTTCATGGACGGTTATCGCGATGAAGATACATATTGAGTCATTCCGGAGGGAAATGAGGAAGAAAGAAAGTCGTTACACGCTCCGGACGCCAAGGGACACGCGGGATGCTTATACTGAAGCATTTACGCGGCCACTCTGCAGGCCCGCGCAGTGGCCGCATACACCATCTAGAAGCCTGTGCAGCCAGTGTGCTGGGCCGCACACTGGCCGCACACCATGGCCAGAAGCCTGTGCGGTTAGTGCGCAACCCTACACACTAGCTGCATGACACAGCCCGAAGGCTGTGCGGCCACTGTACAGCCCCACACAGTGCCCACATAGCCTCGGGGTATTTAAGCTGCTCTTCAAGGGTTTTGAGGGCCATTCTTGGGCTGTTGGCTCTCATCTGAATTCCACTCTTCATCGGGCCATTTTTTGTCAATCTTGGGGCGAATTCGGTGGGAATTGAAGAAGAGAAGAAGGGAAAAATGTAGAGAAGCATCAAGGGCTCACCGGAGCGGATCTGATGAAGCCTCATCAACATCTTCTAGCCGATATTTCGAGGGGAGTTTCATCATTGATTGTATAATGGCTATTATGTATTCCGAATCCTCTCATTTTTTAATGCCGAACTAGACTCCCAAGGCCACCGGGCTCCCGGTGAACCTTGGGAGGAAACTTTGAATGGATGACATTAGTATTTGTATTTAATTGTGTTTGACTTGTGTTGTTGTCTTTAATCTATCATTTTCATGTTCAACCTACAATGGATGGATTCCGTAGACTTGATTTTGAATTATACTTGTTTGGCGGGATGCTAGCATGTATTAGGTCTTGTGGTGATTAAAGAGGGACTCATTGCACTAATACACCGGAGGTTCTTGGTGTTAGTAGCCTTCCACTAGGTTAGTATTGTTTTAGCCGAGAGTGCGCATTAAAATAACCCTAATCGAGACTCCCCATTCCCAATGAACATCATAGGGGTATCTTCTGGATAGAGGAACCTGTACTAGATTAGGGCTACACTACGGAGGTTCCGAGGTAGTCGACATCCGAGTCTAGTAGGCCAAAACCAAGTCAACTTTATCTTTCGGTTTATTACCGTCATTCGTACTTAGTTTTCTCCTAGGGGGATCCTTGCCCGAGGCCTTCCTCAACTATTGGATTCTTCATCCCCATTTCTGTCCGGATCGCGTTTTGTTTTACTTTTACTTTCTCGATACTTCTTTTATTTTATTTTCAATCTTATAATCATTTCAACCCTGTTTCGTTCGACTAGACAGTGAATCCCAAAAGGAAGTAATAGTAGATCTCGGGCCCCTTGGGAATACGACCCTCTTGTGCGTGCACGAGAGGTTATTACTTAACGACCCATGCACTTGTGGCCGGGTAGTCGCATGCTAGCTTCTTAGCTTGTCGCGTGACGCTTCATCAAGTTTTTGGCGCCGTTGCCGGGGAACTTCTGAGAATACTAGGAAAACTTTTGGATCAATGATCTGGTCACTTCACTTCCATTTATTCTTATTCACCATTTTGTTTTTATTTTGTTCTGTACATACCGACTAATTTGACTTTTCAACCCCTATTTCGCAGGTACTCCTTTACTAGTCCCTACATCAATGGATTCGCATCCGTGTGAACCTGCCTCTTACTATTTAAATCGATGGACTAAGGAAGTTGTTTATGAAATCCACATGGAGTCCGAGTCGGATAGCTCTACAGATGAATTGAAAGAGTTCAAAAGAGTACAACATGACAACATGAAGAGGTTAAAACCGTCCATTGAAGAGCCACCAGAGTTAAAATTAAAGGAATTACACCCGCACCTTGAGTATGTATTTCTTGAGATGAACTCAAGGCTGCCTGTTATTGTGTTGTCCGATCTATCGGCAGAGCAAAAGAGTGAACTTCTGAAGGTGTTGGGAAGACATAACAGAGCCTTAGCTTGGAAAATCTCCGACATCAGGTTAATAAACCCATCTTTCTGCACCCACAAGATCGTAATAGAAGATAACTATAAACCTTCGGTGTTACCACAAGGGACGATAAACCCAAATATGAAAGAGTTAGTAAAAGCTGAAGTCGTTAAGTTATTAGATGCTATTATAATTTACCCAATCTCAGATAGTGCGTGGGTCTGTATCGACACAGGTGGTACTAAAAAAAGGGGGTATGATAGTGGCAACTAATGAAAAGAATGAACTCAATCCTACTTGACAAGTGACTGGTTGGCGGGTCTGTATCGACTACAGTAGGCCCAACGATGACATTCGTAAAGATCACTTCCCTCTACCTTTCATTGATCAGATGCTTGAAAGGTTGCCCGACCATGAGTACTATTGCTTCCTTGATGGTTTCTCTGGGTATTTTCAAATCCCTATAGCCCTGGAGGATCAAGAGAAGACAACCTTCACCTATCCATACAGCACTTTCACTTATCGTAGGATGCCTTTTGGGCTATGCAATGCCCCTGCCACTTTTCAATGATGCATGCTCGCCATCTTTGAAGATATGGTTGAGAGCTCCATGAAAGTCTTCGTGGATGACTTTTTAGTGTATGGTAACTCTTTTGAAGTGTGTTTGAGGAATTTGGAGTGTGTACTAAAAAGATGTGAAGAGACCAACTTAGTTCTGAGTTGGGAGAAATGCCATTTCATGGTAAAAGAGGGAATAGTTCTGGGACATAAGATTTCAAGTGGGGGCATTGAAGTTGATAATGAAAAGATTGCCGCCATTGAGAAGCTTCCCCTTGCGTCATCGGTCAAGGCTATCAGGAGTTTCTTAGGTCATGCCGGTTTTTACAGGAGATTCATTCGAGACTTCTCAAAGATAGCAAAACCATTGACTAAACTCCTTCAAAAAGACATACCATTCAATTTTACCTCGAAATGCCTAACTTCTTTAACTATGCTGAAAAATCAGCTCACTCTTGCACCGATCTTAGTCACTCCAAATGGGGACTACCATTCGAGCTAATGTGTGACGCTAGTGACCATGCTGTGGGGGCAGTATTAGGGCAGAGGAGGAATAATCACTTTCACCCGATTTATTATGCAAGCAAAACTCTCACAGAAGCTCAGGAAAATTACACCACTAATGAAAAAGAACTCCTCGCTGTGGTTTTTACTTTTGACAAATTCATACCATATTTGGTGCTTTCTAAGGTGGTGGTGTACACTGACCATTTGACCCTTCGGTACCTCCTAAGTAAAACTGATGCTAAACCATGCCTAATCCGTTGGGTATTATTGCTTCAGGAGCTTGATTTGGAAATTAAAGATAAACGGGGTGCTGAAAATTTAGCTACAGATTATCTATCTCGATTAGAGAACAACCTACTCATTATCAACAGTGGACATTGAAATTAATGACTCTTTCCCTGAGGAGCAACACTTCCGAGTTCATACGGTACAGGATGAAGAGCCACCTTGGTTTGCAGACATCACTAATTACTTAGCGGCCGGCATCCTTCCCAAATGGTTCAGCTATCAACAAAAGAAGAAATTTTTCTCCGATATTAAGCATCACATTTGGGAAGAACCCTACTTGTTTCGTATCTGTGCTGATCAAATGGTAAGGCGTTGTGTGTCATAGGCAGAAGGGCTGGACATCATAAAACATTGTCATGAAGGACCGACTGGGGGACACTACAGCACCAACCGAACAGCTAAAAAATCCTAGATGCTAGATTCTTCTGGCCTACCATCTTTCAGGATACACAAAAACATGTGCAAGCTTGTGACCATTGCCAAAGAATGGGGAATATTTCATGGCAAGATGAGATACCCTATAATGCTATCCAAGTTTGTGAAGTTTTTGATGTGTGGGAATAGATTTTATGGGGCCATTCCCAAATTCTCGGGGGAATAAGTTCATTTTGGTTGCAGTGGATTATGCTTCCCGTTGGGTGGAAGCTCAGTCGTTACCGTCTAGTGACACTTGAGTTGTTGTGCAATTCTTGAAGAAGTTATTCTCAAGGTTAGGAGTGTCGCGGGCAATCATTAGTGATAGAGGAGCGCATTTTTGCAATTCCAAATTCGCAAAGATTCTAAAAAGATATGGCATCTCTCATTACACATCCACCGCTTACCACCCTACAAACAAGTGGTCAGGCCAAAGTTTCCAATAGGGAGCTCAAAAAAATCCTAGAAAAAAATGTTGCTCATCATCGTAAGGACTAAGCGGATCATTTGGATGATGCATTATTGGAATATTGCACAGCGTTCAAAACACCTACCAAGAGTAGTCCTTATCGATTAGTCCATGGTAAGGCATGCCACCTGCTAGTAGAGCTTGAGAACAAGGCTTAATGGGCAACCAAATTCTTAAATTTTGATTGCAACTTGGTTGGGGAGAAGAGGAAAATGCAATTAAATAAACTTGACGAATGGTGGGTGCTGGCGCATGAGAATTTGAAATTATACAAGGACAAGGTGAAGCAGTACCATGATAAAAATGTTAAGCAGGGGAAGAAATTTGAGGAAGGAGATCAAGTATTGCTCTACAACGTCCGACTAAGGTTATTTCCGGGGAAGCTTAAGTCACGATGGTTAGGACCATACACTGTCAATAATGTTTCGTCCCAAGGAGTAATTGAAATTCTTCATCCAGAATAGGTCAGTTCAAGGTAAACGGACATCGCCTCAAACCATATTTTGGTAAGAGTTCAACACTTCTCGACACATCAGGTAAAATCTTTCCTTTTGACCCATACTAACTCTGTAGCACCCGAACGTTAGGCTCGTGATGCTACACAAGCGCTTTTGGGAGGCAATCGAAAATTTTTACATTTTCGTACTCGTTTATTTTCGTATTTTAGTTACACTTGTGTTGTGATCGTACTGTGAGCTCTTTTCCCCTTTCGTTCTTTTTGTTTCGTAGTTTATGTATCATCGGTCCTTTTTCTTTTTGGTAAACTTTGTTGTGTTTTAGTTTTAAAAGCTTGTACTAGATGCCCAAAGTGAGCTTATGACTTATCTGCATAGTTGTTTGCTTGTTTTGGTAGGTGAGAACTGGTTTTCACGCACTATCATGGCATGTGTGCGACCACTGTGCGGCCCCGCACAGTGGCCGCACAACATTACCAGAACCGTGTGCGGCTGGTGTGCAATCCCGCACACTACCCTTGCACACCTCTGCCAGAACCATGTGCGCCTGGTGTGCAGCCCTGCACACCACCCGCACACCTTTGGCACAGAGCACACCAACTCCGATTTTCTTCCTGCTCTTGAAGTATCTTATTTTTATCCTTCGTCTCTTGACCGGTTTACCATTCACATTTTTTTCTTCTCTTTCTTTTGAGCTCACTAAACATGCGCACCGGAGGTGGCTCCGGCGCGGTGGGTGGTGCCTGTGTCTCTGTATCTGTCGGGGGTGGCTCTAACGCTGCCTGTGACCCCTCGGCCTGATCTGTCTGGGGAATGATCCATGTATATGTCCCCGATCCTGCTCTGCAGATCAACCCCATCTTGCTTGGTCCGAGAACTCCTCAACAATGGCGAACATAACCTATTCTTGCTTCTTTTTCTCTAAATCTTCTCCACAACCCTAGAATGCACGAAAGAACACAAATACACACTAATTAGTGATTAAATCTGAGAAAAGTAATGCTCAATGTAAGATAATAATACTTCGTATTACTATAACACAAGCACTTATCAGCTCCTCATGGAGCTATACATGTTCATCAATGTATGAAATAAAACACAAAGTAAAGACATAGATGAAAACCCTCTTGCGTATGGTGTGGCCGTGGTCTTGTGCAGCCGCCGGACGTCGGTGACGATGCCGATGACGCGCTCTAAACCTCCAGGAAGTCCTCTCCAAAACTCTAGCCGCACTGCCAGAAGTTGGGGAGAAGAATAGGTCAAAAGATGTCTCAAAAAGTCTCCAAATCAGGCTTTTATAATGTGGAGTCGCGGCTTTAAATTTGCTGAAACACTCCTGGATTCATCGTTCTTCATCGAGGCCGTTGAATTGGGCACACAATCAACGGTAGATCGTGCCGATTGCTTCGAATCGCCTAATTGGTGAAGTTCTCATTATTGGCATGAGTTAGACTTATTGTGAATGTGACTGCCTTTGTGCCCCTCCAAAGGAGGTTGGCACACACTCACAAGTCTATGCTCACGCCTTGCTCCTTGCTTGGTCCGAAAATCTTCCCAACAATGCCAAACACGACCTAACTTCGTTCCTTTCCTTCATTTTATCTTCACAACCCTACAGTGCACAAAAGTAAACAATTGCACACTTTTTAGTGATAAAATCTGATTAAATTAATGCTCATAGCAAGATAATAACACTTCGCATTACTATAACACGAGCACTTATCAAACAATAACGGACATTGTCCGATTTTGCTAAACCCGCAGTCATGGGGACCCAATCGATCATTGTGAGGCCCCCAATCACGGCAATGAATTTTGAGTTGAAGCCGTCGTTCATACAGATGTTGCAACAGTCCGCACAATTCAATGGGCTGGCCGATGAAGATCCCAACAGTCATATAGAGGATTTCCTTGAAGTGTGTGACATGTTGAAGATTAATGGAGTAACGGACGACGCAATTCGTTTGAGAGCCTTCCCATTTTCATTGAAGAGAAAAAGCAAGACATTGGCTTCATTTATTACCGAGAGCATCCATCACTACGTGGGAGGAGATGGCCGAGGCATTCTTGGCTAGATACTTTCCGCCCGGGAAATCTGCAAGGCTTCGGAATGAAATATCATCCTTCGTGCAAATGGAATTGGAGTCTCTATTTGAGACATGGGATAGGTTCAAGGAGCTCCTTCGCAAGTGTTCACAACATGGATTTCCCGAGTGGATGATCATTCAAACCTTCTACAACAGGTTAAATCCGAGTACCAAGCAACTCTTAGATGCGGCGGCCGGAGGGACACTAGGAAGCAAGACTCCTAGTGAAGCCCGGCACCTTGTAGAGGAGATGGCTATGAATAGCTATCAATGGAATTCAAGGGACAGAAAGAAGGTTGCCCGAATTCATGAAGTTGACGAGGTTACATCATTGGCCGCACAAGTAGAGTCACTAAGTAGGAAGCTTGATGCTTTAGCTTCACCAAGAGTTGCGGCCATCACTACATGTAATGCTTGTGGGGGAGGTCACGCTTCGAGTGATTGTCCTATTGCTATTGGAGATACTAGTGCGGTGGAGCAGGCTGATTTTGTTGATAATGCTTATAGAGGACAAGGCCAAGGCAACCCGCACAGTGGAACATACAGTCCGGGGTGGAAGAACCACCCAAATTTCTCTTGGAGCAATCAAGGGAAGTCACAACAGAAAAATAATGCACCACCGGGATTTCAAGGCTAACAAGCTCTGAACTTAGAAAGCCGAGTGACCGGGCTAGAAGGAAAGATGACCGACCTTGAGAGAGCACTGACACGGTTTGTTTCTTCGTTGGATGCTAGATTTCAGTCGGTGGAGGCTACTCTTCGTAATCACACCGCCTCTCTACACAATTTGGAAAATCAAGTGGGGCAAATTGCGAAGACATTGGCGGAAAGGCCTCAAGGTAGCTTGCCTAGCAATACGGAGACTAACCCAAGGGAGCAACTAAAGGCAATCACCTTGAGGAGTGGGAAAGAGGTTGAGAGAACTCTCCCTCTAGAGAAGACAAAAGAAGCACCCGAAGTGGAAGAAGTAGGGGAAGAAGCACCAAAAGAGAAAGAGGTGGCACCACCACCCTACAAACCAAGGATTCCCTACCCTTCAAGGTTGAAGAATGACCAAGACAATGAGCAATACAAGAAATTCTTGGGCATCTTCAAACAATTGCACATCAATATACCATTCGCTGAAGCATTAGCCCAAATGCCCAAGTATGCGAAGTTTCTAAAGGACCTCTTAACAATTAAGAGCAAGTTCGAGGAGAGTGCAGCTGTAGTTCTCGATGCTAATTGCTCGGCGTCTTACAAAAGAACATGCCAAGTAAGAGGAAAGATCCTGGGAGTTTCATCATACCTTGCAACATCGGCAACTTGGGTGAAGAGATGGCATTGGCCGATTCCGGGGCAAGTATCAACGTCATGCCCTACACATTCTTCCAAAAGCTAGGCTTGCGCGAGCCTAGACCGACTCGGATGACACTTCAACTCGCGGATCGATCGGTGAGGCATCCGAGGGGTATTGTGGAAGATGTGTTAGTGAAGGTAGACAAGTACATCTTCCCGGTGGACTTTGTTGTGCTTGATTCTTGGAAGGCCGTTCTTGCGCACTTCCAAAGCTTTGATAGACATGGACGATGGAGAGCTCACACTCAGAGTCGGAGATGACAAGCTCACTTATCGCCTCGCTGAAGCCATGAGACATTCTCTTGACTTCGATGACAATCTTTATTATCTTGATGTTACTGATGATTGCATTGATGAATATGTGTAGGAAATGTTAAACCCGGATCCATATGAAGGGTAGCCGGACCAAGACTTGGAGATACAAGAAGAAGAAGTACTTGCACTTGGTCTAGTCAAGATAGACATCAAGATGGAGAAGGAGCGTATGAAGAAGATGCTTTGGAGGATGAAGAGGTCGAAAAGACGCCACAAGAAGAACCCCAACAAGAAAGGGGATGAGCATTCACGAAGTAAGGGTGTTACACCCTCTTGTGGTAACAAATTCGACAACTCTCACTCTACTCTACAAAGACTATGTAATGCATGTTTTCAGGTTGTAGAGAAGAGGGCAACCTTCATTCATGAACCTTCGTAAGGTAAGATCAGGTACATCAAGCTCAGTGACATTAAACAAGCGCTACTTGGGAGGCAACCCAAGGTTTTACAGTTTTTCTAGGAGTTAGTTTCGTTTTAGTCTGAATAAAAGTCTTAGTTTTGGTGTCCTAATTTTCATGTACTTATGCTGTGATTTCCATTGTGGATTATTGACGTTTTCGTGTGCCTTAATGTTAATTGATGAAGTTAAGTCGGTTGAGTGTGTTTTCTATGTTCTCTGGCCATGTTTTCATGATTTGTACAGGCTCTAAGCGTCTTAAAAGAGTTTCTGAATTTTTTTCTGAGTGTCTGTAAATTTTTCTAAGTAAACCAGAGAAAACACACGGCCGTGTGGAATTAACACACGAAAGTGTGTTACCAATTAGAGCTCAACCAGTGAGGGCACAGGGGCGTGCCTATGCCCCTGTGAACAACCTCAGAAGGGGCACACGGCCGTGTGTAAATTCTACATGGCCGTGTGGAAATTCGCAGAACTTAAACTTTTTTCCAGAGAGTCCACAGGCCCGTGTGAGTGCCCCTGTGAGTGCCACTCCGTGTGAAACTCTGTAGAGAAAAACCCCTTCTTCCCGAGAATACACAGGGGCGTGTGGGTGCCACTATGGGGGAGCTTGTGAAAGGCACACGACCGTGTGGATTATTCACACGGCCGTGTGAAATACTTAGCGTTTTCTTGGGCAAGTCAGAGAAACCACAGGGGCGTGTGTTGGCCCCTGTGGCCGGCCTTGCGTGTTGGCCAGATGGGGCACACGGCCGTGTGGAATTAACACACGGCCGTATGAAAATTTTCAGAGACCTTCTGTATTTTCCCGTGAATCCACAGTGTCGTGTGGGGGCCCCTATGGATCCCCCTGTGAAGGCACACGGCCGTGTGGATTGTTCACATGGCCGTGTGGATTGTTCACAGAATGCACATTGGGGCGTGTTATGGCCCCTATGAACCCTAATTTTAGAGGCACACGGCCATGTGGAATTTCCACACGGCCGTGTGATTTCCCAGAATGTCAAAAGCCGCACAATTTCTTTAAGTTTTCACTTGTGCCTCTTGACATTTTCATTCTAAACTCTTCTCTACCCTCTCCATTACTTTCCCGACCGTCTCAGAGGATTTGTGAGGTGTTATTGGAGTTTTTCCGGGCGATTTTAAAACATTTCTTCATCCATTTCGTCGCTAAGGACTTCAAGCCTTGTTCTTCGTTAATTCTTAATTTGATTCATTCTATTGGATGATTTCGCTTGTTTTAAATGCTTATGATGTTTGCGAACATGTTTTAGATGAATATAGAATGAATTTAGTTGTAAATTTTGGAATTGTAGTCCCACGGCCGTGATGCTCTGTCCGCCAGAAGCTCCACACGGCCGTGTGGATTTCTGCAGAATGAGTTTCTGAACTGATTTTTAAAATTTTCTTTTGCAATTTTGCAGATATGGCTTCTAGGTCTAAGAAATCGGCCAGTAAGCGTCCTCTCGAGCCTACACCCCATCCAGAGGAGACTGAGTTTAGAATACCTGAGCACCAGACCAGGTTGGAGCGGTTATCTACACTGTGGTTTGGCTAGTCACGATACCCTGACTTGAGCATTGTTAGAGGGATTCAGGGGGTTGACAGCATTGCCGACGAGGTGGAGGAGCTACTCTCGGTGGGTAGTTGGAAGAGATTACTGAGGATCAGAGATCCAGCCATTCGAGGAGTGACACTTGAGTTCTTGGCCTCGTTCGAGTTCGACAGATCATACAGAGACTTCTCTACTCCTAACGCGATTCAGTTCAGGGTATTAGGACAACATTTTAGCCTCAGCATGACCCAGTTTTCGATCCATATGGGGTTATATGATGCCACCTATACACAGACAGAGGAATATGAGGGTCTTCCTACCGACTACCCGGGTAGTCTTACTCCGCAGAGGGCCTACAGGGATTTGTGCGGAGAGGGCCGGTATGAGCCAGGAGTCACGAAGGCCACGTGCAACATTTGGGGCAGATTTTGATGAGCAAGAATCTGAAGTAGATGTTGAAGGAGAAATTTCAGCCTGCATTGAATCAGTTTCATCAATTAAAGGGTTGAAATCCGATGTTCCAGAGAATGCTTTGGACAATGGACAAGAGATTGAAGGAGAGGACAACCTTACAGGATTCGAGGACATCGAGCAAAAACAAGCAAATCGGTTGCGTCCATCAGTGGAAGATCCTCCAGATTTAGAACTTAAAGCACTACCCAACCATTTGGAGTACGCTTTCCTTGCCTATGGATCGAAATTACCAGTAATCATTTCCTCGAATCTGTCCAATAAGCAGAAAGAACAATTGGTTAACATGTTAAAGTTGAACAAGACGGCCATAGCTTGGAAAATTTCAGATATTAAGGGAATTAACCCATCTTTTTGTACTCACAAGATTCTGATGGAGGACAACTAAAAAACAGTAATTCAACCACAACGAAGATTGAACCCAAACATGAAGGAGGTAGTGAAAGCAGAAGTGGTAAAGTTACTTGATGCCGGCATCATTTACCCCATCTCAGATAGTGCTTGGGTGAGCCCAACACAAGTAGTGCCAAAAAAGGGTGGTATGACAGTAGTAAAGAATGAGCAGAACGAGTTGATACCTACAAGAACGGTAACAGGATGGCGGGTTTGCATAGACTACCGAAGATTGAATGATGCCACAAGAAAAGATCATTTTCCATTGCCATTCATTGACCAAATGTTGGAACGTCTAGCTGGTCACGAATTTTATTGCTTCTTAGATGGCATGTTGGGGTACTTCCAAATTCCGATTTCTCCTGAAGACCAAGAAAAGACTACTTTTACTTGTCCTTTTGGCACTTTTGCATATAGAAGAATGCCTTTCGGACTTTGCAACCCACCAGCTACTTTCCAAAGATGCATGACGGCAATTTTTGATGATTTGTTGGAAGATGTGATGGAAGTATTCATGGATGATTTCTCAGTTTTTGGGGATTCATTCGAAGTATGTTTGAGGAATCTTGAGAAGGTGCTTATGAGATGTGAAGAGACAAACTTGGCTTTAAATTGGGAGAAATGTCATTTCATGGTCCAAGAAGGGATTGTACTTGGTCACAAAATTTCTAACAAGGGAATTGAGGTAGATAGAGCTAAAATTGAAACTATTGAGAAATTACCTCCTCCTACAAATGTTAAAGGAATTCGGAGTTTCTTGGGACACGCGGGGTTTTATCGCCGTTTTATCAAAGATTTTTCTAAGAGAACTCCACCATTAACCAAGTTGTTAGAAAAGGATGCACCATTTTATTTTGATGAAGAGTGCTTGGTTGCTTTCAAATCGTTAAAGGAAAAACTTACACAAGCACCTATCCTTATTTCGCCGGATTGGAGTCGTCCATTTGAACTTATGTGTGATGTAAGTGACTACGCCGTGGGGGCAGTTTTGGGCCAAAGAAAGGATAAACATTTTCAGCCAATCTACTATGCTAGCAAGAGTTTGACAAGCGCTCAAGAGAACTACACCACAACTGAAAAAGAATTATTAGCTGTAGTATTTGTATTTGACAAATTCAGATCATATCTCATCTTGTCACAAGTGGTTGTTTTCATGGACCATTCAGCACTACGGTATCTAATGAATAAATCCGATCCAAAGCCTAGGCTAATCCGTTGGGTCTTACTTTTGCAGGAATTTGATGTGGAAATCAAGGATAAGAGGGGAGCTGAAAATGTAGCTGCAGACCATCTCTCTCGCCTTGAAGGTTTAGATGAGGAAGATTCATGGAAAACAGAAATTAATGATTCATTTCCAGAAGAACATTTGTATAAATTGCAGGAAACTTCAGAATCAGGCACAACACCATGGTTTGCTGATTTTGCAAACTACCTTTCTGGGAAAATTCTCCCCAAGGAACTTACATTCCAACAAAAGAAGAAATTCTTTTCTGATTTGAAGCATTTCTCTTGGGAGGACCCATTTCTGTTCCGAATGTGTGCAGATCACATAGTGCGAAGATGTGTTTCACGAGAAGAAGGCTGGGATGTTCTCCGTCATTGTCATTCAGGACCAGTTGGAGGGCATTATTCTTCGAACAGGACAGCTGAGAAGGTCTTAGCTGCTGGTTTCTATTGGCCAACTATTTTCCAAGACGCTCGGCAGTTTGTGCAAAAGTGTGATCAATGTCAACGAGCAGGAAATCTTTCTAGGCGTGATGAAATGCCGCAGAATCCAATTCAGTTTTGCGAGGTTTTCGATGTGTGGGGTATCGATTTCATGGGGTCATTTCCAAGTTCTAATGGGAATCGTTATATTTTGGTCGCTGTGGATTATGTATCTAAGTGGGTGGAGGCTCAAGCTCTCCCCACAAATGATGCCAGAACTGTAGTATGATTCCTCAAAAAGTTATTCACTCGTTTTGGGGCTCCAAGGCTCATCATAAGTGATAGAGGGACTCACTTTTGCAATTCTCAACTTGAGAAAATTCTGAAAAGATATGGTGTAAATCATAGGCTTGCTACTCCGTATCATCCACAAACAAGTGGACAAGTTGAAGTAACCAACCGGGAATTAAAAAGGATTCTATCCAAATCAGTGGAACACAACCGGAAGGATTGGTCGGAGAGGTTAGATGACGCATTATGGGCACACCGTACAGCATACAAAACGCCGGTCGGTACTACACCGTACAATTTGGTTTATGGTAAAGCATGCCATTTGCCGGTGGAACTCGAGCATAAGGCATATTGGGCAATCAAGGCAATGAATTTCAACCTTGGGCAAGCCGGAGAACAAAGGAAAATTCAATTAAATGAACTAGATGAATGGAGATTGAGAGCTTATGAGAATGCAAGAATTTATAAGGAGAGAATGCGTCAATGGCATGATAAACATATAAAGTTGAACAAATACTTCAAGGTAGGTGTCCAAGTGCTACTTTTCAACTCCCGACTGAAATTGTTTCCGGGAAAATTAACATCAAGGTGGTCAGGTCCATATCAGATCACTCAGGTATCCCCTTATGGCGCTATTGAAATCACACATCCAGAAAAGGGGACATTCAAGGTAAATGGACATAGGTTGAAACTTTACTATGAAGGCTTAACACCAAATGTAGGAAAAGAAATCCTTCATTTACATGAGCCACCATGAGGTAAGAACAGGTACGTCAAGCTTAGTGACGTTAAACAAGCGCTCCTTGGGAGGCAACCCAAGTTTTTACTTGTTTTCTAGTTAGTTTTTAAATTCTGTAGTAATAAATTCATGAGTGTGCGTTTTGATGAAATTTTTCGTGGTGCTGAGTTTTCATGAACAATTTTTGGTGATTATAAGTGTTTTTCATATATTGGGCATGATTCGGGTTTTAATTCATGATAATTGTTGAAGAAATGGGCGAATTTTGAAGTTTGGAGAGCCGCGTGGACTGTCTGCAGAAATTTTACAGCTCACGTGGTCGCGTGAAATTTTCACGCGACCGTGTACAGTACCCACGCGGGGGTGTGGGATTTCCACACCCCCATGTGGCTTATATAAGGACTTGAAGAGCCACTATTCATCATCCTTGACATTGAGCCCTTCATTTCCTCACACTTCCCCTCTCCAAATTTCTCATCCATAAGGTTTCAAAATCATTTTTCTTCAACTCTTTGGGGATTCAAAAAGGTTTTGCCGGCATTTGCATCAAGTTTCATACATTGATTCGCATCGGTAAGGTTTCTTCCCTTCCTTTCATGCCCTAGTTCTCAATTTCCATTTCCATGGTGTTCTTTACTTTCCTAGACTTGATTTTGCATGGTTAATGTTGTGAAAACACTTAGAAAACTTAGGAGAGAGTTGTTAAGGGTTGTTGGAGGTCATCCATGGCCAAAGGGGCCACGGATGACCGCCCACGCGGTCGCGTGGACCAGCCCACGCGACCGCGTGGGCTGGCGCTGGACATAAGCAACCGGCCACGCGACCGCGTGGCTGGCACGCGGTCGCGTGGCACTCGGCCGAGGACCAACTCTCTGTCTGTGACCACGCGATCGCGTGGCTCAGGCTACGCGACCGCGTGGCCTGCCGAGATTGCCAACCAATTACCCACGCGACCGCGTGGCTGGCCCACGCGGTTGCGTGAGATTTCTGCCGAGCAAACACGCGCCCACGCGGGCGCGTGAGCATTCCACGCGCCCACGTGGGCTGGGAACACAATTTTCTTTTGCTGTTTTCACACTTTGCACGCAGATTTCCTCCTGCACTCATTGAAATTATGCTGAACTGATTTATTTTGTGTTTTCTTGCAGGAATGGCACCTAGGAAAAAGAAAGTGGCCCATAAACGCCCTCGTCACGACAGGGAGTCGACACCACCACCTAAGGTTGAGTTTGTCGATCCTACACATAGGCATAGGTACGAGCGTCTGCAGGGACTTAAGATTGGACAGTCGCGTTACATTTGCTTTGAGACGCTCGACGCTATTGGCCTTTCAGAGGAGGTTCGCGGATTGATACAGGTTGGGGGTTGGGACCGACTCCTATCTATTTCTGAGCCCGTCCGACGAGATGTTACTTTGGAGGTTCTATCGACTTTTTCCTTTGATCGTGAGCGACCAGACGCGAGCTTATATGTAGAGAACGTCATCCGATTCAGAGTTTTTGGTCAACATCACGAGATGTCACTGACACAGTTTGCGATATTACTTCAGTTATATGATCAGGATTATGTGGACACTTTAGAGTACCGAGAGCTTTTGACTGACTTCCCCCCTGATATTACTTTGAGCCAGGTATTCCATGACTTATGCGGCGGTGCTCGGTATGTTCCAGGTCAGTCAAAGGGTTCTTTTCTTATACGTCACGCGCATAGATATATACATGTTGTTCTCAGCAGATCGATCACAGGACGGGGAGATGGTACAGGTGCATTGAGCCGTACAGATTTACTTTACCTGTATTCCATGACTCAGCGTGTTCCCATACATCTCGGATACGTCATCGCAGACTTCTTTCGACATCAGAGTCAGTATTTACGTATTGGCGTGCTATTTGTGGGACCGTATATAACTCGACTTATGTTACGGATGCGTCTCATACGTTCGGTCATAGGCGAGCAGAGAGTCAGTAGTCCGTCACCTTTGGGACTAGTCACTCTCCGACTGATGGGAGTAGTGCGACGTACAGCATCAGATGGATATGCATTGGTAGAAGTGTCATCCGACGATGACGAGTCTGCTGAGACTCCAGACGCACCACCTCCTGCAGAGCCCACAGCCATTCCAGCAGCACCGATTTCATCAGTGGATCCTAGTACATCCTCAGATCGAGTACATGAGCGACTGGCTCGACTCGAAGCTGTCGTCGCCACCATCCTCGAGAACCAGGCGCGGATCATGCAGCGCCTTGACCAGATTCAGCAGACTCTGGACGCTGATACTGAGTCAGATACCCCAGCGACACCAGCAGCACCACCAGATGCCGATGCTTGAGGCGTTTTCACTCATGGGATTCTCTTTTAGTTTTCGTTTTTCATTTTACTTGCATTATCTTATTTTGTGGACTTATATACTCAGAAAGGTTATGCCTTCTGAGAGTTATCTTCATATTTTAGTTTTTGTTGCGAGTTTAAGTTTCAGTGTTATATCTTTATGAACTCGTATATTTTTATATTTTATTGAGCTTCACTGAACCCCTTAAATCCGTGCAGATGGCCTTGAGAGTGATGATGATGAATTTTTTCATACACACAACCATGTGACATGGTTGTGCAAGCTTCACAACCCGTGGACCAACAACACATCTTCAAGTTAGCTTCACTAATCGATAAATAAGGAATTCAGGGGAGTGTTGTTTTAATTGCATCTTTACCCACATCATGTTTTTATTGCTTATATTTTTATTGTGCTTACATGTGTACATTGAGGGCAATGTACATCTTAAGTGTGGGGGAGGGTTCACCTTATACATGGCCTTTACTTGTGTTCTAATGGTCATGCTCATGTTGCCCATGAAGGTTCACTTTAGGGTTGAGAGTTTAATTCTTAATTTTTGGAGATTGCAAACATTAGGTTTTATCATGCTCTAGTTTTTATCCAATTTTCTTGAAATTTGGGTCTGATTGCTCTTTAATGCACTTCTCTCACTCATTAAACCTGTGGAAACTTACTCTAGTTCATTATTGTGGGATTATCTAGTGTTAGTTTGATTCGAGTTTATTTGAAAAAAAAAAACAGAAAATTCAGAATTTTAGTTTGTTTGTATATAGGGGGTGGAAAGAGCTACCACCTATGTTGTATGAAGCTACTCTCATAAGTCAGATACTTGTTATGCCCTAATGAGAGAAAGAGCTATCTCATAGGATGTGTGAAAGCTACCACCTTCGGTAGAAAGAGCTACCACCTCAAAAGTGTGAAAGCCACTCGGGAGGCGTCTCGTGAAAGGGCTACCTTAGAGGATGTGTGAAGCTACTATCTTTTCTTTTTGTGCATAAATAAGTTCCATTATTAATAAGAACTTTGAGTAGTGGATATAGTGTTGACATGAGTTGAGTTTTCACACACACACGTTTTCGGACTTTAGTACTTTCATTTTTGATTGGATTATTTGCTAGAGTACTGATTGTTTCATCTATTGTTTGTTTTTCTCCATGATTTTAGAATTTTATTCTTGTACCCTCTTGGTGAACCTAAGGCCAAGCACTTCTCTTTGCTTTTCATGAGTTTATGGTTAATTTTGCTTGAGGACAAGCAAAGACTTAAGTGTCGGGGAGTTTGATAAGTGCTTGAATATACATGTTTTACCGACTTGTTTTACATACATTGAGCATCATTTTACCATTGATTATGTCTCATAAAGTGTATTTTGGTGTTCTTTAATGCAATCAGGTTGTGGAAGTGTTAAAGGAGGAAAAGGAAGCAAAGATGGGTTATAAAGACGTATTGTTGGGAGCTTTTGTACAACACAAGTATCAAGGCACAAGAGGGGATCATGCACATGAGTGTGTGTGCCAACTTCCTGAAGAATTCAAGATGATTTGTGTGATGGAAGGGCACAAAGGCAGTCACACCTTCATGTCCCAACTTGTGTGAAGGTAGTTAAAGCTCTCAAATGATGATTCGAAGAAGGAGAAGTCTTATAACTCACCACATGGACGTGTGCCCGACCATGTGGCCTCAAGATGAGAGAGTTTGGATCATGGTTATGAAGAATACTGTAGCAAAACACTGTTCACATGACCGCGTGGGAATTCTGCAGCCCACGCGATCGCGTGGGATCTCACTCGGTCGTGTGAAGACACGCGGCTGGCACGTTTTCAGGTTTATAAATACCCCGATTTGCCGATTTTAAAAGGACTTTTTGCGCACGTTTGAAGAAAAGAGCGGCTAGGGTTTCAAGGACGAGGACTTTGGCGATATTGGGAGTTGTTCTTCACCAACTTCGATAGATCTTTCGACGAGATAGCATTGGGGAGCCATTGGCGACCTAGCTTCGGAGAAGGTTCCTTCGAGATATTGAACGATTCATCAAGGCCATCATCACGAATTCGAGGGGGTTTATTTTCATGGATTACATTGCTTTTTACTTCATTATCTTTTGCTTTGTAATAAGTCCCATGGAGGGCTAAACCCTAGTAGATACTTGGGCATGTGATCCCTAGGTTTCGATTCATGTATTGACTTTCTTTATGCTTTCTTTTAATTCCAAGTTTATTTGAGTTTTAATCTTGTTTAATAATTTCTTGCATGCCTTATTGATTCGTATGGTTGTTTGGTATGCTTGATTTGTTTCCTTGGTGAGAGAGAGATCTCCATTAGGGATTAGAACATACAAGGTTAAAGAGGGTTGAGAGGGTGAGTCTTGAGATAGAGGAGTGTCCCCTTTTCCCTTCCGATTGAGTGTTTCCTATCTCCGTATTCCCTAAGTTCTATGCAACCATATGGGGTGTGAGGTGTGAGATTGATAGATTTCTCCGCCGGGACCTTTGTAAGGCGTTAGGGATCTTTCATCTAGAAGTAGGGTTAGATCTAATTTTAGGAATCGGTTTCACTCTTAGGTATCCCCAAAACTCATTGCGGTCATATAGGGTATGAGGTGTTGAGATTGAGTGATTTCTCCGCCGGGACCTTGTAGGGGACTAGTATCGGTGGCCTGGAAGCAGGGATTGATTGTTCTTGGATTACCTCGACTCATAGAACTCGGTTTAGAAACATTTAGTTAGTCTTGCACTTCATGATAGAGTCTAGGGGGATCATTGCCCGGGTATCTCATCTTCATTGATTGAGATCTCCTTTACCTTTTCCTTTTATTTGTTTTCTTTCTTGCGATTTTCTTATTTTACACATTACATCCATTGCTCTATATCATTGTTTCGACTAGATAACTAAGAATCAGTCATTACTAGTACTTCCGTTCCCTGTGGATTCGACTACACACTCACCGGGGTAATTATTACTTCGATAACTCGTGCACTTGTGGAACACACACGCAAGGGGCGTGTCAGTCTTGTACGGCCGCCGGACGTCGATGACGATACCGATGATGCACTCCGAACCTCCACAGAGTCCTCTCCGAAACCCTAGCTGTGCTCTCTAGAAGTTGGGAAGAAAGATTGGGAAAAAGATGTGTCAAAAGTCTCCAAATCGGGCTTTTATAATGTTGAATCGCAGCTTTAAAATCGTCCTTATCTGGATTTCACACGGCCGTGTGGAATTTCCACATGCCCGTGTGAAATTTCTGGGTTGCTGAGTTTTGGTCACACGGCCATGTGGAATTTCCACACGCCCGTGTGAACTCTCTGGATTTCTGAATTTCGGCTGAAAGTGAACAGTAGATTACTGTAGTGTTTTGCTACAATACTTGCTACATTGCTGCTACAGTACTCGCCGAAACGCTCCCGAATTCATTGTTCTTCATCGAGGCCATTGAATTGGGCACACAATCAATGGTAGATCGTGCCGATTGCTTCAAATACAGGAGCTCTAAGGGCCTTAAGCCCCCGGTACTATCTCCCCGATCGCTCACTGATTGGCCAAGAATGGCGTGGAGGTACCTATACGAAGCTCGGGTCAAGCATATGGCCTTGGACACCCCTGGCTCGTACTGTCCCCGGCCACATAGTCTACTGTACGCACGCTGTGGGGTCAGGGTACCGAGATAATTTGTGGGAAGCAGCGTGTACTCCTCCGTCTCAGTGAATGCCTCGTTGTATAATGCCATCCGCACTGAGAACTGGGTCATGCTCAAGGCAAAATATCGACCAAGGGCTTGGAACTGAATGGTATCAACATCGGTGAAACTGTCGTACCCCCGGTCAAACTCAAACAAGGAAAGCACCTCGAGCGTGAGCGATCTGGTAGCTGGCTCTCGAACGGACAATAACCTGCTCCAACTCCCTACCGAGAGAAGCTCCTCTACCTCCTCGGCCAAATCTACTCCCCCTGAATGTCTCGCAATAAACTCAAGTCAGGAAACTAGATCTGTCCAAACCTGAGTTCGGATAACCTCTTGAACCGCTCCTAATGTTGGGGTAAAGAGAGATCTATCTGCTCTTGAGGAGGTGAGGGCTTGCGAGGTTGTTTCCCAGCTGCTTTCTCAGCCCTGGCAGACATATATACAAAATTGATAAGAGAAACAATCAAAAACTGTTGAAATGCTCAATCTGCAGAAATCCACACGGCTGTGTGGATCATCGGGCGGACAAAGCCTCACGGCCGTGGAGGCTAAAATTTTGGTTTTACACTCAAATTTGTTCTAATTCCTTCCTAAACATGTTCGCCTATAGTTTAATCATTCAACATAAGTGAAACAACAATAATAAACAAATTAAATCAAGATTTACGAAGGAGAAGAGGGGGAGAGAGCTTACCGACGGTGTGAAGTGTAGAACCTTAAAATTGGCCGGAAACTCAACAAAAACCTCAACAAATTAACAAAAGAGGGTCGGGTGAGTGCGAGAGGGGTTCAGAGAATGATTTGGAGTGGAAAGATCAAGAGGCACGAGTGAATATCAAAAGAAAATCTCGACTTTTGAAGTTCTTGGAATTCACACAGCCGTGTGAAAATTCCACTCGGCCATGTGCCTCTACCATTAGGGTTCACAGGGGCCTGTATACCCCCCTGTGTGCACTCTGGTTGCTCTCTTGGCTACCCCACATGGCCGTGTGCCTTCATAGCGGAGCTCACAGGGGCCGGTACACGCTCCTGTGGATTCACGGGAAACACATAAGGTCGCTAAAAAATATCACACGGCCGTGTGGAAATACACAATTCCACATGGCCGTGTGCCCAACCTGGCCATGAACAAAAGGCCGGCCACAGGGGCACCCACATGCTTCTGTGACTTCTCTGGTTCGTCCCGAGAAACTCTAAGTGTTCCACACGGCTGTGTGAATACTCCACATGGCCGTGTGCCTTTCACAAGCTCTCCCACAGGGGAAGCCGCACGCCCCTGTGTTTTCTCACGATGAAAGGGGACTCTCTGTAGAATTTCACACGGTCGTATGAACAATCCACACGGCCGTGTGCCTTAAGACGTGAAAAATTCACAAAGGCACTAACACGGCCCCTGTGACTCTCGGGAATGAGAGCTCAAGTCTGTAAGATTCTACACGGCCTTGTGCCCCTTAAGAGGTTTTTCACAGGGGCAAGTTCATGCCCTTGTGCCCTCTCTGGTTGAGCCCTAATTGGTAACACATGCCCATGTGGAAATTCCACACGGCCGTGTGTCTTCTCTGGTTTACTTAGAAAAATTCACAGACTCTATAGAAAAATTCAGAAATAAAAATACAATACTTAGAGCCTGTGAAAACTATTAAAACACGACCAGATACCATGGAAAACATGCTCAACCGACTCAAACTTCATCAATTATCGTTTAGGCACCCGAAAACATTGACAATCCACAAAAATATCGCAACATATGCACTAAAAATTTAGGACACCAAAACTAAGACCCTTATTCAAGCTAGAACTAAACTAAATGCTAGGAAAATAGTAAAACCTTTGGTTGCCTGCCAAGAAGGGCTTGTTTAACGTCACTTAGCTTGACGTACCTGCCATATCTTATAGAGGTTCATGAATGAAGGTTGCCCTCTTCCCTACAACCTGATACCATGCAGTACATAACCTTTGTAGAGTAGAGGGAGAGTTGTCGAATTTGTTACCACACAAGGGTGAAACACCCTTACTCCGTAAATGCTCATTGATAAGCGCTCGTGTTATAGTAACGCGAAGTGTTATTATCTTACAATGAACATATCTTTTATCAGATTTTATCACTAAATTGTGTGCGTTTGTGTATTCTTATGCATTGTAGGTTTGTGGAGCTAATTTGGAGATAAAGAACGAAGTTAGATCATGTTCGCCATTGTTGGGAAGTTTTCGGACGAAGCAAGGAACAAGGCACGAGCCTAGACTTGTGAGTGTGTGCCAACCTCTTTTGGAGGGGCACAAAGGCAGTCACATTCACAATAAGTCTAACTTGTGTTGCTTAGGAGAACTTCACCAAGGAGGAGACTTGAAGCAATCGGTACGATTAACAATTGATTATGCGCCCAAATCAATGGCCTCGATGAAGAACAATGGATTCGGGAGCATTTCGGCGAGTACTGTAGTAGCGTTGTAGCTTGTTACTATAGCAAAACACTGTAGCAAGCTACTGTTCACTTTCTGCCGAAATTCAGAAATCCAGAGAGTTCACACGGGCGTGTGGAAATTCCACACGGCCGAGTGTATTAATTTTTCAGCAAGCCAGAAACTTCACACGGGCGTGTGGAAATTTCACACGGCCGTGTGAAGTCCTGATAAGTTCGAATTTAAAGCCGCACTCAACATTATAAAACCCCGATTTGGAGACTTTCAAAACATCTTTTGACCTAAGTTTCTCCCCAACCTCTGGAGAGTGCGGCTAGGGTTTCGGAGAGGACTTCATGGAGGTTTGGAGCGCGTCATCGGCATCGTCACCGACGTCCGGCGGCCGCACAAGACCATGGCCACATCATACGCAATGGGGTTTTCATCAATGTTTTTAATTTTTGCTTTCTTTTATACTTTGATGAACATGTATAGCTCCATGAGGTGCTAAACCCCTCGTGGGTATTCGGACTTGTAAAATCCTAAGATTATTATGTTTCTACACTACACCAAATCAGGCCTTTCGCGGCGTTTATATGGTGGCGTTTCATACAAACGCCGTTATCAAATTCCATTTTGCAGCGTGTTTTTTATAAAACGCCACGAAAGTTGTTTAGCGGGGTAAGATAGAACTTTGGCGGGAATTTGTTTCCCATTAGCGGCGTTTGGTATATTAAACAGCGCGAAAGGGTTTTTCCTTGGCGGCGTCTATCAGAGTAAACGCCGAACAAATTCATTTCCGATACTAAATTATATATAAATCATTTTTGTGGTGGCATTTAACTTTTATAAAGCCGGGCATTACAATGCCATTGTTGGTCTTTGCCGGCTTTATGTACGCGACGTTCAGTAAAATGCCGGGAAAGCATCACGACCTACTTATAAACCTTTGCCCTTTTGCTCTTGTCCAGCGTCTGGTGTTTCCTTGCTGAGCTCTTCCCCATCATCGTTCACACCGATCAGCCGTCCGGAGTTTGCGCTTCGTCCAAGAAAGCATCATCGCCACCATCTTCCCCGTCATTCGGCTAGCATCGTCCACACCGATCAGCCGCCAACTTCCCCGTCGATTGCCAGCGTCTCCCCCATAGATTGCCAGTCCCTTCCCCATCAATCAACCGGCATCATCCTCACTGATCGGCAGGTATCTTCTTATCCGTGACATTGCCACTATGGTTTCATCTAATTTTGTTTCCTAGTTTCCCTAATTTCTTACCATTGAATGTGGCTCCCTTGTAGTGAATCATCAACTGTTGATTTCATATGTACCCTCAAAGAAGGCCCCGTGCGCACTCCTTCCCCATCTTAGATCACTTCGCCTTTCAAGGTACCTTGGATCCCTTCTCTCGTCCTGAATTTCATCTTTTTTTCACTGAATTTCAGTGTACCAATTGAGATCATCTCTAGAACTATTTCAGTGGCTGCAGGCATTTCATTCCAAGCCGATTCCAAGCCCTCAAGGATCACAGAAGTTCAGCTTGACAAGCTCAAGGTACGTCCTCGACCCTCTCTCCTTTATGGGGGGTACCAATTTAATCCTTCATCTTGTGATTTTAATTCTCAAAGTTTTTGTTGTTGGTGGTGTGGTGTTTGATAAGTGCTTGTGTTATAGTATCGCGAAGCATTATTATCTTACATTGAGCATATCTTTTATCAGTTTTTATCACTAAATGGTGTGCATTTGTGTATTCTTGTGCATTGAAGGTTTGTGGAGCTAAATTGGAGAAGAAGAATGAAATTAGGTCGTGTTCGCCGATGTTGGGAAGTTTTCGGACCAAGCACGGAACAAGGCACGAGCTTGGACTTGTGAGTGTGTGCCAACCTCATTTGGAGGGGCACAAAGGCAGTCACATTCACAACAAGTCTAACTCGTGTGGCTTAGTAGAACTTCACCAAGAAGAAGACTTGAAGCAATCGGCATGATCTACCATTGATTGTGTGCCCAATTCAATGGCCTCAATGAAGAACGACGGATTCGGGAGCGTTTTCGGGCGAGTACTGCAGCAGTACTGTAGCTTGCACTGTACCAAAACACTATAGTAAGTTACTGTTCACTTTCGGCCGAAATTCAGAATTCCAGAGAACTCACACGGGTGTGTGGAATTAACACACAGCCGTGTGAATTAATTTTTCAGCAGACAGAAACTTCACACGCCCGTGTGTTAATTCCACACGGCCGTGTGAAGCCCCCGATAAGTCAAATTTTAAAGCCGCGATTCAACATTATAAAAGGTGATTTTGGAGACCTTTTGGGATATCTTTTGACCTATGTTTCTCTTCAACTTGGGGAGTGCGGCTGGGGTTTCGGAGAGGATTTCGTGGAGGTTTAGCGCGCGTCATCGGCATCGTCACCGACGTTCGACGGCCGCACAAGACCACGGCCACACCATACGCAAGGGGGTTTTTCATTGATGTCCTTATTTTGTGCTTTCTTTCGTACATTGATGAACATGTATAGCTCCATGAGGAGCTAAACCCCTTAAGGGTATTCGGACTTGTAAACTCTAGGGCTCTTATGTTTCTTTGACATTGTTATTATGCTTTTCCATTATTGATGAATAAAATTGAGTTTCAATCTTAATTTCATCTTGTTAATGTTTTCTCTTAGATGTGACACTAGGATTGAGAACAGTTTAGGTTGCCTTTTGGAGGTGTGACAACTCCTTAGGCTTAGACTACTTAAGATTGAAGAGGGTTGACACGACCCCTTGCGTGTATACCCCGCAAGTGCACGGGTTGTCGAAGTAATAAAATACCCTGGTGAGTGGGTAGTCGTATCCACAGGGAATAGTGTTTAGAAACAAGCGTTATCACTATCTTAGCTATAAATGGAATCGATGATGAGAGAGGTATATATTTATATAAATGTAAAAGAAAATAAAATAATGCAACAAGAATAATGAGGGTAGGAGAGGTAATCGATATAAAGATGGGGTACCCGGACAAAGCTCCCCCTAAGACTAATGCTTCTAGTGCAAGACTAGTATTATACACTCTAATTGATGTCTAATTGAGTCGAGGATATCCTTAAACACACGGTCCCAAACCTAAGGTCAACCGTGACTAACCCCAACACTATGCCCCGGCATTAGGATTCACTACGACTCTTGACTCTCGTTGACCTGTCAACTAAGCCCTAGAGGAGTATATCTACCTAAGCCTAACACTACGTGGAATTGCTGTAAGCTCTAGGGATTCCTAGTGATAAAACCTGTTCCTATCTGTAGTAGTTCTAACCCTTTGGTCCAGGTGGAAGAACCCTAGTCTAAATTAAGCCCCAGTGCATAGGATTCACGTCACCCCAAAGCCTTGGGGGAGTTTATCTACCTAACACTTCACTCTATTTCGACCGCTAATGAATCAAGGAATCGGAGGTAGGGAGAAATCACACCGGAAGGGAAAGGGGTACATCGCTACCTCACAACTCTCCCTCTCAACCCTCTTCAATCTTAAGTAGTCTAACCCTATAGGAGTTGTCACACCTCCAAAGGGTAACCTAAATTGCTCTCAACCCTAGTGTCACATCTAAGGGAAAACAATAACAAGATGGAATTAAGATTGAAACTCAATAAAAGAACATCAAATTAAGAAAGCATAATAAAAGTCATAGAAACAATATCATCCTAGGGTTTACAAGTCCGAATACCCACTAGGGTTTAGCTCTCCATGGAGCAATACAAAATCAATAAAGAATTTAAGAACATATGCATGAAAACCATAAAGAAAAACCCCCTTGTAGATCGTATCGATGGTCTTGTATAGTCGCGTGTCTTCTCCAACGAATCCCTTGTCAAGCCTAGGGCACACCTCGCCGAATCAATGCCGATGAGAGCTTCCCCCAATAGCTTTCTTCCAAAGGATGTCGATGTCGATGCCGTTTAATCGCCTCCAAAGACCTCCAACAACCTCTCCAAACCCTAGCCGACAGCCCCCCAAAAGATATCCAAGTCGTAGAAGAGAAGGGTCCCCAAATAGATATGAAAACGGGCTATTTATAGGCTGAAATCGGGCTGAATTCGGGCTGAAATCGGACTTCTGTGAAAATCCAGAAATTCCACACGCCCGTGTGTTAATTCCACACGGCCGTGTGGAAATTCTGGAATCGTGATTTCTCGGCACATGTGAACAGTGTTCCTGCTACAGTGTTTCTGCTACAGTATTCCTGCTACAGTACACGGCCGTGTGGAATTTCCACACGCCCGTGTGAACTCTCTGGTTTGCTGGAAAATTAATTCACACGGCCGTGTGGAATTTCCACACGCCCGTGTGAACTCTCTGGAATTCTGAATTTCGGCAGAATGTGAACAGTAGCAACTACAGTATTTATCTACAGTATTTTGCTACAGTGTCTGCTACAGTACTTCTCCGAAATACTCCCGAATCCATCGTTCTTCATCGAGGCCGTTGAATTGGGCACAAAATCAATGGTAGATTATGTCGATTACTTCATTTCTCTTCATTGGCGAAGTTCTCCAATGCTACACGAGTTATAGACTTTTGTGAGTGTGACTGCCCTTGTGCCCCTCCAATGGAGGTTGGCACACACCCATAAGTCTAGACTCGTGCCTTGTTCCTTGCTTGGTCCGAGAACTCCTTAACAACGGCGAACATAACCTATTCTTCCTTCTTTTTCTCTAGATCTTCTCCACAACCCTTCAATGCACAAAAGTAAACAAATGCACACTTTTTAGTGATAAAATCTGATTAAATTAATGCTCATTGCAAGATAATAACGCTTCACATTACTGTAACACGAGCACTTATCAAGGGTTGAGAGGGAGAGTTGTGAGGTAGCGATGTACCCCTTTCCCCTCCGACATGGTTTCTCCCTACCTCCGTTTCCTTGATTTCATAGCGGTCGAAATAGAGTGAAGTGCTAGGCAGATAAACTCCCCTGGGGCTTAGTTACGCAGGTAACAGAGTGAAGGGTTGAAGTGAATCCTATGCATTGGGGCTTAATCTAGACTAGGGTTGTTCCACCTGGACCAAATGGTTAGAACTACACATAGGAACAGGTTTCACCATTAGGAATCCCTAGAGCTTAAAGCAATCCCATGTAGTGTGAGGTTTAGTTAGATATACTCCCCTGGGGCTTAGTCGTGCGAGCGATAGAGTGAAGGGTGACGTGAATCCTAATACCGGGGCATAGTGTTTGGGTTAGTCACGGTTGTACTTAGGTTTGGGACCGTGAGTCTTAGGATATCCTCGACTTGATTAAACATCAATAGGAAAGTATAATAGCATAGTCCTACACTAGAAGCATAGACCCTAGAGGTAGCTTGTCCGGATGCCCTATTTCATTCATTACTAGTCCTCTCTATTCTCTTTTACTTGCACTCTCTCATCTTCCATCTTTCTATTTAATTTCTCGTCTTCTAGTATAATTGTTTCCATAATTCACTCATCGAATCAATTAATCACTTTTCTGTACTTCGCATAGTTTTAATAGTGAAATCTTGTATTCTAACTCCCTATTCCCTGTGGATTCGACTACCCTCTCACCGGGGTAACTTTTATTACTTCGACAAACTCGTGCACTTGCGGGATACACGCAAGGGGTCGTGTCAGTGTTCTAGTGATTTTAATCCTTCGTCTTGGTTGTTTCTCGGGTGGTTCTTGATGTTTAGGTAGTTTCCGGTGAGGTGCATCTAAATGCTCATTAGTTTGGATTTTTTCTTGAAGATCTCATTTTGTTAGGTTTTTTATGCTGGATCTTGTTTGATTTTTAAGAAATGTCATGTTTATTTGCAGATTTGAAAGTGCTTCTCTGGTTTCCCTTTTTTATGTTGGAACTTGTAGATCAGGTAGGGTTTGGTGACTTTTGTTTCAAAGATTTATGTTCTTTTTTCTCTCTTTCTAAAATTTAATCTTTTTCTGAGATTTTTGGTGCTCATGTCTTGTTATGTAGGTGGGGCTTATGGTTGATATGTTTGATGCTCTATGATAGAGTTGTAGATCCTGATATGTTAATAATGTAATTTTTATTTTTATTTTTATTTTTTCGAGACTATAGATCTAAAGGATTTAGCTCCTCTATAGACTATAGTTTATATGCTTGGGTTATAATACTCTTTGATTTGGGCTGTATAGGTCCTGATTTGTTTTCAAATTTGGAGCTTTCTCATTGATTCCATCTCACATATCCTAGGGTGTTCTGAATTTTGTTATTCTTACTCTTATTTGAAATAATTCAAAATGTTATTGCATATGTTAGAAGCTTCTTGTAAAGAATGTTCAGCCTCTGAAATTATTTTCTTTTCTGTTACATATGCAAGTCCAAATTAGTCTAAATTTTTGTGAATGAAGACCAATTTCTTTGCAACTGAAGCTTCTTGTAAGAGAGTTGTGTTAACATACAATAGCCAAGTTAAGGATTACATGATTGAGTTTAGAGAGAAAGATGAGTAAATTTCACCAAGATCTATCTGCTGAAGTTTTGGAATTAGAGACGAACTTAATTAACCAACCTAGAGATCTATGCACTTAGAAGAGAGCATTGCACATGAAAGTGGATATAAAAATGATAACACCATATCAAAAACACACCTCCCTGTCCAATATATATATATATATATATATATATACATACATAAAAATGAAGCATGTAATACCCTGTAAATTAATTATTGTTATTTATTTATGTATTTACTTATAATTTTTATTGAGCTTAATAATTGGGTAGACTTTAGATTTCCGTTTCCATCCTCCTAATGCAATATCTGTTATCCTTTTCTTTTTATAAAACTATTGGTAGGAATATTTCACCTCTTTCCAAATTCTAAGCATCAAATTACTATCCTTCAAAAAAAGGTTCCAAAGATGGACAAGAGCTGGATGAATAAATCAAGATTGAGTCAAGAATATGTGGATGGAGTTGAACAATTTCTTGATTTTGCATTTAATAACTCAAAAAGCGATAATAAGATTGTCTGTCCATGCATAAAATGTTCCAATGTACGTTGGCAAACACGTGAAGTAGCATTCGATCATTTAGCCTGTGATGGTATTTTACAAGGTTATAACTGTTGGTTCATCCATGGAGAAAATGTTCCTCTATCGAGGACTTCTTCTAGAAACACTTCTTCAACTAGTTTTACCAGTCATCGTACGACAAACAACACATCCACCAGACAAGATGGTATGGAGTAATTGTTGCGGGATGCGTTTAACATGCAACATCACCATGATTCCCCAACATTTGTTGATGTACATCCTACTGAGAGAATGGAAGGTGGTAATGAAACCCACATGGGGTTAAATGAAGAACAACCTTCTAAAGAAGCGTCAAAGTTCTACAAACTGCTCGAGGATATAAATGGAAAACTTTATGACGGGTCAAAGCATTGTACATTATATTTCTATATCCGTCTTTTTCACCTAAAATGCATGTGTGGTATGATTGGAAAAAGGCTGGATTACTTGATTGACTTTTTGAAGGAGTTTTTTCCGATGGCCACAATTCCAGTGAATAGTCGTGAATCAAAGAAGGTCATAAAAGATTTAGGACTGGGTTACGAGAAGATCCATAGCTGTCCAAATGATTTTATCCTTTACTAGGAGGAGAAGGACATGCAACAATCATGTCATGTGTGCGGCGCTTCTCGATGGTTGCCTACTAATTCTACCCAACCTATGAATATTGATGGTGATGAAGTACTCCATAAGCGACCAGCAAAGGTTCTAAGGTACTTTCCTTTGATACCAAGACTGCAGAGGATATTCATGTCATCAAAAACTTCTACTGATATGTCTTGGCATGCTAATGGTCCCACAAAAGATGGCAACTTGAGACACCAAGCCGATGATGAGGCATGGAGATCATTTGAAGCTAGATACCCGGACTTCGCTGCTGATCCCCGAAATGTTAGGCTTAGCCTATCCTCCGATGGTTTTAACCCATTCAAGTTATTAAGTACTTCGTACAGTACTTTGTCAGTGGTATTAATTCCTTACAACTTGCGACCTTGGATTGGAATGAAACAATCCTCCTTTGATTAAAGAGTTGAAATAGATGTGGGCTGGTGTTGACACGTACGATGCGTCCTTAAAACAGAATTTTTGCTTGCGGGCAGCTTTGTTATGGACTATAAATGATTTCCCAGCATACGCCAATTTATCACGTTGGAGCACAAAAGGAAAATATGCATGCCCATGTTGCTCTGCAAATACTTGTTCAAGGTGGTTAACTAATGGGAGGAAATTTTGTTACTTGGCGCATCGGCGATGGTTAAATGAAAATCATTTGTACGGATTTCAGAAGCATTTGTTTGATGGTACGGTAGAGTTGCGTGGACCTCCTTCACTCCCTATTGGTTCAGACATTCTATTAATGCTTAAAGATGTGCAATCAACCTACGGAAAATATAACAAAGGTAACATGAGTAAATCAACATCTACTTTAAGAAAGAGACAACGGGATGGTGATGTAGACAATGATGATGAGGACCTGCAGGAAGATGGGTTGCATGGTGTGAATTTATGGAAGAAGAGAAGTATCTTTTTTAATTTGCCATATTGGGAACATAACTTACTGCGCCATAACCTTGATGTCATGCACATTGAGAAGAATATTTGCGAGAATATAGTTGGAACTATTCTTGATATTGATGGGAAATCAAAAGATAATATGAAATCCAGACTTGATATGGCCGAAATGGGAATCTGTTGTGACCTTCATGTAGAATATCTTCCAAATGGAAGAACAAGACTGCCCCCTGCTTTTTTCACAATGGCAAAAAGGGAGAAGGACATGTTCTGCCAAGTTCTGAAAAATATCAAAGTTCCGGATGCATACTCTTCGAACATTTCCAGATGTGTGAATCAAAAGGAACAAAATTTGCATTCTCTAAAATCACATGATTGTCATGTATTATTGCATGATCTGCTCCCAATTGCCCTACGGTCATCAATGTCAAAGCCCGTTACACATGCAATTTCAGAACTTTGTAATGTCCTTAAAATTCTATGTGGTAAAGTTCTTAATGTAGATGAGTTGGACAAACTTCAACTTCGAGCGGCAATTTGTCTATGCCAGTTGGAGAAGATTTTCCCACCTTCATTCTTCACTGTAATGGTGCATTTAGTTATTCATCTTCCTCTTGAAGCTAAACTAGGTGGGCTCGTTCATTACCGGTGGATGTACCCTATTGAACGGTACTATTTTACTTGCAGTACCACTGTATAATTATATCCTTCTTTATAGTACTAATTAAATGTAGTCATTGTAGGTTCTTGCTCAAGTTAAAAACTTATGTTCGGAATAAAAGATATCCTGAAGGTTCAATTGTTGAAGGATTCTTGGCAGAGGAATGTGTTACCTTTTGTTCGAGATATATGGTTGATGTGGATACCATATTTGATAAACCTGCCCGTAACTTAAGAAAAATCAATCAGGAAATAAATATGATAAGTGCTTGAGTATACATGTTTTACCTACTTGTTTTACATACATTGAGTATCATTTTACCATGGATTATGTCTCATAAACTGTATTTTGGTGTTCTTTTATGCAATTAGGTTGTGAAAGTGTTAAAGGAGGAAAATGAAGCAAAGATGGGTTATAAAGACCTATTGTTGGGAGTTTTTGTACAACACAAGTGTCAAGGCACGAGAGGGGATCATGCACATGAGGGTGTGTGCCAACTTCCTTAAGAATTCAAGATGATTTGTGTGATGGAAGGGCACAAAGGCAGTCATACCTTCATGTCCCAACTTGTGTGAAGATAGTTAAAGCTTTCAAATGATAGTTCAATTGAGGAGAAGTCTTATAACTCACCACATGGACGTGTGCCCGACCATGTGGCCTCAAGATAAGAGAGTTTGGATCGCGTTTTATGAAGATCACTGTAGCATAAAACTGTTCATTTTACTGTAGCAGAAGTTACTGTTCACGCGACCGCGTCAAAATCCCGCACGACCGCGTGGGAATTCTGCAGCCCACGCGACCGCGTGGGATCTCATGTGGTCGTGTGAAGACACGTGACTGGCACGTTTTCAGACTTATAAATACCCCGATTTGCCGATATTTAAAAGACTTTTTGCGCACGTTTCAAGGACGAGGTCTTTGGCGATATTGGGAGTCGTTCTTCACCAACTTCGAGAGATCTTTCGACGAGATAGCATCGGGGATCCATTGGCGACCTAGCTTCAGAGAAGGTTCCTTCGAGACGTTGAACGATTCATCAAGGCCATCATCACGAATTCAAGGGGGTTTACTTTCATGGATTACATTGCTTTTTACTTCATTATCTTTTGCTTTGTAATAAGCCCCATGGAGGGATAAACCCTAGTAGATACTTGGGCATGTGAACCCTAGGCTTCGATTCATGTATTGACTTTCTTATTGCTTTCTTTTAATTCCGAGTTAATTTGAGTTTTAATCTTGTTTAATCTTTCCTTGCATGCCTTATTGATTCGTATGGTTGTTTGGTATGTTTGCGTTGTTACCTTAATGAGAGAGAGGTCTCCATTGGGGATTAGAACATACAAGGTTAAAGAGGGTTGATAGGGTGAGTCTTGAGATAGAGGAGTGTCTCCTTTCCCTTCCGATTGAGTGTTTCCTATCTCCGTATTCCCTAAGTTTTATGCAACCATATGGGGTGTGAGGCGTGAGATTGATAGATTTCTCCGCCGGGACCTTTGTAGGGGGTTAGGGATCTTTCGCCTAGAAGTAGGGTTAGATCTAATTTTAGGAATCGGTTTCACTATTAGGTATCCCTAAAACTCATTCTGGTCATATGGGGTGTGAGGTGTTGAGATTGAGCGATTTCTCCGCCGGGACCTTGTAGGGGACTAGTATCTGTGGCCTGGAAGCAGGGATTGATTGTTCATGGATTACCTCGACTTATACAACTCGGTTGATAAGCATTTAGTTAGTCTTGCACTTCATGATAGAGCCTAGGGGGATCATTGCCCGGGTATCTCATCTTCTTTGATAGAGATCTCCTTTACCTTTCCCTTTTACTTACTTTCTGCCTTGCGATTTTCTTATTTTACACATTACATCCATTGCTTCATATTATTGATTCGACTAGATAACTGAGAATCAGTCATTACTAGTACTTCCGTTCCATGTGGATTCGACTACCCACTCACCGGGATAATTATTACTTCGACAACCCGTGCACTTGCGGTACACACACATAAGGGGTGTGTCAAAATATGACTCCTTATTTGTTTGCAACTATGGGGGAACCAATAGGCAAGGTTGATGTAACTGAGTTGGAAACGAAATCATGGGCACAAGCGCATCGTTATGTCCTATTGCATCACGAAGCCATTGAGGCATTTCAACTGTATGTCACACATTTTGTGTTTTTAATTAATGAAGAATTAGTTGTTGAAACTTACACACATACCTAACAGTGAGTATAGGCATAAGTTGCGGGATCAATTCCAAGGCCGACGGTCATATGCACGTGAAATTGACAAAAAATTTACTGAAACTTTTCATGAATGGTTGGGAGAAATTGTTAGAAAGGGAGAAATTTGTGTTTTCTTTACCATATAATATGTTTTCTACTTGACTAAATTACATCCATGTGCTTCACTAGGTTTGTCAATGATCAGGCGTATCTGAGGAAGTTAGATTTCTAGCACAAGGTCCAAACAGGATTGTTAAGCGCTATAAAGGTTACATCACTAATGGGTTCAGATTTCATACTAAATCTCATGAGAGATCTAGAAGGACTCAAAACTCAGGATGTCTTGTCACCTCATCGACGACTAGCTATGCTACTGCTAGGGATGTCAACCCTTCGCAAGGGAATGTTGACTACTATGGGATTATAAATGACATAATTGAATTGGATTATTTCATGAAATTCAAGGTTGTGTTGTTTCGTTGTGATTGGGCTGATGTGAACACAATTAGAGGAACTAAAAAGGATGCTTATGGATTTACCATGGTCAATTTCAATCAATTTATTCACACCGGTGACAACATTCTAGACGAGCCTTATGTATTCTCATCACAAGCTAAACAAGTTTTTTACTTTGAAGATCCCAAAGAAGCCGGTTGGTCTATCGTGATTCGCAACCAACCAAGGGAGCTATTTGATATGGGGAATGAAATTGTAGAGAATGGGTTGAGAACGGAATGCTTCTCCTCGAGTGATGCTGATATGTTAGATGCAACTTCACAGTCTCGATGGGTTCACGAAGATTTCTCTGAAGACATTTATGTGTCTTGATGCTTGTCATTTACCATGGAAAATAATAACAAATAAATCTCAGTAAGCCTGCTGTCATCTTCATTTGTTTTCATTTCTTTTTTCACTAGCTATTTGTTTTAAGGATTTATTAGATGGCTCAAATAATTCTTTTTGTTTCTACTCATTTTGAACCCATTGTTTCTGTTTTTTCTATGAACTAATCAATTTGTGTTGAGAATTGCGCACTATTTATGTGATCAACATGTGATGGTGAAAGGTTGTTCTACTTTCTGAAGAAATGAGTTGTTTTATGCTTGCTCTTATGATGAATTGTCTTTTTTCATCTCTTTCTGTCATGCTATCTTATTTCAGAAAGTAAGATCAAACTACACACTAAAATGCATCTTTAATGGTCTCATGATGGGATATACCATCCATACTCTCTTGGTATTTAATTTTGGTAATATTCCTGTGTGCTCTGATTTGTTGGAATCTCTCTAAACAGGAAAAGCTAAGAGTATACTGGTTGCAAGAAGCAAGATTTCCTCAGTTGCAGTCACTGACCACAGACCTTAGCTTCCCCCAGGTTGACCTTTGTTTTCTTTTTTTTTCACTAGCTATTTGTTTTAAGGATTTATTAGATGGCTTGAATAATTCTTCTTGTTTCTACTAGCTATTTGTTTCATTTGGATGTTTGCTTTAAAAAACTTTCTTCTACAGGTATACACTATTATCATTTACTGATGGATTTGAAACTTTCCAGGTTGAGTATTATTTCAGTGATGAAAATCTGGCTGGAGATAAATTTCTGAAGAAGGATAAGGCAGGATTTGGTAAGTGTTTAAAATTTTCCTTGTTTCCATAATGAAATTCTTTATATGTATGTTGTCTATGCTTACATTCTATTTTAAGATTTAGTGCAAGCACTTTTATTTTTTGCATGATTGCTTGTTTTCCATAGCTAATATCTTTTCTCCTGCAAGATCTTCTGTGTCAAACCATTATGAATAATTATATTTCTGATATTGGTATAAATGTACTATATAGAAAAGTATTGCCAATTATATCATGAGGAATGTTGTGCTTAAATCAGATATTGGTATAAATATACTATCTAGAAAAGTATTGCCAATTATATTTCTCATGGTTATAAAATCAGAATTCATAGTTTTTAATTCCTTGATAGGAATTATAATTTAAATCAAAGTTTATGATAATTAATAGAACTAGTTTAGAAGGTATATTTATTTTTCTGATATTGCACTTGTCTTGTCCTTTTATTTCATTGTTGAGTAGGAGGAGAATGCCGAGAGCAAATTTGAAACGCATGAAAGTAGTGCAATATGAAGGCACCACGAATGATGGTTCTGTAGATGGTGTCTGTGCGAATGCTTCAACGGGCAATGCTAACCATTCTGATAGGGTGACACAAGTAGCACATGTGCAACCTGGATGTTCTATTTCTACATCATCTGAATCATCTGATGATTCAAATAATAATGAAGCTTGTGCTGATCGTGAAGATCATAATTTGGTTGTAAAGGACAAGTTTATCATCGTTCTTAGTAAGCATTTAGATTTACTTTGAAAAATGCATATATAAAAAAAATATGGGAAAAAATATGGAAAAGAGAAAAAGAAAAAAAAAATAAGCTTGTGAATATTTGCTTTGTTTCAATTATGCATTTGGGGTGGAAAGAGCTACCACCTATGAAGTATGTAGCTACTCTCATAAGTCAGATACAAGTGATGCCCTAATGAGAGAAAGAGCTATCTCATGGGATGCGTGAAAGCTACTACCCCAGTAGAAAGAGCTACCTCCTTGAAAGCGTGAAAGCCACCTTTGGCGGCCGCCTAGAAAAGGGCTAACTTCGAGGTTGTGTGAAGCTACTACTTCCTTTCTTCTTGTATATAAATAAGTCCTTGTTAACAAGAGTTTGAGGAGTACTTTTTGGGTTGTCTTCAGTGAGTCCACACACACTACACATTTTTGAGTTGATTGATTCTTTTTTATTCAACTTTTTAGCTAGAGCATTGATATCTTTATGCAATGTTTTGATTTTCGCTTACTTGTAGAATGCTTCTTTTGCATACTTTTGGTGAACCTAAGGCCGAGCACTTTCAATTGTTCTTCCCAAGTACTTTCACATTTTATTTTTTTGCTTGAGGACAAGCAAAAGCTTAAGTTTGGGAGAGTTTGATAAGTGCTTGTGTTATAGTACCGTGAAGCCTTATTATCTTACAATGAGCATATCTTTTATCAGATTTTATCACTAAATTGTGTGCATTTGTGTGCTTTGGTGCATTGTAGGTTTGTAGAGCTATGTTGAAGAAAAAAAAACAAAGTTAGATCGTGTTTCCCATTATTGGGGAGTTTTCAGACAAAGCAAGGAACAAGGCACGAGCCTAGACTTGTGAGTGTGTGCCAACCTCCTTTGCAGGGGCACAAAGGCAGTCACATTCACAACAAGTCTAACAGTCTAACTCGTGTAGCTTAGCAGGACTTCACCAATAAGAAGAATTGAAACAATCGACAAGATCTACCATTGATTGTGTGCCCAATTCAATGGCCTCGATGAGGAACAACGAATTCGGGAGCGTTTAGAAATCCAGAAAGTTCACACGGGCGAGTGGAAATTTAGAAATCCAGAAAGTTCACACGGGCGAGTGGAAATTCCACACGCCCATGTGAAATCCAGATAAGTCCGATTTTAAAGCCGCGACACAATGTTATAAAAGCCCGATTTGGAAACTTTTTACACATCTTTTGACCAATCTTTCTCCCTTACTTCTGGAGAGGGCCGCTAGGGTTTTGGAGAGGATTTCATGGAGGTTTGGAGCACGTCATCGGTATTGTCATCGATATCCGGCGGCCGCACAAGACCACGGCCTTACCATACTGATAAGTGCTTGTGTTATAATAACGCAAAGCGTTATTATCTTACAATGAACATATTTTTTATCAGATTTTGTCACTAAATAGTGTGCATTTGTGTATTCTTGTGTATTGTAGGTTTGTGGAGGCAATTTAGAAAGGAAGAACGAAGTTAGATCATGTTCACCGTTGTTGGGAAGTTTTCGGACCAAGCAAGGAACAAGGCACGAGATTAGACTTGTGAGTGTGTGCCAACCTCGTTTAGAGGGGCACAAAGGCAGTCACATTCACAACAAGTTTAACTTCTGTTGCTTAGGAGAACTTCACCAAGAAGGAGACTTGAAGCAATCAACACGATCTACCATTGATTGTGTGCCCAATTCATTGGCCTCGATGAAGAACGACGGATTCGGGAGCATTTTGGCGAGTACTGTAGGTTGTTACTGTAGCAAAACATTGTACCAAACTACTGTTCACTTTCGGCCGAATTTTAGAATTCCAGAGAATTCACACGTGCGTGTGGAAATTCCACACGGCCGTGTGAACTAATTTTTCAGCAGACAGAAACTTCACACGCCCGTGTGTTAATTCCATAAGGCCGTGTGAAGTCCCGATAAGTCCAAATTTAAAGCCGCGACTCAGCATTATAAAGGCCTGATTTGGAGACTTCGAGAATATCTTTTGACCTATCTTTCTCCCCAACTTCGAGAGAGTGCGGCGAGGGTTTCGGAGAAGACTTTGTGGAGGATTGGAACGCGTCATCGGCATCGACATTGACGTTCGACGGCTGCACAAGACCACGCCCACACCATACGCAAGGGGGTTTTCATCAATGCTTTTGCTTTATTCTTTCTTTCATATTTTGATGAATATGTATAGCTCCATGAGGAGCTAAACCCCTCGTGGTTATTCGGACTTGTAAACCCTAGGATTATTATGTTTCTATGACATTGTTATTATGCTTTTCCATTATTGATGAATAATTTCGAGTTTCAATTTTAATTATCTTGTGTTATTGTTTTCCCTTAGCTGTGACACTAAGGATGAGAGCAATCTAGGTCATCCTTTGGAGGTGTGACAACTCCTATAGGGTTAGACTCCTCAGGATTGAAGAGGTTGAGAGGGAGAGTTGTGATATAGCGATGTATCCCCTTTCCCTTCCGGTGTGATTTCTTCCTACCTCTATTTCCTTAATTTATTAGCGGTCGAGATAGAGTGAAGTGTTAGGTAGATAAACTCCCCTGGGGCTCAGTTGCGCAAGAAACATAGTGAAGGGTTGACGTGAATCCTATGCACTGGGGCTTGATTTAGACTAGTGTTCTTTCACCTGGACCAAAGGGTTAGAACTATTCATAGAAACAGGTTTATCACTAGGAATCCCTAAAGCTTAAAGCAATCCCATGTAGTGTTAGGCTTAGGTAGAAATACTCCCCTGGGGCTTAGTTGCGTGAGTGACAGAGTGAAGGGTTGACGTGAATCCTAATGCCGGGACATAGTGTTGGGTTAGTCACAACTGACCTTAGGTTTGGGACCATGTGTTTAAGGATATCCTTGACTCAATTAACATCAATAGGAAAGTATAATAGCATAGTCGTGCACTAGAAGCATAAGTCCTAGAGGTAACTTTTCCGGATACCCTATTTCATTCATTGCTAGTTTTTCTCCTTCTACCCTTACTTGCATTTTCTTGTCTCCCATCTCTCTATTTACTTTCTTGTCTTTTATTTTAATTGATTCAATAACTCTCTCATCAAACCGATTGTCACTTTTCATGCACCGCATAACTAAAGAGCGATTTCTTGTGTTAAAAATCCCTATTCCCTGTGGATTCGACTACCCACTCACCAGGGTAATTTTATTACTCGACAAGCCCGTGCACTTGCGGGATACACGCAAGGGGTCGTGTCAAGTTTTTGGCGCCGTTGTAGGGGATCAGGCATATTTTTAATACTTGTTTTTGCTACTTTAGTTATTCACTTAGTTTTCTATTTCACACTTTCTTTATCTATCATTCTAATTTTTCTTTTCTTTGATTTTAGTTTTCGAAGAGATGTTTGACTCAAGCGAAGCCTATGATACACTTGCAGGATTGGTTAAGGACGTAGAATAGAAAATGCAGTTATTTGTTGTACAACCAGTTCCAAACTATATTGAGTCAAGGCCGTTAGTGAGACATCCTTTTACGGAAATGGGGGATATTGTTGATCAATTTTGGATGGGGCAGAACAAGAATTATGAATTGGGCAGTGTATTGGACGAATTTGATAAATCAGCCCTAGTTTTCTCATGTGGTGACACAGAAGAAACTCTAGAGAAGGTCCTTGCACAGTTTGAATCAGGCTATTGGGAGCACAAGCAAGAAGTTTTCTCAATCGGAATTATAGACTTGATAGAAGAAGCTTGTGAGTTGGGAATGGTAGTGGATCCCCGGGAACAACCAAAAGGGTGTGATTTGAAGAAGGTTTCAGGTTGTGTTAATGAACAGCAAGCTACTCAATTTGAAGAAATTGATAGATTAAAGAAAAACCGACTCCGACCATCCATTTAAGAGCCACCTGATTTAGAGTTGAAAACACTTCCAGAGCACATAGAATATGCATTTTTAGAAGAAGAAATGAAGTTGCCCGTGATTATAGCATTAGCTCTGTCTTTGGAACAAAAGGCGAAGTTGGTAAATGTGTTGAAAAAGCACAAGTCTGCCTTGGCATGGAAAATTGCAGACTTAAAGGGAATAAACCCTTCATTCTGTACACATAAGATTTTAATGGAGGACAATTTCAAATCGGTGATTCAACCTCAAAGAACACTAAACCCAAACATGAAGGAAGTTGTAAAGGTGGAGGTGGTCAAACTACTGGATGCAGGGATCATTTACCCTATTTCCAATACTGCTTGGGTAAGCCCAACACAAGTGGTTCGGAAGAAAGGTGGGATGACAGTGATCAAGAATGAAAAGAATGAACTTATTCCAACTAGAACGGTCATAGGGTGGAGAGTTTGCATTGATTACAGAAGACTAAATGATGCAACCCGGAAGGATCACTTCCCTTTACCTTTTATTGATCAAATGTTGGAGCGATTGGCGAGGCATCAATTTTACTGCTTTCTAGATGGGATGTCAGGATACTTTCAGATTCCTATTGCCCTGGAAGATCAAGAGAAGACGACTTTTACTTGTACCTACGGGACTTTTGCATATAGACGAATGTCGTTCGGGTTATGCAACGCACCTGCTACATTCCAACGCTGTATTACTGCTATTTTTGATGATCTTATCAAAGACATAATGGAAGTGTTTATGGATGATTTCTCCGTGTTTGGTGACTCCTTTGACATGTGTTTGAGAAACTTGGAAAGAGTGCTGATAAGATGTAAAGAGAAAAATCTCATGCTAAACTGGGAGAAGTGTCATTTCATGGTTTGAGAAGGCATTGTTCTCGGACACAAGATTTCCTATATGGGTATGGAGGTGGACAAGGCAAAAATCGAAGTCACAGATAAAATTCCTCCACCAACGAACATTAAGGGAATTCAGAGTTTCCTGGGGCGTGCAGGTTTCTATAGACGGTTCATTAAAGATTTCTCGAAGATCACTCAACCGTTGACTAAACTTCTCGAAGAAGATGCTCCGTTTGATTTTGGGGAAGATTGTGCAGCAGCTTTTAATGTGTGAAAAGAAAAACTAGTTCAAGCCCCAATCTTGATCACCCCTAACTGGAACGAACCGTTTGAGCTCATATGTGATGCTAGTGACTACGATGTCGGAGCGGTTCTGGGATAAAGAAAGGGCAAGCAATTTCAACCCATCTATTATGTGAGCAAGACTCTCACAGATGCACAGGAGAATTGCACTACCACAGAGAAAGAATTATTAGCAGTGGTGTTTGCTCTCGATAAGTTTAGGCCGTATCTTATCTTGTCGAAAGTCATCGTGTTTACAGATCATTCAGTTCTCCGTTACCTCATGAACAAAGTTGATACAAAACCGAGATTGATCCGTTGGATATTACTCTTACAGGAGTTTGATATCGAGATAAAGGACAAAAGGGAACGGAAAACGTAGTGGTGGATCACTTGTCGCGATTAGAAGGGAGCATTGGACAAGAGCCATCAAGCAAGTAGATTAATGACTTCTTCCCGTAAGAATACTTGTATTCAATTCCGAAATTAACATCATTAGGTGATACTCCGTGGTTTGCAGATTTTGCTAATTACTTGTTAGGAAAAGTCCTCAAACCAGGGCTCACATTCCAACAAAAGAAGAAGTTCTTTAGTGATTTAAAGAACTATTTTTGGGATGATCCATTCCTCTTCCGCATTTGTGCAGATCATATAGTTCGGAGATGTGTATCGCAGGAGGAAGGATGGGATATCCTTACTCATTGTCATGTAGGACCAGTTGGAGGCCATTACGCATCAAGTAGAACCACAGAAAAAGTTTTAGCTGCAGGATTCTATTGGCCGACACTCTTTCATGATGCACACCAGTTTGTTCTTCGATGTGATTAGTGTCAGAGGGTAGGAAATTTATCTCGGCGGGATGAGATGCCTCAGAACCCTATGCAATTCTGTAAGGTTTTCAATGTTTGGGGAATTGATTTCATGGAGCCGTTTCCAATGTCTAATGGGAACCAATACATATTAGTCGCAGTCGATTATGTTTCAAAATGGGTTGAAGCCCAAGCATTACCTAGTAATGATGCCAGAACTGGGGTGAAATTCTTGAAGAGGTTGTTTATTGGAACTCCACGGATCATCATTAGTGATCGAGGGACCCATTTTTGCAACACCCAATTAGAAAAAGTGTTGAAACGATACGGTGTACGACACCGCCTTGCTACCCCTTCTCATCTGCAAACTAGTGGTCAAGTAGAACTCACATATAGAGAACTCAAGCGAATCTTGACAAAGTCTGTGGAACAAGGGAAGCATGATTGGTCGAAACGATTGGATGATACACTCTGGGCCCATCATACAGCATACAAGATCCCATTAGGAACCACTCCATACAATCTGGTTTACGGAAAGTCATATCATCTACCTGTAGAACTTGAATATGAAGCATACTTGGCAATCAAGGCAATGAACTTCAATTTGAAAAGCACCGGTGAACAAAGACTACTCCATCTTAATGAGCTTGATGAAATGAGGTTAAAAGCATATGAGAATGCTAGAATTTACAAGGAGAAGATTCGAAAATACCATGACAAGCATATCAAATTGCCTAAGGAATTCAAACTCAGTGACCAAGTTCTACTATTCAATTCCCGATTACGACTTTTCCCCGGAAAGCTAAAAACTTGATGGTTTGGCCCATACACAGTCACTCAAGTTTCACCCCATGGGTCAGTTGAGATCACTCATCCGGAGAAGGGTACGTTTAAAGTAAACGGACACCAGCTGAAGCCATACTTTGGCGGAGAGGCTTGTAACGATGACAAAGAAATATTTTTTCTTCAACCTCCGTAAGGTAAGACAGGTACGTCAAGCTAAGTGATGTTAAACAAGCGCTTCTTGGGAGGCAACCCAAGGGTTTACATGCTTTTCTAGAATCTAGTTTAACCTAGTTTAGTTTCACATGAATAAAAGCGTTAGTTTTGGTGTCCTAAATTTTCAATTCATGTGCTGTGATATTTCTGTGGATCGTTGATGTTTTCATGTGGCTAAACGATAATTGATGAAGTTTGAGTTAGTTGAGCATTGTTTCTTAAGTATCTGGTTGTGTTTTAATGGTTTTCATAGACTCTAAATGTCGTATATATGTTTTTGAATTTTTTCTGTGAGTCTATAAATTTTTCTAAGTAAACCAGAGAAAACAGACGGCCGTGTGTTACCAATTAGGGCTCAACCAGAGAGGGCACAGGGGCGTGAGCTTGCCCCTGTGAAGAACCACAGAATGAGCACACAGGCGTGTGGAATTTCCGCACGGCCGTGTGAAATCCTGCAGAACTAAGCTCTCATTCCAGAGAGTTCACAGGAGCGTGTGGGTAGTCTTGTGAGAAACCCTGTGTTAAGGCACACGGGCGTGTGGAACTCTGCAGAAACCCCTATTTTTCCTGAGAATCCACAGGGGCATGTGGCTGCCCTTGTGGGAGGGCTTGTGAACGGCACACGGCCGTGTGGACTATGCACACGGTCGTGTGGCACACTTAGAATTCTTGGGACAAACTAGAGAAGTCACAGGGGCGTGAACCAGCCCCTGTGGAACTCCCTTATGAACACATACGGCCGTGTGGCATATGTACATGCCCGTGTGGGAGTTTTTCCGTAAGTCACCAAAGTGCGCACAGGGGCGTGTGTCTGCCCATGTGAACTTTCTCAGCAGAAGCACACGGCCGTGCGGTATATTCACATGGCCGTGTAAACACGCAGAATTAAATAGGGCCGAAAGCCTTGTTGAGATTCTTCTCGCCCTACAGTTCTAAACTCCGTTGCACACGAAAGAACACTCTTTTCTGCAATAGTGACTACTTCTCTGGTGATTTCCATTGGTTTAAGATGATTTTTGACCAGATTTTGAGTTTTACATTAATTCATCAACGGTAAATCATTTTTTTTTTTTTGCTCCTTCCACTTTTTTTGCTCCTTCCACTTCATTAATCCGAACTTGTTAGCTGATTTTAACTATTTACACAAGTTTTACTTGCGTATTTACATCTGTAAAGTTCTGGGAAGTTTTGGAATACCTTGGGTATATTTTGTTCGAGATTTTGGTTTCACAACTATTTGCTTTCAACGCACTGAAGATCCACACGGGCGTGTGGAAATTCCACACGGCCCTGTGGAATCCTGCAGTACCCAATAATGTTTTGATTAGTTTTTACATTTTGCAGGAATGACACCTATAAAGAAGCAAGTAGCATTAAGAGGCCCCTTGAACCCTCTACTGAAAAGTTGAGTTTCGCCACAATGGAGCACCAAACAAGATATACAAGGTTGGAGAAACTCAAGTTCGGACAGTCTCGATACATAGATGTGAGTTGCATAAGGTCGGCCTATTGGGGTGATGATATGGCTGACGAGATTGAAGAACTCATAGAAACGGGGAATTGGAAGAGCTTGCTTTCTATTCGAGATCCAGCCAACCACTCACATTCTTTGGAGGTGCTCGCATCCTTTGAGTTTGACAGATCGAGTACAGGTTTAACAAGTGCAGATGCTATCTGGTTCAGGGTTTTTGGGCAGGATTACAGTATGTCAGTAACGCAATTCTCTATTCACATGGGGCTCTATGACGAGGCATTTACTGAAACAGAGGAGTATGAGAGCCTACTAACTGATTACCCCGGTAATTTGACTCCTCAAGGAGTTTACCAAATATTGTGCGGGCAGGGGCAATATGAGCCAGCGATATCGAAGGCTACTTGTCTATCACGGCCAACTTATAGATACATTCATGGCCTTCTGAGTAGATCGGTGAGCAGCCGAGGTGATAGTATAGGGGTCCTTAGCTGACAGGAACTTCTGTACCTACATTCAATGGTGAAGAAAGAGCCTCTCCATCTTGGGTATATTCTCGAAGATTACATAGGCCTTCGTGCGGAAATTAGAAGGATGGAGAAGACTGTCATACCGTCTCCGATCAGCCTGGAGATATTGAGACAAATGGCCATGGCCAGGAAACATTATCTGACTTACGCGTTCAACTGGCCGGAAGCTTATCCAGCCGAGGAGTCCCAGGCAGCGATAGAGCCACCTTCAGCAGATACAGAGGCACAGGCAGCACCCATGGCACCGGAGCCATCTCCGATGTGCATGTTCTCGCCTTCTCGAGGCCAGGATAGACTTGAGCGCCTCGAGAGCGCCATGGGTGTCCTTCAGACTGAGGTGGCCGAGGTCAGGGACACTCAGACCACACAGCATCAGGAGGTGATGGCCTAGCTCTAGAGATTACAGCAGATAGTTGAGCAGGCCATTACCTCCCCCTTTGTAGACCGACCTCGGGCCCCCACTCCACCACCATCCCCAGCTCCATCAGCAGCAGATCCACTAACAGATCTACTAGCATCAGCAACAACACCAGAGGGTCCACAATAGGACAACGTCGCTGAGGCGTCGTAGTTTTATTTTTATTTTTTCTGTTGCACTTTTATTTTCATATTCTGTTGGACTTGTAGTACCTAGAAAGGACTCTCCTTCTGGGTTTGCTTTAATTTTTCTTTTATTTTTATTTTGTCTCGAGTTGTATTTCATTTTCATATATTTATATACTTGAGTTATGTTTCGGTTTTTCTTGAGCTATACTGAATCCTTGCGTATGTGTGCAGATGGTCTTAGATTTAAAGGATTTGAGGAATAGTCATAGGCACGGTCATGGGACCATGTATGCTCCACAAAACCATTGAGACTCAACTCTCAATTAACCTAGCTCAATCAAACGCAACACTTGGAGTTCAGGGGAGTAATGTTTGGAAAAAATGAAAAAAAATATAGAAAAAAAAAAAAAATATATATATATATATATATATATACAAGTTATGCCCTAATGAGAGAAAGAGCTATCTCATGAGATGCGTGAAAGCTACTACCCCGGTAGAAAGAGCTACCTCCTCGAAAGAGTGAAAGCCACATTTGGCAGCCGCCTAGGAAAGGGCTGTCTTCAAGGATGTGTGAAGCTACTACTTCCGTTCTTGCTTTTGTACATAAATAAGTCCGAGCACTTTCGGTGATACCCTTATGCGATGTTTTGATTTTCCCTTACTTGTAGAATACTTATTTTGCATACTTTTGGTGAACCTAAGGCCGAGCACTTTCAATTGTTTTTCCCAAATACTTTCACATTTTATTTTTGCTTGAGGACAAGCAAAAGCTTAAGTATGGGGGAGTTTGATAAGTGCTTGTGTTATAATAACGCGAAATGTTATTATCTTAAATGAACATATCTTTTATCAGATTTTGTCACTAAATAGTGTGCATTTGTGTATTCTTGTCCACTGTAGGTTTTGTGGAGGCAATTTAGAAAGGAAGAACGAAGTTAGATCGTGTTCGCCGTTGTTGGGAAGTTTTCGGACTAAGCAAGGAACAAGGCACGAGATTAGACTTGTGAGTGTGTGCCAACCTCCTTTAGAAGGGCACAAAGGCAGTCACATTCACAACAAGTTTAACTTGTGTAGCTTAGGAGAACTTCACCAAGAAGGAGACTTGAAGCAATTGACACGATCTATGATAAGTGCTCGTGTTATAGTAATGCGAATTGTTATTATCTTGCAATGAGCATTAATTTAATAAGATTTTATCACTAAAAAGTGTGCAATTGTTTACTTCTGTGCATCGTAGGGTTGTGAAGATAAAATGAAGGAAAGGAACGAAGTTAGGTTGTGTTTGGCATTGTTGGTAAGATTTTTGGACCAAGCAAGGAGCAAGGCGTGAGCATAGACTTGTGAGTGTGTGCCAACCTCCTTTGGAGGGGCACAAAGGCAGTCACATTCACAATAAGTCTAACTCATGCCAACAATCAGAACTTCACCAATTAGGCGATTCGAAGCAATCGGCACGATCTACCGTTGATTGTGTGCCCAATTCAACGGCCTCGATGAAGAACGACGAATCCAGGAGCGTTTCAGCACAACACTGTAGCAGTAATGCAGTAAAACACTGTAGTAAGTTACTGTTCACAGTCGGCCGAAAATCAGAATTCCAGAAACTTCACACGGGCGTGTGGAAATTCCACACGGCCGTGTGAAATCCCGTTTTCAGAAAATTTAAAGCCGCGACTCCACATTATAAAAGCCCGATTTGGAGACTTTTTGAGATATCTTTTGACCTATGCTTCTTCCCAACTTTTGAGACCACGGCCACACCATACGCAAGGGGGTTTTCATCTATGTCTTTACTTTGTGTTTTATTTCATACATTGATGAACATGTATAGCTCCATGAGGAGCTAAACCCCTTGTGGGTATTCGGACTTGTAAATTCTAGGGTTATCATGTTTTTTGACATTGTTATTATGCTTTTCCATTATTGATGAATAAGAATTGAGTTTCAATCTTGATTTTATTTTGCTATTGTTTTCCCTTAGATGTGACACTAGGGTTGAGAGCAATCTAGGTTTTCCTTTGAAGGTGTGACAACTCCTATAGGATTAGACTATTCAAGATTGAAGAGGGTTGAAAGGGAGAGTTGTGAGGTAGCGATGTACCCCTTTCCCTTCCATTGTGATTTCTCCCTACCTCCGTTTCCTTGATTTATTAGCGGTAAAGATAGAGTGAAGTGCTAGGTAGATAAACTCCCCTGGGGCTTAGTTACGCGAGTAACAGAGTGAAGGGTTGAAGTGAATCCTATGCACTGGGGCTTAATCTAGACTAGGGCTCTTCCTCCTGGACCAAAGGGTTAGAACTACACATAGGAACAGGTTTAATCACTAGGAATCCCTAGAACTTAATGCAATCCCACGTAGTGTGAGGTTTAGGTAGATGTACTCCCCTGGGACTTAATCATGCGAGCGATAGAGTGAAGGGTTGTTGTGAATCCTAATACCGGGGCATAATGTTGGGGTTAGTCACGGTTGACCTTAGATTTGGGACCGTGAGTCTAAGGATTTCCTCGACTCAATTAGCATCAATAGGAAGGTCTAATAGCATACTCTTGCACTAGAAGCATAGATCCTAGAGGTAACTTGTCCGGATACCCCACTTCATTCATTGTTAAATCCTCCTTAATCTCTTTTTTTTGCACTCTCTAATCTTTCATCCCTCTCTATTTAATTTCCTGTCTTTTAGTATAGTTGTTCTCACAATTCACACACGAATCGATTATTACTTTTCCGTACTTCCCATAGTTTTAATAGTGAAATTTCATACTCTAACTCCCTATTCCCTGTGGATTCGACTACCCTCTCACCGGGGTAACTTTTATTACTTCGACAAACCCATGCACTTTCGGGGAGCCTGTCAAAGTTTTTGGCGCCGTTGCCGGGGAATAGGCGTTTTAGATATTTGTTTTTCACTATTTTAGCTATCCACTTCATTTTCTATTTCACAATTTCTTATTCTTCCATCACTCTAATTTGTTTTCTTTTGTATGTTTACTCTTTCTTGCGAGGAACCTCAATGGAGATTGATCAAACTATTGAGCTATATTATCGAGTTGAAGCTCTAAGTAAAAAGGTTGATAGAATTTTTGCTTCACAACAACAAAGCAACCCATGCTACAGCACATATCATCCAAATGAAAGGATCTACCAAAATTTTTTATGGAATAATGATGGACAACATTGGGAAGCACCTCAAGAACAATTTCAAAAGGATGAGATACTTGAAGAGGATGAACCTCAGTGGAAAAAAGCGCTAGATAACTTTGTTAAAGCATTCGATGCCTCTTGCCAAAGTATGGAAGCCACATGGAAGTGTCATGAAGACTCCTATAACAATCTTGAGCATCAATTAGGATGGATACTTGACACACTCTCCATGGAAAATGAAGCATTTGAGCAAGCAACTCAAGTTCCTTGTAGAGATGATGTGGTAGTGAACGATAATGAAGAAATGGGGCAGACCGAGTACATTGCTGTCGAAATTGAAGAGGAAAAAGAAGAACATCAATTGGACAATTGGGATTGTTTGAATAAAGATGGTGCTTGTGAGCGAGAAAATTTTCAAGGGGATTTGGTAGTGACATGTTCTTCCCAAGATAAAAATACACAAGAAGAAGCAAACCCTAAGGTAATGGAACAAGTACCATTCTTTGGGATTGATCAACTCATAGAAAGCAAGAAAGAGACTTTGGGAAGGGAAAAAGATGTGGGGAGGATATTTAAACCATCCAATGACCCACCTATGCTAAGCTTGGACAATTCCCAACCCAAATTGTTTCCTTGGAGGCCAAAAGTAAGATGGTTGGACCCTCCAACAAATACTCCACTCTGGCAAGTAGTTTTTTGGTTTAAAGGAAGTAGCTATGCAATGTCTTGTCGGGAGGAGTACACTCTTTTCAAGCCGCCATAAGGTAAGGAAGAGGTACGTCAAGCTCAATGACATTAAACAAGCGCTTCTTGGGAGGCAACCAAAGGTTTTACAGTTTTCCTAGGATCTAGTTTAGTTAGATTGAATAAGGATCTTAGTTTTGGTGTCTTGAAGTTTTAATGCATGTGGTGCGATTTCGATTGTGGATTATTGACGTTTTCGTGTGCCTTAATGTTAATTGACGAAGTTTAAGTCGATTGAGTGTGTTTTCTATGGTCTCTGGTCGTGTTTTTATGATTTGTACAGGCTCTAAGTGTTTTAAAAGGGTTTCTAAAATTTTTGGAAGAGTCTGTGAATTTTTCTAAGTGAACCAGAGAAAACACACGGTCGTGTGGAATTAACACACGGCCGTGTGTTACCAAATCAGAGCTCAACCAGTCAAGGCACAGGGGCGTGACTTTGCCCCTGTGAAAAACTTCAGAAGGGGCACAAGGCCGTGTGGAATTAACACACGGCCGTGTGAAATCTCGCAGGGGTGTATGGGTGCCCCTGTGAGTGCCACTATACCAAGGCACACGGCCGTGTGGAAATTCCACACGGCCGTGTGAAACTCTACAGAGATAACACCTTCTTCCCGAGAATACACAGGGGCGTGTGGATAGCCCTGGGGATGAGCTTGTGAAAGGCACACGGCCGTGTTAATGTAGCAAAACACTGTTCAAGCTACTGTTCACTTTCGGCCGAATTTCAGAATTCCAGAGAATTCACACGAGCGTGTGGAAATTCCACACGGTCGTGTGACCTAATTTTTCAGGGGACAGAATCTTCACACGCCCATGTGTTAATTCCACACGGCCGTGTGAAGTCCCGATAAGTCCAAATTTAAAGCCACGACTCAGCATTATAACGACCCAATTTGGAGACTTTGAGAATATCTTTTGACCTATCTTTCTCCCCAACTTCGACAGAGTGCGGTGAGGGTTTCGGAGAGGACTTTGTGGAGGATTGGAACGTGTCATCCGCATCGACATCCACTTTCGACGGCTGCACAAGACCACGGCCACACCATACTGACACGACCCCTTGCGTGTATCCCGCAAGCGCACAGGCTTGTCGAAGTAATAAAATTACCCTAGTGAGTGGGCAGTCGAATCCACAGGGAATAGAGATTTAAAACACAAGAATTCGCTATTTAGTTATGCGGTGTATAAAAAGTAATAATCGGAGTGATGAGTGAATTTATGGAAGCAATTAGAATAAAACACAAGAAATTAATTAGAAAGATGAAAGACAAGAGAAAAGCAAGTAGAAGTTAAAAGAGAAAGACTAGCAATGGATGAGATAGGGTATCCGAACAAGCTACCTCTAGGACTTATGCTTCTAGTGCAAGACTATGCTATTATACTTTCCTATTGATGTTAATTGAGTCGAGGATATCCTTAAACTCAAGGTCCCAAAACTTAAGCTCAACCGCGACTAACCCCAACATTATGTCCCGGTATTAGGATTCACTACGACCCTTGACTCTTGTTGACCTGTCAACTAAACCACAGCGGAGTCTATCTTCCTAATCCTAACACTACGTGGGATTGCTTTAAGCTCTAGGGATTCCTAGTGATAAAACCTGTTCCTCTATGTAGTTCTAACCCTTTGGTCCAGGTGGAAGAACCCTAGTCTAAATTGAGCCCTAACACTCTATCTTGACAACTAATTAACCAAGGGAACAGAGGTAGGGAGAAATCACACCGGAAGGGAAAGGGGTACATCGCTACCTCACAACTCTCCCTCTCAACCCTCTTCAATCTTAAGGAGTCTAACCCTATAGGAGTTGTCACACCTCCAAAGGATAACCTAGATTGCTCTCAACCTTAGTGTCATGGTCAAGGGAAAAACAATAGCACAAGATAATTAAAATTGAAACTCAATTTATTCATCAATAATGGAAAAACACAATAGCAATGTCATAGAAACATAATAATCCTAGGGTTTATAACTCCGAATACCCATGAGGGGTTTAGCTCCTCATGGAGCTATACATGTTCATCACAATATGAAAGAAAGAATAAAGTAAAAGCATTGATAAAAACCCCCTTGCATATGGTGTAGCCGTGGTCTTTTACGGCTGTCGAACGTCGATGTCGATGCCGATGACGCGCTCCAATCCTCCACAAAGTCCTCTCCGAAACCCTAGCCGAACTTTGCAGAAGTTGGGGAGAAAGATAGGTCCAAAGATTCGTAAAAAGTCTCCAAATCGGGCTTTTAATAGGCGTAGTGCGGCTTTAAATTTGGACTTATCGGGACTTCACACGGCCGTGTGGAATTAACAGACGGGCGTGTGAAGTTTCTATCTACTGAAAAATTAATTCACACAGCCGTGTGTTAATTCCACACGCCCGTGTGAATTCTCTGGAATTCTAAAATTCGGCCGAAAGTGAACAGTATCTTGCTACAGTATTTTGTTACAGTGCTGCTACAGTACTTGCCGAAAACGCTCCAAAATCCGTCGTTCTTCATCGAGGCCATTGAATTGGGCACACAATCAATGGTAGATCGTGCCGATTGCTTCAAGTCTCCTTCTTGGCGAAGTTCTCCTAAGCAACACGAGTTTAGACTTATTGTGAGTGTGACTGCCTTTTTGCCCTCCAAAGGAGGTTGGCATACACTCACAAGTCTAAGCTCGTGCCTTGTTCTTTGCTTGTTTCGAAAACCTCCCCAACAACGGTGAACACAATTTAACTTCGTTCTTCTTTTCCAACTTGGCTCCACAAACCTATAATCCATAAGAATACACAAATGCACACTATTTAATGATAAAATCTGATAAAATGTATACTCATTATAAGATAATAATGCTTCGCGTTACTATAACACAAGCACATATCAAACTCCCCCACACTTAAGCTTTTGCTTGTCCTCAAGCAAAAATAAAACGTGAAAGTACTTGGGAAGAACAATTGAAAAGTGCTCCGCCTTAGGTTCACAAAAAGTATGCAAAGGAAGCATTCTACAAGTAAGCAGAAATCAAAACATCGCATAAGAATATCATTGCTCTAGCTAAAACCATGAATCTAAAGAGTCAATCAACTCGAAAATGTGTAAGTGTGTGTGAACTCACTTGATAAGTATTTGAATATACATGTTTTACCGACTTGTTTTACATACATTGAGCATCATTTTACCATTGATTATGTCTCATAAAGTGTATTTTGGTGTTCTTTTATGCAATTAGGTTGTGGAAGTGTTAAAGGAAGAAAAGGAAGCAAAGATGGGTTATAAAGACGTATTGTTGGGAGCTTTTGTACAACACAAGTGTCAAGGCACAAGAGGGGATCATGCACATGAGGGTGTGTGCCAACTTCCTTAAGAATTCAAGATGATTTGTGTGATGGAAGGGCACAAAGGCAGTCACACCTTCATGTCCCAACTTGTGTGAAGATAGTTAAAGCTCTCAAATGATGATTCGAAGAAGAAGAAATCTTATAACTCACCATATGGACGTGTGCCCGACCATGTGGCCTCAATATGTACTGTAGCAAAATTGCTGTTCACGCGACCGCGTCAAAATCTCACGCGACCGCGTGGAAATTCTGCAGCCCACGCGATCGCGTGGGATCTCACGCGGTCGCGTGAAGACACGCAGTTGGCGCGACTCAGGCTTATAAATAGCCCTTCTCGCCGATTCTTTTATAACTTTTTTCGCACGTTTGAAGGCAAGAGCGGCTAGGGTTTCTAGGACGAGGTCTTTGGCGATATTGGGAGTTGTTCTTCACCAACTTCGATAGATCTTTCGACGAGATAGCATCGGGGAGCCATTGGTGACCTAGCTTCGGAGAAGGTTCCTTCGAGACGTTGAACAATTCATCAAGGCTATCATCACGAATTTGAGGGGGTTTATTTTCATGGATTACATTGCTTTTTACTTCATTTTCTTTTGCTTTGTAATAAGTCCCATGGAGGGCTAAACCCTAGTAGATACTTGGGCATGTGAACCTTAGGTTTCGATTCATGTATTGACTTTCTTTATGCTTTCTTTTAATTCCAAGTTTATTTGAGTTTTAATCTTGTTTAATCATTGCTTGCATGCCTTATTAACTCGTATGGTTGTTTGGTATGCTTGATTTGTTTCCTTGGTGAGAGAGAGATCTCCATTAGGGATTAGAACATACAAGATTAAAGAGGGTTGAGAGGGTGAGTCTTGAGATAGAGGAGTGTCCCCTTTCCCTTCCGATTGAGTGTTTCCTATCTCCGTATTCCCTAAGTTTTATGCAACCATATGGGGTGTGAGGTGTGAGATTGATAGATTTCTCCGCCGGGACTTTTGTAAGGGGTTAGGGATCTTTCGCCTAGAAGTAGGGTTAGATCTAATTTTAGGAATCGGTTTCACTCTTAGGTATCCCTAAAACTCATTGCGGTCATATAGGGTGTGAGGTGTTGAGATTGAGTGAATTCTCTGCTGGGACCTTGTAGGGGACTAGTATCGGTGGCCTGGAAGCAGGGATCGATTGTTCTTGGATTACCTCGACTCATAGAACTTGGTTTAGAAGCATTTAGTTAGTTTTGCACTTCATGATAGAACCTAGGGGGATCATTGCCTGAGTATCTCATCTTCATTGATTGAGATCTCCTTTATCTTTTCCTTTTATTTGTTTTCTTTCTTGCGATTTTCTTATTTTACATATTACATTCAATTGCTCCATATTATTGTTTCGACTAGATAACTAAGAATCAGTCATTACTAGTACTTCCGTTCCCTGTGGATTCGACTACCCACTCACCGGGGTAATTATTACTTCGACAACCCGTGCACTTGCGGTACACACACGCAAAAGGGTGTTTCATCACTCAAGACAACTAAACGAGTACTCCACAAACTCTTGTTAACAAGGACTTATTTATGTATAAAAAGCAAGAGTGGAAGTAGTAGCTTCACACATCCTCGTAGGTAGCCCTTTCCTAGGTGGCCGCCAAATGTGGCTTTCACTCTTTCGAGGAGGTAGCTCTTTCTACCGGGGTAGTAGGTTTCACGCATCCCATGAGATAGCTCTTTCTCTTATTAGGGCATAACTTGTATCCGACTTATGAGAGTAGCTACATACTTCATGAGTGGTAGCTCTTTCTACCCCAAATGCATACCTAAAAGTCTCCAAAATCGCTTTTTATATTGTTGAGTGCGGCTTTAAAAATCAGACTTATCGGGACTTCACACGCCCGTGTGGAATTTCCTTACGGGCGTGTGAAGTTTCTGGCTTGCTGGAAAATTGATCCACACGGCCGTGTGGAATTTCCACACGGGCGTGTGAAAGTTTTGGCTTGTTGGAAAATTAATTCACACGGCCATGTGGAATTTCCACACGCCCGTGTGAATTCTCTGGAATTCTGAATTTCGGCCGAAGATGAACAGTATCTTGCTACATTGTTTTAGATACAGTAACTTGCTACAGTAATTGTCCCGAAACGCTCCCGAATTCGTCATTCTTCATTGAGGCCATTGAATTGGGCACACAATCAACGGTAGATCGTGCCGATTGCTTCAAATCTCCTAATTGGTGAAGTTCTCCTTGTTAGCATGAGTTAGACTTATTGTGAATGTGACTGCCTTTGTGCCCCTCCAAAGGAGGTTGGCACACACTCATAAGTCTCTATGCATGCTGTGCTCCTTGATTAGTCCAAGAATCTTCCCAATAATGGCGAACACGATCTAACTTCGTTCCTTTCCTTCACTTTATCTTCACAACCCTACAATGCACAAAAGTAAACAAATGCATACTTTTTAGTGATAAAATCTGATTAAATTAATGCTCATTTCAAGATAATAATGCTTCGCATTACTATAACACGAGCACTTATCACTACCTCACAACTCTCCCTCTCAATCCTCTTCAATCTTAAGGAGTCTAACCCTATAGGAGTTGTCACAAATCCAAAGGATAACCTAGATTGCTCTCAACCTTAGTGTCACGGCTAATGAAAAAACAATAGCACAAGATAATTAAAATTGAAACTCGATTTATTTATCAATAATGGAAAAGCACAATAGCAATGTCATAGAAACATAAGAATCCTAGGGTTTTACAAGTCCGAATACCCATGAAGGGTTTAGCTCCTCATGGAGCTATACATGTTCATCAAAATATGAAAGAAAGTATAAATAAAAAGAATTGATGAAAACCCCCTCGCGTAAGATATGGCCGTGGTCTTGTGCGGCGGCCGGACGTCGGTGACGATACCGATGACGCGCTCTAAACCTCCACGAAGTCTCCTTCAAGTCTCCTTCCTGGCGAAGTTCTCCTAATTAACACAAGTTAGACTTGTTGTGAATGTTACTGCCTTTGTGCCCCGCCAAAGGAGATTGGCACACACTCACAAGTCTAATCTCATGCCTTGTTCCTTACTCGGTCCGAAAACCTCTGAACAACGGAGAACACAATCTAACTTCTTTCTTCTTCTCCAAATTTGCTCCACAAACCTACAATGCATAAGAATATACAAATGCACACTATTTAGTGATAAAATCTGATAAAAAATATGTTCATTGTAAGATAATAACGCTTTGCGTTACTATAACACAAGCACTTATCAGTTAATACGGAGAGATTCCGATTAACATTCGTATAGGATTAGGGGTTAGTCACTGAGATAACCGGGCTAATCTACTAACACGACCCCTTGCTTGTATCCCGCAAGTGCATGGGTTTGTCGAAGTAATAAAATTTACCCTAGTGAGAGGGTAGTCGAATCCACAGGGAATAGGGATTTAGAATATGAGATTTCGCTAACAAAGCTATGCGGCGTATGGAAAAGCAATAATCGGATCAATGAGTGAATATAGAATCAAACAGAATGAAAGACAAGAAATTAAATAGAAAGATGGAAGATATGAAAGTTCAAGTAAAAGAGAATAGAGAGGACTAGCAATGAATGAAATAGGGTATCTGGACAAGCTACTTCTAGGATCTATGCTTCTAGTGTAGGACTATGCTATTATACTTCCCTATTGATGTTAATTGAGTCGAGGATATACTAAAACTCACGGTCCCATACCCAAGGACAACTGTGACTAATCCCAACACTGTGTCCCGGTATTAGGATTCACGTCAACCCTTCACTCTGTCGCTCGCACGACTAAGCCCAGGGGAGTATATCTACCTAAACCTCACACTACGTGGGATTGCTTTAAGCTCTAGGGATTCCTAGTGGTAAAACCTGTTCCTATGTGTAGTTCTAATCCTTTGGTCCAGGTGGAAGAACCCTAGTCTAGATTAAGACCCAGCGCGTAGGATTCACTTCAACCCTTCACTCTGTTACTTGCGTAACTAAGCCCTAGGGGAGTTTATTTGCCTAGCACTTCACTCTATTTTGACCGCTGTGAAATCAAGGAAACGGAGGTAGGGAGAAACCACGTAGGAAGGGAAAGGGATACATTGCTACCTCACAACTCTCCCTCTCAACCTTCTTCAATCTTAAGTAGTATAACCCTCAAAGAGTTTTCACACCTCTAAGGGGTAACCTAAATTGTTCTCAACCCTAGTGTCACATCTAAGGGAAAACATTAACAAGATGAAATTAAGATTGAAACTCAATTTTTATTCATCAATCATGGAAAAGCATAATAACAATGTCAAAGAAACATAAAAACCCTAGAGTTTACAAGTCCAAATACCCACAAGGGGTTTAGCTACTGATGGAACTATACATGTTCATCAAAATAGAAAAGAAAGTACAAATCAAAGACATTGATGAAAACCTCCTTGTATATGGTGTGGTCGTGGTCTTGTGCGGTCGTCGTACGTCGGTGACGATGCCGATGACGCGCGCTAAACCTCCACAAAATCCTCTCTAAAACCCTAGCCGCACTCCCCAAGTTGAGGAGAAAGATAGGACAAAAGATATCCCAAAAGGTCTCCAAAATCCCCTTTTATAATGTTGAATCGCTGCTTTAAAATCGAATTTATCGTGGGCTTCACACGGCCGTGTGGAATTTCCACACGCCCGTGTGAAGTTTCTGTATGGCTGAAAAATCGATTCACACAGCCGTGTGGAATTTCCAGACACCCGTGTGAATTCTCTGAAACCCTGATTTTCGGCAGAAATTGAACAGTAGCTTGCTACAATGTTTTGTTACAGTAACAAGCTACAGTTCTTGCCGAAATGCTCCCGAATCCGTTATTCTTCATTGAGGCCATATGGTTGGGCACACAAACAATGGTAAGTCGTGCCGATTACTTCAAGTCTCCTTCTTTGTGAAGTTCTTCTAAGCTACATGAGTTAGACTTGTTGTGAATGTGACTGCCTTTGTGCCCCTCCAAAGGAGGTTGGCACACACTCACAAGTCAAGCTCGTGCCTTATTCCTTACTTGGTCCGAAAACTTCCCAACATCGGTGAACATGACCTAATTTCGTTCTTCTTCTCTAATTTAGCTCCACAAACCTTCAATGCACAAGAGTACACAAATACACACCATTTATTGATAAAAACTGATAAAAGATATGATTAATGTAAGATAATAACGCTTCGCGGTACTATAACACAAGCACTTATCATCTGCTAACGAGGTCTCTATGTCTCAACTATCGGTAATGCATCTTTATATCATCCTAGTTTGGGACTTAACGACAATCCTAGGTGGATTCCTTTTCCAAACATACCTTTCTCATGCTTGATAGTCCCTTGTTTATTTACATCCGTGTGCTAGTTACCAGGTCATAGGATTAGTTTAAATTAGTTTGTTTGTTTTATTTCTTTTCCACTCATATTGAATTATAGGCTAGAAAATAGATGGAGGGTGAGTAATAGTACTCTTGGCTCTAGTGGAATACCACCCCTGTGTCACTCATAGGGTATTACTTGGCGAACCCGTACACTTGCGGGGAAGCAATCAAACATCCTCCTCTAAGCCTTAAAAACACTCGAAATAAAGCCAAATAAAGCATGGAAACAATCAAAACATGAATCTCTTGATATCTAAACATTAAACAATCCACAACAACATAGAAGCATGCATGAATGATTACACAAAAATGACGATGAAAATGATTAACACATGAACATGAACTTAAAGATAAGAACACCAAACACCCTAAGAACAAAATATAATCACACCAAGCACTCAAACAACAAGAAAATAAAAATGCACTGAATTTAAGAGCTTGGGTTACCTCCCAAGCAGCGCTTGTTTAACGTCATTAGCTTGACGTGTTTTACCTCAAAGTTCATTGTGCGACAAAGGCAGGGAAGTTACCTCCATTCATTGAAGAAGAGTTGTTACTCGAAATGTAATGCTTCAACCGGTGACCATTGACTTTAAAGGTTCCCTTTTGTGGATGAGATATTTCTATGGCACCATGAGGATACACTTGAGTCACGGTGTAGGAGCCATACCATCGTGATTTTAACTTCCTGGGGAATAATTTCAATCTTGCATTGAATAGTAATACTTGGTCCCCTGGCTGGAAACACTTGGCTTGTTTAATATGCCAGTCATGATATTCCTTAATCCTCTCCTTATATCTCACTGATGTGTCATAAGCCAAGGATCACCATTCCTCTAACTCATTTAATTGGAGTTTCCGCTTGTGACCACATAAATGGAGATCAAAATTGAGTTGCTTTATGGCCCAGTAAGCTTTGTGTTCTAGTTCAACTGGCAAATGACACTTTTTTCCGTAGACCAATCAATAAGGCGTTGTTCCTATAGGTGTTTTGTATGTGGTCCTTTGACACAGGCCCCGAAAGTGCATGGGTTGTCAAAGTAATAAAAATACCCTGGTGAGTGGGTAGTGGTATCCACAAGGAATAGGGATTTGAGATACATGTATTCGCTATGTAGCAAATGCGATGTGTCAAATGGAATTAATGAGTGAGTGTAAACGAAACTAATGTAAACAAGAATTTAATAGAATTGTGGAAGGCGAGAGAGAGCAAGTAGGAGTAAAAGAGTAGGATAAGAATGAGTAAAGATGGATACCCGGACAAGCTACCCCTAGGACTTATGCTTCTAGTGCAAGACAATGCTTGACACGACCCCTTTGTGTGCGTACCGCAAGTGCACGGCCTTGTCAAAGTAATAAAATTACCCTGGTGAGTGGGTAGTCGAATCCACAGGGAATAGTGTTTAGAAACAAGTGTTAATCGCTATTTAGCTATGATGGGAATCGATGATGAGAAAAGTATTTATATATAGATGTAAAAGAAAATAAAAGAGTACAAGAAGAATAATGAGGGTAGGAGAGGTAATCGATATAAAGATGGGGTATCCGGACAAAGTTCCCCCTATGACTAATGCTTCTAGTGCAAAACTTGTATTATGCTCTACAATTGATGCCTATTGAGTCGAGGATATCCTTAAACACACGGTCCCAAACTTAAGGTCAACCGTGACTAACCCCAACACTATGTCCCGGCATTAGGATTCACGTCAACCCTTCACTCTGTTGATTGCTCAACTAAGCCCCAGGGGAGTATTTCTACCTAAGCCTAACACTACGTGGAATTGCTTTAAGCTCTAGGGATTCCTAGTGATAAAACCTGTTCCTATGTGTAGTAGTTCCAACCCTTTGGTCCAGGTGGAAGAACCCTAGTCTAAATTAAGCCCCAGTGCATAGGATTCACGTCACCACAAAGCTTTGGGGGAGTTTATCTACCTAGCACTTCACTCTATTTCGACCGCTAATAAATCAAGGAATCGGAGGTAGGGAGAAATCACACCGGAAGGGAAAGGGGTACATCGCTACCTCACAACTCTCCCTCTCAACCCTCTTCAATCTTAAGGAGTCTAACCCTATAGGAGTTGTCACACCTCCAAAGGATAACCTAGATTGCTCTCAACCTTAGTGTCACGGCTAAGGGAAAACAATAGCACAAGATAATTAAAATTGAAACTCAATTAAATTCATCAATAAAGAAAGCATAATAAAAGTCATAGAAACAATATCATCCTAGGGTTTACAAGTCCGAATACCCACTAGGGTTTAGCTCTCCATGGAGCAATACAAAATCAATAAAGAATTTAAGAAAATATGCATGAAAACCATAAAGAAAACCCCCTTGTAGATCGTATCGATGGTCTTGTGTAGTCGCGTGTCTTCTCCAACGAATCCCTTGTCAAGCCTAGGGCACACCTCGCCAAATCAATGCCGATGAGAGCTTCCCCAATAGCTTTCTTCCAAAGGATGTCGATGTCGATGCCGTTTAATCGCCTCCAAAGACCTCCAAGAACCTCTCCAAACCCTAGCCGAAAGCCCCCCAAAAGATATCCAAGTGATAGAAGAGAAGGGTCTCCAAATAGATATGAAAACGGGCTATTTATAGGCTGAAATCGGGTTGAATTCGGGCTGAAATCGGACTTCTGTGAAAATCCGGAAATTCCGCACGCCCGTGTGTTAATTCCACACGGCCGTGTGGAAATTCTGGAATCGTGATTTCTCGGCACCTGTGAACAGTGTTCTGCTACAGTGTTTCTGCTACAGTATTCCTGCTACAGCACACGGCCGTGTGGAATTTCCACACGCCCGTGTGAACTCTCTGGCTTGCTGGAAAATTAATTCACACGGCCGTGTGGAATTTCTACACGCCCGTGTGAACTCTCTGGAATTCTGAATTTCGGCAGAATATGAACAGTAGCTGCTACAGTATTTATCTACACTATTTCGCTACAGTGCCTGCTACAGTACTTCTCCAAAATACTCCCGAATCGATCGTTCTTCATCGAGGCCGTTGAATTGGGCACACAATCAACGGTAGATTATGTCGATTACTTCATTTCTCTTCATTGGCGAAGTTCTCCAATGCTACACGAGTTAGACTTTTGTGAATGTGACTGCCCTTGTGCCCCTCCAATGGAGGTTGGCACACACCCACTAGTCTAAACTCGTTCCTTGTTCCTTGCTTGGTCCAAGAACTCGTCAACAATGGCGAACATAACCTATTCTTACTCCGTTCTTCTCCAAATTGGCTCCACAACCCTACAATGCACAAAAGTAAACAAATGCACACTTTTTAGTGAAAATCTGATTAAATCAATGCTCATTGCAAGATAATAACACTTCGCATTACTATAACACGAGCACTTATCAATGCTATTATACTTTCCTACTGATGTCAATTCAGTCGAGGAGATCCTTAAACAAAGGTCTCAAACCTAAGGTCAACCATGACTAACCCCAACATTATGCCTCGGCATTAGGTTTCACTACAACCCTTGACTCTCGTTGACCGGTCAACTAAACCCTAGGGGAGTCTATCTACCTAAGCCTCACACTATGTGGAATTGCTTTAGGTTTTAGGGATTCCTAGTGATTAACCCAGTTCCTATGTATAGTTCTAACCCTTTGGTCCAGGTGGAAAACCCTACACTAAATTAAGTCCCAGCACTAAGATTCACTTCAACCCTTCACTCTGTTACTCGCACAACTAAGCCCTAGGGGAGTTTTTCTCCTAGCACCTGACTATATCTCGACCGTGAATAAATTATGGAACATGGAGGTAGGGAGAATCACATCGGAGGGGAAACGGGACGTTCCGCTACCTCATAACTCACCCTCTTGATCCTCTTCAATCCTAACTAGTCTAATCCTATAGAAATTTTCATGCCTCCAAAGGATAACCTAGATTTCTCTCAACCCTAGTGTCATGGCTAAGGGAAAACAATAACAAGAAGAGATTAATATTGAAACTCAATTTTATTCATCAATAATGGAAAAGCATAATATCAATGTCAAAGAAACATAATAATCCTAGGGTTTACAAGTCCGAATACCCACAAGGGGTTTAGCTCCTCATGGAGCTATACAAATCCATCAAAATAAGAATAAGAACACAAATTGAATGCATAGATGAAAACCCCCTTGCGTGCGATGTGGCCATGGTCTTGTGCGGCCATCGGATGTTGATGTCGATGCTGATGACGAGCTCCAAACCTCCACGAAGTCCTCTCCAAACCCTAGCCGCGCTTCTCCAGAAGTTAGGTCAGAAGAGAGCCAAAAAAGATCCGAAAACAGTCTCCAAAATGGGCTTTTATAATGCTGAGTCGCGGCTTTAAATTGGTTGAAATTTGGATTTCACACGGCTGCGTGGAATTTCCTCACACCCTTGTGAAATTGCTGAATTGTTGATTTTCGGCAAACAGTTGACAGTAACTTGCTACAGTATTTTTGCTGCAGTGTTACTGCAGTGCCTTGCCGAAACGCTCCCGAGCTCGTCGTTCTTCATTGAGGCCGTTGAATTGGGCACACAATCAACGGTAGACCATACCGATTACTTCAAATCTCCTTATTGGCGAAGTTCTCCTTGTTAACATAAGCTAGACTTATTGTGAATGTGACTGCCTTTGTGCCCCTCCAAAGAAGGTTTTCACACACTCACAAGTCTATGCTCATGCCTTGTTCCTTTCTTAGTCCAAAAACTTCCCCAACAATGGAGAACATGATCTAACTTCGTTTCTTTTCTCCAATTTATCTTCACACCCCTACAATGCACAAAAGTAAATGAATGCACACTTTTTAGTGATAAAATCTGATTAAATCAATGCTCATTGCAAGATAATAACACTTCACATTACTGTAACACAAGCACTTATCAACCCCCCTCCCCCACCCACACTTAAGATTTTGCTTGTCCTCAAGCAAAATACAACGTGATAGTACTTGGGAAGAACAATTAAAAGTGCTCAGTGATTCGCTCACCCGCAAGTGCACGGGGTTGCCAAGTAATACCCCTCGTTCGAGCATGAGGGTGTTGTATTCCCAAGGGCCCGAGAATCTATTCTTACTTCCTTATCACAATGTTGTCCAACCTAAGCAATTACTTGATAGAGAGAACTACAAATAATATATGGATGTAAAAAGCATGCAAATAGCAAACACTAATACAAGGAAAATCAAGGTGAGGGAACGGTCATGGATGAGGATTCCCTCAGGGGTTACTAAAGTGCTAAGGATGCCCTCACTAGCATGCACGTGGGTGGTTTGGACCAAGAAACCCAAAATTAGACCAACCCGATGGTGACGGTGTTTGGTCCCTAATCCGGTATGAGTATTGGAATACAGAATTTCTTCCGCACAAATCCTCCTACGATCGCAATGGGTTTAGTGGATTTCTCAAGCTAGGGTTGAGACACAATCAAGGACAACCCTAACAATTGGAGGGGCACAAATACCCGATGGTCACGGTGTATTCGTGCATGTATTCCCTTCCAAGTTTGGTGAGCCTAATACTAGGGCAATGGTCATGCAAGCTAGTATTTTCTAGGAATTGATACATAGAGTTCTCATACATACCAAGGCATTCAAGAAACACCAAACAAGGATCACAAACCAAAACAAATGCATAATCTAGCTCAGGCATCCAAACAACACAAGTTCACCCCCAAGGCTCACCTACATCCGGTGACCTTGGGGTTTAGTTACTCATGATCACAAAATAAGCAAGAAAGTACATGAAAACAACCAAATACATAATGAGAACACTCCCTCAAAAGATCAAGGCCGAATGACGCTTCCAAGGATGCCACCCAAGGAGTGGCTTCCTTCGTCGGTCTTCCTCTCAAATGTAGATCAAAGGCATGGACTCGTCGTGTCGTGCTCTCCCCGTCGTCTTCTCCTCAAGGATCTCCTGCAAAACCGAGCCTCAAACTCCCAAGAGAACATGGTGAAGATGAGTTCTCAAGAGATCTAGGTTCCTCCTCTTCATTTGCTCCCAAAAACCCTTAAAAACCCATTCCAGTAAGCTATGCAGCCTCCCATGCGGTCGGCATGCGGGGAGAGAAGATTTCCGAGAAATCCCGAAAATCGCGTAAGTTGCTACAGTGCCGCTACAGTACTTAGTACAGTAGAACTGCTACAGTACTGCATGCGGTCTCCACTGCGCCCGCATATTAGCCCGCATGAACTTCCTGACTAAGCCATTTTTCAAGTCTTCGTGCTACAGTGGTTGCTACAGTGCCCCCAGGCTCAGAAACACTGTTTTCGATGCTGATTTCTTCTCCAATTCTGTCATCTAGCTCGCTGGGGTCTCATTGGTACGTGTAACACGAAAGAAACCAATTCATACCAAAAACGGGCGCCAACTCATATAAATATATGCAATACATACGCCCTAATACATATAAAATACGTACATTTAGACGTTTATCAAACATCCCCACACCTAAGCATTTGCTTGTCCCCAAGCAAAAACACCTGAAGAACAGGGGCACGATGATAAACGACTAAACATACGACCTCAAGCTCAATTGTAAAGTACTCCACTAGCACAGGTGGAAAGAAATCTAGAAAGTGAGATGGACTATGACTAATGGTAGCCCTGTTTTATCGAAAGTGCTTCTGTGAGTGTGTGCTGGCTCCCAACCTTAACCTCCACACCCTGGATTACCCCAGTGGTCCATTCACCCCACATATGGTGAGAGTGGCATTAGACAGTAAAAGAAATCTTCAATACTCAATTAAAAGCCTTTTGGGTTCCTAGGTAACACTCTAGCTCTTAACGACTATGCAACAGGTTCCAAGGGAGGCAGTAGAGATACTTATTTCCTTTTCACATATATATACAATTTTTCTCCTCTTTTTTTTTTTACTGAGTCCGACTAATGTAGACTGCACAAAAATCTTTCAGATGGATGCACATGCTGGCTAGGCACAAGAGCCACCCATCCTACTTGATTACAATCCACATAGACGCATTCATGCTATACTAGCAGAGGAATACTGTCATAGACTCCATTTTTTTTCAACTGTATAAACTGTATCTCAGGTCCCTTGGTATCCTGTCACAATAGTTCACTTAAGGCTACAGAAATCAACGAAGGAACTCAAAAGCTCTTAAAATAATATTGAAGAAAGAATTTAACAGTCTAATGCCACAATCTTCATAATGGGTTGGTTGGAGTGTATAAGGTGGAAGTAATCATGATAGAACATGGAAAAGCACTGAAGATAAAGCAGGGCATCATTCAAGCACAGTATATAAAAAATACAACTCACTTCTATCATTCTTTCAAGCTAGGAAGTACTAAACACTAAAATCATAGCTATCATCGGTTATCATGCATGCAAAACAAGTAAAGTACTCCATCCCCACAAGTAAAGTTGTACATTGCCCTCAATGTACATAGATCAGCAGAGTAAGGTGCGAGACATGCCATAAAAATAAAGGGACGAGGCAAAGAAACTTCCCCAATTAGTCGATGAGATGAACTCCAAATGTGCCTAAACCTGGGAAGGCTGTGAAGTGCAAGGGGTGTGAAGCTTCCACAATGATCAGTCCTGAAAGTAAAAAGAAAATATATCATACCCTAAGAAATAAATAGAGAGCGGGACAAGTAAACACGAATCAAAAATGGGAAAGTGCAGTTTAGGAGGGTTAGGACCTTTGCTAACTAAAAAGTACAACAATATAAGCAAAAAAATCTAGAAATAAAAACAAATACAAATGACAGGAAACTAAAAAGTGGTACTGTGAGTCTAGAGATCTGGAGGGAGTGATGGTGCAAAGCACGTTGTAGCCGTGGAGGAGATGCCGACATATGATGATGAGCTGCGCAGATATGATAGGATCTCGGCCATGCTATTCTCTATGCGGGTCTGTGATGTGGCCAAGTCCCTAACTGATGTCGTCAACGCCTCCTTTGATGTCCCAAGGGACTGCAACTACTGACGGACCTCGATGCGGAACTCCGCGAAACTGGCCTCAAGTGATGGTCGACTCCCGCTGGGTGCTGTGTCAGGCACAGGGGAAAACTCGGAATCAGAATCTGATCCTGTCTCAAAATTTCGAGAGGTGTCGGGATCATGGGCGCTCTTGCCTCCCCTGCATGGGAGGCGATAAGTGTCTCCCTACCTCTCAACTATCCCAATATGAAGCAGGATCGACAGACTAAGCGGTGTGACGGGCCGACAACACTCATGCCTCGGGTGAGCTTAATCAATCCTAGGCCCATGATAATGTGCGTAATGTATGGTCTGACAAATATAGCTCCAAGGCGATTAGAAGTCCCCTGATGTGCAATAAGTACGACAAAAAGATGGCCCATGTGGATGGGGTACCACTCAAGGATACTGTACATCATAAGCAAGTCGGTATGAGTAACCACCCCGATAGAATAAGCGCAACCGTTCACACTTCTAGATAGCAAAGCCTGAACGTATCTGTGAACGTGGTCCGCCATCATAGAAGCCTTCTGACACACCCCTTGCGTGTGTACCACGCAAGTGCACGGGTTGTCAAAGTAATAAAAATACCCTGGTGAGTGGGTAGTCGTATGCACAGGGAATAGTGTTCAGAAACAAGTGTTATCGCTATTTAGCTATGAAAGAAGTCGATGATGAAAGAAGTATATATATATATATATATATATATAAATGTAAAAGAAAATAAAAGAGTGCAAGAAGATTAATGAGGGTAGGAGAGGTAATCGATATAAAGATGGGGTACCCGGACAAAGCTCCCCCTAAGACTAATGCTTCTAGTGCAAGACTAGTATTATACCCTCTAATTGATGTCTAATTGAGTCGAGGATATCCTTAAACACACGGTCCCAAACCTAAGGTCAACCATGACTGACCCCAACACTATGCCCCTGCATTAGGATTCACTACGACTCTTGACTCTCGTTGACCTATCAACTAAGGGCTAGAGGAGTATATTTACCTAAGCCTCACACTACGTGGGATTGCATTAAGTTCTAGGGACTCCTAGTGGTAAAACTTGTTCCTATGTGTAGTTCTAACCCTTTGTTCCAGGTGGAAGAACCCTAGTCTAGATTAAGCCCCAGTGCGTAGGATTCACTTCAATCCTTCACTCTGTTACTCGCGTAACTAAGCCCCAGGGGAGTTTATCTATCTAGCACTTCACTCTATCTCGACCGCTAATGAATCAAGGAAACGGAGGTAGGGAGAAACCACACCGAAGGGGAAAGGGGTACATTGCTACCTCACAACTCTCCCTCTCAACCCTCTCCAACCTTGTGTAGTCTAATCCTATAGAGGTTGTCACACCCTCAAAGGATAACCTAATAGATTCTCAACCCTAGTGTCACGGCTAGAGGAAAATCTCATACAATCGGCGTGCAAGATTGGAACTCAATAATAGAACATTAAATTAAGAAAGCATAATAAAAGTCATAGAAACAATATCATCCTAGGGTTTACAAGTCTGAATACCCACTAGGGTTTAGCTCTCCATGCAGCAATACAAAGTCAATAAATAGTTTAAGAACATATGCATGAAAACCATAAAGAAAACCCCCTTGTAGATCGTATCGATGGTCTTGTGTAGTCGCGTGTCTTCTCCAACGAATCCCTTGTCAAGCCTAAGGCACACCTCGACAAATCAAAGCCGATGAGAGCTTCCCCAATAGCTTTCTTCCAAAGGATGTCGATGTCGATGCCGTTTAATCGCTTCCAAAGACCTCCAAGAACCTCTCCAAACCCTACCCGAAAGACCCCAAAAGTTATCTAAGTGATAGAAGGGGAGAGTCCCCAAATAGATTTGAAAACGGGCCATTTATAGGTTGAAATCGGGCTGAAATCGGAGTTCCACACGCCCCTGTGTTAATTCCACACGGCCCTGTGAAAAACCAGGAATTCGACATGCCCGTGTCTTAATTCCACACGCCTGTGTGAATTCTCTGAAATCCTGATTTTCGGCAACAGTGAACAGTAGCTTGCTACAGTACTTCCGCTACAGTATTTGCTAAAGTAACTGCTACAATAGTTAGCCGAAATGCTCCTGAATTCATCGTTCTTCATCGAGGCCATTGAATTAGGCACACTATCAATGGTAGATTATGTCGATTACTTCATTTCTGTTCTTTGACGAAATTCTCCACTGCTACACGAGTTAGACTTTTGTGAATGTGACTGCCCTTGTGCCCCTCCAATGGTGGATGGCACACACCCACAAGTCTAGATTCGTGCCTTGTTCCTTGCTTTGTCCGAGAACTCCTCAACAATGGTGAACATAACCTATTCTTGCTTCTTTTTCTCTAAATCTTCTCCACAACCCTACAATGCACAAAAGTAAACAAATGCACATTTTTTAGTGATAAAATCTGATTAAATTAATGCTCATTGCAAGATAATAACGCTTCGCATTACTATAACACGAGCACTTATCAAATCCCCCCACACTTAAGCTTTTGCTTGTTCTCATGCAAAATAGAACATGAAAGTACTTGGGAAGAACAATTGAAAGTGCTCGGCCTTAAGTTCACCAAGAGTATGCAAAAGAGGCATTCTACAAGTAAGGGGAAATCAAAACATTACATAAGGTTACCAATGCTCTAGCTAAAAACTCGAATCAAAAAGGATGAAAACTCGAAAAATGTGTTCGTGTGTGTGAATTCACTCAAGAGAACCAACGAGTACTCCTCAATATTTTGTTAAAACGGACTTATTTATATACAAAAACAAAAATAAGAAAGGAAGTAGTAGCTTCACACATTCTTGAAGGTAGCCCTTTCCTAGGCGGCCGCCAAAGGTGGCTTTCACTCTTTCGAGGAGGTAGCTCTTTCTACCGGGGTAGTAGCTTTCACGCATCCCATGAGATAGCTCTTTCTCTCATTAGGCATAACTTGTATCCGACTTATGAGATTAGCTACATACTTCATAGGTGGTAGCTCTTTCCACCCCAAATGCATACTTAAAACAAAGCTAATATTCACAAACTCATATATTTTTTTCTCTTTTTTTTTTTTCAATTTTCTACTTTTTTTTTTTCAATTTTCTACTTTTTTTTTTTCATTTTCATCTTTTTTTTTCCATATTTTTCTCTCCTTATATATGCATTTTCCAAAGTAAAACTAAGAACAACGATAAACTTGTCCTTAAAAATTCAAGATTGAGTTTCCAAAAGATTCCAAGAGTAAGTTGTGCAATATAAGATAATCGAGCAAAAATTCCCTAAAATTCAAGTAGAAACTAGAGCATGATAGGATACAATGTTAAAAATTCTCCTAAACTATAAGAATACAACCGTTGCAACTAAGGTGAACCGCCATAGGCTACATAAGCATAAGCAATTGAACGCACAAGTAAAAGTGTGTGCAATGTGAACTCTCCCCCCCACACTTAAGATGTACATTGTCCTCAATGTACAAATGCAAGCACAATAAAAAGTATAACAATCAAAACATAATGTGTGGAGGTGGGCAATTGAAACAATACTCCCCTGAACTCCTAGTGGTACGTTTGATGGAGCTATGTTTATTAAGGGTTGAGTCTCAACGGGTTGTGGAGGGTACACGGTCCCATGACCGTGCCTATGACTAGTACTCAAATTCCTTGCATCCAAGACCATCTGCACGTACACAAGGGGAATCAGTGAAGCTCAATAAAAGTAAAATAAAACAAAAGAAAAATAAAGCTAAAAACGCCTCAAGCATCGGTGTCGTCCGTTCTTCGATCTCCGGTGCTGCTGTCGGTGCTGATACTGGTGGATCTGGTGCTGAAAAAGAAAAGATTGACGAAGAAAAGGAGAAAATATGCTTACCGACGAAGTGAAAATCAAAAACTTCGAATATGGTCGGAAAACAACTTAAAAACTCCTTAAATGGACAAAGAGAGGGTTGGGAAAATGTGAGGAAACATCCCTTGAGTGTGGAGGCATTTAGAATTGAAAAGGCAAAAGAAGATTTTAAAATTAAAAACAACCTATCATGTTCTGTACATCCACATGGCCGTGTGGAATTTCCACACGGCCGTGTGAGTCCACTAGAAGGGTTCACAGGGGCAGTCACACCCCCTTGTGTTTCCTCTGTTTGCTTTCCAGAACATACACACGGCCGTGTGGAAATTCCACACGGCCGTGTGCCCAACCTGGCCAACACACGGCCGGCCACAGGGGCACCCACACGCCCCTGTGGACTCTCTGGATCCCAAGAAAATCATCTAAGTGTTCCACACGGCCATGTGGCATGTAGACGCTCACCCAGAGGGGCATTCACGCGTCCCTTGTGAGCCTCTAGATGAAGTTCTTGTTCTGCAGAACGTCCACACGGCTGTGTGGAATTTTCACACGGCCGTGTGCAATACACATGGGCACTCACAAGGGCACTCACACCGCCCCTGTGTCTCTCGGGATGGAGAGTTGTAGCTCTGCAGAGATCCACACGGCCGTGTGGAAATTACACACGGCCGTGTGCCTTTGTATGGTTGTTTACAGGGGTAATCACACGCCCCTGTGTCTTCTCTGGATGAGTTCTGAACTGTGCCACACGCCCGTGTGGAAATTCCACACGGCCGTGTGTCTTCTCTTGGTGACTTAGAAAAATTTGCAAGCTTTGCAGAAAATTTCAGAAACTCAAATACAACATTCAGAGCTTGCATATATAATAAAAATTCGACCAGAGATCCATGAAAACACACTCAAACGACCCAAAACTTCGACAATCACAATTAGGCACACTATAACACCAATAATCCATAAGAAATCACAGCACACACATAATAAAATCAAAACACCGAAACTAGGCAATTATTCATGCTAAAACTAGACTAAAGCCTAGAAAAGCAATAAAAACTTGGGTTGCCTCCCAAGAAGCGCTTGTTTAACGTCACTAAGCTTGACGTACCTCTTTCTTACCTCAAGGCGGCTTGAAAAGAGTGTGTTCCTCCCGACAAGATCTTGCATAGCTACTTCCTTTAAACCAAAAATCGATTTGCCGAGGTGGAGTATTTGTTGGAGGGTCCAACCATCCTACTTTTGGCCTCAAAGGAAACAATTTGGGTTGGGAATTGTCCAAGCTTAGCATAGGTGGGTCATGGGATGGTTTAAATATCCTCCCTACATCGTTTTCCCTTCCCAAAGTCTCTTTCTTGCTTTTTATGAGTTGATCAATCCCAAAAAGCGGTGCTTGTTCCATTACCTTAGGGGTTGCTTCTTCTTGTGTATTTTCATCTTGAAAGGAACATGACACTAGCAAATCCCCTCGAGAATTTTCTTGCTCACAAGCACCATCTTCATTCAAGCAATCCCAATTCTCCAAATGACATTCTACTTTTTCCTCTTCAATTTCTACAGCAACATACTCGGTATGCCCCATTTCTTCAATATCATTCACGACCACATCATCTCTACAAGGGTCTTGCTTTACTTGCTCAAATACTTCATGTTCCTTGGAGAGTGTGTCAAGTATCCATCCTAATTGATGTTTAAGGTTGTTGTAGGAGGCTTCATGACACTTTCGTGTGGCTTCCATACTTTGGCAAGAGGCATCGGATGCTTCAATAAAGTTATCTAGTACCTTTCTCCACTGAGGTGCATCCTCTTCGAGTCTCTCATCCTTTTGAAATCGCTCTTGAGGTGCTTCCCAATGTTGTCCATCATTATTCCATAAAAAAATTTGTTAGCTCCTCTCATTTGGATGATGTGTGCTGTAGCATGGATTGCTTTGTTGTTGTGAAGCAATAATTCTATCAAGCCTTGTACTGAGAGCTTCAACTTGAGAATATAGCTCAATGATTGCATCAACCTCCATTTAGGTTCCTTGCAAGAAAAAGTATGACAAAACAAAAGAAAGCAAATAAGAATGACGGAAGAATAAGAAAAGGTGAAATAGAATGAATGATGAATAGCTAAAATAGCAAAGTACAAATATCTCCAAAACGCCTACTCCCCGGCAGCGGCGCCAAAAACTTGACACACCCCTTGCGTGTGTACCCCGCAAGTGCACGGCTTGTCGAAGTAATAAAAATACCCTGGTGAGTGGGTAGTCGTATCCACAGGGAATAGTGTTCAGAAACAAGTGTTATCGCTATTTAGCTATGAAAGAAGTCGATGATGAAAGAAGTATATATATATATATATATATATATATATATATTTATATTTATATTTATATTTATATATAAATGTAAAAGAAAATAAAAGAGTGCAAGAAGATTAATGAGGGTAGGAGAGGTAATCGATATAAAGATGGGGTACCCGGAAAAAGCTCCCCCTAAGACTAATGCTTCTAGTGCAAGACTAGTATTATACCCTCTAATTGATGTCTAATTGAGTCGAGGATATCCTTAAACACACGGTCCCAAACCTAAGGTCAACCATGACTGACCCCAACACTATGCCCCGGCATTAGGATTCACTACGACTCTTGACTCTCGTTGACCTATCAACTAAGCGCTAGAGGAGTATATCTACCTAAGCCTCACACTACGTGGGATTGCATTAAGTTCTAGGGACTCGTAGTGGTAAAACCTGTTCCTATGTGTAGTTCTAACCCTTTGGTCCAGGTGGAAGAACCCTAGTCTAGATTAAGCCCCAGTGCGTAGGATTCACTTCAATCCTTCACTCTGTTACTCGCGTAACTAAGCCCTAGGGGAGTTTATCTACCTAGCACTTCACTCTATCTCGACCGCTAATGAATCAAGGAAACGGACGTAGGGAGAAACCACACCGAAGGGGAAAGGGGTACATCGCTACCTCACAACTCTCCCTCTCAACCCTCTCCAACCTTGTGTAGTCTAATCCTATAGAGGTTGTCACACCCTCAAAGGATAACCTAATAGATTCTCAACCCTAGTGTCACGGCTAGGAGAAAATCTCATACAATCGGCATGCAAGATTGGAACTCAATAATAGAACATTAAATTAAGAAAGCATAATAAAAGTCATAGAAACAATATCATCCTAGGGTTTACAAGTCCGAATACACACTAGGGTTTAGCTCTCCATGGAGTAATACAAAGTCAATAAATAGTTTAAGAACATATGCATGAAAACCATAAAGAAAATCCACTTGTAGATCGTATCGATGGTCTTGTGTAGTCGCGTGTCTTCTCCAATGAATCCCTTGTTAAGCCTAAGGCACACCTCGACAAATCAAAGCCGATGAGAGCTTCCCCAATAGCTTTCTTCCAAAGGATGTCGATGTCGATGCCATTTAATCACCTCCAAAGATCTCCAAGAACCTCTCCAAACCCTGGCCGAAAGCCCCGCAAAAGATATCCAAGTGATAGAAGGGGAGAGTCCCCAAATAGACCTGGAAACGAGCTATTTATAGGTTGAAATCGTGCTGAAATCGGAGTTCCACACGCCCCTGTGTTAATTCCACACGGCTCTGTGAAAAACCAGGAATTCCACACGCCCGTGTCTTAATTCCAGACGGCCGTGTGGACATTCTGAAATCGTGATTTTTCAGCACTATGAACAGTAACTTTACTACAGTGTTTTGCTACAGTACACGGCCATGTGGAATTTCCACACGCCCGTGTGAACTCTTTGAAATCCTGATTTTCGGCAACAGTGAATAGTAGCTTGATATAGTACTTCCGCTACAGTATTTTGCTACAGTACTGCTACAATACTTAGCCGAAATGCTCCCGAATTCATCGTTCTTCATCGAGGCCATTGAATTCGGCACACAATCAATGGTAGATTATGTCGATTACTTCATTTCTCTTCTTTGACGAAATTCTCCACTGCTACACGAGTTAGACTTTTGTGAATGTGACTGCCCTTGTGCCCCTCTGACACGACCCCTTGCGTGTATCCCGCAAGTGCACGGGTTTGTCGAAGTAATAAATTTACCTTGGTGAGAAGGTAGTCGAATCCACAGGGAATAGGGAGATAGAATATAAGGTTTCACTAATTAAGCTACGCAGAATACGGAGAACGATAATAAGATTGATGAGTGAAAATAATGCAAAGCAATAAACTAAATAGAGAGATGGAAGAAAGAAGTGCAAGTAGGAAAATCGAGAAGGACTAACAATGAGTAAAGGGGGGTATCCGGACAAGCTACCTCTAGGGTCTATGTTTCAAGTGCAAGACTATGATATTATACTCTCCTATTGATGTCAATTGAGTCGAGGATATCCTAAGACTCACGGTCCCAAACCTAAGGACAACCGTGACTAACTCCAACACTATGCCCCGGTGTTAGGATTCACAACACCCTTCACTCTGTCACCTAGATGACTAAGCCCCAGGGGAGTCCATCTGCCTAAACCTCACACTATGTGGAGTTGCATTATGCTCTAGGGATTCCTAGTGATTAAACCTGTTCCTATACGTAATTCTAACCCTTTGGTCCAGGTGGAAGAACCCTAGTCTAGATTGAGCCCCAGCAAATAGGATTCACTACAACCCTCCACTCTATTACTTGCGTAACTAAGCCCTAGGGGAGTTTATCTACCTATTGCTTCACTCTATTTTGACCGCTATTAAATCAAGGAATCGGAGGTAGGGAGAAATCACATCGAAGGGGAAAGGGGTACATTGCTACCTCACAACTCTCCCTCTCAACCCTCTTTAATCTTGAGTAGTCTAATCCTATAGGAGTTGTCACACCTCCAAAGGAAAGCCTAGATTGCTCTCAACCCTAATGTCACGTTTAAGGGAAAACAATATGAAAGGATAATCAAGATTAAAAACTCAATTTTATTCATCAACGATGGAAAGCATAATAATCAATGTCAAAGAAACATAAGAAACCCTAAAGTTTACAAGTCCGAATACCCCACGAGGGGTTTAGCTCCTCATAGAGCTATACAAGTTCATCAATGTGAGAAATAAAGCATAAAACATAGACATCAATGAAAAAACCCCCTCGAATTGGTGTGGCCGTGGTCTTGTGCAAACGTCGAACCTCGAAATCGATGCCGACGACGCGCTAGAACCTCCACGAAATCCTCTCCGAAACCCTAGCCGCGCTCCAGAAAGTTGGGGAAAAGATAGGTCGAAAGATCCCTCAAAAGGTTGCAAAAATCCCCTTTTATATTGTTGAATCACGGCTTTAAAATTGGACTTATCGGGGGCTTCACACGGCCGTGTGGAATTTCCACACGCCCGTGTGTCTTCACTGGATGGCTGAAATTGCAAAACACACGGCCGTGTGGAATTTCCACACGCCCGTGTGACTTCTCTGTCTGGCTGGAAAATGGCTCACACGGCCGTGTGGAATTTCCACACGCCCGTGTGACTTCTCTGGAACACTAATCTTCAGCTGAACAGGCTTGGTAACTTGCCGAAACGCCTCCCGGGTCCATTGTTCTTCATCGAGGCCATTACTTGGGCACACAAGCAACGGTAGGTCGCGCCGATTGCTTCAAGTCTTCTTCTTTCGCGGGATTCTCCTAAGTAACACGGATTGGACTTGTTGTGAATGTGACTGCCTTTGTGCCCCTCCAAAAGAGGTTGGCACACATCCACAAGTCCAAATACGTGCTTCGTTCCTTGCTTGGTCCGAGAACATCCCAACATTGGCGAACGCGACCTAATTCCATTCTTCTTCTCCAATTAGGCTCCACAATACCTTCAATGCACAAGAGAACACAAATACACACATTTAGTGATAAAATCTGATAAAAGGTATGCTTAATGTAAGATAATAGCGCTTCGCGATACTATAACACAAGCACTTATCACCCTCCAATCGAGGTAGGCACACACCCACAAGTCTAGACTCGTGCCTTCTTCCTTGCTTTGTCCGAGAACTCCTCAACAATGGTGAACATAACCTATTCTTGCTTTTTTTTTCTTTAAATCTTCTCCACAACCCTACAATGCACAAAAATAAACAAATGCACACTTTTTAGTGATAAAATCTGATTAAATTAATGCTCATTGCAAGATAATAACGCTTCGCATTACTATAACATGAGCACTTATCACCTTCTTCGATGATGTGCAAGCAATTGACATCCAAAAAGAACCAGGGGAGACTGAGCGTGGGAAATCACGAGGTAAATCCGCGAAGTCAGAAGTTTGGGTGTCCTCATCAGTGTAGAGCCCAAGATAAACACCCAACTGTTCTTGATTGATCCTATGCCTCTTGCCAAAAGCTCTAAAAGATACAGTACTTGTTTGGCACGCAAAGTGACCATAACCAGTAACCTTAATTGTGCTTAACACTTCCAAGGTTAACTCTCTATAGGTAGGCTCATCAATCTCAAATACCTTATCCCATCCGTCATGAGAGATAAAGTCCCAGACGGTACTATCGAGGCACAAAACCCTTAAGGCTTCCAAATCAATAGTTCGAACGGTGCCGAACTCCTTTTTGAGAAAAACGCGAATCTTGTCTTGGGGGCTTCACTCTTAAAGGTAGGCTCGCAAACGGGTGGTGGAGAGCTTCTCCTAACTCGCTTGGAGGCCACGTGTTTGGTTAGCATCCCTACAAGACAGTAGAGCCTTCATCAAGCCAAAATTTTATGAGAAAAATGCTTAATGAAGACAAAGGCCTATTTTTTTGGCTAGTGCTACAGTAATTTCGGCAAAAATTTGGTAGAGTTTCTTCTTGTAAAAGTGGCAATCTAAATGTACAAAGCTTTGAATTCAAGATAGACCATCACAAGAAACATTCATCATGACAACAACAAAGATTTCCAACCATTTAAACCAAGAAAAACCCTAGAATGAGTGAGAAATGAGATTTACCTTGAACTAGGGCACCAAGTGGAGGATGGAGTGAAATTCGGCTAAAAGCTTGATAAAACTTTGAAAATCTCCCAAAAACTCGTTTGCTAGGTTGAGGAGAGTGTTTTGATGCAAAAAAAATGAAGGAAAATGGTGGAGAGATTAAGAGGAAAAGAGAAGAAGAATGATGAAAAATGAGTGAATAGTGTTGAAATGAGGTGGAGGAGATGAAATAGAGGGTCGGGTGCCCATGCGGGCACTTGTGCGACCGCATGAGAGGCCGCACCGCTCTCTGGATGCCTATGCGGCCTGCTATGCGGCCGCATAGCAGGCCGCACCACTCTCTGGATGGAACCGCGGGCTCTTGTGCGCCCGCATAGCAGGCCGCACCAGCCTCGGGTTGGGCATGTGGCCTGCTATGCGCATAGCAGGCCGCATGGATGGTTGGAGAGCTCCATGCACTAGAAAGGCTAAAAAAACACACCGTACTCAACCTAACACTCAAAATTCACACCAAAGCAAAGCCGAAAACACTCATAGGCATTGAAAACCTGGAAATTGAAGCACCAACAATCAAGAAAAAATACAAAATTCACAAAAACTACGGTGCAACATGATGAAATAAATTATGGGAAACGACTAAATGACCACCATAATCACAAAAATATGACAACACTCAAGCTCACAAGCACCACAAAAATACGAAAAACACCCAAACACAACAACAAGAATTATGAAGAAAGAATAATTGCAAGGAATTTAAAGACTTGGGTTGCTTCCCAAGAAGAACTTTTTTAATGTCATTAGCTCGACATGTTTTACCTCGAATCATGGTGGGACAAAGGGATGAGAGATACCTCCATTTTTCGTTGAAGAGTTATTACCCGGGAAGTACATCGAGAGGCACGAGAAGATTTTAAATTTCCTACGGTCCTCAAAGAATAAGCGGTCCACCTCCTTGCGTGACATTGTAGAGACATCCACTCCTTGCTTTTGCTTTTATCTTTTTTTCTTCCACAATTTTTTCAAGGTTCTCTTTTCCTTGGGATGTGATGGAGATTTAACCTTTACTTGTGCTAGTTGTTGCAATGGTGGAGGGGGAGACTCCTCTTCCACAACATCCTCCCTGAGATCTTCAAAGTACTCCTCCAATCCTCCAAGGGGTTCAAAGCGAGGACTTCCTGCACACAATCAGAGATAATCACATCAGTTGTATCTGTGAAATAAAGAGCATCATCATGATCAAGTGTGCGTTTCATTGCTTCTGGGATGGTGAAAATCACTTATTCATCTCCAACCCTCAGAGTCATTTTTCCTCCTTTTACATTGATTAGTGCACCAGAGGTGTTAAGAAATGGGCTCCCAAGGATCAATGGGACCTCCACGTCATCATCCGCATCTAGAATTACAAAGTCAACTGGAATGATTAGCTTATCAACTTGAACAAGAACATCTTCAATAATTCCCCGGGGTCTTCGCACTGAACGGTCCGCAAGTTGCAAGGTCATTCGTGTGGGTCTCAAATTGTCTAACCCCAGCCTCAGGAACAAGTTATATGGCATCACATTTATGCTAGCTCCTAAGTCAGCCAAGGCACTTTTTTGCACTCCATCCCCGATCACACATGGGATAATGAAGCTACCCGGATCATTGAGTTTCTTGGGTGATTTCTTTTAGATTACGGCCAAGCAATTTCCCGATAGAGTTACAGTCTCCAAGTCTTCAAGCTTCCTCTTATTGGTGAGGAGGTCCTTCATAAATTTAGCATACTTTGGCATTTGTGAGAGGGCCTCGACCAAGGGGATGTTTATGTGAAGTTGCTTAAAGATGTTTAAGAATTTGTTGAATTGACCATCTCCCTTATCTTGGTTGAGCCTAGAAGGATAGGGTACCACAGGTTTATATTCTAGCCCCTTCTTGGCCGAAGAACTTGGATCATTTCCGTCGTGTTTCCTCTCAAATTCTTCACTTGCGTCATTACTTAACTTAGGGTCTTCCCGGGTGGCTACCCTATCATTAGAGGTACTTTGGACTATCCCCGGCCCTTGCCTCCAACTGTTTTCCACTCCTTAGTGTCACCGCCTTCAAGTGCTCCCTCGGGTTGCATTCAGTGTTACTCGGCAGGCTACCCGAAGGTCGATCTTATTGTGCCCTAGCAAGCTGTCCCATTTGGGTCTTAAGAGACTGAATGGAGGCTTGGACATTTCTCAATATAGTGCCAAACTCATCAAGTCTTCTATCCACATTATGGAATTTTGACTCCGTGGTGATCATGAATCTTGCCAATACATCCTCAGTCGAGTATTTCTTCTCTTGAATCTGCTGGGGCTGAAATTGGGGGCCCTGGGTTGGTGGAGGTCTCTGCTGAGACTGGCCTTGATTCCAAGACATATTAGGGGGATTCCTCCATCCCGAGTTGTAGCTGTTACCGTACTGATTCCCTGGTCCCCTTGGTCCTCCACCAACATAATCTACCATTTCCACTGGTTCAAAAGGAGCAATAAATATGGGGCATTACGAAGTTGCATGCCCAGCACCACAGGTATCATAGGACATCACTGCCTTAGGGGTAGAGCTAGACCCCAACATGAATTGATCAAGTTTCTGTGTCAATGCGCTGACTGCCGTGTTTTTATCGGTGACATTCTTCAATAGGGCCTCAACCTTCGCATTCAATGCAGTGTTCTCATTCACCTTGAACAAGCCCGCAACCGTTGGTCCTTTTTGCAGAGTACTCCAGTGGCACTCATTGCTTGCCATGCTTTCAATTAACTTCTCAGCTTCCTCGGGGAGCTTGTCACTCAAGAAGCCACCTGCCGCGGCATCTATGAGTTGCCTTGTAGCGTAATTCAAGCCATTACAGAACATCTGAACACGCATCCAAGCAGGGAACCCATGGTGAGGACACCTACATAACAAGTCCTTGAACCGTTCATATGCCTCAAAGAGTGTTTCTGAATCCCCCTATCTGAAAGAGGAGATCTCCTGTGTCAACGTCGCGGCCTTGCTTGGTGGGAAATACCATGCCAAGAACTTCTCGACCATTTCCTTCCATGTGGTAATGGACCCGGGAGCCAAGGAGGTGAGCCATCTGTATGCTGGTCCTCTCAAACTGAATGGAAACAATCGTAGTCTTATGGCATCATCTGATACAGAATTGATCTTGAAAGTAGAGCAAATTTGCAGGAAACTGGATAGTTGAGCATGTGGATCCTCATCAGCTAGCCCATCAAACTGAATTGAGTTTTGTATCATCCCTATTGTGCTCGCCTTGATCTCAAAATTATTAGTGGGTACTGTGGGTGCTTGCACACGGAATTCCTTCCCGGTGAACTGTGGCCTCTCAAAATCGGATAAAGTTCTTCTTGGTTCGGCCATAACTGATGGTTCACTTGACTCAACCCGAACTTCTTGTTGCCTTGAACTTTCGGTAACCCCTCTCAACCGTTGGTGCAAAGTTCGTTCGATCTCGTCGTCGGGCTAAACTAGAGTTGCTTTACCCGCCCGTGTCATAAGATGGATACCTCACAAAATAACTAAAGTCAAAACAAGCAAAAGATGGAATGATGAAATATAAACAAGAATGGTAGAAATGAAGAAAAATAAAATTGTTAAATCAACAAGCTTTAAGTTTTCCGAATATTCCTCGTGGATCCCCGGCAACGAACTTTGCACGGGGTCACCAAGTAATACCCCTCGCACGAACACGAGGGGGTCGTCTTCCCAAGGGCCCGAGAATCTATTCTAACTTCCTCATCACAATGTTGTCCAACCTAAGCAATTACTTGATAGAGAGAACTACAAATAATATACGGATGTAAAAAGCATGCAAATATGACACGACCCCTTGCATGTATCCCGCAAGTGCACGGGTTGTCGAAGTAATAAAAGTTACCCTTGTGAGAGGGTAGTCGAAACCACAGGGAATAGGGATTTAGAATACAAGATTTCACTAATTAAGCTATGTGGTGTATGAAAAAGCAATATTTGGATCAATGAATGAATGTAGAAGTAAACAGAATAAAAGACAAGAAATTAAATAGAAAGATGGAAGATTAAAAAATTGCAAGTAAAAGAGAATAGAGAGGACTAGCAATGAATGAAATAGGGTATCCAGACAAGCTACCTCTAAGATCTATGCTTCTAGTGCAAGACTATGCTATTATACTTTCCTATTAATGTTAATTGAGTCGAGGAAATCCTTAGACTCACGGTCCCAAACCTAAGGACAACCGTGACTAACCCCATCATTATACCACGGTATTAGGATTCACTTCACCCTTCACTCTGTCATTCGCACGACTAAGCCCCAGGGGAGTATATCTACCTAAACCTCACACTATGTTGGATTGCTTTAAGCTCTAGGGATTCCTAGTGGTAAAACCTGTTCCTATGTGTAGTTCTAACCCTTTGGTCCAGGTGGAAGAACCCTAGTCTAGATTAAGCCCCAGTGCGTAGGATTCACTTCAACCCTTCACTCTGTTACTTGCGTAACTAAGCCCCAGGGGAGTTTATCTGCCTAGCACTTCACTCTATTTCGACCGCTATCAAATCAAGAAAACGGAGGTAGGGAGAAACCACGTCAGAAGGGAAAGGGGTACATCGCTACCTCACAACTCTCCCTCTCAACCCTCTTCAATCTTAAGTAGTCTAACCCTCAAAGAGTTGTCACACCTCAAAGGGGTAACCTAAATTGTTCTCAACCCTAGTGTCACATCTAAGGGAAAAATTAACAAGATAAAATTAAGATTGAAACTCAATTTTTATTCATCAGTCATGGAAAGCATAATAACAATGTCAAATAAACATAAAAACTCTAGAGTTTACAAGTCCGAATACCCACAAGGGGTTTAGCTCCTCATGAAGCTATACATGTTCATCAAAATAGAAAAGAAAGTACAAATCAAAGACATTGATGAAAACCCCCTTGTATATGGTGTGGCCGTGATCTTGTGCGGCCGTCAAACATCGGTGACGATGCCGATGACGCGCGCTAAACCTCCACGAAATCCTCTCCGAAACCTTAGCCGCACTACCCAAGTTGAAAAGAAAGGTAGTTCAAAAGATATCCCCAAAAGGTCTCCAAAATCCCTTTTTATATAGTTGAATCGCGGATTTAAAATCGGACTTATCGGGGCCTTCACACGGACGGGTGGAATTTTCACACGCCCGTGTGAAGTTTCTGTGTGGCTGAAAAATCGATTCACACGGCTGTGTGGAATTTCCACACAACCGTGTGAATTCTTTGTCTGGCTGAAACATCGATTCACACGGCCGTGTGGATTTTCCACATGACTTGCCATTGTTTGTGTGCCCAATCAATGGCCTCGATGAAGAACAATGGATTCGGGAGCGTTTCGGCGAGCTACTGTAGCAGCACTGTAGACTGTTACTGTAGCAAAACACTTATCAAAATAACAAACACTAATACGGAGGGAAATCAAGGCGAAGGAATGGTCATGGATGATGATTCCCTCGGGGTTTACTAAAGTGCTACGGATGCCCTAACTTGCATGAACGTGGGTGGTTTGGAACGAGAAATCCTAAATTAGACCAACCCGATGCTGACGGTGTTTGGTCCCTAATCCGGTATGAGTATTGGAATACGGAATTGCTTTCGCCCAAATCCTCCTACGATCGCAATGGGTTTAGTGGATTTCTCAAGCTAGGGTTGAGACACAATCAAGGATAACCCTAACAATTGGAGGGGTACAAATACCCGATTGTCACAGTGTATTCATGCATGTATTCTCTTCCAAGCTTGGTGAGCCTAATACTAGGGTAATGGTCATGCAAGCTAGTATTTTCTAGGAATTGATACATAGAGTTCTCATACATACCAAGGCATTCAAGAAACACCAAACAAGGATCACAAACCAAAACAAATGCATAATCTAGCTCAGGCATCCAAACAACACAAGTTCACCACAAGGTTCACCAACATCCGGTGACCTTGCGGTTTAGTTACTCATGATCCCAAAATAAGCAAGAAAGTACATGAAAACAACCAAATACATAATGAGAACACTTCCTCAAAAGATCAAGACCGAATGACGCTTCCAAGGACGCCACCCAAGGAATGGCTTCCTTCGTCGGTCTTCCTCTCAAATGTAGATCAAAGGCGTGGACTCATCGTGTTGTGCTCTCCCCGTCATCCTCTCCTCAAGGATCTCCTCCAAAATCAGGCCTCAAACTCCCAAGAGAACGTGGTGAAGATGAGCTCTCAAGAGACCTAGGTTCCTCCTCTTCATTTGCTCCCAAAAAACCCTTAAAAACCTATTCCAACGAGCTATGCGGCCTCCCATGCAGTCGGCATGCAGGGAGAGAAGATTTCCGAGAAATCCCAAAAATCGCGTAAATTGCTACAGTGGTCGCTACAGCAGAACTGCTACAGTACTGCATGCGGCCTCCACTGCACCTGCATGGTAGCCCGCATGAACTTCCTGACCAAGCCGTTCTTCAAATCTTCGTGCTACAGTGACCTGGGCTCAGAAACACTGGTTTCGATGCTGATTTCTTCTCCAATTCTGTCATCGAGCTTGCTGGGGTCTCATTGGTACCTGTAACACGAAATAAACCAATTCAGACCAACTCATATAAAGATACACTTTACATGTGCCCGAATATGTATAAAATACGTACATTTAGGCGTTTATCACTCGGGCTTAGGTTCACCAAAAGTGTGCAAAAGAAGCATTCTATAAGTAAGGGGAAATCAAAACATTGCATAAGGTCATCATTGCTCTAGCTAAAAACTCGAATAAAAAAAGGATAACAACTCGAAAAAGTGTAAGTGTGTGCGAATTCACTCAAGAGAACCAATGAGTACTCCTCAAACTCTTGTTTCAAGGACTTATTTATATACACAAAGTAAGGAAGTAGTAGCTTCACTCAACCTCTAAGGTAGCCCTTTCGTAGGCGGCCGCCAAAGGTGGCCTTCACACTTTCGAGGAGATAACTCTTTCTACCGGGGTAGTAACTTTCATGCTTCCCATGAGATAGCTCTTTCTCTCAGTAGGAAATAACTTGTATCTGACTTATAAGAGTACCTACATACTGTTAGTGTTAGCCCTAGCCCCAATGCGTTGATCTTAACCTTTATTAGTTATATGTTTATTTTTAATATAACCTAGCTTGTTTTGTCTTACTACATTTCTGTGCATGTATGCTTGGATAGAACTATCCCTGAGAGTTTGTTCCGTGCAAGTTGCTGAATACGTGATTCGGGCATTAAAACCTTGGTGCGCAATGGAACACTTTCTAAACATCCCTAGTCAATTACTGTCATGGGAATGTTAGTAAACTAAGACTAGTATGCCTATTATGTGATGATCATGTTTTAGGGATTATAGGACATGTGATGTCAATCAATAGACATAGACACGTGTTAGTGAATACCGTGTCTGGATCAATCCGCTCACGAGATCACTACATGGTTGCAAAGTCATAGTGGTTCTCGTGTAACGCATATACCGAATCCTTAGAATCAAGGTCGCTATAGAGCTTGGATGAATGTTGGTGTACTTTGACATACGCCTAATGTCATTCATAACAGAGTGACAAGTGTGGGTATGATTGGGTGCATTAAGGTTCATAGCGAGTAACATTTGTGATGCGAGGGGATTGCCACTCTCTGAGGAGAGAGAATATCACCGGCCACTTGATCGGTGAAACTGAGTAGTGCATGGCCACACCTAAGTGAAATGGTAAGGGTTATCATTTATTTGACCTAGTCAGTTCACCGAGGATCAAGAAATCGATCGACAAATAAATAAGGGTGACTAAGCTCCATGCCTTATGTTGTTCGAGATATTCAATTACCAAAGGAATAAGATATGGTTACGAGGTTAGTTGATTACCCAATCGACCTCCGTTTTAATTCGGGTAGTCACATTGCCATGCTAGACGGCATTTGTGACTTATGGGCCTTAACAAGGTTAAAATCCCATTGCCGATTTTAAAACGGGCCTACAGGATCGCACACTTAAAAGCCGTGAAATCCAGACTCAATCTAATGAGTCGAATAGCTAAATGGAGTTTAGATAAATCAAGAGTTGATTTGGTCTAACCGCAAATGTGTAAGGATTGAGTTATGAGATAACATAAAAATTGAGAGACTTAATTAGAAATTAAGTGTTAGCTTATTGGATCTAATATGATTAATATCCAATAAGAGGGAAGATCCAATATGTGGAATCAATGGTCGATATTGCATTAGGATTGGTTTTAGGGTTTTATAAATATATGTGTATTAGAGAAAACACTAACCCTAATATTTTCTCTCCCTTTCTCCCTCAAGGAGGCCGCCAGTCCGCCCTATCGAAGAGGATGCCGCTGGTCCACCCAAGCCGAGGCCGCCGTCGGGTCCAATTGTTAGTCACCGTCATCCTTCACAAAGGTGCTGTCCGCCTTTTCCCCCCTATTTGGAGAAAGTTTTCTCCATCCAGATTGCCATTACTCGGCTCCGGCAAAGGTATAGGTCAACACTCCTTTGATCTTTCTTGTTTATTCATGTATGTTAGTTCACAGGCCGGCTTTTTCATTGATATTTCTTTATCAATGGAGATCGCCGGAGTGAGAGCCTTTTGAGACTAGTTCATAATGGTTGTGGAATTTTTCTCAAAAGATTCTCACATGTGAAACATTCGCCGAGTGTCGGTTTTGGATTTACAATTCCTTACACATGTTTACGATTAGGTTTTTGATACCTAATTTTAATTGTTATTCGTATTTCTCGATAAGAGTTATCGTTGGATACTAGCAATCCATACCGGATTGTTTCAGGCTTGTGCTTGTGTGAGAGTAGAGGGGAGTCGCGTATATGCAGTCCCTTTTTCAACTTCACCCTTGGAATTGTATTTATTTATTTATTTTAGATTTTTATATCTTTATTCGCTTCCATTGCATGCTAGGGTCCATGCTAGTTTTGTTTGTTATCCGCTGTGCATATTTTGCTTCTAGCATGCTCGTAGACCCATGTCAATCCCAATAGTGGTACCAGAGCTAGGTTTTCTTATGCATGCTTTGGACTTTGGTTTTATTTGTTCTTATCTTTCATATTATTTGATGTTTGTTTGGTTCAAATAAAACATAAAAAGTTTATGGAATTGATTGATTGATTTTAGCCCAAATCAATTAATAGTGAGTTCAAATTTATCAATTGAGATCAAATGGTTTGATCTTCTGGGGTGACTTGAACACACGATTCCAAACGGATTGAATTAAATTGTTTATTTAAAATGCGTTTTATATCATGTGATGATAGCATGCATGTGTGAATATTTATTCATGTGATGAATATTTGTATGGTGAATGTTATGTATGTATGGTTTATTTCGTGTTATCTTGGGCCTTAGATAGACACAGCCTGCGTGCCGTTTTTACATTTGGATATGACCTGCGTGTTGTGGTAATTTAATACGGCTTGTGATGACTTGACCGCAAGCCACGGATCGCCAAGTAATACCCCTCATGCACTCGTGAGGGGGTAGTATTCCCTGGGGTCCCAAGAGCTGCTATTACTTCCCCTTAGACGGCACTGCCTAGTCTACCAATTATATGATAAAACAAGATAAGAAGCATAATAAAGAGAAAACTATGAACTGGTGGACTAGGGTACACCACACAAGCACATTAAGGAAACAATTAGCAATAAAAGTGCGAGGTCCCCTGGTGAGGATCCACTCGGGACTACTAAAGCTAGAAGGATGCTAAAGTAATGAAGGTAATGGTGGTTAGGACAAGTGACGTCAAAAAGTAGGCCACCCCGATGGTCACGGTGATAACCCCTAATCTGGTACGAGTATTGGAATACGGAATCTCTTCTGCCCAAATCCTCCTACTATCGCATTACACTTAGGGAAATCTCTAATTAGTGTCAAACTCAATATCTAGGTTCTTCACCAATGGGCGGAGGGGCACAAATACCCGATGGTCACAGCGTATTCATACATGTATCCCTTCTAAGCCAAGCGTGTCTAGTACAAGGGTGATGGTCACGCAACCAAGTACAACCTAGAATTCAAACCACAGAGTTCTCATGCAATTTGATACAATAAAGAACACAAAGCTTAGACCATAACCAAACCAAATACCAAAAATATACTCAAAACATTCCAACAAGCAAGTTAATCCCAAGGTTCACCGGATGCCCAGTGACCTTGGGAGTCTAGTTCATCATCAACAAAGGAGGATGTATACAAAACAAGAAATACAAGATGAAGCTCATAACAACTCCCCTTGAATGAAGACTAGAAGGTGGTGATGAGAACTTGTCAGATCTGCACCGGCAAGCTCCTAGATGCTTTCCCTCGAGTATGATCTCCTTCTCCCTTTGATTTGCTCCTCAAAAATGCCTTCTCCCACAGCCTTGATGTCCTAGATGATGATGGAGGAGAAGAGGTGGCCCAAAGACCACAAGAAAAGTGCCCTAATCCTCTTTAAAAACAAGTTTCGGGATGCCATGCGGCCTCTCATACGGTCGTCGTGCGGGCAGAGAAGAATTCTGAGAAATCCCGAAAATCGCGTAAGTTGCTATAGTACTGCATGCGGTCTTCACTGCGCCCGCATGAGCCTCCAGACCAAGCTATTTCTTCAAGTGTTCATGCTACAGTGTTGCTACAGTATCGCTACAACCTCAGAAACAGTGTTTTTGACCCTGATTTCTTCTCCAATTTTGTCATCGAGCTCGCTATTGCCTCATTAGTACCTGTAACATGAAAGAAACCAATTTAGACCGAAAATGGGCATCCACATATATAAAAATACTCTATTTATATGCAAACATACATGTATAATATGTACATTTAGGCGTTTATCAGCCTGCGAGTCATTTTTCTTTGTATACGGTATGCGTACCATTTTATTTATTTTTCATTTAATTCCTTTTATGAAGATGGCGAGATTCAAAAAGGCGGATCCAGATGAGAAGCCCGCCTAAGAGATAGTCTCTAGGTTTAGGTTTTTCGGGCTCATAATTGTCACCATGTTTTTCGTTTTATATTTCATTGTGAATGGATGCATGTTAAGCCATAAAAGATTTAAATCCCATCAAATAGTAGGTCTTAAAATGCCTTCCACTACTCAAAATTTGTTAAGCCATCGATCGTCGAAACAGACGCCATGTCGTCGCTGGTGTGCGCTAGATTATCTTTGAGAGGCAAGTGCCGGAATAAATGTTATGTCTGACATTTGGGTAATGGTTTGACTTAACCAGGGTTGTAGTGACAGTCCTAGCCCTAGGCATTAAAATGGGAAGTGCTTTAACATAATAGTTGTTAATCCCATTTGATCCAAGGGTCTCATGGTGATGTGATTGGAAAGAGTTCGTACCTAAATAACCGAGTCTTGGGTGTACAAGCTCAGTTTGACCAGGATAAAGTGAAATATGGACCTTAGCCCACAATAAAACCACTAACATGAATCATTTTTTGAATATTTGTGGGAATGTTTTAATAGCCAAAAACTAATACTATTTTGCACATTTTCGGTAAAGTTTTAATAACAACCGTAAATCAGAACATTTTTTCTTTGCGATCTGTTCTTGAGAAGGACAAACTCAATGGGTCAAACTTTCTAGACTGGGCTCGTAACCTAAGAATTGTTCTTAGGCAAGAGCAGAAGCTAGAGGCCATTGAGAAGCCGCTACCTGATCCACCGGGTAGGAGCACTACAGCTACTGTCAGAGAGGCTTTTGAGAAAGCCAAGAAAGACTCTAATGACGTCGCCTGCATGATGTTGGCAACCATGACTCCTGATCTGCAGAAACAGTTCGAAGATATGGAAGCCTATACCATCATGGTGTCACTCAAGGAAATGTTCCAAGAGTAAGCCTGTCATGAAAGGTTCATGACTACGAAAGCGCTTATCTCTTGCAAGATGGTTCCAGGTACTTCGGTCAGTGCCCATGTGCTCAAGATGAAGGGTTATATTGATACCCTAGAGAAACTTGACGCACCCATCCGTAAGGAGCTTGCCATTGATCTAGTTCTTGGGTCTCTGCCCGAGGCCTATGATCAATTTATATTAAATTATAATATGCACGGCATGGATAAATCTTTGGTTGAGCTACATGGGATGCTTAAAAATGCTGAACCAAGTATTAAAAAGACTGTCCCGGTGATGATGGTCCAAAAGAACAAGGGTCAAAGTGGAAAAGGAAAGGGAAAGGCCAAGGCCAAGCCAAAGGAAAAGGTTGGACCTTACACCAAGGGCAAGGCGGGCAAGACTCCCAATTCCAAGCCTCTAAAGGAAGGCAGCTGCTTTCATTGCAAGGGAGCTGGCCACTGGAAGAGGAACTGTCCACTATATCTGGAAGATCTGAAGAAAGGAAAGATTCCCCTTGCTTCAGGTATTTACATGATAGAGATCAATCTCTCTATTTCTACTTCTTGTTCAAATGTGCAGGGACTGAGAAATAGGAGGGTATTGAAGAAGGGTGATAGGAGCCCGAAAGTGCATGGGTTATCGAAGTAATAAAATACCCTGGTGAGTGGGTAGTCGTATCCACAGGGAATAGGGATTTTAGATATAAATATTCACTATTTAGCTAACGCGATGTGCGAGAGGAAGTCAGCGAGTGAGTGCGAGAATAATTTGGTTAAAGCAAGAATTAAAAGAGAAGTGTGGAAGATGAGAGAGTGCAAGTAAGAGTAGAAGGGTAGGACAAGCAATGAGAGAAGATGGATATCGGGACAAGCTAACCCTAGGGCTTATGCTTCTAGTTCAAGACAATGCTATTACACCTTCCTATTGATGTTAATTGAGTCGAGGAGATCCTTAAACACACTATCCCAAATCTAAGGTCAATCGTGACTAATCCCAACACTATGCCCCCACATTAGGTTTCACTACGACCCTTGACTCTCGTTGACCTGTCAACTAAGCCCTAGGGGAGTTTGTCTTTGATAAGTGCTTGTGTTATAGTAACGTGAAGTGTTATTATCTTACAATGAGCATATCTTTTATCAGATTTTATCACTAAATAGTGTGCATTTGTGTTTTCTTGTGCATTGTAGGTTTGTGGAGCCAAGTTGGAAAAGAAGAACAAAGCTAGGTCATCTTCGCCGTTGTTGGGAGGTTTTCGGACCAAGCAGGGAACAAGGCACGAACTTAGACTTGTGAGTGTGTGCCAACCTCCTTTGGAGGGGCACAAAGGCAGTCACATTCACAACAAGTCTAACTCGTGTAGCTTAGCAAAACTTCACCAAGAAGGAGACTTGAAGCAATCGGCACGATCTACCATTGATTGTGTGTCCAATTCAATGGCCTCGATGAAGAACAACATATTCGGGAGCGTTTCGGCGAGTTACTACAGCAGCACTATAGCTTGTTACTGTAGCAAGTTACTGTACATTTTCTGCCGAAGATCAGGTTTCTAGAGAGTTCACACGGGCGTGTGGAATTAACACAAGGCCGTGTGAATTAATTCTCAGCGAGCCAGAGAGGCATGTGGAAATTCCACATGGCCGTGTGTAGTAATTTTTCCAGGAAGCCAGAAACGTCATAGGGTCGTGTGGAAATTCCACACGGCCGTGTGAAGCCCCGATAAATTCAAATTTAAAGCCGCACTCAGCCTATTTAAAGCCCGATTTGGAGACTTTTTGAGTATCTTTTGACCTATCTTTCTCCCCAACTTCTGGAGAGTGCGGCTAGGGTTTCGGAGAGGACTTTGTGGAGGATTCGAGTGCGCCATCGGCATCGACATCGACGTTCGACGGCCGCACAAGACCACGGCCACACCATACGCGAGGGGGTTTTCATTGATGTTTTTAGTTTGTGCTTTATTTTACAATTTGATGAACATCTATAGCTCCATGAGGAGCTAAACCCCTCGTGGGTATTCGGACTTGTAAAACCCTAGGATCATTATGTTTCTATGACATTGTTATTATGCTTTTCCATTATTGATGAATAAATTCGAGTTTCAGTTTTAATTATCTTTTGCTATTGTTCTTCCTTAGCCGTGACATTATGGTTGAGAACAATCTAGGTTATCCTTTAGAGGTGTGACAACTCCTATAGGATTAGACTACTTAAGATTGAAGAGGGTTGAGAGGGATAGTTGTGAGGTAGCAATGTACCCCTTTCCCTTCCGGTGTGATTTCTCCCTGTCTCCGTTTCCTTGGTTAATTAGCGGTCGAGATAGAGTTTTAGGGCTCAATCTAGACTGGGATTCTTCCACCTGGACCAAAAGGTTAGAACTACATAGAGGAACAGGTTTTATCACTAGGAATCCCTAGAGCTTAAAGCAATCCCACGTAGTGTTAGGGTTAGGAAGATAGATTCCCCTGGGGCTTAGTTGACCTTAAGTTTTGGGACCGTAAGTTTAAGGATATCCTCCACTCAATTAACATCAATAGGAAAGTATAATAGCATAGTCTTGCACTAGAAGCATAAGTCCTATAGGTAGCTTGTCCGGATGCCCTATTTTATCCATTTCTAGTCTTCTCTTTTAACTTCTACTTGTTTTTCTCTCGTCATCCATCTCTCTATTACTTTCTTATCTTTTATTCTAACTGATTCCATAAATTCATTCATCACTCCGATCATTATTTTTCGTACATCGCACGACTGAATAGCAAATTCTCGTATTTTAAATCCCTATTCCCTGTGGATTCGACTACCCACTCACGAGGGTAATTTTATTACTTCGACAAGCTCATGCACTAGCGGTATACACACAAGGGGTTGTGTCAGTCTTCCTAAGCCTCACACAATGTGGAATTGCTTTAGGTTCTAGGGATTCCTAGTGATAAACCCGGTTCCTATATGTAGTTCAAACCCTTTGGTCCATGTGAGAGAACCCTAGTCTCGATTAAGCCCCAATGCTAAGATTCGCTACAACCCTTCACTCTGTTGCTCACGCAACTAAGCCCCAATGGAGTTTATCTCCTAGCACTTCACTCTATCTTGACCGCGAATGAATCATGGAACACGAAGGTAGGGAAAATCACATCGGAGGGGAAAGGGGAGGTTCCGCTACCTCACGACTCACCCTCTCAACCCTCTTCAATCCTAAGTAGTCTAACCCTATAGGAGTTGTTACACCTCCAAAGGATTACCTAAATTGTTCTCAACCCTAGTGTCACGGCTAAGGGAAAACAATAACAAAATAAATCAAGATTGAAACTCACTTTTATCCATCAATAATGGAAAAACATAATAGCGATGTCAAAGAAACATAATAGTCCTACGGTTCACAAATCCGAATACCCACAAGGGGTTCAGCTCCTCATGGAGCTATACAAATCTATCAAAGTAATAACAAGAACACAAATTGAATGCATAGATGAAAACCCCCTTGTGTGCAATGTGGCCGTGGTCTTGTGCCGCCTTCGGACGTCGATGTCGACGCCGATGATGAGTTTCAAACCTCCACGAAGTCCTCTACAAACCCTCGCCATTCCTCTCCAGAAGTTAGGGCAAAGAAGAGCCAAAAAGATCCCCAAAATGAACAGTAGCTTGCTACAATGTTTTGCTACAGTACCTTGCTGCAGTGCTTGCCGAAATGCTCCCGAATTTGTCGTTCTTCATTGAGGCCGTTGAATTGGGCACACAATCAACGGTAGATCATGCCGATTGCTTCAAATATCCTAATTTGGTGAAGTTCTCCTTGTTAGCACGAGCTAGACTTATTGTGAATGTGACTGCTTTTGTGCCCCTCCAAAGGAGCTTGGCATATACTCGTAAGTCTATACTCATGCCATGCTCCTTGCTTAGTGCGAGAATCTTCCCAATAATGGTGAACATGATCTAACTTCGTTCCTTTCCTTCACTTTATCTTCACAACCCTACAATGCACAAAAGTAAACAAATGCACAATTTTTAGTGATAAAATCTGATTAAATTAATGCTCATTGCAAGATAATAATGCTTCACATTACTATAACACGAGCACTTATCAAATCCCCCCACACTTAAGCTTTTGCTTGTCCTCAAGCAAAATAGAACGTGAAAGTACTTGGGAAGAACAATTGAAAGTGCTCGGCCTTAGGTTCCCCAAAAGTATGCAAAAGAAGCATTCTACATGTAAGGGGAAATCAAAATATTACATAAGGTTACCAATGCTATAGCTAAAAACATCAATAAAAAGGGTCAATCAACTCAAAAATGTGTAAGTGTGTGTGAACTCACTCAAGACAACCCAATGAGTACTCCCCAAACATTTGTTAACAAGAACTTATTTATATACGAAAAAGAAAGAAAGGAAGTAGTAGCTTCACACAACCTCGAAGGTAGCCCTTTCTTAGGCGGCCGCCAAAGGTGGCTTTCACTTTTTCGAGGAGGTAGCTCCTTCTACCGGGGTAGTAGCTTTCACGCATCCCATGAGATAGCTCTTTCTATCATTAGGGCATAACTTGTATCCGACTTATGAGAGTAGCTACATACTTCATAGGTGGTAGCTCTTTCCACCCCAAATGCATAAATTAAACAAAGCACATATCCACAAACTTATATATATATATACATATATTTCTTTTTCTCATTTTCCATATTTTTCTCTTTTTTTATGCATTTTCCAAAGTAAAACTAAGAACGACGATAAACTTGTCCTTAAAAACTTCAAGATTGAGTTTCCAAAAGATTTCAAGAGTAAGTTGTGCAATATAAGGTAATCGAGTCAAAATTCCAACAAAATTCAAGTAAAAACTAGAGCATGATAGGATACAATGTTAAAAATTCTCCTAAACTCTAAAAATACAACCGTTGCAACTAAGGTGAACCGTCATAGGCTACATGAGCATAAGTAATTGAACGCACAAGTATAAGGTGTGTGCAATGTGAACTCCCCCCCACACTTAAGATGTACATTGCCCTCAATATACGCATGCAATCACAATAAAAGTGAAGAATTTTAAAATATTTAGTGTGGAAGTAGGCAATTGAAGCATTACTTCCCTAAACTCCAAGTGTTGCGTTTGATCGAGCTAGGTGCATTGAGAGTTGAGTCTCAATGGGTTGTGAAGCACACACGGTCCCATGACCGTGCCTATGACTATTCCTTAGATTCCATTCATCCAAGACCATCTGCACACACACACACACACACACAAGAGTTCAGTATAGCTCAACAAAGATAAAATAAAACTCGAGTATATAAAGATAAAGCAATGAATACAACTCGAGATAAAAGAAAAGCAACAGAAAAGATAAACTCAGAAGGAAAATCCTTTCTGAGTGCTACAAGTCCAAAATATGATAAAAAGTACAAAATAAAGTAAAATAAAAATAAAACTATGATGCCTCAGCGTCGGTGTCCTGTGCTGTGGCCTCTGGTGCTGCTGGTGCTGGTGATGGTGGATCTGCTGCTGCTGGAGAAGATGGGGGTGGTGGACTAGAGACTCAAGGTCGGACTATAAAAGGGGAGGTAATGGCCTGCTCAAATATCTGCTGCAATCTCTGGAGCTGGGCCATCACCTCCTGATGCTGTGTGGCCTGAGTGGCTCTGACCTGGGCCACCTCGGTTTGCAGGACACCCATGACGCTCTCGAGGCGCTCCAGTCTATCCTCGTCTCGAGAGGACGAGAACATGCGCACCGGAGGTGGCTCCGGTGCTGTGGGTGGTGCCTATGCCTCCGTATCTTCTGGAGGTGGCTCTAAGACTACCTGTGAACCCTCTGCCTGCTCCCCCTGTGTAGACTCTGAGTGAGGGATGATCAGGGTGTATACTCCCGGTCCTGATCTGGGGACCATCCCCATCATCCTCAGGTTCTCAATGCCTAATGGAGCCGGGATACTCGGTGGGAAGCCCCTCGTACTCCTCTGTCTATGTGTGGGCCTCATCATATAATCCCATCATAATCGAGAACTGGGTTACACTAAAGATGAAATCTTGACCCAGTGCTCTGAACTAAATAGTATCTCTTGTAGCGAAAGCACTATATGATTTGTCGAACTCGAATGATGCCAAGACCTCGAGCGTCACCTCTCGAATAACTGGCTCTCTGATCATCAGTAATCTATGCTAACTGCCCACAGGCAATATCTCCTCGACCTCATCTGTAACACTGTCACCCCCTTGCATCCCTCTAATGATGCTCAGATCTGGATATCGTGTCTGTCCAAATCGCAGTCGTGATAATCGCTCAAAACGAGCCTGATGCTCGGGTATACTGAACTCAGTCTGCCCTAGAGGGGGTGATGGCCCTTGAGGATGCTTACCGGCTTGCTTCTTTGATCTAGAAGCCATATCTGCAACATTGAAAAAAGAAATGATCAAAAACAAGTAAGAAAACTCAATCTGCAGAAATCCACATGGCCGTGTGGAAATCCCACACGCCCGTATGGAGCTTCTCGCGGACAGAGCCTCACGGCCGTGCGACTAAAAGGCAAAATTTACACTCAAAATTGTTCTAATTTCATTATAAACACGTTCGCAATGAAGAACAACAGATTCGGGAGTGTTTTCGATAAGTACTGTAGCAACACTGTAGCTTATTAATGTTAAAAAACACTGTAGCAAGCTACTGTTTACTTTCTGCCGAAAATCAAGATTCCAGAGAGTTCACACGGGCATGTGGAAATTCCACACGGCCGAGTGACGTCACGATAAGTACAATTTTAAAGCCGTGACTCAACATTATAAAAGCCCGATTTTGAGACTTTTAAAAGGGCTTTCGACCTATGTTTCTTCGGAACTTCTGGAGAGTGCGGCTTGGGTTTCAGAGAGGACTTCGTGGAGGTTTGGAGCACGTCATCAACATCGTCATTGATGTTCGGCGGCCGCACAAGACCACGGCCACACCATACGCAAGTGGGTTTTCATCAATGTCTTTAATTTGTGCTTTCTTTCATATTTTGATGAACATGTATAGCTCCATGCGGAATAAAACCCCTCATGGGTATTCGGACTTGTAAACCCTAGGATTATTATGTTTCTATGACATTATTATTATGCTTTTTCCATTATTGATGAATAAATTCGAGTTTTAATTTTAATTATCTTTTGCAATTGTTTTCTCTTAGCCGTGACACTAGGGTTGAGAACAATCTAGTTTGTCCTTTGGAGGTGTGACAACTCCTATAGGATTAGACTACTTAAGATTGAAGAGGGTTGAGAGGGTGAGTCGTGAGATAGCGAAGCTTCCCCTTTCCTCTCTGGTGTGATTTCTCCCTACCTCCGTTTTCCTTATTTTCTTAGCGGTCGAGATAGAGTGAAGTGCTACGGAGATAAACACCCCTGTGGCTTAGTTGCGAGCAACAGAGTGAAGGGTTGACATGAATCCTAAGCATTGGGGCTTAATCTAGACTAGGGTTCTTCCACCTGGACCAAAGTGTTAGAATTATATATAGGAACAGGTTTTATCACTAGGAGTCCCTAGAGCTTAAAGCAATCCCACGTATTGTGATGCTTAGGTAGATGTACTCCCCTGGGGCTTAGTTGCGCTAGTGATAGAGTGAAGGATTGACGTGAATCCTAATGCCGGGGCACAGTGTTGGGGTTAGTCACGGTTGATCTTAGGTTTAGGACCGTGAGTTTAAGGATTTCGTTGACTCAATTAACATCAATAGGAAAGTATAATAGCATAGTCTTGCACTAGAAGCGTAATTCCTAGAGATAGCTTGTACGGATACCCTATTTCATTCATTGTTTGTCCATCTCTATTCACTTCTACTTGCACTTCCTTGCCTTCCATCTCTCTATTTAATTTCTTACCTTTTAGTATATTTGCTTCCATAATTCACTCATCGATTCTATTATTACTTTTCGTACACCGCATAGCAAAAATAGTGAAATCTCTTGTTTTAAATCGCTATTCCCTGTAGATTCGACTACCCACGCACCAGGGTAAATTTTATTACTTCGACAAGCCCATTCACTTGTGGGATACATGCAAGGGGTCGTGTCAATTTTTTGGCGCCGTTGCCGGGGAAGTTTACATTGCGAGTGGGAGAAGACAAGCTTACATACCAACTAGCCGAAGCCATGAGACACTCTCTCAACTTTGATGATACTTTATATTTTCTTGACACCACCGATGAACTAATTGATGATTATGTGCAGGAAATCTTAAACCCGGATCCATATGAAGGGTGGCCAGACCAAGACGTGGAGATCGAAGAAGAAGAAGTACTTTCGCTTAGTTTAGTCAAGGCAGACATTAAGATGGAGACTGAGCGTATGAAGAAGTTGCTTCGAAGGATGAATGGGTCGAAAAGATGCCACAAGAAGAACCCCAACAAAAAAGAGGATGAGCATTCACAGAGTAAGGGTGTTTCACCCTTTTGTGATAACAAATTCGACAACTTGATAAGTGCTCGTGTTATAGTAATGCGAAGTGTTATTATCTTGCAATGAGCATTAATTTAATCAGATTTCATGACTAAAAAGTGTGCAATTGTTTACTTTTGTGCATTGTAGGGTTGTGAAGATAAAATGAAGGAAAGGAACGAAGTTAGGTCGTGTTTGGAAATTCCAAAAACACTGTAGCAAGTTACTGTTTACAGTCGGCCGAAAATCAGAATTCCAGAAACTTCACACGGGCGGGTGGAAATTCCACACGGCCGTGTGAAATCCCATTTTCAGCAAATTTAAAGCCGCGACTCCACATTATAAAAGCCCGATTTGGAGACTTCTTGAGATATCTTTTGACCTATTCTTCTCCCCAACTCCTGGGAGTGCGGCTATGGTTTTGGAGAGGACTTCGTGGAGGTTTAGAGCGTGTCATCGGCATCGTCACCGACGTCCGGCGGCCGCACAAGACCAAAGCCACACCATACGCAAGGGGGTTTTCATCTATGTCTTTACTTTGTGCTTTATTTCATACATTGATGAACATGTATAGCTCCACGAGGAGCTAAACCCCTTGTGGGTATTCAGACTTGTAAATTCTAGGGTTATCATGTTTCTTTGACATTGTTATTATGCTTTTCCATTATTGATGAATAAGAATTGAGTTTCAATCTTGATTTTATTTTGCTATTGTTTTCCCTTAGATGTGACACTAGGATTGAGAGCAATCTAGGTTTTCCTTTGGAGGTGTGACAACTCCTATAGGATTAGACTATTCAAGATTGAAGAGGGTTGAGAGGGAGAGTTGTGAGGTAGCGATGTACCCCTTTCCCTTCCGGTGTGATTTCTCCCTACCTCTGTTTCCTTGATTTATTAGCGGTCAAGATAGAGTGAAGTGCTAGGTAGATAAACTCCCCTGGGGCTTAGTGACGTAAGTAACAGAGTGAAGGGTTAAAGTGAATCCTATGCACTGGGGCTTAATCTAGACTAGGGTTCTTCCTCCTGGACCAAAGGGTTAGAACTACACATAGGAACAGGTTTAATCACTAGGAATCCCTAGAACTTAATGCAATCCCACGTAGTGTAAGGTTTAGGTAGATGTACTCCCCTGGGACTTAATCGTGCGAGCGATAGAGTGAAGGGTTGTTGTGAATCCTAATACCGGGGCATAATGTTGGGGTTAGTCACGGTTGACCTTAGGTTTGGGACCGTGAGTCTAAGGATTTCCTCGACTCAATTAGCATCAATAGGAAGGTATAATAGCATAGTCTTGCACTAGAAGCATAGATCCTAGAGGTAACTTGTCCGGATACCCCACTTCATTCATTGTCAAATCCTCCTTAATCTCTTTTTCTTGCACTCTCTAATCTTTCACCTCTCTCTATTTAATTTCCTGTCTTTTAGTATAGTTGTTCTCACAATTCACACACGAATCGATTATTACTTTTCCGTACTTCGCATAGTTTTAATAGTGAAATCTCATACTCTAACTCCCTATTCCCTGTGGATTCGACTACCCTCTCACCGGGGTCACTTTTATTACTTCGACAAACCCGTACACTTTCGGGGAGCTTGTCAAAAGTTTTTGGAGCCGTTGCCGGGGAATAGGCGTTTTAGATATTTGTTTTTCACTATTTTAGCTATCCACTTCATTTTCTATTTCACAATTTCTTATTCTTCCATCACTCAAAATTGTTTTCTTTTGTATGTTTACTCTTTTTTGTGAGGAACCTAAATGGAGATTGATCAAGCTATTGAGCTATATTCTCGAGTTGAAACTCTTAGTAAAAAGGTTGATAGAATGTTTGCTTCACAACAACAAAGTAACCCATGCTACATCACATATCATCCAAATGAAAGGAGCTACCAAAATTTTTTATGGAATAATGATGGACAACATTGGGAAGCACCTCAAGAACAATTTCAAAAGGATGAGATACTTGAAGAGGATGAACCTCAGTGGAAAAAAGCACTAGATAACTTTGTTAAAGCATCCGATGCCTTTTGCCAAAGTATGGAAGCCACACGGAAGTGTCATGAAGACTCCTATAACAATCGTGAGCATCAATTAGGATGGATACTTGACACACTCTCCAAGGAAAATGAAGCATTTGAGCAAGCAACTCAAGTTCCTTGTAGAGATGATGTGGTAGTGAACAATAATGAAGAAATGGGGCAGACTGAGTACATTGCTGTAGAAATTGAAGAGGAAAAAGAAGAACATCAATTGTTGAATTGGGATTGCTTGAATAAAGATGGTGCTTGTGAGCGAGAAAATTTTCAAGGGGATTTGCTAGTGACATGTTCCATTCAAGATGAAGATACACAAGAAGAAGCAAACCCTAATGTAATGGAACAAGTACCATTCTTTGGGATTGATCAACTCGTAGAAAGCAAGAAAGAGACTTTGGGAAGGGAAAAATATGCGGGGAGGATATTTAAACCATCCAATGACCCACCTATGCTAAGTTTGGACAATTCCCAACCCAAATTGTTTCCTTGGAGGCCAAAAGTAAGATGGTTGGACCCTCCAACAAATACTCCACTCCGGCAAGTAGATTTTTGGTTTAAAGGAAGTAGCTATGCAATGTCTTATCGGGAGGAATACACTCTTTTCAAGCCGCCATAAGGTAAGAAAGAGGTACGTCAAGCTTAATGACGTTAAACAAGCGCTTCTTGGGAGGCAACCCAAGTTTTTATTGCTTTTCTAGGCTTAATTTAGTTTTAGCATGAATAATTGCCTAGTGTTGGTGTTTTCATTTTATTATGTGTGTGCTGTGATTTTCCCATGGATTATTGGTGTTTTAGTGTGCCTAATTGTGATTGTCGAAGTTTTAGGTCGTTTGAGTGTGTGTTCATGGATCTCTGGTAGAATTTTTATCATATATACAGGCTCTAAACGTTGTATTTAAGTTTATGAAATTTTCTGCAAAGCCTGTAAATTTTTCTAAGTTGTCCAGAGAAAACACACGGCCGTGTGGAATTTCCACACGGCCGTGTGAAATTCTGCAGAACTTTAACTCTCATTCCAGAGAGTCCACAGGGGCGTGTGGATGCCCCTGTGAGTGCCCATGTGTTACGACACACGGCCGTCTGGATGTCTCACACGGGCGTGTGAAACTCTGCAGAGTTTCCCTTCCATCCCGAGGAAACACAGGGGCATGTGGCCGCCCCTGTGAGAGGTCCTGTGAAACGCACACGGTCGTGTGAGACACTTAGAGTTTTTCGTGATATCCAGATTGGCCACAGGGGCGTGTGGGTGCCCCTGTGGCCGGCCTTGTGCTTGGCCAGGTTGGGCACACGACCGTGTGGAATTTCCACACGGCCGTGTGTATGTTCTTCAGAGTCAAACAGAGGAAACACAGGGGGTGTGACAGCCCTTGTGAACCCTACTAGTGGAGGCACACGGCCGTGTGGATGCACAGAACACGATAGGCTGTAATTTAATTTTAAAATCGTTTTGGCCTTTTTAATTCTAAGGGCCTCCACACTTAAGGAATGCTTCCTCCCATCTTCCCAACTCTCTCTTCGTCTACTTAAGGAGTTTTTAAGTTGTTTTTCGGCCATATTCAAGTTTTTGATTTCCATTTCATCGATAGGCATCTTGTCTCCTTTTCTTCGTCAATCTTTTCTTTTCTTTCTCAGCACCATATCATCACCGACAGCAGCACCGGAGATCGCAAAGCGGATGACACCGACGCTTGAGGCGTTTTTAGCTTTATGCTTTTTTTGTTTAATTTTAGTTTTTATTGAGCTATACTGAACCCTTGTGTATTTGTGCGCAGATGGTCTTGGATGAAAGGAATCTAACGAATAGTCATAAACACGGTCATGGGACCGTGTGTGCTTCACAACCCATTGAGACTCAACTCTCAATGCACCTAGCTCCATCAAATGCAGCACTTGGAGTTCAGGGGAGTAATGTTTCAATTGCCTACTTCCACACTAATTATTTTACAATTCTTAATTTTTAATTGTGCTTGCATGCGTACATTGGGGACAATGTACATCTTAAGTGTGGGGGGAGTTCACATTGCACACACCTTTACTTGTGCGTTCAATTGCTTATGCTCATGTAGCCTATGGCGGTTCACCTTAGTTGCAATGGTTGTATTCTTATAGTTTAGGAGAATTTTTAACATTGTGTCCTATCATGCTCTAGTTTCTACTTGAATTTTAGGAATTTTTTGCTCGATATTCTCATATTGCACAACTTACTCTTGGAATCTTTTGGAAACTCAATCTTGAAGTTTTTAAGGATGAGTTTATCGTTGTTCTTAGTTTTACTTTGGAAAATGCATAAAAAAATGAAAGAAAAATGAATGAAAAAAAAAATATATGGAAAAGAGAAAAGAAAAAAAAAGTATATGAGTTTGTAAATATTAGCTTTGATTTAATTATGCATTTAGGGTGGAAAGAGCTACCGCCTATGAAGTATATAGCTACTCTCATAAGTCGGATACAAGTTATGCCCTAATGAGAGAAAGAGCTATCTTATGGGATGCGTGAAAGCTACTACCCCAGTAGAAAGAGCTACCTCCTCGAAAGTGTGAAAGCCACCTTTGGCGGCCGCCTAGGAGAGGGCTACTTTCAAGGATGTGTGAAGCTACTACTTCTTAAAATTGCACACACTAACACATTTTCGAGTTTTCATCCTTTTTGATTCGAGTTTTTAGCTAGAAGAATGGTAACCTTATGCAATGTTTTGATTTTCGCTTACTTGTAGAATGCTTCTTTTGGATATTTTTGGTGAACCTAAGGCCGAGCACTTTCAATTGTTCTTCCAAAGTACTTTCACGGTTTATTTTTGCTTGAGGACAAGCAAAAGCTTAAGTGTGGGGGGATTTGATAAGTGCTCGTGTTATAGTAATGCGAAGTGTTATTATCTTGCAATTAGCATTAATTTAATCAGATTTCATCACTAAAAAGTGTACAATTGTTTACTTTTGTGCATTGTAGGGTTGTGAAGATAAAATGAAGGAAAAGAACGAAGTTAGGTCATGTTTGGCATTGTTGGGAAGATTTTCGGACCAAGCAAGGAGTAAGGCGTGAGCATAGACTTGTGAGTGTGTGCTAACCTCCTTTGGAGGGGCACAAAGGCAGTCACATTCACAATAAGTCTAACTCATGCCAACAATGAGAACTTCACCAATTAGGCGATTCGAAGCAATCAACACGATCTACCGTTGATTGTGTGCCCAATTCAACGGCCTCGATGAAAAACGACGAATCCGGGAGCGTTTCGGCACAATTGCAGTAGCAGTGTTGTAGCAAAAACACTGTAGCAAGTTACTGTTTACAGTCGGCCGAAAATCAGAATTCCAGAAAATTCACACGGGCGTGTGGAAATTCCACACGGCCGTGTGAAATCCCGTTTTCAATAAATTTAAAGCCGCGACTCCACATTATAAAAGCCCGATTTGGAGACTTCTTGAGATATCTTTTGACCTATTCTTCTCCCCAACTCCTGGGAGTGCGGCTATGGTTTTGGAGAGGACGTCGTGGAGGTTTAGAGCGTGTCATCGGCATCGTCACCGACGTCCGGCGGCCGCACAAGACCAAGGCCACACCATACGCAAGGGGGTTTTCATCTATGTGTTTACTTTGTGCTTTATTTCATACATTGATGAACATGTATAGCTCCACGAGGAGCTAAACCCCTTGTGGGTATTCGGACTTGTAAATTCTAGGGTTATCATGTTTCCTTGACATTGTTATTATGCTTTTCCATTATTGATGAATAAGAATTGAGTTTCAATCTTGATTTTATTTTGCTATTGTTTTCCCTTAGATGTGACACTAGGGTTGAGAGCAATCTAGGTTTTCCTTTGGAGGTGTGACAACTCCTATAGGATTAGACTATTCAAGATTGAAGAGGGTTGAGAGGGAGAGTTGTGAGGTAGCGATGTACCCCTTTCCCTTCCGGTGTGATTTCTCCCTACCTCCGTTTCCTTGATTTATTAGCGGTCAAGATAGAGTGAAGTGCTAGGTAGATAAGCTCCCCTGGGGCTTAGTGACGTAAGTAACAGAGTGAAGGGTTGAAGTGAATCCTATGCACTGGGGCTTAATCTAGACTAGGGTTCTTCCTCCTGGACCAAAGGGTTAGAACTACACATAGGAACAGGTTTAATCACTAGGAATCCCTAGAACTTAATGCAATCCCACGTAGTGTGAGGTTTAGGTAGATGTACTCCCCTGGGACTTAATCGTGCGAGCGATAGAGTGAAGGGTTGTTGTGAATCCTAATACCGGGGCATAATCTTGGGGTTAGTCACGGTTGACCTTAGGTTTGGGACCGTGAGTCTAAGGATTTCCTCGACTCAATTAGCATCAATAGGAAGGTATAATAGCATAGTCTTGCACTAGAAGCATAGATCCTAGAGGTAACTTGTCCGGATACCCCACTTCATTCATTGTTAAATCCTCCTTAATCTCTTTTTCTTGCACTCTCTAATCTTTCATCTCTCTCTATTTAATTTCCTGTCTTTTAGTATAGTTGTTCTCACAATTCACACACGAATCGATTATTACTTTTCCGTACTTCGCATAGTTTTAATAGTGAAATCTTATACTCTAACTCCCTATTCCCTGTGGATTTGACTACCCTCTCACCGGGGTAACTTTTATTACTCCCTATTCACAGTGTTTGCTACAGTAACAAAGCTACAGTATTTTATCGAACTGCTACCGAATTCCTCGTTCTTCATCGAGGCCGTTGAATTGGACACATAATCAACGGTAGATTATGTTGATTACTTCATTTCTCTTCATTGGCAAAGTTCTCCAATGCCACACGAGTTATAGACTTTTGTGAGTGTGACTGCCCTTGTTGTTCTCCAATGGAGGTTGGCACACACCCACAAGTCTAGATTCGTGCCTTCTTCCTTGCTTTGTCCGAGAACTCCTCAACAATGGGGAACATAACCTATTCTTGCTTCTTTTTCTCTAAATCTTCTCCACAACACTTCAATGCATAAAAGAACACAAATACACACTAATTAGTGATTAAATATGAGAAAAGTAATGCTCAATGTAAGATAATAATACTTCGTATTACTATAACATAAGCACTTATCAAACTCCCCCACACTTAAGCTTTTGCTTGTCCTCAAGCAAAAATAAAATGTGAAAAGTACTTGGGAAGAACAATTGAAAGTGCTCGGCCTTAGGTTCACCAAAAGTATGCAAAAGAAACATTCTACAAGTTAGGGGAAATCAAAACAATGCATAAGGTTATCATTGCTCTAGCTAAAAACTCGAATAAAAAAGGATAAAAACTAGAAAATGTGTTAGTGTGTGCGGTATCACTCAAGAGAACCAACGAGTACTCCTCAAACTTTTGTTAGAAAGGACTTATTTGTATACGAAAACAAAACTAAAGAGAGAAGGAAGTAGTAGCTTCACACATCCTTGAAGGTAGCCCTTTCCTAGGCGGCCGCCAAAGGTGGCTTTCACACTTTCGAGGAGGTAGCTCTTTCTACCGGGGTAGTAGCTTTCACGCATCCTAGGAGATAGCTCTTTTTCTCATTAGGGCATAACTTGTATCCGACTTATGAGAGTAGCTACCTACTTCATAGGTGGTAGCTCTTTTCACCCCAAATGCATACATTAAAGAAAGCAACTATTCACAAACTCATATTTTTCTCTTTTTTTCTTTTTCATTTTTTCCACTTGTTTTTTCATTTTCATCTTTTTTCTTTCATATTTTTCTCTCCTTATATATGCATTTTCCAAAGTAAAACTAAGAACAACGATAAACTTGTCCTTAACAACGATAGACTTTTGTGAGTGTGACTGCCCTTGTGCCCCTCCAATGGAGGTTGGCACACACCCACAAGTCTAGACTCGTGCCTTGTTCCTTGCTTTGTCCGAGAACTCCTCAACAATGGCGAACATAACCTATTCTTGCTTCTTTTTCTCTAAATCTTCTCCACAACCCTTCAATGCATAAAAGAACACAAATACACACTAATTAGTGATTAAATCTGAGAAAAGTAATGCTCAATGTAAGATAATAATACTTCGTATTACTATAACATAAGCTCTTATCTGTACGACCGTGCAAAAAATTTCTCAGAGACCTTCTGTGTTTCCCGTGAATCCACAAGGGCGTGTACTAGCCCTTATGGAGCCTCCTGTGATAGCATACGGCCATGTGGGAGTCTCACACGGCTGTGTGTGGTACTCCAGAGAGAAACTAGAGTGCACACAGGGGCGTGTACTGGCCCCTGTGAACCCTACTTTCAGAGGCACACGGCCGTGTGGTATTTCCACACGACCGTGTGGATTTGCAGAACTTCAAAAGCCGTGCGTTTTCTTTTTTATTTCACTCGTGCCTCTTTTGTTTTCCACTCTAAAACACTCTCCAACCCTCTCTTTCACTTCCCCGATCGTTTCCGATGTTCTTTCAGGTTTTATTTGGAGTTTTCTGGCCGATTTCAAGGTTATATTCATCCACACTATCGATAAGAACTTCAAACCCTTTCTCTTCATCATTTCTTGATTTACTTCATTCTTCTTAGTTATTTTGCTTGTATTGAATGATTAAACTATAGGCGAGCATGTTTAGAATGAATTAGATTGTAAAAATAAAATTTTGCTCCACGGCCGTGGAGCTCTGTCTGCCCGATGATCCACATGAGCGTGTGGAATTTCCACACGGCCGTGTGGATTTCCGTAGATTATATATCTTAACTATTTTTGACCGTTTTCTTTTTCAATCTTGCAGATATGTCTTCTAGGTCTAGGAAATCGGCAAGAAAGCACCCTCGTGAGCCTATCCCATCCCCAGCGGAGATTGATTTCCCATTACCTGAGCATCGGGAACAGTTCAAGCGATTATCGGACCTCCGTTTTGGATAGAACCGTTTCCTCGACTTGAGCATTTTGCGGGATATTCAAGGGGGAGTAGACATGGTCGAGGAGATCGAAGGCTGCTCTCAGTAGGGAGTTGGAGCATATTGTTATCTATTCGAGAACTGGTGATCAGGTCACTCACGCTAGAGGTGCTGTCCTCGTTTAAGTTTGACCGGGGTTATGACAGTTTCACCGTTGCTGATACTATTCAGTTCCATGCCCTCGGTCGACACTTTTCCTTGAGCATAACTGAGTTCTCAGTGCGGATGGGATTATACGATGAGGCACACACTGAGATAGAGGAGTACGTACAGCTCCCCACAGACTATCCTGGTACTTTGACACCTCAGCGTGCGTACAGTAGGTTATGTGGCCAGGGACAGTACGAGCCAGGGGTGTCTAAGGCCACATGTTTGACAAGGGCCTCATATAGATACCTCTATGCTATTCTCAGCTGATCAGGGAACGGCCGGAGAGATAGTACAGCGGTCTTGAGCCGCCAGGATCTCCTGTATCTGTATTCAATGATGGATAGCGAGCCACTCCACCTGTGGCACATTGTAGCAGACTACATCCGCCAGCATGGCCAGTACCCCAGGATGGGAGTTATCTTCTTAGGTCCGTATATCACATGACTGATTATCGGGTTAGGACTTCGAGACGGAGTTCACGGGACCGAGAGGATTACTACACCAGCTCCATTGGGTATTGAGACCCTGAGGATGATAGGGATGATCCGCAGATCAGGTCCAGGAGTATACACCCTGATCATCCCTCGCTCAGAGTCTACACAGCCAGAGCAGGCAAAAGGCTCACAGGCAGCACTGGAGCCACCTTCAGGGCAGGTAGAGGCCGAGGCACCACCCACAACGAAGGAGCCACCTCCAGTGCGGATCTTTTCTCCTTCTCGAGGCCAGGATATGTTTGAGCGCCTCGAGAGTGCTGTGGGTATTATGTAGACAGATTTGGCCAAGATTAGGGCCACACAGGTAGTGCAGTTCGCACACAAGTCGACACAGCTAGCCGCCATACTTCAGCTACTTGAGCGATCTGTGTCGACGTCACCATACATGGTCCGGCCCCGAGCCTTAACTCCACCGCCATCTCCATGACTATTAGCTGATCCACCAGCGCCTTCAGAGCCAGCAGCAGCAGTTGCACCTGAGTCTTCGACACAGGACACCGAAGATGAGGCGTCGTAGTTTATTTTAGTTTTTCTTTCTGTTGCACTTTTATTTTCGTATTTTGTTGGACTTGTAGTACTCCGAAAGGACTCTCCTTCGGGATTTGCTTTTATTTTTCTTTTATTTTGTCTCTAGTTGTATTTTATTTCTCTATCTTTATATACTTGAGTTTTAGTTTAGGAGAATTTTTAACATTGTATTGTATCATGCTCTAGTTTTTACCTGAATTTTTATGGAATTTTGGCTCGATTATTTTATATTGCACAAACTTACTCTTGGAATCTTTTCGAAACTCGATCTTGAAGTTTTTAACGACAAGTTTATCATCATTCTTAGTTTACTTTGGAAAATTCATATATTAAAAAAAATAATATGAGTTTGTGAATATGTGCTTTGTTTTATTTATGCATTTGGGGTGGAAAGAGCTACCACCTATGAAGTATGTAGCTAGTCTCATAAGTCGGATACAAGTTATACCCTAATGAGAGAAAGTGCTATCTCATGGGATGCGTGAAAGCTACTACCCCGGTAGAAAGAGCTACCTCCTCTAAATTGTGAAAGCCACCTTTGACGGCCGCCTAAGAAAGGGCTACCTTAGAGATTGTGTGAAGCTACTACTTCCGTTCTCCCTTTTTGTATATAAAGAAGTCCTTGTTAACAAGAGTTTGAGAAGTACTCGTTGGGTTGTCTTGAGTGAGCTCACACACACTTACACATTCTCAAGTTGATTGACCTTTTAGATTCATGTTTTTAGCTAGAGCAATGATATCCTTATGCGATGTTTTGATTTCCCCTTACTTCTAGAATGCTTCCTTTGCACACTTTTGGTGAACCTAAGGCCGAGCACTTTCAATTGTTCTTCCCAAGTACGTTCACATTTTATTTTTGCTTAAGGACAAGCAAAAGCTTATGTGTGGGGGAGTTTGATAAGTGCTTGTGTTATAGTAACGCGAAGCATTATTATCTTAAAATGAACATATCTTTTATCAGATTTTATCAGTAAATGGTGTGCATTTGTGTATTCTTATGCATTGTAGGTTTGTGGAGCTAATTTGGAGAAGAAAAACAAAGTTAGATCATGTTCGCCATTTGTTGGGAAGTTTTTGGACTAAGCAAGGAATAAGGTGCGAGCCTAGACTTGTTAGTATGTGCCAACCTCCTTTGGAGGGGCACAAAGGTAGTCACATTTACAACAAGTCTAAATCGTGTATCTTAGGATAACTTCACCAAGAAGGAGACTTGAAGCAATCGGCACGATCTACCATTGATGGTGTACCCAATTCAATGGCCTCGATGAAGAACAACATATTCGGGAGCGTTTCGGCGAGTTACTGTAGCAGCACTACAGCAAAAACAATGTAGCAAGCTACTGTTCACTTTCTGCCGAAAATCAGGATTCCAGAGAGTTCACACGGGCGTGTGGAAATTCCACACGGCCGTGTGAATTAATTTTCCAGCAACCCAGAAACTTCACACGGGCGTGTGGAAGTTGCACACGGCCGTGTGAAGTCCCGATAAGTCCAATTGTAAAGCCGCGACTCAACATTATAAAAGTCCGATTTGGAGACTTTTAAAGGGGCTTTCGACCTAAGTTTCTCTATGGAGGTTTGGAGCGCGTGGAGGTGTGGAGCGCGTCACCGACATCGTCATTGACGTTCGGTGGCCGCACAAGACCACGGCCACACCATACACAAGGGGGTTTTCATCAATGTCTTTAATTTGTTCTTTCTTTCATATTTTGTTGAACATGTATAGTTCCATGCGTAGTTAAACCCCTCATGGGTATTCGGAATTGTAAACCCTAGGATTGTTATGTTTATATGACATTGCTATTATGCTTTTTCAATTATTGATGAATAAATTTGAGTTTTAATTTTAAATATCTTTTGCAATTGTTTTCTCTTAGCTGTGACACTAGGGTTGAGAACAATCTAGGTTGTCTTTGGAGGTGTGACAACTCCTATAGGATTAGACTACTTAAGATTGAAGAGGGTTGAGAGGGTGAGTCGTGAGATAGTGAAGCGTCCCCTTTCCTCTCTAGTGTGATTTCTCCCTACCTCCGTTTTCCTTATTTTCTTAGCGGTCGAGATAGAGTAAAGCGCTAGGTAGATAAACTACCCTGGGGCGTAGTTGCGCGAGCAACAGAGTGAAGGGTTGACGTGAATCCTAAGCACTGGGGCTTAATCTAGACTAGGGTTCTTCCACCTGGAACAAAGTGTTAGAACTATATATAGGAACATGTTTTATCACTAGAAGTCCCTAGAGATTAAAGCAATCTCACGTAATGTAAGGCTTAGTGATGGTCGTCGCGCGACACGCTAAAGAAGCGAGCACGCGACTCCCCAACCGCAAGTGTACGGGTCGTCAAGTAATAACCTCTCGTGCGAACACAAGATGGTCGTATTACCAAGGGCCCCAAGATCTGCTATTACTTCCTCCTAGGTATCACTATCTAGTCGATCAATTCAAGAGTTGTTGTATAAAACACAAATACGAAAATATAGATAAAAGAAAAGCTATAAACAAAATGGACTAAGTCGCACCATACAAGCAATATAAAGAACAAGTAGCAATGAAAACTAGAGGCCTCGGGCGAGGATCCCCTCGGGAGAAGAACAAGTTAGGATGAATATAGGAAATTGAGTGCTAAGTTGGCTAGGTTTGATCCGCTAGACTCGGGAGTCGATTACCCTGGAACCTCCGTGGTGTAGCCCTAATCCAATATGGGTTCCACTATCCAGAAGATACCCCTACGATGTCATTGGGAACAGGGAGTCTTGGTTAGGGTTATTCTAATGCGCGCTTTCGGCTAAAACAACCCTAACCACGTGGGGAGCTACCGGCACCCGGAACCTCCGGTGTACCGGCGCATTGAATCCCCCTTCAATCATTGTGCGACCTAATACATGCAAGCATCCCGCCATACACGTACAATTCATGAATCAAAACCTACGGAATCCATCCATTGTAGGTTGAACAATAAGACAATAGATTGAAATCAAACAAACAAGCCAACAAACATCTATAAATAAATATCATCCATACAAGTTCCTCTCCCAAGGTTCACCGGAGCCCGTTGGCCTTGGGAGGCTAGTTCCACATCAAAAGAGAGAAAACACAAAATAAACAATGAAAATGCTCATATAAATCTCCCTTAGATGTAGGCTAGAAGGTGGTGACAAAGGCTCGCCGGATCCGCGCCGGTTGAGCTCCGTGATGACCTCCTTGAGTGCTTCCTTTCTTCTCCCCTTGAGTTTTGCTCTTCAAGTTGCCTCTCCAATCCGGTGGTGATGATGGAGAATGATGGACATGATGGAGGAGGGTGGTGGAGATGATGGTGGAGAAGGATGGAGAGAATGGTGGCCAAAGACAAGTCTCCCAAAAGCCCTAACTTCTCTTATAAAGCTTCAAAATTCCGGTTCTGCCCGTGTGTGTGCGGGCTGTGTGCGGGCTGCACATAGCCCGCACACCCTTCTGTCTCCCTTGTGCGGGTGGTGTGCGGGGCCGCACAGTGCCCGCACACTGCTACATTACCGGTGCTACAGTAAATGTCTACAGTTCGTTTCTCCAGTAACGGCCTGAAAAGACACTCTTTTCTTGCCCGAAATATGAGGATGCGTGTGAGCTTCAATAAATTCTCTGATCTATGCCAAAACAATGCTCATTCACGCACTAGATGATCATCCGATGTCCTGAAGCAATAATAACAAATAAAACACATAAAGGGCATCGGAGTCATACAAAAATGCATGAAAGTGTATAAAATGTACATAGTAAAAAATGATATATTTAGACACTTATCAAATACCCCACTACTTGAGTGTTTGCTTGTCCCCAAGCAAACAAACATGAAGAACAAAAGGGATTGATAAGTGGCTAAATACACAACCTCTGGCTTAAGTGCAAGTGTAGAATAGAAATGGTAAAACTCAAGATACTAAGAACAAACCACGTAAGAAATTTCATGCATTCAACGGCAATGATATAATGTGTGTGTGTGCAACCCCTCTATTTCGAAGCCCTGTAGTCCAAGTCAGGTAGACAGAACCCCGAGGACCACATCTTGCGGCAAATCACGCCACTTAGTAGAATTCGGCCTTGAAGTGGTAGAGATGCTCCTAGTAGGCTCCCAAGGATCTTTCCTCTATTGTTCGAACAACCACCGGTCGTTACACTTTCTTCTGTTCTACACATATATGCACATGTATAAGTATATATTTACACACATATTTTTTTTCTGGACTAACATGAATTGCAAATCCACATTACCTGGAACTTTGCACATTCATATAAACGTGCTCATGCCTTTATAGCTTTTGGCGAGAGGCACACTCTGGTTAGGAGCAAGAACCCCAGGTTACTTCGCTAGTAGGGCAGAGGAACACTGTCCCTTTTTTTTTTTTTTTTTTTTTTTTTACCGTGTTGAGTGAAAAATATAGAGGAAAGTCCTTAAGAGTCTATTAGGAGAAATACCTAACACGTCAAAGTACAAAACTCCACGAATGGGTTAGCCACTAAGAGGGTCACGAAGGTTATTGCGTTCCTGACCTAGGTGTCCAAGGTCCTACATAGGAGGTTAAGTGATGGAATGCCGAGAATGACACAAAATTCTTAGGAGTGCAAGGTTATGAGTAACTTAGCATCTATCATTGTTCTACACTATCATACACATACAAGAATCATTCATGCCATCCTTGGTTTACTAACATGCAAAGTTGTTCAAAAATTCTTAAAGTTCACGAAAATCATGAAAGTCCACCCCCCTACTTAAAGTAGTACATTGTCCCCAATGTACCTAAATCAGTAGCTCAGAAAGATATATGCAATTAAAGTAAAGTAAGAGGGTTTCGTGAACTTCCCTGAGTCTCAAAACATAATCTTGAAGTCCATGAGATCAGGGTGACCACCAATGATTCTTGTAGATGTCGGGGGAGAAAGTCGCATTTGATGCCCCAATTCCACCTACAAGGTAGAAAGGAACATCATCTCAAGGTATCCATCACACACACAAATAAAATAAAACAAACACACAAACAAATGACAAAGCTAAGAACAAAGGAAACAAGAAACACAAGACGCAATGTGTGGGTGCCCAAGTGAAACTTTCCAACTCAATGCTTGGCAAAACTTGATAAGAAATGATGTAAGAGCATGCATTTTCAAGTTTACAACATTCTCACATCAAAGAGTTTGGGATTTAAAGCAATTTTAAACAATGAAAATTAAAAAGGATGAGAGATACGCAAAAACCCAAACCAAGATGACACAATTCAACGATGTCGGTGAAAACTCGATGAAAACGGTAGATCGACAAAATTAAACTCAAAAATTGATGAGAAACATTAAGATCAATAAAAGGTCGGAAAAATGAGGAGGCAAACTAAGAGGATAAACCAAAAAAAAAATGGAGAGAAATCGGGTGAAAGGAAGGCGAAGAAATCAGCCCCGAAGATGCTAAAATTTGGCTGAAAAGTGGGCTGAAATGGCTGTGTACCGCCCCGCACAACATCCGCACACACCGGGCTGTAAGGTGTGTGGCCCGTGTGTAGGGCCACACACAGGCCACACATAGGCTCCAGAAGGGTGTGCGGCCTGTGCGCAGGGCCGCACACAGGCCGTACGAAGGCTCCAGAAGGGTGTGCGGCCTGTGCGCAGGGCCGCACAATGCCCGCACACCCCTTAAAATTTGTTTTTCCGGCCTTGACATGTCATGAATCACCTCCCAACATCTAGCATTCTCAACCCAACATGCATAAGACTCATCAAAACACAAAGATGATCATAAACAACGAAGAACACACCAAGAATCACCAACATGAATGAAAATACAAATCCAAGCAACATATGCAATATGAACATGAAATTAACTCATCCACACAAAGTTAAACAAATAAAACTTGAAAACCAAAACACATGAACAAGAAAAGCAAAATACAGAATTTAAAACCTTGGGTTGCCTCCCAAGAAGCGCTTGTTTAACGTCACGAACTTGACGTACCTTCTTACCTCATGGAGGTTTGAAGACGGTGTGCTCCTCCCGGCTAGACATGGCATAAGAACTACCAACAAATACAAAACATACCTGCCAAGATGGAGCAAGTGTGGAGGTCAAGCATGAACTACCTTTTGGCCTCCATGGAAAGAGCTTTGGCCGGGAATTGTGCAGTTTGAACTTGGGCGGATCCTTGGACGGCTTGAACCTCCTCTCCGCTTCTTCTTCATTCCCGACCAAAATTCCTTTGATTATCCCACCAAATTGTTTGGGTCTCCAGCGAAAGAGCTTTGGTTGAGAACTATCTAAGCTTAGCACGGGTGGGTCCTTGGGCGGCTTCAACACCCTATCCACATTTCCTTTCTCAACCATGGTGGAATAAACTTGGACCGCCCACAAAACTTGCTTAGGCCTCCAAGGAAATATTTTTGGTTGGGAATTGTCTAAGCCAGGCATAGGTGGGTTCAGTGATGGTTCTAGTTTTTGACCCACATCTTCAAATACAATTCCCGGGATTTTCTTAGTGCACAAGACCAAAATGGGCAGATGGGTTGAATGGTCGATGTTAAGGAAAGTAGCTTCTTCAATTGTGCTTGATGGACTTGTTTCTATTTCCTAACACTTCTCAATGGCCACTATTTGATCCTCCCCCATTTCTTCTTCAATTTCATCTTGAGGTGAAACTTCTACTATTTGCTCACTGGGTATTGATGCCACTTTATTTTCTTTTTCAGCCTCAAATACCTCAATTTCTACTTCCACCTCAAATTCACTTTTATTCTCTTCCCTTCTAGTGTCATTCTCAGATAGGTCTTCTATAGTGTGTGGCAACTTGGTCGAGGTATTGGAAGACACTCCTATCTAGCTTTCCATGCTTTGAAGAGATGGTTGGGCATTAAAATTTGCGGCAATCAAGGCTTCAAGTTGAGCATCCGCATTCATCATAAATCTTTCAAGGACACTTTCTGTATTGAAACCCCATTCATTCAGTGGCCTACTTTGAACAACTGGAGGGGGGTGACGCCAAGGTTCTTGAAAGGAGGGCTCTTGCAGTTCCAACAAATCTGGGTGGCCTCCCGAGTACAAATTATAAACATTATCACTCAAATGACGCCACGGTTCTTAAAAGGGAGGCTCTTGTAGCAATTCGTGGTTAGAGGGCTCCCAATGTTGTCCATGGTGATGCGATGAAAAATCTAGGTGCCCTTGCCAATATGGATCATACACATGTTCAAATTGATTGGTACTTCTTGCTCTCAAGGCCTCATACTTATTGATCTGCCATTCTTCAAGATGAAAGTTGAACCCACCTGAGGCTTCTCGAAAATCCATCGCCCCGTGCACAAGACAAAAAAAAAATTAAGGTATAAAAGAAAACAAGAATATTTATAAAATAAAAGATAAATGACTAGAGTAGCGAGCTAGAAGTTTTCCTAGCATTCTTCGATGTCCCCGGCAACGGCGCCAAAAAACTTGATGGTCGTCGCGCGACACGCTAAAGAAGCGAGCACGCGACTCCCCGACCACAAGTGCACTGGTCGTCAAGTAATAACCTCTCGTGCGAACACAAGAGGGTCGTATTCCCAAGGGCCACAAGATATGCGATTACTTCCTCCTAGGTATCACTATCTAGTCGATCAATTCAAGAGTTGTTATATAAAACACAAATACGAAAATATAGATAAAAGAAAAGCTATAAACAAAATGGACTAAGGCGCACCATACAAGCAATATAAAGAACAAGTAGCAATGAAAACTAGAGGCCTCGGGCGAGGATCCCTCGGGAGAAGAACAAGTTAGGATGAATATAGGAAATTGAGTGCTAAGTTGGCTAGGTTTGATCCGCTAGACTCGGGAGTCGATTACCCTGGAACCTCCGTGGTGTAGCCCTAATCCAATATGGGTTCCACTATCCAGAAGATACCCCTACGATGTCATTGGGAACAGGGAGTCTTGGTTAGGATTATTCTAATGCGCGCTTTCGGCTAAAACAACCCTAACCACGTGGGGAGCTACCGGCACCCGGAACCTCCGGTGTACCGCCGCATTGAATCCCCCTTCAATCATTGTGCGACCTAATACATGCAAGCATCCCGCCATACACGTACAATTCATGAATCAAAACCTACGGAATCCATCCATTGTAGGTTGAACAATAAGACAATAGATTGAAATCAAACAAACAAGCCAACAAACATCTATAAATAAATATCATCCATACAAGTTCCTCTCCCAAGGTTCACCGGAGCCCGTTGGCCTTGGGAGGCTAGTTCCACATCAAAAGAGAGAAAACACAAAATAAACAATGAAAATGCTCATATAAATCTCCCTTAGATGTAGGCTAGAAGGTGGTGACAAAGGCTCGCCGGATCCGCGCCGGTTGAGCTCCGTGATGACCTCCTTGAGTGCTTCCTTTCTTCTCCCCTTGAGTTTTGCTCTTCAAGTTGCCTCTCCAATCCGGTGGTGATGATGGAGAATGATGGACATGATGGAGGAGGGTGGTGGAGATGATGGTGGAGAAGGATGGAGAGAATGGTGGCCAAAGACAAGTCTCCCAAAAGCCCTAACTTCTCTTATAAAGCTTCAAAATTCCGGTTCTGCCCGTGTGTGTGCGGGCTGTGTGCGGGCTGCACATAGCCCGCACACCCTTCTGTCTCCCTTGTGCGGGTGGTGTGCGGGGCCGCACAGTGCCCGCACACTGCTACATTACCGGTGCTACAGTAAATGTCTACAGTTCGTTTCTCCAGTAACGGCCTGAAAAGACACTCTTTTCTTGCCCGAAATATGAGGATGCGTGTGAGCTTCAATAAATTCTCTGATCTATGCCAAAACAATGCTCATTCACGCACTAGATGATCATCCGATGTCCTGAAACAATAATAACAAATAAAACACATAAAGGGCATCGGAGTCATACAAAAATGCATGAAAGTGTATAAAATGTACATAGTAAAAAATGATATATTTAGACACTTATCAAATACCCCACTACTTGAGTGTTTGCTTGTCCCCAAGCAAACAAACATGAAGAACAAAAGGGATTAATAAGTGGCTAAATACACAACCTCTGGCTTAAGTGCAAGTGTAGAATAGAAATGGTAAAACTCAAGATACTAAGAACAAACCACGTAAGAAATTTCATGCATTCAACGGCAATGATATAATGTGTGTGTGTACAACCCCTCTATTTCGAAGCCCTGTAGTCCAAGTCAGGTAGACAGAACCCCGAGGACCACATCTTGCGGCAAATCACGCCACTTAGTAGAATTCGGCCTTGAAGTGGTAGAGATGCTCCTAGTAGGCTCCCAAGGATCTTTCCTCTATTGTTCGAACAACCACCGGTCGTTACACTTTCTTCTGTTCTACACATATATGCACATGTATAAGTATATATTTACACACATATTTTTTTTCTGGACTAACATGAATTGCAAATCCACATTACCTGGAACTTTGCACATTCATATAAACGTGCTCATGCCTTTATAGCTTTTGGCGAGAGGCACACTCTGGTTAGGAGCAAGAACCCCAGGTTACTTCGCTAGTAGGGCAGAGGAACACTGTCCCTTTTTTTTTTTTTTTTTTTTTTTTTTACCGTGTTGAGTGAAAAATATAGAGGAAAGTCCTTAAGAGTCTATTAGGAGAAATACCTAACACGTCAAAGTACAAAACTCCACGAATGGGTTAGCCACTAAGAGGGTCACGAAGGTTATTGCGTTCCTGACCTAGGTGTCCAAGGTCCTACATAGGAGGTTAAGTGATGGAATGCCGAGAATGACACAAAATTCTTAGGAGTGCAAGGTTATGAGTAACTTAGCATCTATCATTGTTCTACACTATCATACACATACAAGAATCATTCATGCCATCCTTGGTTTACTAACATGCAAAGTTGTTCAAAAATTCTTAAAGTTCACGAAAATCATGAAAGTCCACCCCCCTACTTAAAGTAGTACATTGTCCCCAATGTACCTAAATCAGTAGCTCAGAAAGATATATGCAATTAAAGTAAAGTAAGAGGGTTTCGTGAACTTCCCTGAGTCTCAAAACATAATCTTGAAGTCCATGAGATCAGGGTGACCACCAATGATTCTTGTAGATGTCGGGGGAGAAAGTCGCATTTGATGCCCCAATTCCACCTACAAGGTAGAAAGGAACATCATCTCTAGGTATCCATCACACACACAAATAAAATAAAACAAACACACAAACAAATGACAAAGCTAAGAACAAAGGAAACAAGAAACACAAGACGCAATGTGTGGGTGCCCAAGTGAAACTTTCCAACTCAATGCTTGGCAAAACTTGATAAGAAATGATGTAAGAGCATGCATTTTCAAGTTTACAACATTCTCACATCAAAGAGTTTGGGATTTAAAGCAATTTTAAACAATGAAAATTAAAAAGGATGAGAGATACGCAAAAACCCAAACCAAGATGACACAATTCAACGATGTCGGTGAAAACTCGATGAAAACGGTAGATCGACAAAATTAAACTCAAAAATTGATGAGAAACATTAAGATCAATCAAATTTCGGACAAATGAGGAGGCAAACTAAGAGGATAAACCAAAAAAAAAATGGAGAGAAATCGGGTGAAAGGAAGGCGAAGAAATCAGCCCCGAAGATGCTAAAATTTGGCTGAAAAGTGGGCTGAAATGGCTGTGTACCGCCCCGCACAACATCCGCACACGCCGGGCTGTAAGGTGTGTGGCCCGTGTGTAGGGCCACACACAGGCCACACATAGGCTCCAGAAGGGTGTGCGGCCTGCGCGCAGGGCCGCACACAGGCCGTACGAAGGCTCCAGAAGGGTGTGCGGCCTGTGCGCAGGGCCGCACAATGCCCGCACACCCCTTAAAATTTGTTTTTCCGGCCTTGACATGTCATGAATCACCTCCCAACATCTAGCATTCTCAACCCAACATGCATAAGACTCATCAAAACACAAAGATGATCATAAACAACGAAGAACACACCAAGAATCACCAACATGAATGAAAATACAAATCCAAGCAACATATGCAATATGAACATGAAATTAACTCATCCACACAAAGTTAAACAAATAAAACTTGAAAACCAAAACACATGAACAAGAAAAGCAAAATACGGAATTTAAAACCTTGGGTTGCCTCCCAAGAAGCGCTTGTTTAACGTCACGAACTTGACGTACCTTCTTACCTCATGGAGGTTTGAAGACGGTGTGCTCCTCCCGGCTAGACATGGCATAAGAACTACCAACAAATACAAAACATACCTGCCAAGATGGAGCAAGTGTGGAGGTCAAGCATGAACTACCTTTTGGCCTCCATGGAAAGAGCTTTGGCCGGGAATTGTGCAGTTTGAACTTGGGCGGATCCTTGGACGGCTTGAACCTCCTCTCCGCTTCTTCTTCATTCCCGACCAAAATTCCTTTGATTATCCCACCAAATTGTTTGGGTCTCCAGCGAAAGAGCTTTGGTTGAGAACTATCTAAGCTTAGCACGGGTGGGTCCTTGGGCGGCTTCAACACCCTATCCACATTTCCTTTCTCAACCATGGTGGAATAAACTTGGACCGCCCACAAAACTTGCTTAGGCCTCCAAGGAAATATTTTTGGTTGGGAATTGTCTAAGCCAGGCATAGGTGGGTTCAGTGATGGTTCTAGTTTTCGACCCACATCTTCAAATACAATTCCCGGGATTTTCTTAGTGCACAAGACCAAAATGGGCAGATGGGTTGAATGGTCGATGTTAAGGAAAGTAGCTTCTTCAATTGTGCTTGATGGACTTGTTTCTATTTCCTAACACTTCTCAATGGCCACTATTTGATCCTCCCCCATTTCTTCTTCAATTTCATCTTGAGGTGAAACTTCTACTATTTGCTCACTGGGTATTGATGCCACTTTATTTTCTTTTTCAGCCTCAAATACCTCAATTTCTACTTCCACCTCAAATTCACTTTTATTATCTTCCCTTCTAGTGTCATTCTCAGATAGGTCTTCTATAGTGTGTGGCAACTTGGTTGAGGTATTGGAAGACACTCCTATCTAGCTTTCCATGCTTTGAAGAGATGGTTGGGCATTAAAATTTGCGCCAATCAAGGCTTCAAGTTGAGCATCCGCATTCATCATAAATCTTTCAAGGACACTTTCTGTATTGAAACCCCATTCATTCAGTGGCCTACTTTGAACAACTGGAGGGGGGTGACGCCAAGGTTCTTGAAAGGAGGGCTCTTGCAGTTCCAACAAATCTGGGTGGCCTCCCGAGTACAGATTATAAACATTATCACTCAAATGACGCCACGGTTCTTAAAAGGGAGGCTCTTGTAGCAATTCGTGGTTAGAGGGCTCCCAATGTTGTCCATGGTGATGCGATGAAAAATCTAGGTGCCCTTGCCAATATGGATCATACACATGTTCAAATTGATTGGTACTTCTTGCTCTCAAGGCCTCATACTTATTGATCTGCCATTCTTCAAGATGAAAGTTGAACCCACCTGAGGCTTCTCGAAAATCCATCGCCCTGTGCACAAGACAAAAAAAAAATTAAGGTATAAAAGAAAACAAGAATATTTATAAAAGAAAAGATAAATGACTAGAGTAGCGAGCTAGAAGTTTTCCTAGCATTCTTCGATGTCCCCGGCAACGGCGCCAAAAACTTGATGGTCGTCGCGCGACACGCTAAAGAAGCGAGCACGCGACTCCCCGACCACAAGTGCACGGGTCGTCAAGTAATAACCTCTCATGCGAACACAAGAGGGTCGTATTCCCAAGGGCCACAAGATATGCTATTACTTCCTCCAAGGTATCACTATCTAGTCGATCAATTCAAGAGTTGTTGTATAAAACACAAATACGAAAATATAGATAAAAGAAAAGCTATAAACAAAATGGACTAAGGCGCACCATACAAGCAATATAAAGAACAAGTAGCAATGAAAACTAGAGGCCTCGGGCGAGGATCCCCTCGGGAGAAGAACAAGTTAGGATGAATATAGGAAATTGAGTGCTAAGTTGGCTAGGTTTGATCCGCTAGACTCGGGAGTCGATTACCCCGGAACCTCCGTGGTGTAGCCCTAATCCAATATGGGTTCCACTATCCAGAAGATACCCCTACGATGTCATTGGGAACAGGGAGTCTTGGTTAGGGTTATTCTAATGCGCGCTTTCGGCTAAAACAACCCTAACCACGTGGGGAGCTACCGGCACCCGGAACCACCGGTGTACCGGCGCATTGAATCCCCCTTCAATCATTGTGTGACCTAATACATGCAAGCATCCCGCCATACACGTACAATTCATGAATCAAAACCTACGGAATCCATCCATTGTAGGTTGAACAATAAGACAATAGATTGAAATCAAACAAACAAGCCAACAAACATCTATAAATAAATATCATCCATACAAGTTCCTCTCCCAAGGTTCACCGGAGCCCGTTGGCCTTGGGAGGCTAGTTCCACATCAAAAGAGAGAAAACACAAAATAAACAATGAAAATGCTCATATAAATCTCCCTTAGATGTAGGCTAGAAGGTGGTGACAAAGGCTCGCCGGATCCGCGCCGGTTGAGCTCCGTGATGACCTCCTTGAGTGCTTCCTTTCTTCTCCCCTTGAGTTTTGCTCTTCAAGTTGCCTCTCCAATCCGGTGGTGATGATGGAGAATGATGGACATGATGGAGGAGGGTGGTGGAGATGATGGTGGAGAAGGATGGAGAGAATGGTGGCCAAAGACAAGTCTCCCAAAAGCCCTAACTTCTCTTATAAAGCTTCAAAATTCCGGTTCTGCCCGTGTGTGTGCGGGCTGTGTGCGGGCTGCACATAGCCCGCACACCCTTCTGTCTCCCTTGTGCGGGTGGTGTGCGGGGCCGCACAGTGCCCGCACACTGCTACATTACCGGTGCTACAGTAAATGTCTACAGTTCGTTTCTCCAGTAACGGCCTGAAAAGACACTCTTTTCTTGCCCGAAATATGAGGATGCGTGTGAGCTTCAATAAATTCTCTGATCTATGCCAAAACAATGCTCATTCACGCACTAGATGATCATCCGATGTCCTGAAACAATAATAACAAATAAAACACATAAAGGGCATCGGAGTCATACAAAAATGCATGAAAGTGTATAAAATGTAAATAGTAAAAAATGATATATTTAGACACTTATCAAATACCCCACTACTTGAGTGTTTGCTTGTCCCCAAGCAAACAAACATGAAGAACAAAAGGGATTGATAAGTGGCTAAATACACAACCTCTGGCTTAAGTGCAAGTGTAGAATAGAAATGGTAAAACTCAAGATACTAAGAACAAACCACGTAAGAAATTTCATGCATTCAACGGCAATGATATAATGTGTGTGTGTGCAACCCCTCTATTTCGAAGCCCTGTAGTCCAAGTCAGGTAGACAGAACCCCGAGGACCACATCTTGCGGCAAATCACGCCACTTAGTAGAATTCGGCCTTGAAGTGGTAGAGATGCTCCTAGTAGGCTCCCAAGGATCTTTCCTCTATTGTTCGAACAACCACCGGTCGTTACACTTTCTTTTGTTCTACACATATATGCACATGTATAAGTATATATTTACACACATATTTTTTTTCTGGACTAACATGAATTGCAAATCCACATTACCTGGAACTTTGCACATTCATATAAACGTGCTCATGCCTTTATAGCTTTTGGCGAGAGGCACACTCTGGTTAGGAGCAAGAACCCCAGGTTACTTCGCTAGTAGGGCAGAGGAACACTGTCCCTTTTTTTTTTTTTTTTTTTTTACCGTGTTGAGTGAAAAATATAGAGGAAAGTCCTTAAGAGTCTATTAGGAGAAATACCTAACACGTCAAAGTACAAAACTCCACGAATGGGTTAGCCACTAAGAGGGTCACGAAGGTTATTGCGTTCCTGACCTAGGTGTCCAAGGTCCTACATAGGAGGTTAAGTGATGGAATGCCGAGAATGACACAAAATTCTTAGGAGTGCAAGGTTATGAGTAACTTAGCATCTATCATTGTTCTACACTATCATACACATACAAGAATCATTCATGCCATCCTTGGTTTACTAACATGCAAAGTTGTTCAAAAATTCTTAAAGTTCACGAAAATCATGAAAGTCCACCCCCCTACTTAAAGTAGTACATTGTCCCCAATGTACCTAAATCAGTAGCTTAGAAAGATATATGCAATTAAAGTAAAGTAAGAGGGTTTCATGAACTTCCCTGAGTCTCAAAACATAATCTTGAAGTCCATGAGATCAGGGTGACCACCAATGATTCTTGTAGATGTCGGGGGAGAAAGTCGCATTTGATGCCCCAATTCCACCTACAAGGTAGAAAGGAACATCATCTCAAGGTATCCATCACACACACAAATAAAATAAAACAAACACACAAACAAATGACAAAGCTAAGAACAAAGGAAACAAGAAACACAAGACGCAATGTGTGGGTGCCCAAGTGAAACTTTCCAACTCAATGCTTGGCAAAACTTGATAAGAAATGATGTAAGAGCATGCATTTTCAAGTTTACAACATTCTCACATCAAAGAGTTTGGGATTTAAAGCAATTTTAAACAATGAAAATTAAAAAGGATGAGAGATACGCAAAAACCCAAACCAAGATGACACAATTCAACGATGTCGGTGAAAACTCGATGAAAACGGTAGATCGACAAAATTAAACTCAAAAATTGATGAGAAACATTAAGATCAATAAAAGGTCGGACAAATGAGGAGGCAAACTAAGAGGATAAACCAAAAAAAAAATGGAGAGAAATCGGGTGAAAGGAAGGCGAAGAAATCAGCCCCGAAGATGCTAAAATTTGGCTGAAAAGTGGGCTGAAATGGCTGTGTACCGCCCCGCACAACATCCGCACACACCGGGCTGTAAGGTGTGTGGCCCGTGTGTAGGGCCACACACAGGCCACACATAGGCTCCAGAAGGGTGTGCGGCCTGTGCGCAGGGCCGCACACAGGCCGTACGAAGGCTCCAGAAGCGTGTGCGGCCTGTGCGCATGGCCGCACAATGCCCGCACACCCCTTAAAATTTGTTTTTCCGGCCTTGACATGTCATGAATCACCTCCCAACATCTAGCATTCTCAACCCAACATGCATAAGACTCATCAAAACACAAAGATGATCATAAACAACGAAGAACACACCAAGAATCACCAACATGAATGAAAATACAAATCCAAGCAACATATGCAATATGAACATGAAATTAACTCATCCACACAAAGTTAAACAAATAAAACTTGAAAACCAAAACACATGAACAAGAAAAGCAAAATACGGAATTTAAAACCTTGGGTTGCCTCCCAAGAAGCGCTTGTTTAACGTCACGAACTTGACGTACCTTCTTACCTCATGGAGGTTTGAAGACGGTGTGCTCCTCCCGGCTAGACATGGCATAAGAACTACCAACAAATACAAAACATACCTGCCAAGATGGAGCAAGTGTGGAGGTCAAGCATGAACTACCTTTTGGCCTCCATGGAAAGAGCTTTGGCCGGGAATTGTGCAGTTTGAACTTGGGCGGATCCTTGGACGGCTTGAACCTCCTCTCCTCTTCTTCTTCATTCCCGACCAAAATTCCTTTGATTATCCCACCAAATTGTTTGGGTCTCCAGCGAAAGAGCTTTGGTTGAGAACTATCTAAGCTTAGCAAGGGTGGGTCCTTGGGCGGCTTCAACACCCTATCCACATTTCCTTTCTCAACCATGGTGGAATAAACTTGGACCGCCCACAAAACTTGCTTAGGCCTCCAAGGAAATATTTTTGGTTGGGAATTGTCTAAGCCAGGCATAGGTGGGTTCAGTGATGGTTCTAGTTTTCGACCCACATCTTCAAATACAATTCCCGGGATTTTCTTAGTGCACAAGACCAAAATGGGCAGATGGGTTGAATGGTCGATGTTAAGGAAAGTAGCTTCTTCAATTGTGCTTGATGGACTTGTTTCTATTTCCTAACACTTCTCAATGGCCACTATTTGATCCTCCCCCATTTCTTCTTCAATTTCATCTTGAGGTGAAACTTCTACTATTTGCTCACTGGGTATTGATGCCACTTTATTTTCTTTTTCAGCCTCAAATACCTCAATTTCTACTTCCACCTCAAATTCACTTTTATTCTCTTCCCTTCTAGTGTCATTCTCAGATAGGTCTTCTATAGTGTGTGGCAACTTGGTTGAGGTATTGGAAGACACTCCTATCTAGCTTTCCATGCTTTGAAGAGATGGTTGGGCATTAAAATTTGCGGCAATCAAGGCTTCAAGTTGAGCATCCGCATTCATCATAAATCTTTCAAGGACACTTTCTGTATTGAAACCCCATTCATTCAGTGGCCTACTTTGAACAACTGGAGGGGGGTGACGCCAAGGTTCTTGAAAGGAGGGCTCTTGCAGTTCCAAAAAATCTGGGTGGCCTCCCGAGTACAGATTATAAACATTATCACTCAAATGACGCCACGGTTCTTAAAAGGGAGGCTCTTGTAGCAATTCGTGGTTAGAGGGCTCCCAATGTTGTCCATGGTGATGCGATGAAAAATCTAGGTGCCCTTGCCAATATGGATCATACACATGTTCAAATTGATTGGTACTTCTTGCTCTCAAGGCCTCATACTTATTGATCTGCCATTCTTCAAGATGAAAGTTGAACCCACCTGAGGCTTCTCGAAAATCCATCGCCCTGTGCACAAGACAAAAAAAAAATTAAGGTATAAAAGAAAACAAGAATATTTATAAAAGAAAAGATAAATGACTAGAGTAGCGAGCTAGAAGTTTTCCTAGCATTCTTCGATGTCCCCGGCAACGGCGCCAAAAACTTGATGGTCGTCGCGCGACACGCTAAAGAAGCGAGCACGCGACTCCCCGACCACAAGTGCACGGGTCGTCAAGTAATAACCTCTCGTGCGAACACAAGAGGGTCGTATTCCCAAGGGCCACAAGATATGCTATTACTTCCTCCTAGGTATCACTATCTAGTCGATCAATTCAAGAGTTGTTGTATAAAACACAAATACGAAAATATAGATAAAAGAAAAGCTATAAACAAAATGGACTAAGGCGCACCATACAAGCAATATAAAGAACAAGTAGCAATGAAAACTAGAGGCCTCGGGCGAGGATCCCCTCGGGAGAAGAACAAGTTAGGATGAATATAGGAAATTGAGTACTAAGTTGGCTAGGTTTGATCCGCTAGACTCGGGAGTCGATTACCCCGGAACCTCCGTGGTGTAGCCCTAATCCAATATGGGTTCCACTATCCAGAAGATACCCCTACGATGTCATTGGGAACAGGGAGCCTTGGTTAGGGTTATTCTAATGCGCGCTTTCGGCTAAAACAACCCTAACCACGTGGGGAGCTACCGGCACCCGGAACCTCCGGTGTACCGGCGCATTGAATCCCCCTTCAATCATTGTGCGACCTAATACATGCAAGCATCCCGCCATACACGTACAATTCATGAATCAAAACCTACGGAATCCATCCATTGTAGGTTGAACAATAAGACAATAGATTGAAATCAAACAAACAAGCCAACAAACATCTATAAATAAATATCATCCATACAAGTTCCTCTCCCAAGGTTCACCGGAGCCCGTTGGCCTTGGGAGGCTAGTTCCACATCAAAAGAGAGAAAACACAAAATAAACAATGAAAATGCTCATATAAATCTCCCTTAGATGTAGGCTAGAAGGTGGTGACAAAGGCTCGCCGGATCCGCGCCGGTTGAGCTCCGTGATGACCTCCTTGAGTGCTTCCTTTCTTCTCCCCTTGAGTTTTGCTCTTCAAGTTGCCTCTCCAATCCGGTGGTGATGATGGAGAATGATGGACATGATGGAGGAGGGTGGTGGAGATGATGGTGGAGAAGGATGGAGAGAATGGTGGCCAAAGACAAGTCTCCCAAAAGCCCTAACTTCTCTTATAAAGCTTCAAAATTCCGGTTCTGCCCGTGTGTGTGCGGGCTGTGTGCGGGCTGCACATAGCCCGCACACCCTTCTGTCTCCCTTGTGCGGGTGGTGTGCGGGGCCGCACAGTGCCCGCACACTGCTACATTACCGGTGCTACAGTAAATGTCTACAGTTCGTTTCTCCAGTAACGGCCTGAAAAGACACTCTTTTCTTGCCCGAAATATGAGGATGCGTGTGAGCTTCAATAAATTCTCTGATCTATGCCAAAACAATGCTCATTCACGCACTAGATGATCATCCGATGTCCTGAAACAATAATAACAAATAAAACACATAAAGGGCATCGGAGTCATACAAAAATGCATGAAAGTGTATAAAATGTACATAGTAAAAAATGATATATTTAGACACTTATCAAATACCCCACTACTTGAGTGTTTGCTTGTCCCCAAGCAAACAAACATGAAGAACAAAAGGGATTGATAAGTGGCTAAATACACAACCTCTGGCTTAAGTGCAAGTGTAGAATAGAAATGGTAAAACTCAAGATACTAAGAACAAACCACGTAAGAAATTTCATGCATTCAACGGCAATGATATAATGTGTGTGTGTGCAACCCCTCTATTTCGAAGCCCTGTAGTCCAAGTCAGGTAGACAGAACCCCGAGGACCACATCTTGCGGCAAATCACGCCACTTAGTAGAATTCGGCCTTGAAGTGGTAGAGATGCTCCTAGTAGGCTCCCAAGGATCTTTCCTCTATTGTTCGAACAACCACCGGTCGTTACACTTTCTTCTGTTCTACACATATATGCACATGTATAAGTATATATTTAAACACATTTTTTTTCTGGACTAACATGAATTGCAAATCCACATTACCTGGAACTTTGCACATTCATATAAACGTGCTCATGCCTTTATAGCTTTTGGCGAGAGGCACACTCTGGTTAGGAGCAAGAACCCCAGGTTACTTCGCTAGTAGGGCAGAGGAACACTGTCCCTTTTTTTTTTTTTTTTTTTTTACCGTGTTGAGTGAAAAATATAGAGGAAAGTCCTTAAGAGTCTATTAGGAGAAATACCTAACACGTCAAAGTACAAAACTCCACGAATGGGTTAGCCACTAAGAGGGTCACGAAGGTTATTGCGTTCCTGACCTAGGTGTCCAAGGTCCTACATAGGAGGTTAAGTGATGGAATGCCGAGAATGACACAAAATTCTTAGGAGTGCAAGGTTATGAGTAACTTAGCATCTATCATTGTTCTACACTATCATACACATACAAGAATCATTCATGCCATCCTTGTTTTACTAACATGCAAAGTTGTTCAAAAATTCTTAAAGTTCACGAAAATCATGAAAGTCCACCCCCCTACTTAAAGTAGTACATTGTCCCCAATGTACCTAAATCAGTAGCTCAGAAAGATATATGCAATTAAAGTAAAGTAAGAGGGTTTCGTGAACTTCCCTGAGTCTCAAAACATAATCTTGAAGTCCATGAGATCAGGGTGACCACCAATGATTCTTGTAGATGTCGGAGGAGAAAGTCGCATTTGATGCCCCAATTCCACCTACAAGGTAGAAAGGAACATCATCTCAAGGTATCCATCACACACACAAATAAAATAAAACAAACACACAAACAAATGACAAAGCTAAGAACAAAGGAAACAAGAAACACAAGACGCAATGTGTGGGTGCCCAAGTGAAACTTTCCAACTCAATGCTTGGCAAAACTTGATAAGAAATGATGTAAGAGCATGCATTTTCAAGTTTACAACATTCTCACATCAAAGAGTTTGGGATTTAAAGCAATTTTAAACAATGAAAATTAAAAAGGATGAGAGATACGCAAAAACCCAAACCAAGATGACACAATTCAACAATGTCGGTGAAAACTCGATGAAAACGGTAGATCGACAAAATTAAACTCAAAAATTGATGAGAAACATTAAGATCAATAAAAGGTCGGACAAATGAGGAGGCAAACTAAGAGGATAAACCAAAAAAAAAATGGAGAGAAATCGGGTGAAAGGAAGGCGAAGAAATCAGCCCCGAAGATGCTAAAATTTGGCTGAAAAGTGGGCTGAAATGGCTGTGTACCGCCCCGCACAACATCCGCACACACCGGGCTGTAAGGTGTGTGGCCCGTGTGTAGGGCCACACACAGGCCACACATAGGCTCCAGAAGGGTGTGCGGCCTGTGCGCAGGGCCGCACACAGGCCGTACGAAGGCTCCAGAAGGGTGTGCGGCCTGTGCGCAGGGCCGCACAATGCCCGCACACCCCTTAAAATTTGTTTTTCCGGCCTTGACATGTCATGAATCACCTCCCAACATCTAGCATTCTCAACCCAACATGCATAAGACTCATCAAAACACAAAGATGATCATAAACAACGAAGAACACACCAAGAATCACCAACATGAATGAAAATACAAATCCAAGCAACATATGCAATATGAACATGAAATTAACTCATCCACACAAAGTTAAACAAATAAAACTTGAAAACCAAAACACATGAACAAGAAAAGCAAAATACGGAATTTAAAACCTTGGGTTGCCTCCCAAGAAGCGCTTGTTTAACGTCACGAACTTGACGTACCTTCTTACCTCATGGAGGTTTGAAGACGGTGTGCTCCTCCCGGCTAGACATGGCATAAGAACTACCAACAAATACAAAACATACCTGCCAAGATGGAGCAAGTGTGGAGGTCAAGCATGAACTACCTTTTGGCCTCCATGGAAAGAGCTTTGGCCGGGAATTGTGCAGTTTGAACTTGGGCGGATCCTTGGACGGCTTGAACCTCCTCTCCTCTTCTTCTTCATTCCCGACCAAAATTCCTTTGATTATCCCACCAAATTGTTTGGGTCTCCAGCGAAAGAGCTTTGGTTGAGAACTATCTAAGCTTAGCACGGGTGGGTCCTTGGGCGGCTTCAACACCCTATCCACATTTCCTTTCTCAACCATGGTGGAATAAACTTGGACCGCCCACAAAACTTGCTTAGGCCTCCAAGGAAATATTTTTGGTTGGGAATTGTCTAAGCCAGGCATAGGTGGGTTCAGTGATGGTTCTAGTTTTCGACCCACATCTTCAAATACAATTCCCGGGATTTTCTTAGTGCACAAGACCAAAATGGGCAGATGGGTTGAATGGTCGATGTTAAGGAAAGTAGCTTCTTCAATTGTGCTTGATGGACTTGTTTCTATTTCCTAACACTTCTCAATGGCCACTATTTGATCCTCCCCCATTTCTTCTTCAATTTCATCTTGAGGTGAAACTTCTACTATTTGCTCACTGGGTATTGATGCCACTTTATTTTCTTTTTCAGCCTCAAATACCTCAATTTCTACTTCCACCTCAAATTCACTTTTATTCTCTTCCCTTCTAGTGTCATTCTCAGATAGGTCTTCTATAGTGTGTGGCAACTTGGTTGAGGTATTGGAAGACACTCCTATCTAGCTTTCCATGCTTTGAAGAGATGGTTGGGCATTAAAATTTGCGGCAATCATGGCTTCAAGTTGAGCATCCGCATTCATCATAAATCTTTCAAGGACACTTTCTGTATTGAAACCCCATTCATTCAGTGGCCTACTTTGAACAACTGGAGGGGGGTGACGCCAAAGTTCTTGAAAGGAGGGCTCTTGCAGTTCCAACAAATCTGGGTGGCCTCCCGAGTACAGATTATAAACATTATCACTCAAATGACGCCACGGTTCTTAAAAGGGAGGCTCTTGTAGCAATTCGTGGTTAGAGGGCTCCCAATGTTGTCCATGGTGATGCGATGAAAAATCTAGGTGCCCTTCCAATATGGATCATACACATGTTCAAATTGATTGGTACTTCTTGCTCTCAAGGCCTCATACTTATTGATCTGCCATTCTTCAAGATGAAAGTTGAACCCACCTGAGGCTTCTCGAAAATCCATCACCCTGTGCACAAGACAAAAAAAAAATTAAGGTATAAAAGAAAACAAGAATATTTATAAAAGAAAAGATAAATGACTAGAGTAGCGAGCTAGAAGTTTTCCTAGCATTCTTCGATGTCCCCGGCAACGGCGCCAAAAACTTGATGGTCGTCGCGCGACACGCTAAAGAAGCGAGCACGCGACTCCCCAACCACAAGTGCACGGGTCGTCAAGTAATAACCTCTCGTGCGAACACAAGAGGGTCGTATTCCCAAGGGCCATAAGATATGCTATTACTTCCTCCTAGGTATCACTATCTAGTCGATCAATTCAAGAGTTGTTGTATAAAACACAAATACGAAAATATAGATAAAAGAAAAGCTATAAACAAAATGGACTAAGGCGCACCATACAAGCAATATAAAGAACAAGTAGCAATGAAAACTAGAGGCCTCGGGCGAGGATCCCCTCGGGAGAAGAACAAGTTAGGATGAATATAGGAAATTGAGTGCTAAGTTGGCTAGGTTTGATCCGCTAGACTAAGGAGTCGACTACCCCGGAACATCCATGGTGTAGCCCTAATCCAATACGGGTTCCACTATCCAGAAGATACCCCTACGATGTCATTGGGAACAGGGATTCTTGGTTAGGGTTATTCTAATGCGCGCTTTCGGCTAAAACAACCCTAACCACGCGGGGAGCTACCGGCACCCGGAACCTCCAATACATGCAAGCATCCCGCCATACACGTACAATTCATGAATCAAAACCTACGGAATCCATCCATTGTAGGTTGAACAATAAGACAATAGATTGAAATCAAACAAACAAGCCAACAAACATCTATAAATAAATATCATCCATACAAGTTCCTCTCCCAAGGTTCACCGGAGCCCGTTGGCCTTGGGAGGCTAGTTCCACATCAAAAGAGAGAAAACATAAAATAAACAATGAAAATGCTCATATAAATCTCCCTTAGATGTAGGCTAGAAGGTGGTGACAAAGGCTCGCCGGATCCGCGCCGGTTGAGCTCCGTGATGACCTCCTTGAGTGCTTCCTTTCTTCTCCCCTTGAGTTTTGCTCTTCATGTTGCCTCTCCAATCCGGTGGTGATGATGGAGAATGATGGACATGATGGTGGAGGGTGGTGGAGATGATGATGGAGAAGGATGGAGAGAATGGTGGCCAAAGACAAGTCTCCCAAAAGCCCTAACTTCTCTTATAAAGCTTCAAAATCCCGGTTCTGCCCGTGTGTGTGCGGTCTGTGTGCGGGCTGCACACAGCCCGCACATCCTTCTGTCTCCCTTGTGCGGGTGGTGTGCGGGGCTGCACAGTGCCCGCACACTGCTACATTACCGGTGCTACAGTAAATGTCTACAGTGCGTTTCTACAGTAACGGCCTGAAAAGCCACTCTTTTCTTGCCCGAAATATGAGGATGCGTGTGAGCTTTAATAAATTCTCCGATCTATGCCAAAACAATGCTCATTCACGCACTAGATGATCATCCGATGTCCTGAAACAATAATAACAAATAAAACACGTAAAGGGCATCGGAGTCATACAAAAATGCATGAAAGTGTATAAAATGTACATAGTAAAAAATGATGGCATCGGAGTCATCGAAGCTCCTGACGGCTCAAGACCCCTGTACTGTCTCCCCGGCCGCTCGTTGATATGCTCAAAATGGCGTGGAGGTACGTGTATGAAGCCCTGGATGGTATGTGGCCTTGGATAACCCCTCACTCGTACTGTCCCTAACCACATAATCTACTGTATGCTCACTTGGGAGTCAGGGTACCAAGATAATCAGTAGGTAGCAGCACGTAGTCCTCTGTCTCAATTTAAACCTCATCGTAGAGGCCTATCTCGATCGAAAACTGGGTCACACTCAAGGTGAAGTGCTGACCAAGTGCACGGAACTGAATAGTATCTGTATCTGTAAAGTTGTCGTACCCTTGGTCGAACTCAAAAGATGAAAGCCCCTCAAGTGTGAGTGATCTGATAGCTAGCTCTCGAATGGATAATAAACGGCCCAGCTACCGATAGTGACCATCTTCTCAATCTTGTCTGCGATGCTCTGTCCTCCTGTATCTCCCTGACTGTGCTCAAATCTGGATAACGTGTCTTGACGAATCGTAGCATCGACAGCCTCTTGAACCGCTCCTGATGCTTAGGTAACTTAAAATCAATCTCCTCGGGTGGTGGAGAAGGCTCCCGGGGGCGCTTCCCTTCCAATTTCTTGGACCTAGAAGCCATATTTGCAAGATTGAAAAAGAAAATAGTCCAAATCAGTTTAAAAACACAATCTGCACAAATCCACACGGCCGTGTGGAAATTCTACACGCCAGTGTGGTTCATCAGGCGAAAAGAGCTCCACGGCCGTGGGGCTAAAAGTCTCATTTTTACACTCTAATTCGTTCTAGATTCTTTCTAAACATACTCGCCTATAGTTTAATCATTGAATAGAAGTGAAATAATTAAGAAGAACGAATTAAATCAAGAATTGACGAAAAAAGGGTTGAAGTTTCTTACCGACGGTGTGGATGAAGAAAACCTTGAAATCGGCCGTAAAACTGCAAATAAAACCTCTAGAAAACTCAGAGAAGATCAGGAAAGCGATAGAGAGAGTCGGAGAGTGTTTAGAGTGGAAATATAAAGAGGCACAAGTGAAATCCAAAAGAAAACTCACGGCTTTTGAAATTCTGGGAATCCACACTGCCGTGTGCCTCGGAAATTAGGGTTCACAAGGGCCAACACAAGCCCCTGTGTGTACTCTGGTTTCTCTTTGGACTACCCCACGTGGGCGTCTCCCACACTGTCGTGTGCCTTCACAGGGAGCTCCACAGGGGTTGGTACATGCCGCTGTGGATTCACGGGAAATACAGAAGGTCTCTGAAAAATTTTCACACGGCCGTGTGCCCAACTTGGCCAAGCATAAGGACAGCTAAGGGCACCCACACGCCCCTATGACTTCCCTGGATTAACCCGAGAAACTCTAAGTGTTCCACACGGCCATGTGAATAATCCACACGGCCGTGTGTCTTTCACAAGCACTCCCACAAGGGCAACCACACGCCCCTGTGTTTTCTCAGGAAGGAAGGGGATTCTCTGCAGAATTTCACACGGCAGTGTGGAATTTCCACACGGCCATGTGCCGTAAGACATGGGCACTCACAGGGGCACCCACACGCCCCTGTGGACTCTCTCGAATGAGAGTTTAAGTTCTGCAAGATTTCACACGCCTGTGAGGAAATTCCACATGGCCGTGTGACCCTTCTGAGGTTTTTCACAGGGGCATGACACGCCCTTGTGCCCTCTCTGGTTGAGCCCTATTTAGTAACACACGCCCGTGTGGAAATTCCACATGGTTGTGCGTTTTCTCTGGTTTACTTAGAAAATTTCACAGACTCTAAAAAAAATTAAGAAACATTAACACAATATGTAGAGCATGTGAATACCATAAAAACACGACCAGATATCATGGAAAACAAGCTCAACCAACTCAAACTTCATCAGTAATCGTTTAGGCACACGAAAACATCAACAATCCACATGAAAAATCATAGCACATGCATTAAAAATTAAGGACACTAAAATTAAGACTTTTATTCATACTAACACTAAACTAAATCCTAGAAAAACTGTAAAACCTTGGGTTGCCTCCCAAGAAGCGCTTGTTTAACGTCACTTAGCTTGATGTACCTGGTCTTACCTTACGAGGGCTCATGAATGAAGGTTGCTCTCTCCCTACAATCCGAAAGCATGCAGTACATAATTTTTGTAGAATAGAGGGAGAGTTAGCGATTTTGCTACCACACAAGGGTAAACCACCCTTACTCCGTGAATGCTCATCCCATTGTCCTTGGGTCTCCTCATGTGGCGCCTATTCACTCTTTTTATCTTTCTTCTCATCTTTTTCATGAGTCCCGGGTCCGGCTTGACCTCTTTCTTGACTAGAACAAGTGTTATCACTTCTTCTTCAATCTCCACATCTTGGTCCGGTCATCCTTCATATGGATCCGGGTTCATCATTTCCTGCACATATTCATCAATACACTCATCAGTAGCATTAAGATAATACAAAGTGTCATCAAAATCAAGAGAATGTCTTATGGCTTCGGTGAGGCGATATGTCAGCTTGTCATCTCCAACTCTCAGTGTGAGCTCTCCACCGTCCATGTCTATCAAAGCCTTGGAAGTATGCAAGAATGGCCTTCCAAGGATCAGCGACACTTCGACATCCTTATAGACATCAAGTACTACAAAGTCCACAGGAAAGATGTATTTGTCTACTTTCACCAACACATCTTCCACAATCCCCCTCGGATGCCTCACCGATCGATCCGTGAGTTGAAGTGACATCCGAGTACGTCTAGGCTTGCCCAAGCCTAGCTTTTGGAAGAAAGTGTAGGGCATAACATTGATGGTTGCCCCCGAATCAGCTAACGCCATTTCTTCACCCAAGTTACCAATATTGTAAGATATGATAAAACTTCTGCGATCTTTTCTCTTACTCGGCATGTTCTTTTGCAAGACGGCCGAGCAATTGGCATCAAGGATCATAGCTGCTCTCTCCTCCAACTTCCTCTTGTTGGTCAAGAGGTCCTTCAAGAACTTTGCATACTTAGGCATTTGGGCTAATGTCTCTGCGAAAGGAATGTTGATGTGAAACTGTTTGAAAATTCCTAGAAATTTCATGTATTACTCATTACCTTGGTCATTCTTCAATCATGAAAGATAGGGAATCCTTGGCTTGTAGGGTGGGGGTGCCACCTCTTTTTCCTTGGATGCTTCTTCCTCTACTTCCACAACCTCGGGTGCTTCCTTTGTCTTCTCTAGAGGGAGATTTCTCTGGATCTCTTTCCCACTTCTCAAGGTGATTGCCTACAGTTGCTCTCTTGGATTAGTCTCTGTATTACTAGGCAAACTACCTTGAGGTCTTTTGATAAACGCCTAACTGTACGTATTATTTATGTATGTTCACTTATTTGTCGAGTATTTTTATATGTGTGGATGACCGTTTTCGGTCTAAATTAGTTTATTTCATGTTACAGGCATAGAAGATACCATGGGGAGCTCGCCAATGTGATTTTAGAAGAAATCAGCAGGGAAAAGACCATTTTTGAGCATTGTAGCACGAGAACTTTGGCGAAATGGCTAAGTCTAGAAGTCCATGCGGGCACCCATACGGGCGCATAATTGACCGCTTACAGCTCCTGTAGTAGTAGCACTATAGTAGTTTTACTGTAACAACGGCACTGTAGCATTTTTTTTTACTGTAGCACTCACTACAGCAACTTACACAAATGTCGGGGTGCTACAGTACCCGTATGTGGACCGTATGCCAGGCCGCATGGCATCTCAAAATTAGGTTTTAAAGGGCTTGAGGACATTTCTCTTAGGGTCTTTTGGCCATCATTCTCCACCATTATCATCTAGGGCTTCAAGGTTGCGGGAGAAGGCGGATCTAGGGTGCAAATCGAAGGGGAGAAGAGGAGTGCTATCAAGGAGAAGATCTAGGAGCTTCTTTGCGCGGATCCATCAAGTTCTCATCACCACCTTCTAGTCTTCATCTTAGGAGAGTTTGTTTGAGCTTTGCTTTGTACTTCTTATTTTCTACACTTGCTCCTTTGTTGATGTTGAACTAGACTCCCAAGGTCACCGGGCATCCGGTGAACCTTGGGATGAACTTGCTTGTATGAATACTTGATTTACATGTATGGTATTTGTGTGGTTTATGGTTCAAGCTTGGTGCACTTTGATGTATTGGTATGCATGAGAACTCTTTGTATCGATTTCTAGGTTATATACTAGGTTGCGTGACCATCGCCTTAGTATTAGACACACCAAGTTTGGAAGGGATTCATGTACGAATACGCCGTGACCATCGGGTATTTTGTACCCCTCCAACAATTAGTGTTGAACCTAGATATTGTGTTTGACTTTAATTAGGGATTTCCCTAAGTGTAATGCAATCGTGTGAGGATTTGGACAGAAGTGATTCCGTATTCCAATACTCGTAGCGGATTAGGGGTCATCACCGTGACCATCGGGGTGACCTACCTTTAGACATCTCTTTGCCTAAACACCTTTGCCTGTGTAATTCGAGTATCCTTCTCGCCTTAGTAGTCCCAAGGGGATCCTCACCCGTGGACCTCAAACTTTCATTCCTACTTGCTTCCTTAGTATGCTTATGTGGTGAGCCTTAGTCCATGTGTTTATAGTTTTCTCTTTGTTGTTCTTCTTATCTTGCTTTTATCATATAATTGGTAGATTAGACAGTGTCATCTAGATGGGAGTAATAGAAGCTCTTGGGACCCCAGGGAATATGACCCCCTCGTGCGTGCGCTGGCGACCCGTGCCCTTGCGGATAATCATCATCTTTCCACCAAAGTCTTCGCAATTTGCCCCACTTGATTCTCAAATTATGTAGGGAGACGGTGTAATTGCGAAGTGTAGCTTCCACTGACTGAAATCTAGCATCCGACAAGGCAACAAACCTTGTGAGGGCTTTCTCTAGATCGGCCATCTTCCCCTTTAGCCCGATCACTCGGCTTTCCAAGTTCGGTGCTTGTTGACATAGAAATCCCAGTGGTGCGTTTTTCTTTTGTTGTGACTGCCCTTGGTTGCTCCATGAGAAATTCGTGTGGTTTTTCCATCCTGGGTTGTATGTTCCACTGTACGGGTTGCCTTGTCCTTGTCCTCTGTAAGCATTACCAAGAAAATTAGCCTGTTCCACCGTACTAGTGCCTCCAATAGCAATCGGACAATCACTCAAAGCATGACCTTCCCACAACCATTACAAGTAGTGATGGCGTCAACTCTTGGTGAAGTTAGAATATCTAACTTCTTACTCAATGACTCTACTTGCGCCGCCAACGATGTAACCCCATCAACCTCATGAATTCCGGTCACCTTCTTTCGGTCCCTTGTGTTCCATTGATAGCTATTCATAGCCATCTCTTCGATAAGATGCCGGGCTTCACCGGGAGTCTTGCTTCCGAGAATTCCTCCTGCCGCTGCATCTAGTAGTTACTTGGTACTCGGATTCAACCCGTTGCAGAAGGTGTGAATGATCATCCACTCGGGGACTCCATGTTGCGGGCTTTTGCGAAGGAGCTCTTTGAACCTATCCCATGTCTCGAATAAAGACTCCAATTCCAATTGCATGAAGGATGAAATCTCATTCCGAAGCCTTGCTGATTTTCCTGGAGGGAAATATCTAGCCAAGAATGCCTCGGCCATCTCCTCCCACGTAGTGATAGATGCTCTCGGTAATGAATGTAGCCAATGCCTTGCTTTTCCCTTTAATGAAAATGGTAAGGCTCTCAAACAAATCATGTCATCCGTTACTCCATTGATCATCAACATGTCGCACACTTCAAGAAAGTTCTCTATGTGGTTGTTAGGATCTTCATCAACCCACCCATTAAATTGTGCTGACTGTTGCAACTTTTGAATGAACGACGGCTTCAACTCAAAGTTGTGTGCGGTAATTGGGGGCCTCACAATGCTTGACTGGGTCCCCATCACCGCGGGTCTAGCAAAATTGGACAATATCCTTTGTTGTTTGTTCTATTCCGCCATTGCTTCTGACCCTTCTGACTCAATATTGGCTTGATTGGACTATTCTTCCACAGGCTCTTTCTTTTTACGATACGTTCTTTTACCAATATGTGGGTCTACTTCAACACGAATCGAAGGGTTCCCACGGGTCATAACCTGAACCCAAATCAAAGAAAAAGAAAAATAAGAATAATGATAGATGAAGAAGTGTGAAATAGAAAACGAAGTGAAATAGCTAAAATAGCAAAAACAAGTATCAGAAATATGCCTACTCCCGGGCAACGGTGCCAAAAACTTTGACAGGGTCCCGAAAGTGTATGGGTTGTCGAAGTAATAAAAATACCCTGCTGAGTGGGTAGTCGTATCCACAGGGAATAGGGATTTGAGATACAAGTATTCACTATGTAGCTAATGCGATATGTGGAATGGAATAAATGAGTGAGTGTAAACAAAACTAATGTAAACAAGAATTTAATACAATTGTGGAAGGTGAGAGAGAGCAAGTAGGAGTAAAAGAGTAGGATAAGCAATGAGTAAAGATGGATACCCAGATAAGCTACCCCTAGGACTTATGCTTCTAGTGCAAGACAATGCTATTATACTTTCATATTGATATCAACTGAGTCCAAGAGATCCTTAAACACACGGTCCCAAACCTTAAGGTCAACCGTCACTAACCCCAACACTATGCCCCGGCATTAGGTTTCACTACGACCCTTGACTCTCGTTGACTTGTCAACTAAGCCCTAGGGGAATCTATCTACCTAAGCCTCACACTATGTGGAATTGCTTTAGGTTCTAGGGATTCCTAGTGATTAACCCAGTTCCTATGTATAGTTCTAACCCTTTGCTCCAGGTGGAAGAACCCTAGTGTAAATTAAGTCCCAGCACTAAGATTCACTTCAACCCTTCACTCTGTTGCTCGCACAACTAAGCCTTAGGGGAGTTTTTCTCCTAGCACCTGACTCTATCTTGACCGTGAATAAATCATGGAACATGGAGGTAGAAAGAATCACATCAGAGGGGAAAGGGGACGTTCTGCTACCTCACCATTCACCATCTCAACCCTCTTCAATCCTAAGTAGTCTAATCCTGTAGGAGTTGTCATGCCTCCAAAGCATAACGTAGATTGTCCTCAACACTAGTGTCACGGCTAAGGAAAAATGATAAGTGTCTAAATGTATGTATTATAGTATACTTATTTAGTACGTTTTACATGTATTTTGTTAGGTTTTGTGTCTGTTTTTATGCCTAATCGAGCCATATTTGCTTTGTAGGGCAGGTAGAAGCCATGGAGATCGCGATCACATATTCTGGGCAGAAAAGAGAAGAAAAACCAGGTCGTGGCACTGTAGCAAATCTAATGTAGCATATACATTGTATCAGTTACTGTAGCATTTGGGGGTGACACATTGAAGGCACTATTCACAGAGTCCATGAATAATGGGGTGGTTCCACAAAATGAGGATGCTAATGTCTCCAGTGGGTTGCTACTTCAAAATTTGGGGGAAATAAAAGAACCCCTGTCAAGTCAGATGGTCGAATTAATAGAGGATCGAAGAGATACAGAAGAAGGTGTTATGCAACACGTGTTTGGCATAAATGATAGTTCAGATGGAAGTTCGGAGTCAGAGGTAGAGGTGGATGCAGTTCAGCTTGATAACTTGAGGAATAAGAGCTTAAGACCTTCAACAGAGGAAGCACCCGAATTAGAGCTGAAAAAGTTGCCTGAGCACCTTGAATATGCTTTTCTTGGGGAAGGGACACAACTTCAAGTTATCATTACTGTGAATCTAACAGCTGAACAGAAGAGAAACTTAGTGAATGTTTTGAAAAAGCACAAGAAAGCAATTGCGTGGAAGATAGCCGACATAAAGGGGATAAATTTGTCCTTCTGCAGTCACAAAATTCTGATGGAAGACAATCACAGACCTTCAGTTTTACATAAAAGAAGACTTAATCCGAATATGAAGAATGTGGTAAGAGCTGAAATCATTAAGATTCTTGATGCAGGCATTATTTACCCCATATCTGATAGTGAATGGGTGAGTCCAGTACAAGTAGTACCTAAAAAGGGAGGATGACCGTAATCACCAATGAGAAAGATGAGTTAATTCCAACCCGAACCATCACTGGGTGGCGTGTCTGCATTGATTACAGAAAATTGAATGATGCCACTCTGAAAGACCATTTCCCATTACCATTCATTGACCAGATGCTTGAGCGACTAGCAAGGCACTCCTACTACTGTTTCTTGGATGGTTTTTTGGGTGCTTTCAAATCCCCATTGCACTAGAAGATCAGGAAAAGACCACATTCACATGTCCTTATGGAACATTTTGCCTATCACTGAATGCCTTTTGGACTTTGCAATGCCCCTGCTACTTTTCAAAGATGCATGATGGCAAATTTTGAAGACATGGTGGAAGATTTCATGGAGGTGTTTATGGATGACTTTTCCGTCTTCGGAGACACATTTGATTGTTGCCTTAGAAATCTTGAGCGGGCTCTCATTAGGTGTGAGGAAACTAATCTTGTGCTAAGTTGGGAGAAATGACATTTCATGGTACAAGAAGGGATAGTCTTGGGTCAAAAAATCTCAAAAGACGGAATTGAGGTAGATAAGGCGAAGATCTCTGTTATAGAAAGCTACCTCCCCCAACTTCAGTGAAAGCCATTAGAAGTTTTCTGGGACATGCAGGTTTCTATAGAAGATTCATCAAAGATTTCTCAAAAATTGCTAGACCCTTGACAAAGTTGTTGGAAAAAGATGTCCCATTCGAGTTTGGCGATGACTGCATGAAAGCTTTTCTTACACTCAAGAAGATGCTAATTAAAGCTCCTATTGTGGTAGCTACGCTGAGACAAACATTTACAATGTGTGATGCAAGTGATTTTGTAATGGGTGCGGTTCTTGGGCAACGCTGAGACAAACATTTACATCCCATCTATTATGCGAGCAAGACCTTGACTGGAGCTCAGGAGAATTACACTACAACTGAAAAAGAACTAATTACCGTGGTATTCGCATTTGATAAATTCCATTCCTACCTAGTTCTATCCAGAGTCATGGTGTATATTGATCATTCAGCCTTGAGATACCTGCTTAGCAAATCAGACGCCAAACAGAGGTTGATTAGATGGGTGTTGCTCTTTCAGGAATTTGATTTAGAAATCAAGGACAAGCATGGGGCATAAAATCTTGTAGCTGATCACTTATCCCACATAGAGAACCCCAGTAGGGAAACCATAACTGAGAGAGACATCAATGATTCATTCCCTGAAGAACACTTGTACAACATTCAAGTTACGGAGGTAAATGAGCCACCTTGGTTTGCCGATTTTGCCAACTACTTGGTTGGAGGGGTTGTCCCAAAATGGTTCACCTATCAACAATGAAAGAAATTCTTTTCAGATGTCAAGCACTACATATGGGAAGATCCCTACTTATTCTGAATTTGTGCCGATCAAGTTGCTCGAAGATGTGTTTCCTGACCGGAGGGCCTATGCATCTTGAAACATTGTCATTCAGGGCCTACTGGAGGCCACTACAATGTGAACCAGCAGTAAAGAAGATCCTTGATGCAAGTTTCTATAGGCCATCATTATTTCAAGATACTCAGAGGTTCATACAATCTTGCGATCATTGTCAGCACGTTTGCAACATCTCTCGCCGGGATGAGATGCCCCAGAATTGGAATCAAGCTTGTGAAGTCTTTGATGTTTGGGGAATTGACTTTATGGGACCATTCCCTAGCTCCCATGGATTTAAGTTCATCCTTTTGGTAGTTGATTACATATCCAAATGGGTGGAAGCACAAGCCTTGCAAACAAGCGATGCTAGGGTAGTGGTGAAGTTTTTGAAGAAACTATTTTCCAGGTTTGGCACGCCGCGCGCAATCATCAAAGACAAGGGCACGCACTTCTGCAATACCCAATTCGCAAAAATCTTGAAGCGATATGGTGTACACCACAAAATAGCGACACCATATCACCCACAAACTAGTGGGCAGGTAGAAGTATCCAATAGAGACTTAAAGCGAATACTGGAGAAAATGGTAAATCAAAACCGAAGAGATTGGGAAGAACACTTGGATGACGCTCTCTGGGCTTACAGAACTGCATACAAGACTCCTATAGGAACTACCCCTTATAGGCTAGTCTATGGGAAAGCTTGCCACTTACCAGTTGAACTTGAACACAAAACTTTTTGGGCCATCAAATTTCTAAATCTTGACTCTACTCTTGCAGGTAACAAGAGGAAGCTACAACTGAATGAACTAGATCAATGGCGCTCAAATGCATACGAGAATTCAAAGCTTTACAAGGAAAAAGTAAAGGAGTGCCATGACAGACATATCAAGCACCCAAAATAATTCCTAGAAAGAGATCAAGTGTTACTATTTAATTCAAGGTTGAAATTATTCCCAGGGAAGCTCAGATCACGATGGTCGGGTCCATATATTGTCATTCAGGTTTTCCCACATGGAGCAATTAAGGTGACCCACCCAGATCATGGTACCTTCAAAGTGAATGGGCAAAGACTAAAATTGTACTTCAACCATAATGATTCTCCTAGATTGACTGGGGGTAACTTCAAGCTCTTTGAACCCCCGTAAGGTAAGAAAAAAGGTACGTCAGGCTCGTGACGTTAAACAAGCGCTTCTTGGGAGGCAACCCAAGCATTCGGGGGTCTTTTATTCATTTTTCGTATTCTAGTTTCTTCATTTTATTGTTTTAGTTGCCATATCCTATACTAGTTTTGAAATTGAATAAGTCCATCATGCTAGAAATTTTCTTATCGTCTTTAGAGTGGTGTAATCATTTTATTTGTTGAGTGTTGCTTGTTTTTGTCATCGTTTTGTGCATTAGATCGAATTATTTCGTATTTCTTTCAAGTTGGAGGTGTTCTATAATGTTTCAATGCTGTATTTAGCCATTTGGAGAAGGAAATTTTGGCTTTTGAGTGATTCTCCAGGTCCTCACGTCCTCAAGGGGCCGTGAGATGGGCCGTCTGCCCTTTGGCCAAGCCTTTGGCCTAGGGCTTACAGCCCCTCTCATGGGGTCCTTGAGGCCATCTGCCCTTCAACCCGAGGCCTTTGCCTAGGCCTCACGGCCCTCCTCACCCCGTGAGAGAGGCCATGAGGCACGGGTTATACCTCTTTCATCTCGGGCTGAACTCTAAAGTGGCTACCTCTCCACCGTTTTCTTCATATCTCTCTCGTTTCTCATCCGTTTTCCCTCATTATTTAACCATTTTTCTCCATTTTTCTTACTCTACACGAATATATTATTTTAAAGGACTTATTTTGCATGATTTATTGGGAGTTTTTCCATCATCTTCACCGATCCTCCAAGGTACCCCTTTCTAAACCCTAGGTGTTGAGCATGAATGTTTCTTCTTCCTCTCCCCTATTTTTCAAGTTGAATGGACGCCAATGTTGTGGGAGATTGGTTGTTTGTTGTTTTTGATGGTTTTTGGAGTAATTTGAAAGCTTTCTAAAAATATTTATGCTCCATGTACAAGGGAAGCTCTTGCAATTTTTTTGGGAGTTACTGTAGCATTTCTATAAATTTTTCACACTCCATCATGAGTACCCTTGATTTTCTTGTATTTGGGCCTACTATTGTATCATCATTTTTTTTATCCCATAGCAACACTTGCAATAAGAGAGAATTGGACATCATGATATTGAATGAACATGGACTTGCTTGGATGATGTTTTGTTCCATTGGTTTTCTTTTGTTAGTTGTTAGTTGTGTTTGTGTTTGTTCTTGTTGTGTTCTTTTTGTGTTTTGTTTTAGTTTGTGCATGATTACTCCACATCTCTCCTTTGTGAATTTCGTGGAATGATGATGTGCCCTTTTTGCCTTGCAGGGCATTGAGGGTAGTTTGGTGAGCCTCCCCACATTTTGTGGAAGCTGGGCCCGACATGTAGAGCTCGCCGTACATTTGTACTCGCCATTTATACAAGATAAACCGGGGAAGCTCATTTTTACCCTCCTCTATTGTCTTTATTGACTATCTTTCCTTGTTATGCATGACTAGTGTACATTGGGGCAATGTACAACACTAAGTGTGGGGATGGGTGTATTACATGTTTAGGGCCATTTTTACATGCTAGTGTTATCAGTGATGGCTTTATTCATTCTTGTGAGATTCTTTTAGCATGGACTAATGATTGATGTGAGTTACATATACTTTTTGTGCTCTACTGAATCCTGTTTCACCTCTAATATTGTCTTGTGCACTGAATTTTTTTGCTGATGCCCTGGGAATAGCCAACTTGACTACTCTAACTCTCTTGTATGTTTAACACACAACCTTGAGTACTTGGCCTTAGAAGACTAAGTTCTATCCTTCAATGAAATCTTAAGAACTTCTAAGCCTTGTTGAGCTAGTCCTAGTTTTATGACTTGTAGTGCAGTCTAAAGACATTATCTAGGGTGAATATAAAAAAAAAATGAGTCTATGTTAGTATTCCTCTACTAATGAAGCTTGAATGAATCTATGTAGACTGTAATCGAGTAGTTGGGTGGCTCTTGTGCCTAACCAGCATGTGCACCCTCCAGAAAGATTTTGTTGCAGTCTACGTTAGGCGACTCGAAAAAAAAAACAAAGAAAAGTGTTCATACATGTAAATAAAACCCTAGTGATCTATTAGACTGCCTACTTGATGTTTTGAGAGAAATTGGGTTTTAGTTTCAAGTATAGGACTTAGAAGGATCTCACTTGTTTATTGAGGTAGCACTTAGCATTTTAAGACCCAGTATTCTTGTATGTGGAGTGATTAGCATCTAGAGCTATACTGATTGAAGTTCGTAGGCTAGACCAAGCAAGGGCAAATGAGATAAAAGATTCACTTACACTGCACAGACATATAAGAGGTGAGACAAGATCTTTTTGTTGTACTCACTGATTGTAACTCAACATCTGTATATAGTTATTCATTGTTTGTAGAATCTCATTTTTATTCGAGCCAGAGATAGTACATTTAGCCACTTATTTTTCCCTCTATTTTTCATGATTTGTTTGCTTGGGGACAAGGAAACGCTTAATGTGGGGATGTTTGATAAGTGTCTAAATGCATGCATTATAGTATACTTATTTAGTACTCTTTGCATGTATTTCATTACGTTTTGTGCCTGTTTTTATGCCTAATCGAGTCATATTTTCTTTGTTGGGAAGGTACAAGCCATGGAGATCATGATTACATATTCTGGGCAGAAAAGAGAAGAAAAACCAGGTCGTGGCACTGTAGCAGATCTACTGTACCATATGCACTGTAGTAGTTACTATAGCATTTGGGGGTCTTTGGGCAAGAAAATCCTGAGAATTTTGCCTAAGCCTCACGGCCCCGTCTACTACCCCGTGAGGAACGTCCAGAAGCCTTAACCTAGTTCTCACGGCCTAGTGAAAACTTTCCAGAAAGTTTTGCCTAACCTTCACTACCCAGTTAGCTACCTAGTTAACTACCCTGTGAGGCTCGAGATTTGGGGCTTTCTTGACCTAATCTACATCCATTCGGCCCTCGATACGGCCTGTATGCTTCAGGGGTATAAGTGGGGAGTTCTAAGGGTTTTGAAGGGGACCTTTGACCGGCATATTGAAGGGGAGAACGAAGACACTTTGTAGGAGATGACGATTTGGAGCCAAAGAAGAAGGCAAGAGCATCATCAACAAGGGGAGAGCTTCATCATCAAGGGAGCAAGGTGCCAAGCCGAAGGGAAGCGTCATTTGGCAACCTTTTGGGCAAGGAAAAGCATCATTCGGCCGGACCTCCACCTTCACCTTCATCATTTCATCTATGGAGTGTCATTTATGAGCTTTTTGAGTAATTTACCCTACTTTGTTGTTGTTGTTTGGATGATGGCACACTAGACCACCAAGGCAACCGGATGTCGGTGAATCTTGGGGGGGGGTCATCATGTATTTTGGATGATTTCCACTTAATACTATGTTTGGGGTTGATTTATGATTTTGTTCTGATAAGTGCTTGAGTATACATGTTTTACCTACTTGTTTTACATACATTGAGCATCATTTTACCATGGATTATGTCTCATAAACTGTATTTTGGTGTTCTTTTATGCAATTAGGTTGTGAAAGTGTTAAAGGAGGAAAAGGAAGCAAAGATGGGTTATAAAGACATGTTGTTGGGAGCTTTTGTACAACACAAGTGTCAAGGCACAAGAGGGGATCATGCACATGAGGGTGTGTGCCAACTTCCTGAAGAATTCAAGATGATTTGTGTGATGGAAGGGCACAAAGGTAGTCATACCTTCATGTCCCAACTTGTGTGAAGATAGCTAAAGCTTTCAAATGATAGTTCGATGGAGGAAAAGTCTTATAACTCACCACATGGACGTGTGCCCGACCATGTGGCCTCAAGATAAGAGAGTTTGGATTGCGTTTTATGAAGAGTACTGTAGCAAAAATACTATTCATTTCACTGTATCGGTACTGTGGCAGAAGTTACTGTTCACGCGACCGCGTGGGATCTCACATGGTCGCGTGAAGACACGTGACTGGCACGTTTCCAGATTTATAAATACCCCGATTTGCCGATTTTTAAAGGACTTTTTGCGCACGTTTGAAGGCAAGAGCGGCTAGGGTTTCAAGGACGAGATCTTTGGCGATATTGGGAGTCATTCTTCACCAACTTCGATAGATCTTTCGACGAGATAGCATCAGGGAGCCATTGGCGACCTAGCTTTGGAGAAGGTTCCTTCGAGACGTTGAACGATTCATCAAGGCCATCATCACGAATTCAAGGGGGTTTACTTTCATGGATTACATTGCTTTTTACTTCATTATCTTTTGTTTTGTAATAAGCCCCATGGAGGGCTAAACCCTAGTAGATACTTGGGCATGTGAACCCTAGGCTTCGATTCATGTATTGACTTTCTTATTGCTTTCTTTTAATTCCGAGTTAACTTGAGTTTTAATCTTGTTTAATCTTTGCTTGCATGCCTTATTGATTCATATGGTTGTTTGGTATGTTTGTGTTGTTACCTTAATGAGAGAGAGGTCTCCATTGGGGATTAGAACATACAAGGTTAAAGAGGGTTGAGAGGGTGAGTCTTGCGATAGAGGAGTGTCCCCTTTCCCTTTCGATTGAGTGTTTCCTATCTCCGTATTCCCTAAGTTTTATGCAACCATATGTGGTGTGAGGCGTGAGATTAATAGATTTCTCCGCCGGGACCTTTGTAGGGGGTTAGGGATCTTTCGCCTAGAAGTAGGGTTAGATCTAATTTTAGGAATTGGTTTCACTCTTAGGTATCCCTAAAACTCATTGCGGTCATATGGGGTGTGAGGTGTTGAGATTGAGCGATTTCTCCTCCGGGACCTTGTAGGGGACTAGTATCGGTGGCCTGGAAGCAGGGATCGATTGTTCATGGATTACCTCGACTCATAGAACTCGGTTGAGAAGCATTTAGTTAGTCTTACACTTCATGATAGAGCCTAGGGGGATCATTGCCCAGGTATCTCATCTTCATTGATAGAGATCTCCTTTACCTTTCATTTTACTTGCTTTCTGTCTTGCGATTTTCTTATTTTACACATTACATCCATTGCTTCATATTATTGATTCGACTAGATAACTAAGAATCAGTCATTACTAGTACTTCCGTTCCCTGTGGATTCGACTACCCACTCACCGGGATAATTATTACTTCGACAACCCGTGCACTTGCGGTACACACACGCAAGGGGTGTGTCATGTTCATTGTATTTCATGCCTAGAGCTACTTGAAGGAGAAATCCGTAGCTCTTTATTGAGTTGTACATGTAGACGTGACCTACTCGCGTGTATTAGATCTTTCATGAACAAAAAGGGTTTTCTTGTATTGGTATTGCCTAGAAATTGGGTATCAATAGCCCTCCGATCTATAAGGGCAAACTAGGGTTTAGGGTACCCTTATATTGGGATCTCCTTGTACTTAATGCAATCGTAGGAATGCCGGTTAGGAAGAAATTCCACTAGGTATTCGTATGGGATTAGGGTTCAATCGCCGAGAAATTAGTGTTGATCTAATCTTGAGATCCTTCGGTCTAAATCACAGGAACTATCTTTTTATGGTTAATCCATGTTTCATGATGACCCCTCAAGGGGATCCGCATCCATCGGCCTTCACATTTTACTGTAGCACTTGCAACCAATGTGTTTGACTTTAAGTTTGGTTTTGCATATTGTTCTTGTTTCTTTACTTTAATTCGAGTACTCACAATCATGCTTAAGATGTTAGGTTAGATAATAGGTGATGAAGGAGTAATAGTAGACCCTTAGCCCCGTGGAATACATGAGCTAGACTTATTGTGAATGTGACTGCCTTTGTGCCCCTTCAAAGGAGGTTGGCACACACTTACAAGTCTCTGCTCATGCCTTGTTCCCTGCTTAGTCCGAAAACTTCCCCAACGACGGCGAACACGATCTAACTTCGTTTTTTTTCTCCAATTTATCTTCACAACCCTACAATGCACAAAAGTAATTGAATGCACACTTTTTAGTGATAAAATCTGATTAAATCGATGCTCATTGCAAGATAATAACACTTCATATTACTATAACACAAGTACTTATCAAACCTATAGGTGGCTTGTATGCGGTCCTTTATGCCCAAAGTGCATCATCAAACTGATCGGCCCAATCCCTCCTATGATAGCTAATTGTTTTCTCAATGATGTGCTTCAATTCCCTATCTGATACCTCAACTTGACAACTGGTTTAAGGGTGATAAGCCGTCGAGATTCTGTGAGACACGCCGTATCGTTTCAAATCCTTCTCAAACTAAGAGTTGCAGAAATGAGTGCTCCTGTCACTAATGATTACCCTGAATGTTCCGAACAGGGAAAACAAATTTTTTAGAAATTTCACAACAACTCGTGCATCACAACACGGGAAGGCCTGTGCTTCCACCCACTTGGAGACATAGTCCACTGTCACTAGGATATATTTGTAGCCCTGGAAGCTAGCGAACGGCCACATGAAGTCGATTCCCCAAACATCAAATGCTTCACATGCTTGATTCTATGATTGCGACATTTCTTCTCTTTTTGAGATATTACCCATTCTCTTGTACTTGTTACAATGTTGCACAAATGTTTGTGCATCTTGGAACATAGTCGGCGAATAGAACCTGCATCAAGGGCCTTCTGATGGATAACCCGCAAGTGCACGGGGTCACCAAGTAATACCCCTCACGCACACGGGAGGGGGTCGTATTCCCAAGGGCCCGAGAATCTACCCTTACTTCCTCTTCGTATGATTGTTTGGCCGATCAATTCAAGTATTGTGCAAAGAAAAGTAAAAAGACAATTAACATGCAAATGTGATCCTCTAAGGTGGAGGTGATAATCGGAGGGCAAGAACAATATAAAGAGAGGATCAAGGATGAGGATTCCCAAGTGGGCTACTAAAGTGCGGAAGTTGCCTTAACTAGCATGCAAATGGGTAATTTGGACCGAGAAACCCTAAATTAGACCAACCCGATGGTCACAGAAGTTGGTCCCTAATCCGGTACAAGTATCGAGCAAGGAATTCCTTCTGCCCAAATCCTCACACGATTGCAATGAGAATGATAGATTTCTCAAGTTAGGGAGAAGACAGAATCTAGGTCAACCCTAACAATGGAGGGGTACAAATACCCGATGGTCACGGCGTATTCGTACATGTATCCCTACCAAGCTTGGTGAGCCTAATACTAGGGCAATGGTCATGCTTCCTAGCATTTTATAAACATTGATACACAGAGTTCTCATCCATACCAAGCTTTCAAATACACCAAACAAGGATCACAAACAAGTCCCAAATGCATAAAACCAATCAAACAAACATTCTACATAAGTTCACCCCCAAGGTTCACCTACATCCGGTGACCTTGGGGTTTAGTTGCTCATGAATACAAAATACTAAATAAAATACATGGAAACAACCAACAATACAAAGAAAACAATCCCTCAAAAGATAGGGAGCGAATGTAGCTTCCAAAAACGGCACCAAAGGGGTGGCTTCCCTTGTCGTTCTTTCCCTCAAATATGGATCAAAAAGGTGGATTTCGTCGTATGTCGCTCTCCTCATCGTTCTCTCCCCGAAAATGGCCTTCAACGGTTGCTTCTAGCTCTGATTTGAAGATGGTGGCAAGTATGCTCAAGACCTAGGGCTCTCCCTCTTGAAAATGAGAACCAAACCCTTGAAAAGCTATCTTAAGGATGTCATGTGGCCTGCCATACGGTCCGCATACAGGCACTGTAGCACCCCGAATTTTGTGTAAGTTGCTGGAGTGGAGTGCTACAATAAAATGCTACAGTACCTCTGCTGCAGTAAACCTGCTACAGGGCTGTATGCGGTCAGTTATGTGCCTGTATGGGTGCCTGCTTGAACCTCCAAACTTAGTCGTTTCGCCAAAGTTCTTGTGCTACAGTGCTGCTACAGTGTTCAAACTCAAAAATGGCCTTTTCCTTGCCGATTTCTTCTAAAATCATGTTGTCGAGCTCCCCACGTTAACTTCTATTCCTGTAACATGAAATAAACCAATTTAGACCGAAAACGGGCATCCACACATAAAAAAATACTCAATAAATACGCAAACATACATATATATTACGTCCAGTTAAGCGTTTATCAAACATCCCCACACCTAAGCATTTGCTTGTCCCCAAGCAAACAAACATGAAGAACAGGGGAAAGAAGATAAATGACTAACTGCACGACCTCAAGCTCGACAGTAAAGGACCCCACAAGCAATAATAGAAGGAAATACAGATAATGTGTTGTTTTTTTGGCAACTGGGTAAGGATAGTCATGTTTTGGCTAAAGTGCACTGGTGAGTGTGTGCAGACTTCCAACCTCAACCTCCATACCATGGATCACCCAAAGGTGTCCAATCACTCCACACACAATGCAGTCGGCATTAATCTATTAAAAGCACCCTCAATACCCAGTTAAGAGTCCTTCACGTCCTGAATAAAACTTTGGTTCTCAAGTGGCTGTGCAATAAGCTCCATGGGATACACACAAGATACTTTATTCTTTACTTACATATATACACAATTTTGCTTTACTTTTTTTTTTCTGAGTCCAACTAACGTAGACTGCACAAATCTTTTAGACGAATGCACATGCTGGCCAGGCACAAGAGCCACCCATCTTACTTGATTACAGTCCACATAGATGCATTCATGTTGTATTAGCAGAGGAATACTGTCATAGACTCCACATTTTTTTATATTGTATATCGTATTCCCTGGTATAAAACCTGTTAAACAAACACACTTGAGGCCAAAGAAAACAACAAAGGACCTCAAAGTCTCTTAAAATGGCATTGAAAGTTAACTTTAACATTTTAATACCAAAACATTGTAATGGGTTAGTTGGAGTGTATGAGGTGGAAGTAAATGTGCAAAAGTCTGTCAGTGCACTAAAGATAAAGAAGGACATCATTTAGGCACAATAATGAAATACAACTCATATCTGTCAACCCTTCATGCTAGGAAGTCCTAAACTAAGTGTCATTGCTATCATAGGCAAAACAAGCATGCAATATTGGGCAAAGCACACCATCCCCACACCTAGAATCGTACATTGTCCCTAATGTACATGAATCAACAGAATAAGGTGATAGGTATGCAATAAAAATAAGGAGATGGCAAGGAGACTTCCCCAATTAGTTGATGTAGTGAACCTAAAGTGAACAAGGACAGGGGTAAATCACTAGGGCCATGAAGTGTGAAGCATCCTCAATGAACAATCCTGAAAACAATAGGAAATGCATCACAACTCGAAAAATAAATAAGGAGAGTGAACAGATAAAATCCAAACTAGATAAAAAGCAACAGTTTAGTAGGGCCGAAACCCTAACTAACTAAACAGTACAACATACAACAAAATAAGTCTAAGTGCACATAAACAAACTACAAACAACATGAAAAGAAAGAAAAATAAATAAATAAATAAAGACTGAAAGTTGGTGTCATGAGTCTAATGATCTGGTGGAGATGGTGACGCCATGCGTGTGGTCGTGGCGGATGTAGTGCCGGCAGATGAAGATGAGCTGCGCAGGTGATGATAGCATTCCATATATATATTTACTGTACAAGGATGCTGTAGCAAATTACTGTAGAACCGAGAGGATGACACGACCCCTTGCGTGTATCCCGCAAGTGCACAAGCTTGTCAAAGTAATAAAATTACCCTGGTGAGTGGGTAGTCGAATCCACAGGGAATAGGGATTTAAAATACAAGATTTCACTATTTAGTTGTGCGGTGTACGAAAAGTGATAATAACATTGGTGAGTGAATTATGGGAGCAAATATAATAAAAGACAAGAATTTAAATAGAGAGATGGAAGACAAGAGAATGCAAGTAGAAGTTAAAAGAGAAAGACTAGTAATGGATGAAATAGGGTATCCGGACAAGCTACCTCTAGGACTTATGCTTCTAGTGCAAGACTATGCTATTATACTTTCCTATTGATGTTAATTGAGTCGAGGATATCCTTAAATACAAGGTCCCAAACTTAAGATCAACTGTGACTAACCCCAACATTATGTCCCCGTATTAGGATTCACTACGACCCTTGACTCTCGTTGACCTGTCAACTAAGCCCCACGGAAGTCTATCTTCCTAAGCCTAACACTACGCGGGATTGCTTTAAGCTCTAGGGACTCCTAGTGATAAAACTTGTTCCTATATGTAGTTCTAACCCTTTGGTACAGGTGGAAGAACCCTAGTCTAAATTAAGCCATAGTGCTTAGGATTCACATCAACCCTTCACTCTATTGCTTGTGCAACTTAGCCCTAGGAGAGTTTATCTACCTAGCACTTCACTCTATCTCGACCACTAATAAATCAAGAAAAACGGAGGTAGGAAAAAATCACACCGGAGGGGAAAGGGGACGCTTCGCTACCTCACGACTCACCCTCTCAACCCTCTTCAATTTTAAGTAGTCTAACCCTATAGGAGTTGTCACACCTCCAAAGGGTAACCTAGATTGCTCTCAACCCTAGTGTCACGGCTAAGGGAAAACAATAGCAAATATAATTAAAATTGAAACTCGAATTTATTCATCAATAATGGAAAATCATAATAGCAATGTCATAGAAACATAATAATCCTAAGGTTTTACAAGTCCGAAAACCCACAAGGGGTTTAGCTCCTCATGGAGCTGTACATGTTCATCAAAGTATATAAGAAAGCACAAATTAAAAACATTGATCAAAACCCCCTTGCGTATGGTGTGGCCGTGGTCTTGTACGGCCGCCGGACGTCGATGAAGATGGCGATGGCGCGCTCCAAACCTTCACGAAGTCCTCTCCAAAACCCTTGCTGCACTGTCCAGAAGTTGGGGAGAAAGTTAGGTCAAAGATGTCTCAAAAGTCTCCAAAATCGGGCTTTTATAATGTTGAGTAGGGGCTTTAAATTTGGACTTATCGGGACTTCACACGGCTGTGTGGAATTTCCACACAGGCGTGTGAAGCTTTTTTCTTACTGGAAAATTAATTCACAAGGCCATATGGAATTTCCACACGCCCGTGTGAACCCTCTGGAATTCTGAATTTTGGCAGAAAGTGAACAGTAGCTTGCTACAGTGTTCTACCGCCCGTTTAAGCCGATATGTGGTCCCTGTTAGTGTTAGCCCTAGCCCCAATCCGTTGATATGAACCTTTATTAGTTATATGTTTATTTTAATAAAAACTGGCATGTTTTATCTTACAGCATTTCTGTGCATGTATGCTTGGATAGAATTATCCTTAAGAGTTTATTCTGCACAAGTTGCCGAATGCGTGATTTGTGCAGTAAAACCTTGGTGCGTAAAGGAAGAACTTTCTAAACATCCCTTGTCAATACCCAGACGGCATTTGTGACTTATGGTTTTTAACGAGGTTAAAATCCCATTGAGGCCGGTCCACCCAAGCCGAGGCCGCCATCGGGTCCAATTGTTGGTTGCCATCATCCTTCGCAAAGGTGTTGTCCACCTTTTCTCCCCTTTTTGGAGAAAGTCTTCTCTATCCGGATTGCCATTACTCGGCTCCGGCAAAGGTATAGGTCGACACTCCTTTGATCTTTCTTGTTTATTCATGTATGTTAGTTCATAGGCCGGCATTTTCATTGATATTTCTTTATCAATGGAGATCGTCGGAGTGAGAGCCTTTTGAGATTAGTTCATAATGGTCGTGGAATTTTTCTCAAAAGATTCTCACATGTGAAACATTCGCCGAGTGTCGGTTTTGGATTTACAATTCCTTACACATGTTTATGATTAGGTTTTTGAGACCTAATTTTAATTGCTATTAGTATTTCTCGATAAGAGTTATCGTTGGATACTAGCAATCCATACCGGATTGTTTCCGGCTTGTGTGTGTGTGAGAGTAGAGGGGAGTCGCGTATATGTAGTCCCTTTTTCGACTACACCCTTGGAATTGTATTTATTTATTTATTATAGATTTTTATATCTTTATTCGCTTCCATTACATGCTAGGGTCCATGCTAGTTTTGTTTGTTATCTGTTGTGCATATTTTGCTTCTAGCATGCTCGTAGACCCTTGTCGATCCCAACAGTCCCTGACCTCACAACCATCCCCAAAGAAAGCAAAGTCGACAATCCAAGCGGGACAATGGCCCCACGACTTGCATGCCCCGTGTGAGCTCAATCAAACCAAGGCCTCTGATCAAACGTGTAACATATGTGCCGGCAAAAATCATCCTGATACGTGTCGAAGTCCCCTGGTATGCAAGAAACTCAGTAAAAAGATAGCCCAGGTGTATGGAGTAGCGCTCAACTATGCTGTAAAGCATAAGCAAGTCGGTACGTGTCACTACCCCTGTAGAATCAGATCGACCACTCACACTTCTGGATAGCAAAGCTTGAATATATCTGTGAGCGGGGTTCAACATCATGGAAGCCTTCATTGATGACGTGCAAGCGATAGACTTCTAGAAGGATTTATGGTTGATTGGGCACGGGAAATCTCGAGGTAAATCCTTGAACTCAGAAGTGTGAATGTCCTCATCTGTGTAGAGCCCAAGATAAACACCCAATTATTCTTAAGAAATCTTATGCTTCTTGCTGAACACCCTAAATGATACATAGCCAACTTGTCGGGTAAAGGGGTGCGGACTATACACCTCGATCGAGCTTAGTACCTTCAACGTGATTTCCTTATAGGTGGGCTCTTCGATCTCAAAAACTTTGTCCCAACCACCTTGCAAATTGTATCCCCAGATGGTACCATCCAGTCCCAAAATCCTCAAAGTCTCCCAATCAATATTTCGGACAGTGCCAAAGTTCTTCCTCGACAATAGGGCATAATGGGTCTTGTGGGTATCGTCGGTGAATCTTGGCTGGAAAACAGGCGGGGGAGAGGCCCTCTGGGCTCGCTTCGAAGCCACATGCTTGGTCGGCATCCCTATAAGATCAAACAGGCACCATCACACCAAAAATATATGAAAAGAATGCTCAATGGAATCAATGGGCTGAATTCTAAGTATTGCTACAGTAATCAGGGAAAATTTGGCAAGAGTCTCTCCTTGTAAAAGTAGCAAACCAATTTTCAAAGCTTCAAATTCAAAGCAAACATTTACAAGAAGCACTCAAAGCAACATTCCCAAGAAAATCAGTCTAAAAACAAAAAGAATAGCCCTAGAAATGGAGAGTTATGGAGCTTACCTCAAGCTAGGGCACCAAATTGAGGATGAAGTGGAATCCGGCTAAAAACTCGATAAAACTTCAAAAATCTTCCAAAAACTTGTTTTCTAGGTTGAGGACAGCTTTTTAGCACAAAAAGAATGAAGAAAAATGGTGGAGAAATGGAAAGGAGATGAGAAGAAGAAGATGAGAAATTGAGTGAATAGTGAAGAAATGAGATGAGAGAAGGGCTTAAGACACTCGGCCAACCATGCGGCAAGCTATCGCCCGCATGGTTGGCCGCATGAGTCTCGGCCTGCAAATGCCGAGTGCTCATGTGGGTGCATGGTCGCCCGCATGAGTCTCGGGTTAGGTATGCCGAGCACTCACGCGGGCGCATATGCGCCCGCATGAGTCTCGGGTTGGGCATGCCGGGTGCTCATGCGGGCGCATGGTCGCCCACATGAGTCTCTGGATGTGCACACAGGCATGCATGCGGTCAAGAAACGATCGTTTTCCAGATTTTACCTCAAATGCTCATCCAAACATCCAAAAAACTCATGAAAAATAAGCCGAAATCACTAACAACCATTACGAACATGAATTTTGATGCGTCACAAAGAATCAAAAATTAAAGAGCACATGACAACCATTGAAGATCATGATAAAAAAAAATTGGGAAAGATAGCGAAACAACCACAATGACAAACTTAAAATTCAAAGAACAACAAACACTAACACTTCAAAAATACGAAAAACACATGAACGCGGAAACTAAAAATACGAAAATGCAATTGCAAGGAATTTAAATGCTTGGGCTGTGATAAACGCCTAACTGTATGTATTATTTATGTATGTTCGCGTATTTTTTGAGTATTTTTATATGTGTGGATGCCCGTTTTTGGTCTAAATTGGTTTATTTCGTGTTACAGGTACAAAAGATTTTAGAAGAAATCGGCAAAGAAAACACTATTTCCGAGCCCCAGTACTGTAGAGGGGCTGTAGCAACCACTGTAGTGCGAACACTTGAAGAAACGGCGTAGTCTGGAGGTTCATGCGGGTTACCATGCGGGCGCATTGCGGGCCGCATACGGTGCTGTAGCAAGGGGGTACTGTAGCGGCACTGTAGCAACTTACACGATTTTCAGGATTTCTCGGAAACTTTCTCTCCCGCATTCGGGGCCGCATGAGAGGCCGCATAGCATCCCGAAATTAGGTTTTAAAGGCCTTTTGGGCATTCTTCTTGTTGTCTTTGGCCACCTCTTCTCCTCCATCATCACCTAGGACATCAAGGCTGCGGGAGAAGGCACTTTTGAGGAGCAAATCAAGGCGAGAAGGAGATCATACTCGAGGGAGAGCATCTAGGAGCTTGCCGGCGCGGATCCTACAAGTTCTCATCACCACTTTCTAGTCTTCATTCGAGGGGAGTTGTTATGAGCTTCATCTTGTATTTCTTATTTTGTATACATTCTCCTTTGTTGATGATGAACTAGACTCCCAAGGTCACTGGGCATCCGATGAACCTTGGGATGAACTTGTTTGTTTGAATGTTTTGAGTATATTTTTGGTATTTGGTTTGGTTGTGGTCTAAGCTTTGTGTTCTTTATTGTATCAAATTGCATGAGAACTCTGTGATTTGAATTCTAGGTTGTACTTGGTTGCGTGACCATCGCCCTTGTACTAGACACGCTTGGCTTAGAAGGGATACATGTACAAATACGCCGTGACCATTGGGTATTTGTGCCCCTCCACCCATTGGGGAAGAACCTAGATACTGAGTTTGACCCCAATTAGAGATTTCCCTAAGCATAATGCGATCGTAGGAGGATTTAGGCGGAAGAGATTCCATATTCCAATACTCTTACTGGATTAGGGGTTATCACCGTGACCATTGGGGTGATCTACTTTTGGACGTCTCTTTGCCTAACCACCATTACCTTCATTACTCTAGCATCCTTCTAGTTTTAGTAGTCCCGAGGGGATCCTCGCCCGGGGACCTCACACTTTTATTGCTAATTGTTTCATTAATGTGCTTGTGTGGTGTGCCTTAGTCCACTTGTTTATAGTTATTTTTCTTATCTTGTTTCAAAGCTATATTTGGTAGACTAGACAGTGTCATCTAAAGGGGAGTAATAGCAGCTCTTGGGACCCCAGGGAATACGACCCCCTCGTGCGTGCGTAAGGGGTATTACTTGGCGACCCGTATGCTTGCGGATCGATGCAATCAGGCTGCCTCCCAAGGAGCGCTTGTTTAATGTCTTTAGCTCGATGTCTCTTACCTTGTCATCATGGTGGATCAAAGGAAGTCAAATTAACTCCAACTTTGTGTGAAATGTTGTTCCCTGAGAAATTCATTGAAATGCATGAAAAGAGCTTGAATTTTCCTGATTCTCAAAAATTAAGCGGTCTACCTCCTCGGGTGACATTGTTGTGCCCTTGCCTTCTTTCCTTAGCTTTTTCTTCATCTTTCTCCACAACATCTTTATGGTTTTCTTCTCTTTGTCATGTGGTGGAGACTCACACACAACTTGTGCAACTTGTTGTATTAGTGATGACGGGGCATCATTTTCTTCAATTTCCTCACCCACAAGCTCACCAAAAATTTCATCAAGCGGGTTCAGAGCTAAGACTTCCAGCACACAATCAGAAATAATCACATCAGTTTTGTCCAAGAAATACAAACTATGATCGTGATCGAGTGTGTGCCGCATTGCTTCAGGGAGAGTGATGATCACTTGCTCATCTCCCACTCTTAGAGTCATCTTACCACCCTTAACATCAATTAAAGCACCGGATGTGTTAAGGAAAGGACAGCCAAGAATTATGGGAACCTCCACATCATCGTCCACATCTAGTATAACGAAGTCCACCGGAATGATAAGTTTATCTACCCTAACAAGAACATCTTTGATAAGTGCTCGTGTTATAGTAATGCTAAGAGTTATTATCTTGCAATAAGCATTAATTTAATCAGATTTTATCACTAAAAAGTGTGTATTTGTTTACCTTGGTGCATTGTAGGGTTGTGAAGATAAAGTGAAGGAAAGGAACAAAGTTAGATCATGTTCGCCATTGTTGGGAAGATTCTTGGACTAAGCTAGGAGCACGGCATGAGTAGAGACTTGTGAGTGTGTGCCAACCTCCTTTGGAAGGGCACAAAGGCAGTCACATTCACAATAAATCTAACTCATGCTAGCAAGAAGAACTTCACCAATTAGGAGATTTGAAGCAATCGGCATGATCTACCGTTGACTGTGTGCCCAATCCAACAGCCTCAATGAAGAATAATGAATCCGGGAGCGTTTCAGGACAACACTATAGCAAGCACTGTATCAAAATACTGTAGCAAGTTACTATTCACTGTTTGCCAAAATTCACATTCCAGCAACTCCACATGGGCGTGTGAAATCCCGATTTATGCGATTTTAAAGCCGTGACTCAACATTATAAAAGCCCGTTTTGGAGACTATTTGGGATATCTTTTAGACCTATCTTTCTCCCCAACTTCTAGAGGGCGGCTAGGGTTTTGGAGAGAACTTCGTGGAGGTTTAGAGCACGTCATCGGTATCGTCACCGAAGTCCGGCGGCTGCACAAGACTACGGCCACACCATACGCAAGGGGGTTTTCATTGATGTCTTTGCTTTGTGCTTTCTTTCATATTTTGATGAACATCTATAGCTCCATGAGGAGCTAAACCCCTTGTGGTTATTCGGACTTGTAAACTCTAGGGTTATTATGTTTCTTTGACATTGTTATTATGCTTTTCCTTTATTGATGAATAAATATTGAGTTTCGATCTTAATTTCATCTTGTTAATGTTTTCCTTTAGATGTGACACTAGGGTTGAGAACAGTCTAGGTTGTCCTTTGGAGGTATGACAACTCCTATAGGATTAGACTATTTAAGATTGAAGAGGGTTGAGAGGGTGAGTCGTGGGGTAGCGAAGCGTCCCTTTTCCCTTCTGATATGGTTTTTCCGTACCTCCATTTCCTTGATTTCTTAGCGGTCAAGATAGAGTGAAGTGCTAGGTAGATAAACTTCCCTGGGGCTTAGTTACGCGAGTAACAAAGTGAAGGGTTGAAGTGAATCCTACGCACTGGGGCTTAATCTAGACTAGGGTTCTTCCACCTTGACCAAAGGGTTAGAACTACACATAGGAACAGGTTTTACCACTAGGAGTCCCTACAACTTAAAGCAATCCCACATAGTGTGAGGTTTAGGTAGATATACTCCCCTGGGTCTTAGTCGTGCCAGCGACAGAGTGAAGGGTTGACGTGAATCCTAATATCGCGGCATAATGTTGGGGTTAATCACGGTGGTCCTTAGGTTTGGGACCGTGAATCTAAAGATTTCCTCGACTCAATTGACATCAAGAGGAAAGTATAATAGCATCGTCTTGCACTAGAAGCATAGATCCTAGAGGTAGCTTGTCCGGATACCCTATTTCATCCATTGCCAATTTCTCTCTATTCTCTTTTACTTTCACTTTCTTATCTTCCATCTTTCTATTCAATTTCTTGTCTTTTGTTATATTTGCTTCCATATTCACTCATCGATTCTATTCTTATCTTTCCATACTCCACATAGCTTAAATAGTGAAATCTCGTATTTTAACTCCCTATTCCCTGTGGATTCGACTACGCACTCACCGGGGTAAATTTTATTACTTCGACAAACCCGTGCACTTTCGGGGCGTGTCAAAGTTTTTAGCGCCGTTGCCGGGGAATAGGCATTTTAGATATTTGTTTTTCACTATTTTAGCTATTCACTTCACTTTTTATTTCACACTTTCTTTATCTATCATCACTCTTATTTGTTTTCTTTGTTCTGCTTTTAGCTTCAGAAAAAAGAAAAAAGGGATGTTTGATACAACTGAAATCTTTGATACACTTACAGGAATAGTGAAGGATGTGAAACAGAAAATGCATTTGTTCACTGTCCAGTCAGTTGTATAACGCATTTAGTATGAGCAACCATTGAACATTCCTTCCATAGCAAAAGAGACAATTGTTGATCATTCTTGAATAGGACAGCTCATGGACTGTGAATTGGGCAATGTGTTAGATGAATTTGAGAGATCGGCTCTAGCTTCTTTAAGTGAGGATTTAGAAGAAAATCTAGAGAGGGTCCTTGCTCAGTTTGAAGCATGCTATCGAGAACAAAGGCAAGAGGTCTTTTCAGTGGGAATCATAGACTTAACCGAGGAAGCCTGTGAGATAGAAGCTATGATGGGATCCCAAGAACATCTTGACAGCCAAGTTTTACAGAACATCACAGAAGGTGTTGGGGAACAAGAATCATTTCAGTTTGAAGAAATTGACCGATTGAAGGAAAGTCGTCTGCGGCCGTCTATTGAAGAACCACCTGATTTTGAATTAAAGACATTGCCAACACATTTGCAGTATGCATATCTAGCAGAAGAAATGAAACTCCCCGTTATCATAGCCTCCGATCTTTCCCCAGATCCGAAGGAGAAGTTGGTGAAAATGTTGAAGAAGCACAAATCTGCCATTTCTTGGAAAATTTCGTATTTGAAAGGAATAAATCCTTTGTTCTGTACACATAAAATCCTAATGTAGGATAATTTCAAGTCGGTAATCCAACCTCAAAGGAGACTAAATCCGAATATGAAGGAGGTTGTGAAGGCAGAAGTGGTGAACCATTTGAATGCAGGGATTATCTATCCTATTTCTGATAGCGCTTGGGTGAGCCTAACGCAAGTGGTTCCAAAGAAAGGAGGGATGACGGTGATCAAGAATGAAAGAAATGAACTCATTCCAACGAGAACAGTCACGGGATGGAGGGTGTGCATTGACTACAGAAGGTTGAACGACACGACCCGAAAGGATCATTTTTAACTGCCTTTTATTGATCAGATGTTAGAATGGCTGGCCGGACATCAGTTTTACTGCTTCCTAGATGGGATATCAGGGTATTTTCAAATCCCTATAGCCCCAGAAGATCAAGAGAAGACAACTTTCACTTGTCCCTACGGAACATTTGCATATAGACTAATGTCGTTCGGACTGTGTAATGCACCCGCAACATTCCAATGGTGCATGACTGCTATCTTTGATGACCTTTTGGAAGATATATTGGAGGTATTCATGGATGACTTTTCAGTGTTCGGTGACTCTGATTACTCGATCCGCAAGCGCACGGGTCGCCAAGTAATACCCCTCACGCACGCGCGAGGGGGTCGTATTCCCAAGGGCCAAGGAACTACTATTACTTCCCCTTCATCTATTTCCTAACCTAACAATTTTGTGATAAAAGAAAGATAAGAAGAATAACAAAGATAAAAATATAAACAAGTGGACTAAGGCTCACCACAATAGCATGCTAAGGAAGCAAGTAACAATGAAAGTTCGAGGTCCCCGAGCGAGGATCCCCTCGGGACTACTAAAGCTAGAAGGATACTCGAAGTACATAGGCAAAGGTGGTTAGGCCAAGAGACGTCCAAAGGTAGGTCACCCGGATGGTCACGGTGATGACCCCTAATCCGGTACAAGTATTGGAATACGGAATCACTTCCGCCCAAATCCTCGCACGATTGCAATGGGCCTAGGGAAATCCCTAATTAAGGTCAAACACACATCTAGGCTCAACACACATCTAGGCTCAACCCTAAAGGTTGGAGGGGTACAAATACCCGATGGTCACGGCGTATTCGTACATGTATCCCTTCTAAGTTTGGTGAGTCTAACACTAGGGCAATGGTCATGCAACCTAGTATAACCTAGAAATTGATACACAGAGTTCTCATGCATACCAAGGCATTCAAATACACCAAACTTAAACCACAAACCACACAAATACCATACATGTAAATCAAAGAATCCATACAAGCAAGTTCATCCCAAGGTTCACCGGATGCCCGGTGACCTTGGGAGTCTAGTTCATCATCAATAAAGGAGAAAGCATAAAGAACAAGAAATGCAAGCTAAAGCACATAACAAACTCCCCTAAGATGAAAACTAGAGGTGGTGATGAGAACTTGATGGATCCGCGCCAACAAGCTCCTAGATCTTATCCTTGATCGCGCTCCTCTTTTCCCCTTCGATTTGCTCCTCAGAAATGCCTTCTCCCGCAGCCTTGAAGTCCAAGAAGATGATGGAGGAGAATGGTGGCCAAAAGACAACAAGAAGAATTCCCAAAAGGCCTTTAAAACCTAATTTCGGGATGCTATGCGGTCACCCATGCGGCCCCGCATGCGGGGAGAGAAAGTTTCCGAGAAATCCAGAAAATCGCGTAAGTTGCTACAGTGACGCTACAGTAGTTTGCTACAGTGGAATTGCTACAGTCGTATGCGGCCTCTGCAGTGCCCGCATGGTAGCCTGCATGATCTTCCAGACTTAGCCGTTTTGCCAAAGGTTTCGTGCTACAGTCCTGCTACAGTGTTCAGCTACAGTACCGGAGCTCAAAAATGGTCTTTTTCCTGCCAATTTCTTCTAAAATCATATTGTCGAGCTCCCCACGGTATCTTCTGTGCCTGTAACACGAAATAAACCAATTTAGACCGAAAACGGGCATCCACACATACAAAAATACTCTATAAATACGCAAACATACATAAAAAATACGTATAGTTAGGCGTTTATCTGACTCCTTTGATCTATGCTTGAAAATTTTGGAGAGAGTACTAATGTGGTGTGAAAAAACAAACCTTGTACTTAATTGGGAGAAGTGTCATTTCATGGTTCAGGAAGGTATTGTTCTAGGGCACAAGATCTCCCAGAAAGGTATGGAGGTAGACAAAGCCAAGATCGAAGTTATAGACAAGCGCCCTCCACCAGCAAATGTTAAGGGTATTCGGAGTTTCTTGGGTCATGCAGGATTCTATAGACGGTTCATCAAGGATTTTTCGAAAATCACACAACTATTGACCAAACTCCTCGAAAAAGATGCTCCGATTGATTTTGGTGAAGAATGTACGGCGGCATTCAATGTGCTAAAAAAGAAACTGGTGCAAGCCCCAATTTTAGTCACGCTTGAGTGGAACGAGCCATTCGAGCTCATGTGCGATGCAAGTGATTATGCTATTGGAGTAGTTTTTGGGGCAAAGAAGGGGTAAACAGTTCCAACATATTTATTATGCGAGTAAAACTCTCACAGGGGCTCAAGAGAACTACACCACCACAGAGAAGGAGTTACTAGTAGTGGTATTCACCCTAGATAAATTCAGGTCGTATCTCATCCTGTCGAGGGTCATTGTTTTTACAGACCATTTAGCTCTTCATTACCTCATGAATAAAGCCGATGCGAAGCCAAGGTTGATCAGGTGGATACTGTTACTACAAGAGTTTGATATGGAAATAAAGGACAAGAAAAGGACTGAAAATGTGGTGGCAGACCACTTAGCTCAGTTAGAGGGAAATATTGGGCAAGAGCCATCAAGTAGGGAAATCAATGATTCTTTCCTGGAGGAACACTTATACTCAATTGAGAATTCAGAAGGATCAGGTGATGTTCCATGGTTTGCAGATTCCAACGAATACTCCACCCCGGCAAGTAGATTTTTGGTTTAAAGGAAGTAGCTATGCAATGTCTTGTCAGGAGGAACACACTCTTTTCAAGCGGCCTTAAGTTAAGAAAGAGGTACGTCAAGCTTAGTGATGTTAAACAAGCGCTTCTTGTGAGGCAACCCAAGTTTTTATTGCTTTTCTAGGCTTTAGTTTAGTTTTTAGCATGAATAATTGCCTAGTTTCAGTGTTTTGATTTTATTATGCGTGTGTTGTGATTTCTTATGGATTATTGGTGCCTAATTGTGATTGTCGAAGTTTTGGGTCGTTTGAGTGTGCTTTCATAGATCTATGGTCGTGTTCTTATTGTCTATGCAGGCTCTAAGTGTTATATTCGTGTTTTTGAAATTTTCTGTAGAGTTTGTAATTTTTCTAAGTCATCCAGAGAAAACACACGGTAGTGTGGAATTTCCACACGGCCGTGTGAACCATCTCAGAGCTTATCCCGAGTGTACAGGGGTCGTGTAGCTGCCCCTGTAAGCGACCAAGTGAAGGGCACACGGCCGTGTGACATTCTGCAGAAACTCAACTCTCATTCCAGAGAGTCCATAGGGGCGTGTTGATGCCCCTATGAGTGCCCATGTGTTGCGGCACACGGCCGTGTGGAATATCTACACGGCCGTGTGAAACTCTGCAGAGACTTCCCTTCCATCCCGAGAAAATACAGAGGCGTGTGGCCGCCCCTGTGAGAGGTCCTGTGAAAAGCACACGGCCGTGTGAAACACTTAGAATTTTTCGGGATATCCAGAGAGTGCACAGGGGCGTGTGGGTGCCCTGTGGCCGGCCTTGTGCTTTGCCAGGTTTGGCACACGGCCGTGTGGAATTTCCACACGACAGTGTGTATGTTCTGGAGAGTAAACAGAGGAAACACAGGGCGTGTCATTGCACTTGTGACTGATTACAGTGGAGGCACACGGCCGTGCGGAATTTCCACACGGCCGTGTGGATGTGCAGAACACAAAAGCCTGTTGTTTCTTTTAAAATCTATTTGTGCCTTATCGATTCTAAATGCCTCCACACTCAAGGAATGTTTCTGCCCATCTTCCCAACCCTCTCTTCGTCTTTTTAAGGAGTTCTTAAGTCATTTTCCGGCCATATTCAAAGTTTTTGATTTCCATTTCATCGGCAAGCATCTTTTCTCATTTTCTTCGTCAATCTTTTCTTTCTTTTTCAGCACCAGGATCACTATCAACAACAGCAACAACATCGGCACCAGTAGCAGACGACACCGACGCTTGAGGCGTTTTTAGCTTTATGTTTCTTTTGTTTTTATTTTACTTTTATTGAGCTTCACTAAACCCCCTTATGTATACGTGCAGATGGTCTTGGATGTAAGGAAATTGAGGAATAGTCATAGACACGGTCATGGGACCGTGTGCTCGCCACAACCCATTGAGACTTAACTCTCAATGAAACTAGCTCTATCAAACGCAACACTTGGAGTTCAGGCGAGTAATGTTTCAATTTCCCACTTCTACATTAATTTTTTTAATTGCTATATGTTTTATTGTGCTTGCATGCGTACATTGAGGACAATGTACATCTCAAGTGTGAGGGGGGAGAGGGAGTTCACATTGCACACACCTTATACTTGTGCGTTCAATTGCTTATGCTCATGTAGCCTATGGCGGTTCACCTTAGTTGCAACGGTTGTATTCTTAGAGTTTAAGAGAATTTTTAACATTGTATCCTATTATGCTCTAGTTTCTACTTGAATTTTTAGGGAATTTTTGCTCGATTATCTTATATTGCACAACTTACTCTTGGAATCTTTTGGAAACTCAATCTTGAAGTTTTTAAGGACAAGTTTATCATCGTTCTTAGTTTTACTTTGGAAAATGCATATACATAAAAAAAATATGAAAAAGATGGAAAAAATGAAAAAAAAATATCGAAAAGAGAAAAAGAAAAAAAATATATGAGTTTGTGAATAGTTGCTTTGTTTTATGTATGCATTTGAGGTGGAAAGAGCTACCACCCATGAAGTATGTAGCTACTCTCATAAGTCGGATACAAGTTATGCCCTAATGAGAGAAAGAGCTATCTCATGGGATGCGTGAAAGCTACTACCCCGGTAGAAAGAGTTACCTCCTCGAAAGAGTGAAAGCCACCTTTGGCGGCCGCCTAGGAAAGGGCCACCTTCGAGGTTGTGTGAAGCTACTACTTCCTTTCCTAATTTTCATATATAAATAAGTCCTTGTTAACAAAAGTTTGAGGATTACTCGTTGGGTTGTCTTGAGTGAGTTCACACACACTACTTGTTCTTTTTGATTCGAGTTTTTAGCTAGAGCATTGATATCCTTATGCAATGTTTTGAGTTCCCCTTACTTGTAGAATAATTCTTTTGCACACTCTTGGTGAACCTAAGGCCAAGCACTTTCAATTGTTCTTCCCAAGTACTTTCATGTTTTATTTTTGCTTGAGGACAAGCAAAAGCGTAAGAGTGGGGGAGTTTGATAAGTGCTTGTGTTATAGTAATATGAAGTATTATTATCTTACATTGAGCATTACTTTTCTCAGATTTAATCACTAATTAGTGTGTATTTGTGTTCTTTTGTGCATTGAAGGGTTGTGGAGAAGATTTATAGAAAAAGAAGCAAAAATAGGTTATGTTCGCCATTGTTGAGGAGTTCTCGGACCAAGCAAGGAACAAGGCACGAGTCTAGACTTGCGGGTGTGTGCCAACCTCCATTTGGGGGGGCACAAGCGCAGTCACACTCATAAAAGTCTATAACTCGTGTAGCACTGGAGAACTTTGCCAATGAAGAGAAATGAAGTAATCGACATAATCTAACGTTGATTGTGTGCCCAATTCAACGGCCTCGATGAAGAACGATGAATTTGGGAGCATTTTGGCGAGCACTGTAGTAGCACTATAGCTTGTTACTATAGCAAACACTTTAACAAGTTACTGTTCACAGTCTTCCGAAAATGAGCAAAACAAAATTTCCACACGGGCGTGTGGAAATTCTGCAGCCTGTGTGGAAAATCCACAGGGACGTGTGGAACTTGATTTCAGCCTGATTTCAGCCTATAAATAGCCTGTTTTCGATCTATTTGGGGACCCTCCCTTCTATCTCTTGCCTTCCTTTTGGGGGGCTTTTGACTAGGGTTTGGAGAGGTTCTTGGAGGTCTTTGGAGGTAATTATACGGCATTGACATCGATATCCTTTGGAAGAAAGCTATTGGGGAGCTTTCGTCAGCATCAATTTGGCGAGGTGTGCCCTAGGTTTGACAAGGGATTCCTGGAGAAGACTAGGCGGCTTCACAAGACCATCAATACGATCTACAAGGGGGTTTTTCTTTATGGTTTTTATGCATATGTTCTTAATCTCTTTATTGATTTTGTATTGCTCCATGGAGAGCTAAATCCTAGTGGGTATTCGGACTTGTAAACCCTAGGATGATATTGTTTCTATGACTTTTATTATGCTTTCTTTTAATGATAAATAAATTGAGTTTCAATTTTAATTATCTTGTGCTATTGTTTTCCCTTAGCCGTGTCATTAAGGTTGAGAACAATCTAGGTTATCCTTTGGAGGTGTGACAACTCCTATAGGGTTAGACTACTTAAGATTGAAGAGGGTTGAGAGGAAGAGTTGTTAGGTAGTGATGTATCCCCTTTCCTCTCCGGTGTGATTTCTCCCTACCTCCATTTCCTTGGTTAATTAGCGGTCGAGATAGAGTGAAGTGCTAGGTAGATAAACTCCCCTGGGGCTTAGTTATGCGAGTAACAGAGTGAAGGGTTGAAGTGAATCCTACGCACTGGGGCTTAATCTAGACTAGGGTTCTTCCACCTGGACCAAAGGGTTAGAACTACATATAGGAACAGGTTTAATCACTAGGAATCCCTAGAGCCTAAAGCAATCCCATGTAGTGTTAGGCTTAGGAAGATAGACTCCCCTGGGGCTTAGTTGACAGGTCAATGTGAGTCAAGGGTCGTAGTGAATCCTAATGCCGGGACATAATGTTGAGGTTAGTCATGGTTGACCTTAGGTTTAGAACAGTGTGTTTAAGGATATCCTCGACTCAATAGGCATCAATTATAGAGCATAATACAAGTTTTGCACTTGAAGCATTAGTGCTAGGGGAGCTTTGTCGGGTACCCCATCGTTATATCGATTACCTCTCCTACCCTCATTATTCTTCTTGCACTCTTTTATTTTCTTTTACATCTATACATATATACTTTTCCCATCATCGATTCCCTTCATAGCTAAATAGCAATAACACTTGTTTCTGAACACTATTCCCTATGGATACGACTACCCACTTACCAAGGTATTTTATTACTTCGACAACCCGTGCACTTGTAGGGTACACAAGCAAGGGGTGTGTCAGCAGTCTATGTTAGGCGGACTCAGAAAAAAAATTGTATATACATATAAATAAAACCCTAGTGATCACTTAGACTGCCTACTTGATGTTTGGAGAAGAAATGGGATTTAGTTACAAATTCAGGAGTTAGAAGGATCTTACTTGCTCATTGAAGTAGCACTTAGCATTTTAAGACCTAATACTCTGTATATGTGGAGTGATTAGCATATAGAGCTATACTGGTTGAAGTTATTAGGCTAGACCAAGTAAGGGCATATGAGACAGAAAATTCACTTACACAACACTGACATATAAGAGGTGAGACAAGATCTTATTTTTGTTGTACTTATTGATTGTAACTCAACATCTATATATCATCATTCATTACTTATAGAATCTTGTATTTATTCAAGCTAGAGATAGTACTTGCAGATCTACTGTAGATGAAGTAATGCAGCACATGCATTGTAGCAGTTATTGTAGCACTTGGGTGGTCTTCGTGGACGAAAATCCGAGACTTTTGCCTAAGCCTCATGGCCCCGTTTGCCACCCAGTGAGGAAGTTCCAGAAGCCTTAGTCTTGTCTCACGGCCCAGTCTGCGACCCAGTGAAGAATTTAAAGAAATTTTTGCCTAGGCTTCACTACACCGTTAACTACAAAGTTAACCCTTCACTACCCCGTTAACTACCCTGTGAGGATTGGGATTTGCGGTTTTCCTTAACCTAACCTACATCCTCAAGGCCCCCTTCATAGCCCGTATGCTACGGGGGTATAAATGGGGACTTCTAAGGCTTTAGAAGGGGACTTTTCTCCTGGGCTTTGAGGCCGCCGCCACCGCACCTCCTTGGGGCCTTCCGGCCATCTTCTGGTGGCAATCTTTGTGGGAAACAAGCACATATCATCGCCAAGAGGGAGAGGAGCAAGGGAGAAGGAGTTTGTGTGAAGTTCTACACCACCATTCCATCATCATTCGAAGCTTCATCCATTCAAGGAGATCAAGATAGTAGAGGGAGTTTTCTTGCTTCTTTATTGTCTTTCTTTACCTTGTATGTTGTATAAGTATCTTTTATCATGAGTGATTAACTTATCATTATGTTTGGATTTGGATGAACCCTAGGGTTCATCTTGTGTATGAACTTTGGTTGTTTTTATTAATCTAGTTTGATGGTTGTTTGAGATTTAATCTTTCATGCTTTCATGTCTAGAATTACATTTGTGGAGAAATCCATAATTCTTTTATGAGTTGTATGCATAGATGTGACCTGCTCAAGTGTACTAGATCTAGGAGAGATTGAAAGGGGATTTTTGTGCCGACATGCCAAGAGATCGGGTGTTGGTAGTCCTCTATTGCTAGGTTTAAGCCAAAGGATAGTAGGCTTACTCCTATTAGAGACTTCATGGAGCTCATTGCGATCGTAGGTGGGTTAATACGGAGAGATTCCGATTAACACTCGTATGGGATCAGGGGTTAGTCGCTGAGAGACGGGGACTAATCTATTCACGAGGTCTCTAGGTATCAACGATCGTCAACGCATCTTTATATCATCCTAGTTAAGGACATAATGACAACCCTAGGTGGATTCCTTGTCCAAACACACCCTTCTCATGCTTGATACTCCCTTGTTTATTTACATCGTGTGCTAGTTACCAAGCCATAGGATTAGTTTAAATTAGTTAGTTTGTTTTATTTCTTTTCCACTCATATTGAATGGTAGGCTAGAAAATAGATGAAGGGTGAGTAATAGTACTTCCTTAGCCCCAGTGGAATACGACCCCTACGTCATTCACAGGGTATTACTTGGTGATACCGTACACTGGCGGTGAAGCAATCAATAACTATTAAGGAAGCTTTCATCGGCACCTATCCGGCGATTTGTGCCCTGAGCTTGATGAGGAGCTTGGTGGAGAGGACGGAGTGACCATACAAGACCACTGATAAGTGTCTAAATACATTACTTTTAACATATAAATTTTATACACATTCATGCATTTTTGTATCACTCCGATGCCCTTTACGTGTTTTATTTGTTGTTATTGTTTCAGGACATTAGTAGATCATCTCGCACGTGATTGAGCCTTGTTTCGGTACTAAGTGAAGAATTTATTGATGCTCACACGCATCCTCATGTTTCGAACAAGAAAAGAGTGGATTTTCAGGCACCATTCACTGCAGAAGTCTACTGTAGCGATTTTTACACGACCCCTTGCGTGTATCCCGCAAGTGCATGGGTTGTCGAACTAATAAAGGTTACCCTGGTGAGAGGGTAGTCGAATCCACAGGGAATAGGGATTTAGAATATGAGATTTCACTAATTAGGGTATGTGGTATGGAAAAGTAATATTTGGATTAATGAATGAATGTAGAAGTAATCAGAATAAAAGACAAGAAATTAAATAGAAAGATGGAAGATCAGAAAGTGCGAGTAAGAGCGAATAGAGAGGACTAGCAATGAATGAAATAGGGTATCCGGATAAGCTACCTGTAGGATCTATGCTTCTAGTGCAGGACTATGCTATTATACTTCCCTATTGATGTTAATTGGGTCGAGGAAATCCTTAGACTCACGGTCCCAAACCTAAAGACAACCGTGACTAACCCCATCATTATGCCCTGGTATTAGGATTCACGTCACCCTTCACTCTGTCGCTCGCACGACTAAGCCCCAGGGGAGTATATCTATCTAAACCTCACACTACGTGGGATTGCTTTAAGCTCTAGGGATTCCTAGTGGTAAAACCTGTTCCTAGATTAAGCCCCAGTGCGTAGGATTCACTTTAACCCTTCACTCTGTTACTTGCGTAACTAAGCCCCATGGGAGTTTATCTGCCTAGCACTTCACTCTATTTCGACTGCTATGAAATCACGGAAACGGAGGTAGGGAGAAACCACATCGAGGGGGAAAGGGGTACATCGCTACCTCACAACTCTCCCTCTCAACCCTCTTCAATCTTAAGTAATCTAACCCTAGAGGAGTTATCACACCTCCAAAGGATAACCTAAATTATTCTCAATCCTAGTGTCACATTTAAGAGAAAACATTAGCAAGATGAAATTAAGATTGAAACTCAATTTTTATTCATCAATAATGGAAAAGCATAATAACAATGTCAAAGAAACATAAAAACCCTAGAGTTTACAAGTCCGAATACCCTCAAGGGGTTTAGCTCCTAATGGAGCTATACATGTTCATCAAAATAGAAAATAAAGTACAAATCAAAGACATTGATGAAAACCCACCCCCCTTGTATATGGTGTGGCCGTGGTCTTGTGCGGCTGTCGAACGTCGGTGACGATGCCGATGACGCGCACTAAACCTCCACGAAATCCTCTCCGAAACCCTAGCCGCACTCCCCAAGTTGAAGAGAAAGGTAGGTCAAAAGATCTCCCAAAAGGTCTCCAAGATCCCTTTTTATATAGTTGAATCGCTGCTTTAAAAGATCTCCCAAAAGGTCTCCAAAATCCCAAAAGGTCTCCAAAGATCTCCCAAGTTGAATCCCAAAAGGTCTTGCTGAAAAATCGATCCACACGGCCGTGTGGAACTTCCACACGCCCGTGTGAAGTTTCTGTCTGGCTAAAAAATTGATTCACATGGCCGTGTGGCATTTCCACACGCCCGTGTGAATTCTCTGAAACCCTGATTTTGGCAGAAATTGAACAGTAGCTAGCTACAGCATTTCGCTACAGTACAATCTACAATGCTGCTACAGTACTCACTGAAACGCTCTCGAATCCGTTGTTCTTCATCGAGGTATTGATTGGGCACACAAACAATGGTAAGTCGTGCCGATTGCTTCAAGTCTTCTTCTTGGTGAAGTTCTTCTAAGCTACACGAGTTAGACTTGTTGTAAATGTGACTGCCTTTGTGCCCCTCCAAAGGAGGTTGGCACACACTCACAAGTCCAAGCTCGTGCCTTGTTCCGTACTTGGTCCGAAAACTTCCCAACATCGGCGAACACGACCTAATTTTGTTCTTCTTGTCCAATTTAGCTCCACAAACCTTCAATGCACAAGAATACACAAATGCACGCTATTTAGTGATAAAACCTGATAAAAGATATGATCAATGTAAGATAATAACGCTTCGCGGTACTATAACACAAGCACTTATCAGATTTCAATGTAGCACAGGCACTATAACAGTGTGCGGGCACTGTGTGGTCCCGCACATCACCCGCACAGAGGAGACAGAAGGGTGTGCCAGCTGTGTGCAGCCCGCACACACACGGCCAGAATTTGTTTGTGTTGGTTATTTAACTGAACCAAGGGCTTTGGAAACCAAGTCTTTGACCACCCTCTTCTCCATCCTCCACCATCATCTCCACCATATTCCACTATCATCTCCACCATTTTCCACCATCATCACCGGATTGGAGAGGTAATTTGAAGAGAAAAACTCAAGGGGAGAGGAAGGAAGCACTCAAGGTTGTCATTAAGGAGCTTGACCGGCACGGATCCGGTGAGCCTTCATCACCACCTTCTAGACTACATCCAAGGGAGATTTTTATGAGCTTTGTCATTGATTATATGTTGTTTTCTCTCTTTATGATGTGGAACTAGCCTCCCAAGGTCTCCGGGCATCCGGTGAACCATGGGAGAAGAACATGTTTGTATGGATGGATGATAATTGTTTATAAATGATTGTTGGCTTGTTTGTTTGATTTCAATTTATTGTTTTGATGTTCAACCTACAATGGATGGATTTCGTAGGTTTTGATTCATGAATTGTATATGTATGGTGGGATGCTTGCATGTATTAGGTCATACAATGGTTGAAGGGGGATTCAATGTGCCGGTACACCAGGGGTTCCGTGTGCCGGTAGCTCCCCGCATGGTTAGGGTTGTTTTAGCCGAAAGTGCGCCTTAGAATAAAACTAATCAAGGCTCCCTATTCCCAATGACATCGTAGGGGTATCTTCTGGATAGAGGAACCTGTACTGGATTAGGGCTACACCACGGAGATTCCGGGGTAGTCGACTCCCGAGTCTAGCGGATCAAACCTAGCCAACTTAGCACTCAATTTCCTATATTCATCCTAACTTGTTCTTCTTCTTAGGAGATCCTCACCCGAGGCCTCTAGTTCTTATTGCTACTTGCTCTTTAGATTGCTTGTATGGTGTACCTTAGTCCATTTTGTTTATAGCTTTTCTTTTGTTTATTTTCGTATTTGTGTTTTAAACAACAACTCTCTGTTTGGTAGAGTAGATAGTGATACCTATTAGGAAGTAATAGCAGATCTTGGGGCCCTTGGGAATATGACCCTCTCTCGCTCGCGTGAGAGGTTATTACTTGATGACCTGTGCATTTGCGGCCGGGGAGTCGCGTGCTCGCTTCTTTAGTGTGTCGCGCGACGCTCATCAAGTTTTTGGCACCATTGCTGGGGACATCCAAGAATGCTAGGAAAACTTCTAGCTCACTACTCTAGTTATTTATCTTTTCTTTTGTAAATATTCTTGTTTTCTTTTATACGTTAATTTTTTTATTTTGTCTTGTGCACAGGGTAATGGGTTTTCAAGGAGCCTCTGGTGGTGAAAATTTTCATCTTCAAGAATGGCAAATCAACGAGTACGAGGCCATGAAAGCAAGTTGTAGCAACCAATTTGAGCATGTTTATGATCCATATTTGCAAAGGCACATAGATAATTTGACACATTATTACACATGACAATGGAAGCCCTCTTGCCATGGATTGCTACAAAAACCCCACAACCACCAACAAATCAGAAGTACACCACTAAAGATGTCTTAGCCAAGTACATGCAGGTCACGGACTCTCGTTTGGAAGCGTTGGAAGCAAGTGTGACAATGGTTCAAGCATCTATTCACAGAATCGAGGAACAAGTGGTAGAACTTCTCAAACTAATGGATGAGGAAAACAAGAATAATGAGCAAGCTGTAAAAGTTCCATCCGTAGATGCTATGGATGAAGTTGGGGGGATTGAAGAAAACCAGGCCATTGAGAAGTGTGAGGAAGTAGAATCAAGTCCGTCAATCACAAATGAAGAAGCTACTTGCCTCAACATTGACCATTCCACCCACTTGACCATTTTGGTCTTGTGCACTCAAAAAATTCAGGGAATTGTTTTTGAAGATGTGGGTAGAAAGATAAAACCATCAATAAACCCACCTATGCGGAGCCTGGACAATTCCCAACCAAAAATATTTCCTTGGAGGCCCAAGCAAATTTTGTGGGCAATACGTGATTATCCCACCATGGTTGAGGAAGAAGATGTGGATAGGGTGTTGAAGCCACCCAAGGACCCACCCGTGCTAAGCTTAGATAGTGCTCAACCAAAGCTCTTTCCCTGGAGACCCAAACAATTTAGTGGGATATTCAAAGGAATTTGGGCCGGGAATCACGAAGAAGCGGAGAGGAGGTTCAAGCCATCCAAGGATCCGCCTAAGTTCAAATTGCACAATTCCCGACCTAAGCTTTTTCTATGGAGGCCAAAAGGTAGTTCATGCTTGACCTCCACACTTGCTCCATCTTGGTAGGTATGTTTTGTATTTGTTGGTAGTTCTTATGCCATGTCTAGCCAAGAGGAGCACACCGTTTTCAAGCCTCCATGAGGTAAGAAGGTACGTCAAGCTCGTGACGTTAAACAAACACTTTTTGGGAGGCAACCCAAGGTGTTAAATTTCGTATTTTGCTTAGTATGTTTGTATGTTGTAGTTTTCTTAGTTTTTGTTGTTTAGATTTATGTGGATGAATTAATTTTGTGTTCATATTGCATATGATGCTTGGATGAGTATTTTTATTCATGTTGGTGATTCTTGGTGTGTTCTTAATTGATTTATAATCATCTTTGTGTTTTGATGAGTTTTATGCATGTAAGGTTGAGAATGTAAGTTTTTTGGAGGTGTTTCATGGTGTTTCAAAGCAGGGAGAGCACATTTGAAGGGTGTGCGTGCTATGTACAGCCCGCACACACCAGCCAGAGCGATATGCAGCCCGCACATCACCCTCGCGAACCAGGCTTCAAAAGGGTGTACGGGCAGTGTACGGCCCGCACACCCCGCACATGACCTCCAAAAGGGTGTGGGGGCTGTGTACAGCCCGCACACAGCCATTTCAGCCCATTTTCAGCAAAATTTCAGCATCTTCTGGGCTGATTTCTTCGCCTTCCTTTCACTCGATTTTTCTCCAATTTTTTTTTGATGTTTTATCTTCATTTACCTCCTCATTTGTCCAACCTTTCATTGATCTTAAAGTTCTCATCATTTTTGAGTTTTAATTTTGTCGATCTATCGTTTTCATCAAGTTTTCACTGACATCTTTGAATTTTGTCGTCTAGCTTTGGGTATAAGCGTATCTCTCATCTGTATTGATTTTCATTGTTTAAATTTGATGTATTTCCCAAGATTTTTGATGTGAGAATGTTGTAAACTTGAAAATGCATAATCTTATGTCATCTGTTTTCAAGTTTTGCCACGCATCGATGATTTCGAAAATTTCACGTGAGCACCCACACATTGTACTTTGTGTTTCTTGTTTCTTTTGTTCTTAGCTTTGTTTGTTTGTTTGTTTGTTTTTTTTTTTGTGTGTGTGATGGATGCCTTGAGATGATGTCCTTTTCTACCTTGCAGGTGGAATTGGGACATCAAACACAGCTTTCTCCCTTGATATCTACAGGAAGCTTCGGTGGTCACCCCGATCCCTTGGACTTCAAGACTCGTTATTCGAGACTCAGGGGAGTTCATGAAACCCTCTTACCTTACTTTAATTGTATATATTTTACTAAGCTGCTAATTTAGTTACATTGGGGACAATGTACTACTTTAAGTAGGGGGGTAGATATGATTTTCGTGAACTTTGAGCATTTTTGAAAATTTTGCATGTTAGTAAAACAAGGATGGTATTAATGATTGCAGTATGTGTATGATAGTGTAGAACAATGGTAGACACTAAGCTACTCATAACCTTGCACTCTTAAGAATTTTGTGTCATTCTCGGCATTCCATCACTTACCTCCTATGTAGGACCCTGGACACCTAGGTTAGGAAAGCAGTAACCTTCGTGACCCTCTTAGTAGCTAACCCATTCGAGTGGCTTCGTGTCTTGATGTGTTAGGCATTCCCTCTAATAGACTCTTAAGGACTTTCCTCTTTCTTTTTCTCTCAGTACGGTCAAAAAGAAATTGAAAAATGAAAAAATGAAAAAAAAATGGGCAAATTTAGCAAATAAAAAGGACAGTGCTCCTCTGCCGCACTAGCAAGATAACCTGGGGTTCTTGCTCCTAACCAGAGTGTTCTTCTCACCAAAAGCTATAAAGGCATGAGCGCGTATATATGAATGTGCAAAGCTCCAGGTAATGTAGATTTGCAGTTCATGTTAGTCCTAAAAAAAAAATTGTGTGTACAGCAAAATAAAGTTTTATGACCGGTGTTTGTTTGAGCGAAGTAGGAAAGATCTTTAGGAGTCTACTAGGAGTATCTCTACCATCTCAAGGCCGAATTCCACTAAGTGGCGTGACATGCCTCAAGACATGGTCCTCGGGCTTCTGTCGACCTTACTTAGACTACAGGGCTTTGAAATAGAGGGTTTCACACACACACCATATCATTGCCGTTGAATGCATGAAATTTCTTAAGTGGTTTGTGCTTAGTATCTTGAGTTTTACCATTGCTATTGTACACTTACACTTAAGCTAGAGATTGTGTATTTAGCCACTTATCAATCCCTTTTGTTCTTCATGTTTGTTTTCTTGGGGACAAGCAAACGCTCAAGTAGGGGGATATTTGATAAGTGTCTAAATACATTACTTTTATTATATACATTTTATACACTTTCATGCATTTATGTATGACTCCGATGCCCTTTACGTGTTTTATTTGTTATTATTGTTTCAGGACATCGGTAGATCATCTCGCGCATGATTGAGCCTTGTTTCGGTATGAAGTGAAGAATTTATTGATTCTCACACGCATCCTCATGTTTCGGACAAGAAAAGAGTGGATTTTCAGGCACTGTTCATTGCAGCACTGTCACTGTAGCGATGTCAATGTAGCACAGGCACTGTAGCAGTGTGCAAGAACTGTGCGGCCTCGCACATCACCTACACAGAGGAGACAGAAGGTTGTGCAAGCTGTGTGCAGCCCACACACTCACGGCCAGAATTTGTTTGTGTTGGTTATTTAAGGGAACCTAGGGCTTTGGAAACCAAGTCTTTGGCCATCCTTTCCTCCATCCTTCTCCACCTTCACCTCCTCCATCCTCCACCATCATCTCCACCACTTTCCACAATCATCACCGGATTGGAGAGGCAATTTAAAGAGTAAAACTCAAGGGGAGAGGAAGGAAGCACTCAAGGTTGTCATCAAGGAGCTTGACCGGCGCGGATCCGGCGAGCCTTCATCACCACCTTCTAGCCTACATCCAAGCGAGATTTTTATGAGCTTTGCCATTGATTATATGTTGTTTTCACTCTTTGTGATGTGGAACTAGCCTCCCAAGGTCTCCGGGCATCCGGTGAACCTTGGGAGAAGAACATGTTTGTATGGATGGACGATAATTGTTTATAAATGATTGTTGGCTTGTTTGTTTGATTTCAATCTATTGTTTTGATGTTCAACCTACAATGGATGGATTCTATAGGTTTTGATTCATGAATTGTATATGTATGACTGGAGGCCTGCATGTATTAGGTCGCACAATGGTTGAAGGGGGATTCAATGTGCCGGTACACCGGAGGTTCCGGGTGCCGGTAGCTCCCCGCGTGGTTATGGTTGTTTTAGCTGAAAGCGCGCATTAGAATAACCCTAATCAAGAATCCCTATTCCCAATAACATCGTAGGGGTATCTTCTGGATAGAGGAACCTGTACTGGATTAGGGCTACACCACGGAGGTTCCGGGGTAGTCGACTCTCGAGTCTAGCGGATCAAACCTAGCCAACTTAGCACTCAATTTCCTATATTCATCCTAACATGTTCTTCTCCTTAGGAGATCCTTGCCTGAGGCCACTAGTTCTCATTGCTACTTGCTCTTTAGATTACTTGTATGGTGTGCCTTAGTCCATTTTGTTTATAACTTTTCTTTTGTTTATTTTCGTATTTGTGTTTTAAACAACAACTCTTTGTTTCATAGATTAGATAGTGATACCTAGGAGGAAGTAATAGCAGATCTTGGGCCATTGGGAATACTACCCTCTCGTGCTCGCGTGAGAGGTTATTACTTGATGACCCGTGCACTTGCGGCCTGGGTGTCATCTATGTTTTCTATTCTTGATATTTCATATATATTGATGGATTTGTATAGCTCCATGGAGAGCTAAACTCTTTGTGGGTATTCGGACTTGTAAACCCTAGGATGACATTGTTTCTATGACTCTTATTCTTTCTTAATTGATGTCTTTAATTGAGTTCCAATCTTGATTGCTTGTTGTATCAATTTTCCCTTAGCCGTGACACTAGGGTTGGCAATGATCTAGGTTGTCCTTTGGAGGTGTGACAACTCCTATAGGATTAGACTACTCGAGATTGGATAGGGTCGAGAGGGTGAGTCATGAGGTAGCAAAACATCCCATTTTCCCTCTGGTGTGATTTTCCCTACCTCCATGTTCCAAGAGTTCTTAGCAGTTGAAGTAGAGCAAAGTGCTAGGAAATGAACTCCCCTGGGGCTTAGTTGCATAAGCGACAGAGTAAAGGGTTGTAGTGAATACTATTGCTGGGCTTAACTATGACTATGGTTCTTTCACCTGGACCAAAGGGTTAGAGCTATGCTTAGGAACATGGTTTTTCACTTGGAATACGTAGAACGTAAAGTAATCCTACATAGTGTGAGACTTAGGATGATGGACTCCCTTGTGGCTTAGTTGACAGGCCAACAAGAGTTAAGGGTCATAGTGAAACCTAATGTTGGTGCATATTGTTGGGATTAGTCACAGTTGACCTTAGGTTTGGGACCGTGTGCTTTAGGATGTCCATGACTCATTAAACATCAATAGGAGAGTATAATACATTATCTTGCACTAGAACATTAGTCCTAGGGGGAGCTTGTCCGGGTATCTTATTTTACACTTGATTGTCTCTCATTTACTCTTTGTTTGCACTCTCCTGTCTTCCATACTTCTCTTTCATTTTCTTGTTTCTCTTAATTACTCTTGCACACACACATTGCTTCTTCCTCTCATCATTCATACTTCACATTAGCTAAATAGCAAGATCTTGGGTCTACAATCCCTATTCCCTGTGGATTCTACTATCCTCGCACCGAGGTACAATATTACTGTGACAACTTGTGCACTTTCGAGGACCTGTCAACGTTTTTGGCACCGTTGCTTGGGAGTAGGCATATTTTAGATATTTGCTATTTGCTATTTTAGCTATTCACCGCACATTCTATTTCACACTTTCTTTTTTCTATCATCGGTCTTATTTGTTTTCTTTTCATTAGTTTCAGCTCCAGGATATGACCCTTGGCAATCTTTCGATTCTTGTTAAAGGAGTCCCAGATATTGGAAGGAGAACACATCGACAAAGGGAAAGAACTTGTGCAAGGACAGTCCAATGAAGCTGAAATAGACACAGAAGTGTCAGAAACAATGAGAGAACAGTATGAATAGCAGAGGACCTTATCTGATTTTCTAGACCCATAGTTGATAAGTGTCTAAATACATCACTTTTAGTATATATATTTTATCCACTTTCATACATTTTTGTATGACTCTGATGCCCTTTACGTGTTTTAGTTGTTACTATTGCTTCAGGACATCAGAGGATGATCTAGTGTGTAAATGAGCCTTGTTTCAGCATAAATCAAAGAACTTATTGAAGCTCACACCCATCCTCATGTTTCAGCAAGAAAAGAGTGGATTTTCAGTCACCGTTCACTGTAGGAGTGTAATGTAGCAAAGTTACTTTAGAAATTTCATTGTAACAATTTTCACTGTAGCAGTGTGCGGGCAGTAAACGGCCCACACAGAGGACACCGAAGGGTGTGCGGGCTGTGTGTGGCCCGTACACATAAGGGCAGAATTCGTTTTTGGAGTTTTTAAATGAGAACCTTGATAAGTGCCTAAATACACCATATTTTAGTTATAAAATTTGTATACTTTCATGCAACTTGTATTTGTTTCGATGACATGTGTTGTGATTAGATTTTGAGCTCCTTTTTCGTACTCATCTATTTCTGTACTCGTCTATTTTCATACTCGTCTATTTACTTATTTTAGTTATGCATGTGTTGTGATTGGATTTTGAGCTCTTTTTCCCTTTTGTTCTTTTTGAATCGTATTTTGTGTGTTGTCATTTCTTTTCATTCTGGCAAACTCTTTTTGTGTTTTGTGATTAAAAACATGTATTTGATGCCCAAGGTGAGCTTAAGATGCATTTTTACACTTGTCTGCTTATTTTGGGAGATGAAAAACTGGTTTACACGCACCATCAAGGCATGTATGCGGCCACTGTGCGGCCCCGCACAGTGGCCACACATCCTTGCCAAAGCGGTGTGTGGCTGGTGTGCGGCTCCACACATCAGCCGCACACCATAGGCAGAGCCTTGTGCAGTTGGTGTGCTGGCCCGGGTGGTGTGCGACTGGTGTGCAGGCTGCACACCACCCGCACACCATCCTTCCAAGCATGTTTGAAACTTGCCTTTTGCATATTCTTCTCCATCTTGAGTCCCTCAACTTGTTCTTATCATCTCCCGTGACATCACTCCACCCTTGAAAGCCTCTCGAAACTCTTAAGAACTCAGACTTTCTTTAAACTTTTGATGTGTGTTATTTCGATCCTTTATCTCTTGACCGGTTTAACATTCCCCTCGACACCACCTGCTTCGGCCGATAATTGGGGTGACTGGGATTAGAGCTCACTTTCCTTTAGTTTTCTTTTCTTGTCTTTGTTGTGCTTTTTATTATTGTTTGCTTTTATTATAGTTTAGTGGGTTTGGGCCTACCCCTACCACTTTGTTGTTGTTTCACTTTGTCTTATGAACTTGTATTAATGTTATGCAATTCTGTATTTTGCTTTTATGTGTTTGTTGGATGCTTGATTCGAAGTTTTTTCTCATTGCAGGTCAAATTAGACATCATATGATCTCTTCTCTCCAACTTTTGAGATAATTTTTGCAAGTCCACCCTGAACTCATCATCCACATGAATCACACCTCATGTTTCGGGGAAGTTCACGTACTCACCTTCCTTATGTTTCTTGTTCATTCTTTTTACACTATTGATTTAGGTACATTAAGGGCAATGTACCACTTTAAGTGGAGGGTGGGTGTGTGTTGTGCATAACTCTAAACTTTCTGAACATAATTGGGTAGATTAGACTTTTTGCATGAATGTTGAACTGAGGAAGACATGCCTAACCGTTAGTGAATCATAGTGTAGACCGTGATAGACACTAAGTTACCTAATAAGTGCTTGAGTAGACATGCTTTATCTACTTGTTTTACATGCATTGAGCATCATTTTACCATGGATTATGTCTCATAAAGTGTATTTTGGTGTCCCTTTGTGCAATTAGGTTGTGAAAGTATTGAAGGAGGACAAAGGAAGCAAAGATGGGTTATTGATAAACGCCTAAACATACGTATTTTCCATGTATTCGGGTGTATGCATTACATATTTTTCTATGAGTTGACGCCCGTTTTTGGTCTAAATTGGTTTCTTTCGTGTTACAGGTACTGATGTCACCCCTTCGAGCTCGTTGATAGAATTTGAGAAGAAATCGGCGACGAAAACACTATTTCTGAGAGGGGGTACTGTAGCACAAACCCTTTGGCGAAATGGCTAAGTCTGGAGGTTCATGCGGGCACTGTAGAGACCGCATACGTACTGTAGCAGTTTCACTGTAGTGGCACTGTAGCAACTTATGCGATTTCTGGATTTTCCCCGGAATTTTCTCTCCCCGCATGCGGGGCCGCATAGGGGGTCGCATAACCCACTGGAAAAGGTTTTTAAGTGTTTTTAGTTCATTTGGAGGAGGGGGGCTAGGTCTTGAGAAAAGCTACACTTCACCATCTTCTTTGGGAGCTTGAGGCCGGCTTTTGGAGGCATTTCTTGAGGAGAGGATGACGGGGAGAGCACAAGACGACGAATCCATGCCTTCGATTTGCATTTGAGAGGAAGTTTGACAAAGGAAGCCACTCCTTGGGTGGCGTCTTTGGAAGCGTCATTCGGCCTTGATCTTTTCAGGGGGTGTTTTCATTATGCTTTTGGTTGTTTTTATGTATTTGCTCGCTTACTTTGTGATCATGAGCAACTAAACCCCAAGGCCACCGGATGTAGGTGAACCTTGGTGGTGAACTTGTGTATTTTGGATGCTACTTTCTAGTTTATGTACTTGGTTTGGTTTGTGATCCTTGTTTGGTGGCTCTTGAATGCCTTGATATGTATGAGAACTCTATTTGTCAATTCCTAGACAATGCTAGGTTGCATGACCATTGCCTTAGTATTAGGCTCACCAATCTTGGAAGGGAATACATGTACGAATACGCCGTGACCATCGGGTATTTGTACCCCTCCAATTGTTAGGGTTGTCCTTGATTGTGTTTCAACCCTAGCTTGGTTAAATCCACTAAACCCTTTGCAATCGTACAAGGATTTGGGCGGAAGCAATTCCGTATTCCAATACTTGTATTGGATTAGGGACCAACGCCGTGACCATCGGGTTGGTCTAATCTAGGGTTTCCCGGTCCAAACCCCCCACGTGCATGCTAGTTAGGGCATCCTTAGCACTTTAGTAGCCCCCGAGGGAATCCTCATCCGTGGCCATTCCCTCACCTTGATTTTTCCCCTCCGTATTTATACTTGCTATTTGCATGCTCTTTGTTTTAGTAGGTTATTGGTAGTTCTTCTTCCAAGTGATTGATTAGGTCAAACAACATTGTGATAAGGAAGTAAGAATAGCTACTCGGGCCCTTGGGGATACGACCCCCTCGTGTTCGCGCGAGGGGTATTACTTGGCGACCCCGTGCACTTGCGGGTGAGCGATTCAAGCGCGTTACCAAGTTTTTGGCACCGTTGCCGGGGACCCACGAGGAATATTCGGAAAACTTATAAAGTGTTGATTTGACCATTTTTTTTTCTTTGTTCATTTTTATTATTCTTGTTTATTTTGTTTCTCTCTTTAAACCATGGCTTCGACTAACACTTGGGTCTACAATCATTATCCACAGGAACCATTTTTCCCTTATTCGAATGCACCATATAGGTTGGATGAGACGTGCCCCAACACTGAACAGTGGATAAGAACGGCGGATGATGCCAGGGCCGCTACATTTGTTAAAGAACAAGGGGTTTAGTCTGTGTTTGGCAAATTTTTGGAATCTATTGGGGAATGACCGGTAACAGAAACCTGCTCACCAAACCACCAAACTAAATCCTTTAATCGTGAGCTAAGAAGAGATGTTGAGTATCCTGCTGATTCTTTGATGCCTCTTGAGGGTGTGTCAGATCAAACTCGAACTGGAAATTCAGAGGCAAATCCCCATGTGCCAGAGGATAATGCAGGTGTGATTGAAAATGCGCTTCAATGTGTGGAAGAAGTGTTAGGCGTTGTTGACCCAGGTGCGGGGGACTACGGTGACACCGAACGGTTTGATCTCGGGAATTATGGGAAGCAGAAGTCATCAATTGAGGAACCCCCAGAATTAGAGTTGAAGCCTCTCCCCGAACATTTGGAATATGCTTTCTTGGAAAAAGGGTCCACGCTTCCAGTCATTATTGCCTTAGATCTCACTGTTAGGCAGAAGGAGCAGCTTATTTAGTTGCTTAAGAGACACAAAACGGCTATTGCGTGGAAAATCTCGGATATTAAGGGAATTAGTCCATCTTTCTGCACTCATAAGATCCTCATGGAGGACAACCATAGGCCTCGGGCAATTCCCCAACGGAGACTCAATCCTAACATGAAAGAGGTTGTAAGGAATGAAGTCATTAAACTTTTGGATGCAGGCATTATTTATCCCATCTCTGACAGTGCATGGGTAAGCCCAGTGCAGGTGGTACCAAAGAAAGGAGGGACGACGGTTATTGCTAATGAAAAGAATGAACTTGTTCCTACCAGGATTGTCACAGGTTGGAGGGTATGCATTGACTACAGGAAACTCAATGATGCCACGAGGAAAGATCACTTTACCTTATTCTTCATTGATCAGATGCTTGAGCGACTAGCGGGACATTCTTATTACTGTTTCTTGGATGGTCTCTCCGGGTATTTTCAGATTCCCATTGCCCCAGAAGATCAGGAGAAAACAACCTTCACTTGTCCTTATGGCACATTCGCATACCGTCGTATGCCTTTCGGGTTATGCAATGCACCGGCGACATTTCAGAAATGCATGATGGCAATTTTCGAAGATATGGTGGAGGATATCATGGAAGTGTTTATGGATGATTTCTCGGTCTTTGGTGACTCATTCGAGCTATGCCTTAGAAATCTGGAACGAGTTTTGGACAGATGCGAAGAAACTAATTTGGTGCTCAGTTGGGAAAAATGTCACTTTATGGTCAAGCAAGGCATAGTGCTCTGGCATAAAATCTCACAAAAAGGGATTGAGGTGGATAAAGCAAAAGTTGCAACCATCGAAAAACTTCCTCTTCCCACTTCAGTTAAAGCAATCAGAAGTTTTTTAGGGCACGCTGGGTTTTATCGAAGGTTTTCGCATTTGACAAATTCCGGTCATATTTAGTGCTATCCAAGGTGATTGTGTATACTGATCATTCGGCATTGAAGTACCTGTTGAGTAAGCCCGACGCCAAGCCTCGTCTAATCCGTTGGGTTCTATTGTTACAAGAATTCGATTTGGAGATAAGAGATAAAAAAAGGGGCAGAGAACTTAGCAGCTGATCACCTCTCGCGCCTTGAGAACACATATGAGGGTGTCTTGCAAAAAGGAGAAATAAATGACACCTTCCCTGGGGAGCAGCTCTGTAGCATAAGTGTGATTGAGTAGGATGAGACTCCGTGGTTCGCTGACTTTGCGAACTATTTGGTGGCAAGAACCTTCCCAAAGTGGCTCACATCTCAACAACGAAAAAAAATTTTCGCCGATCTGAAACATTATACTTGGGAGGATCCATTCCTATTAAGGACTTGCTCCGATCAAATTGTGAGAAGGTGCGTCTCAAAGGATGAGGAGCATGATATCCTATTACATTGTCATTCAGGTCCTGCTGGGGGCCATTACAGTGGGACCAGAACAGCTAAGAAGGTACTTGATGCAGGGTTCTACTGGCCCACCATGTTCCAAGTTGCGCAGTCATTGGTACAGCATTGTGATCGGTGTCAGAGAGTGGGTAATTTATCAAAACATGATGAAATGCCTCAAACATGGAACCAAGCTTGCGAAGTCTTTGATGTGTGGAGAATAGATTTCATGGGTCCGTTCCCTAGTTCCCAGGGCAACAAGTATATCTTGGTCGCAGTGGACTATGTCTCCAAGTGGGTGGAGGCCCAGGCCTGCTTGTTGTTCAAAAACTTGACACGACCCCTTGCGTGTATCCCGCAAGTGCACGGGTTTGTCGAAGTAATAAATTTACCTTGGTGAGAAGGTAGTCGAATCCACAGGGAATAGGGAGATAGAGTATAAGAATTCACTAATTAAGCTATGCGAAATATGGAAAACAATGGTGATATTAATGAATGAATGTATTTCAAAACAATAAACTAAATAGAAGGATGAAAGTAAGAAATGCAAATAGAAAAATCGAGAAGGACTTGCAATGAGTAAAAGGGGGGTATCCGGACAAGCTACCTCTAGGGTCTATGTTTCAAGTGCAAGACTATGATATTATACTCTCCTATTGATGTCAATTGAGTCGAGGAAATCCTAAGACTCACGGTCCCAAACCTAAGGACAACCGTGACTAACCCCAATGCTATGCTTTGGTATTAGGATTCACAACACCCTTCACTCTGTCACCTAGATGATTAAGCCCCAGGGGAGTCCATCTACCTAAACCTCACACTATATGGGATTGCATTATGCTCTAGGGATTCCTAGTGATTAAACCTGTTCCTACAACAATAGTTCTAACCCTTTGGTCCAGGTGAAAGAACCCTAGTCTAGATTAAGCCCCAGCATATAGGATTCACTACAACCCTTCACTCTATTACTTGCGCAATTAAGCCCTAGGGGAGTTTATCTACCTATTGCTTCACTCTATTTCGACCGCTATTAAATCAAGGAATCGGAGGTAGGGAGAAATCACATCGGAAGGGAAAGGGGTACATTGCTACCTCACAACTCTCCCTCTCAACCCTCTTTAGTCTTAAGTAGTCTAATCCTATAGGAGTTGTCACACCTCCAAAGGAAAACCTAGATTGCTCTCAACCCTAATGTCACGTTTAAGGGAAAACAATATCAAGAGATAATTAAGATTAAAACTCAATTTTATTCATCAACGATGGAAAGCATAATAATCAATGTCAAAGAAACATAAGAACCCTAAAGTTTACAAGTCCGAATACCCCACGAAGGGTTTAGCTCCTCATAGAGCTATACATGTTCATCAATGTGGAAAATAAAGCATAAAACATAGACATAGATGAAAACCCCCTCGAAGTTAGTGTGGCCGTGGTCTTGTGCAAACGTCGAACCTCGAAATCGATGCCGACGATGTGCTAGAACCTCCACGAAATCCTCTCCGAAACCCTAGCCGCACTCCAGAAAGTTGGGGAAAAGTTAGGTCCAAAGATCCTCCAAAAGGTTGCAAAAATCCCCTTTTATAATGTTGAATCGCGGCTTTAAAATTGGACTTATCGGGGGCTTCACACGGCCGTGTGGAATTTCCACACGCCCGTGTGAAGCTTCTGTCTCGGCTGGAAAATTAATTTCACACGGCCGTGTGGAATTTCCACACGCCCGTGTGTCTTCACTGGATGGCTGAGATTGCAAAACACACGGCCGTGTGGAATTTCCACACGCCCGTGTGACTTCTCTTCAACACTAGTCTTCAGCTGAACAAGCTTGGTACTTTGCCGAAACGCCTCCCGGGTCCATTGTTCTTCATCGAGGCCATTACTTGGGCACACAAGCAACGGTAGGTCGCGCCAATTGCTTCAAGTCTTCTTCTTTCGCGAAATTCTCCTAAGTAACACGGATTGGACTTGTTGTGAATGTGACTGCCTTTGTGCCCCTCCAAAGGAGGTTGGCACACATCCACAAGTCCAAATACGTGCTTCGTTCCTTGCTTGGTCCGAGAACATCTCAACATTGGCAAGCGCGACCTAATTTCATTCTTCTTCTCCAATTAGGCTCCACAATACCTTCAATGCACAAGAGAACACAAATGCACACATTTAGTGATAAAATCTAATAAAAGGTATGCTTAATGTAAGATAATAACGCTTCGCGATACTATAACACAAGCACTTATCACTTGTCTTGTGATGCAAGGGTGGTTGTGAAATTTTTAAAAAAAATGTTCTCTCGGTTTAGAACTCCCAGGGCAATCATAAGTGACAGGGGAACACATTTTTGCAATTCACAATTCGAAAAAGCCCTTAAACGATACTGGGTATCTCGCAGAACATCGACCGCCTATCACCCTCAAACAAGTGGTCAAGTTGAAGTGTCAAACAGGGAGTTAAAGCGGATCCTGGAGAAGACTGTCAGTCACCACCGGAAAGATTGGGCAGACCAGCTCGAGGATGCACTTTGGGCGTACAGAACTGCATTCAAGACCCCTACTCGATCAACGCCCTACCGACTGGTCTATGGAAAAGCATGTCATTTGCAGGTGGAACTTGAGCACAGAGCATATTGGGCGATAAAGCAACTCAATTTTGACCCCCATCTTTGTGGTCACAAGAGAAAATTTCAACTAAACGAGTTAGAGGAGTGGCGAGCTTTGGCGTACGAAACTTCAGTCCGGTACAAAGAGAAGATGAAGGAATACCACGACAGACACATAAAGCAACCTAAGTGCTGCCAAAGTGGGGATCATGTTCTTCTTTTCAATGCGAGGTTGAGACTTTTCCTGGGGAAATTAAAATCGTGATGGCACGGGCCATATACGGTCACGCAAGTATTCCCTATGGCGCCGTCGAGATATCTCATCCACAACATGGGACATTTAAAGTCAATGGACACCGAGTGAAACATTACTTTCCGGGTACCAATTCTTCATCGAAAATTGGAGGTATTTCTCACCCCTTTGTCCCACCTTGAATTGAGGTAAGTCATGTCGAGCTAAAGACATTAAAAAAAGCGCTTCTTGTGAGGCAACCCAAGTCTTTCAATTCATTGCAATCATTCTTTCTTTTTATTCTTTGCTGTTGTGTTTAGTTTTTTCTTTTTCGTATTTTTGTGTGGTGCTTATGAGTTTGAGTATTGTTGATTTTTGTGCTTGTGGTTGTTGTTTAGTCGAATTCCATAATTTATTTCATCTTGTTGCACCATAGATTTCATGATCTTTGTATTTTTCCTTGAGTGTTGGTGCCTCATTCTCCATGTTTTCAATGATTTTTGAGTGTTTTCGGCTTTGGTTTCATGTAATTTTTGAGTGCTAGGTTGAGTTCAATGTTTAATTTGAGAGTGCTTTGAGCTGAAAAATTCCTGGGCCTTGTGCGGCCTGTCATGCGGCCGCACAAGGGGCCGCATGAAATATCCTGAGAGGTATGCGGCCTGCTATGCGGTCGCATAGCAGGCCGCATGGATTATCCCGAGAGCAATGTGGGGGACTATGCGGCCGCACAGGGAGCCGCATGGTCACCCGATTTCTTCTTCTCCCTCTCTTCACTCCACCCCCTCACTATTTACTCAATTTTCATCAAACTTCTTCTCTTTTCCCCCTCATCTCTCCACCATTTTCCTTCATTCTTTTTGCATCCAAACATTCTCTTCATCCTAGCAAGCAAATTTTTGGAAGAGTTTCAAGGTTTTATCAAGGTTTTAGCCGGATTCCACCTCATCTTCAGTTGGGTGCCCTAGCTTGAAGTAAATACCATATCTCTCCATTTCGAGGGCTTTTCTTTGTATTTCTTGGCTGATTTTCTTGGGAATGTTATTGTGAATGATTCTGGTGAATATTTTCTTTGAATTTGAAGCTTTGTAAAATCAGTTGGCTACTTTTACAAGGAGAAACTCTTGAAAAATTTTCCCGAAATTACTGTAGCAACACTTAAATTTCAGCCCATTAACCCCATTGAGCACTCTTTTCATATATTTTTGGCTTGATGATGTTTCTCTTGTCTTGTAGGGATGCCGATCAAACGTATGGCCTCCAAACGAGTGAGGAGAACCTCTCTACCACCCGTTTGCGATCCTACCTTCAAGAACGATGCCCACAAGATAATATTTGCTTTCTTGTCGAAGAGGAGGTTTGGCACGGCGCGCGTGATCGATTGGGAGGCCTTGAAGACATTGGACATTGACGATACCTTTTGAGGCCTCATCTCCCGTGGTGGATGGGATGACATTCTTGAGATCGATGAGCCCACTTATCGGGAGTTGACCTTGGAGGTGTTGAGCACGTTTGAGGTCTCCGGGCATGCTCCTCTTATGCGCCAGGCTAGCACCATTACTTTTAGAGCCTTTGGTAAGCGGCACAGGATCACCGACGACTAGTTGGCCATATACCTTGGGTTTCACACTTATGAGTCCCTCACCGATTCGGAGCTTAGGAATTTACCTCGTGATTTTCCACGCTTCACTTGCCCTGTCTCTTTTTGGAAGTCCATTGCTAGTGCACAATCGAAGAAGGCTTCTTTGATGGCAGACCCCGTTCACAGGTACTTACAGGCCCTACTATCCAGAAGTGTGAACGGTCGCGCTGATTCTACTGGGGTGGTTTCCCGTACCGATCTGCTTATGATGTACAGTATTCTTCAGCGGTACCCCATCCACATGGGCCATCTGTTCGCCGGACGTATTGAGCATCAGGGGATTTCTACTCGTCTTGGAGCTATATTTGCCGGGTCATATATTACACGCATTATCAGGGGCCTAGGACTGATTAAGCTTACCCAGGGCATGAGCATTGTGAGCACCGTCACACCACTTAGTTTGTCGATCCTGCTTCATATTGGGATAGTTGAGAGGTCGGGAGACACTTACCATCTCCCGCGCAGTGGCGGCACGAGTTCCCATGACCCCGACGCCTCTCGGGATTCTAAGTCAGGATCCGAGTCTGATTCAGAGTCCGCCCCTGTACCCGACGCAGCACCTAGCGGGAGTCGACCATCACTTGAGGAGAGTTTCATGGAGTTCCGCATAGAGGTCCGTCAGCAGTTGCAGACCCTTGGGACCTCTCAGGAGGCATTGACAGCATCAGTGCGAGATTTAGCCATATCACAGGGCCGCATCGAGAGCAGCATGGCAGAGATCTTATCATACATGCGTGGCGCTTCATCTTCTGTCGGCACCTCCTCCACAGCTACCACGTGCTTTGCGCCATCACTCCCTCCAGATCTCTAGACTCGCAGCACCACTTTAGTTTTTTCTGTTGTTTGTACTGGTTTTTATTTTTAGACTTGTTGGTTTGTATTGTTGTACTTTTCAGTTAGTGAGGGTCCTCACCCTCCTAAACTGTACTTTCCCATTTTTGATTCGTGCTTACTTGTCCTGCTCTCTATTTCTTTCTTGGGGTGTGATTTGCTTTCTCTCTATTTTCAGGACTGATCACTGTAGAAGATTCACGCCCTTGCACCCCTCAGCTTTCCCCAGTTCATGCATATTTGGATGTTCCTTTCATCAACCATTTGGGGAAGTTTCTTTACCTCATTCCTTTACTTTTATGGCATGTCTCGCACCTTATTCAGCTGATTTATGTATATTGAGGGCAATGTACAATTTAGGTGTGGGGATGGGGTACTTTACTAGTTTTACATGCATGAAGACCGATGATAGCCATGATCTTAGTGTTTAGTACTTCCTAGCTTGAAAGAATGATAGAAGTGGGTTGTATTCTTATACTGTGCTTGAATGATGCCCTCTTTTATTTTTATTGCTTTTTCATGTTCTATCATGATTGCTCCTACCTTGAACACTCTAACCAACCCATTATGATGATTTTGGTATTGGACTGTTAAATTCTTTCTTCAATATTCTTTTAAGAGCTTTTGAGTTCCTTTTTTGTTTTCTGTAGCCTTAAGTGAACTTGTGTGACAGGTTTCCAAGGGACTGAGATACAGTGTGTACAGTAAAAAAAAAAAGAGAGTGGAGTCTATGACAGTATTCCTCTGCTGGCACAGCATGAATGCGTCTATGTAGGCTGTAATTGAGTAGGTTGGGTGGCTCTTGTGCCTAATCAGCATGTGCATCCTTCTGAAAGATTTCTTGTGCAGTCTATGTTAGCCGGACTAAAAAAAAAAAAATTTGTATATTTGTGAATAGGTAAATAAGTATCTCTGTTGCGTCCCCTGGAACTTGTTACACAGTCGCTTAAGTGCTAGAGTCTTATTTAGGAACTCAAAAGACTATTAACTGAGTATTGAAGAGGTCTTTAACTGCCAAATACCACTCTCACCATATGTGGGATGAATGGACCCCTGGGGTAATTCAGGGTGTGGAGGTTAAGGTTGGGAGCCAGCACACACTCACGGAAGCACTTTGAATAAAACAGAGCTACCATTACTCGATCACTCACTATACAGCTCACTTTCTAGATTTCTTTTCACCTGTGCTAGTGGAGTACTTACCCGTTGAGCTTGAGGTCGTATGTTTAGTCATTTATCATCGTGCCCCTGTTCTTCATGTGTATTTACTTGGGGACAAGCAAATGTTTAGGTGTGGGGATGTTTGATAAACGCCTAAACATACGTATTTTCCATATATTCAGGTGTATGTATTACGTATTTTTCTATGAATTGACGCCTGTTTTTGGTCTGAATTGGTTTCTTTCGTGTTACAGGTACTGATGTGACCCCTTCGAGCTCTGACATGACCCCTTGCGTGTATCCCGCAAGTGGACGGGTTTGTCGAAGTAATAAATTTACCCTGGTGAGTGGGTAGTCGAATCCACAGGGAATAGGGAATTAGAATACGAGATTCCACTAATAAAGCTATGTGGAGTACGAAAAAGCAATAGTTGGATCAATGAGTGAATGAACAATCAAACAGAATAAAAAGCACGAAATTGAATAGAAAGATGGAAGATGAGAGAGAGTGCAAGTAAGAGAATAGAGAGCGTTACTAATGAATGAAATAGGGCATCCGGACAAGCTATCTCTAGGATTTATGCTTCTAGTGCAGGACTATGCTATTATACTTCCCTATTGATGTTGATTGAGTCGAGGAAATCCTTAAACACACGGTCCCAAACCTAAGGTCAACCGTGACTAACCCCAACACTATGTCCCGACATTAGGATTCACGTCAACTTTTCACTCTGTCGCTCACGCAACTAAGCCCCAGGGGAGTTTATCTACCTAAGCCTAACACTACATGGAATCCCTTTAAGCTCTAGGGATTCCTAGTGATAAACCTGTTCCTATGTGTAGTAGTTCTAACCCTTTGGTCCAGGTGAAAGAACCCTAGTCTAAATTAATCCCCAATGCGTAGGATTCACGTCACCCCAAAGCCTTGGGGGAGTTTATCTACCTAGCACTTCGCTCTATCTCGACCGCTAATGAATCAAGGAAACGGAGGTAGGGAGAAACCACACCGGAGGGGAAAGGGGTACATCGCTACCTCACAACTCTCCCTCTCAACCCTCTCCAACCTTGTGTAGTCTAATCCTATAGAGGTTGTCAAACCCTCAAAGGATAACCTAATAGATTCTCAACCCTAGTGTCACGGCTAAGGGAAAATCTCATACAATCGTCATGCAAGATTGGAACTCAATAATAGAACATTAAATTAAGAAAGCATAATAAAAGTCATAGAAACAATATCATCCTAGGGTTTACAAGTCCGAATACCCACTAGGGTTTTAGCTCTCCATGGAGCAATACAAAGTCAATAAATAGTTTAAGAACATATGCATGAAAACCATAAAGAAAACCTCCTTGTAGATCATATCGATGGTCTTCTGTAGTCGCGTGTCTTCTCCAACGAATCCCTTGTCCAGCCTAAGGCACACCTCGACAAATCAATGCCGATGAGAGCTTCCCCAATAGCTTTCTTCCAAAGGATGCCGATGTCGATGCCGTTTAATCGCCTCCAAAGACCTCCAAGAACCTCTCCAAACCCTAGCCGAAAGCCCCCCCAAAAGATATCCAAGTGATAGAAGGGGACGGTCCCCAAATAGATCTGAAAACGGGCTGAAATCGGAGTTCCACACGCCCTTGTGTTAATTCCACACGGCCCTGTGAAAAACCAGGAATTCCACACGCCCGTATCTTAATTCCACACGGCCGTGTGGAAATTCTGAAATCGTGATTTTTCGGCACTTTGAATAGTAACTTTTGCTACAGTACACGGCCGTGTGGAATTTTCACACGCCTGTGTGGACTCTCTGAAATCCGGATTTTCGGCAACAGTGAACAGTAGCTTGCTATAGTACTTCCGCTACAGCATTTTGCTATAGTACTTAGCCGAAATGCTCCCGAATTCATCGTTCTTCATCGAAGCCATTGAATTGGGCACATAATCAATGGTAGATTATGTCGATTACTTAATTTCTCTTCTTTGACGAAATTCTCCAATGCTACACGAGTTAGACTTTTGTGAATGTGACTGCCCTTGTGCCCCTCCAATGGAGGTTGGCACACACCAACAAGTCTAGACTCGTGCCTTGTTCCTTGCTTTGTCCGAGAACTCCTCAACAATGGCGAACATAACCTATTCTTGCTTCTTTTTCTCTAAATCTTCTCCACAACCCTTCAATGCATAAAAGAACACAAATACACACTAATTAGTGATAAAATCTGATTAAATTAATGCTCATTGCAAGATAATAACACTTCGCATTACTATAACACGAGCACTTATCAAGCTCGTTGATAGAATTTGAGAAGAAATCGGCGACCAAAACACTATTTCTGAGGGGGGACTGTAGCGACTACTGTAGCAAGAACCCTTTGGCGAAATGGCTAAGTCTGGAGGTTCATGCGAGCTGTCATGCGGGCAGTGCAGAGGCCGCATACGGTACTGTAGCAGTTTCACTTTAGCGGCACTGTAGCAACTTACGCGATTTCGGGATTTTCTCGGGAATTTTCTCTCCCCGCATGCGAGGCCGCATAGGGGGCCGCATAACCCACTGGAAAAGGTTTTTAAGTGTTTTTAGTTCATTATGCTTTTGGTTGTTTTTATGTATTTGCTCGCTTACTTTGTGATCATGAGCAACTAAACCCCAAGGTCACCGGATGTAGGTGAACCTTGGGGGTGAACTTGTGTATTTTGGATGCTACTTTCTAGTTTATGTACTTGGTTTTGTTTGTGATCCTTGTTTGGTGGCTCTTGAATGCCATGATATGTATGAGAACTCTATATGTCAATTCCTAGACAATGCTAGGTTGCATGACCATTGCCTTAGTATTAGGCTCACCAAGCTTGGAAGGGAATACATGTACGAATACGCCGTGACCATCGGGTATTTGTACCTCTCCAATTGTTAGGGTTGTCCTTGATTGTGTTTCAACCCTAGCTTGGGGAAATCTACTAAACCCTTTGCAATCGTACAAAGATTTGGGCGGAAGCAATTCCGTATTCCAATACTTGTATTGGATTAGGGACCAATGCCGTGACCATCGGGTTGGTCTAATCTAAGGTTTCCCGGTCCAAACCCCCCACGTGCATGCTAGTTAGGGCATCCTTAGCACTTTAGTAGCCCCCGAGGGAATCCTCATCCGTGGACATTCCCTCACCTTGATTTTTCCCCTCCGTATTTATACTTGCTATTTGCATGCTCTTTGTTTTAGTAGGTTATTGGTAGTTCTTCTTCCAAGTGATTGATTAGGTCAAACAACATTGTGATAAGGAAGTAAGAATAGCTGCTCGGGCCCTTGGGGATACAACCCCCTCGTGTTCTCGCGAGGGGTATTACTTAGCGACCCCGTGCACTTGCGGGTGAGCGATTCAAGCGCGTTACCAGTTATAAAGACCTATTATTGGGAGCTTTTCTACAACACAAGTGTCAAGGCATAAGAGGGGATCATGCACATGAGGGTGTGTGCTAACTTCCAGAAGAATTCAAGCCGATTTGTGTGATGGAAGGGCACAAAAGCAGTCACACCTTCATGTCCCTACTTCTGTGAAAATAGCCAAAGCTTCCAAATGATGGTTTGATGGAGGAAAAATCTTATAACTCACCACATGGACGTGTGCCCGACCATGTGGCCTCAAGATAAGAGAGTTTGGATCACATTTTATGAAGAGTACTGTAGCAAAACACTGGTCAGTTACTGTAGAAGTAATGTAGCAGAAATCACTGTTCACGCGACCGTGTGGGAATTCTCTAGCCCACGCGACCGTGTGGGATCTCATGTGGTCGCATGGAGGCACGTGACTGGCGCGTTTCAAAGTTATAAATACCCCTTTTTGCCAATTTTTCGGGGACTTTTTGCGCGCGTTTGAAGGCAAGAGCGGCTAGGGTTTCAAGGACGAGTTCTTTGGCGATATTGGGAGTCGTTCTTCACTAACTTTGATAGATCCTTCGATGAGATAGCATCGGGGAGCCATTAGTGACCTAGCTTTGGAGAAGATTTGTTCAAGACGTTGAACGACTCATCAAGGCCATCATCACGAATTCGAGGGGGTTTACTTTCATGGATTACATTGCTTTTTATTTCATTATCTTTTGCTTTATAATAAGCCCCATGGAGGGCTAAACCATAGTAGATACTTGGGCATGTGAACCCTAGGTTTCCAAGTTAATTTGAGTTTTATGGTTCTTGAAAGGGGGGCTCATATGGCAATCCTTGGTTAGAGGGCTCCCATTATTATCCATGGTAATGCGATGAAAAATCTAGGTGCATTGCTTGGTGAGAGAGAGGTCTCCATTAGGGATTACAACATACAAGGTTAAAGAGGGTTGAGAGGGTGAGTCTTGAGATAGAGGAGTGTCCTCTTTCCCTTCCGATTGAGTGATTCCTATCTCCAGTTTCCCTAAGTTTTATGCAACCATATGGGGTGTGAGACGTGAGATTGATAGATTTCTCCGCCGGGACCTTGTAGGGGTTAGGGATCTTTCATCTAGAAGTAGGGTTAGATCTAATTTTAGGAATCGGTTTCACTCTTAGGTGTCCCTAAAGTTCATTGCGGTCATATGCGGTGTGAGGTGTTTAGATTGAGCATTTTTTCCCCTGGACCATGTAGGGGACTAGTATCGGTGGCCTGGAGGCAGGGACCGATTATTCATGGATTACCTCGACTCATAGGACTCGGTTTAGAAGCATTTAGTTAGTCTTGCACTTCATGATAAAGCCTAGGGGGAGCATTGCCCGGGTATCTCATCTTCATTGATAGAGATCTCCTTTACTTTTTCCCTTACTTTCTTGCTTGCGATTTTCTTATTTTACACATTACATCCATTGCTTCATATTATTGATTCGACTAGATAACTGAGAATTAGTCACTACTAGTACTTCCGTTCCCTGTTGGATTTGAGTACCTACTCACCAGGGTAATTATTACTTCGACAACTCGTGCAGTTGTGCTACACACACGCAAGGGGAGTGTCAAGTTTTTGGAGAATTAGTCACTACTAGTACTTCCGTTCCCTGTGGATTCGACTACCCACTCACCAGGGTAATTATTACTTCGACAACCCGTGCACTTGCGGTACACACACGCAAGGGTGTGTCAAGTTTTTGCCGCCGTTACAGGGGAACTGGATATTAGGAATGCTAGGACTTGGTTACTTTAGTCATTCATCATTTTATTTCTTTTCTATTCCATACTTCTTTCTTCCACCGTTCTCATATATTTTATTTTGACTTGTGTTACTTTTTCTTTCAAGGTACTTGAATGATGATTGATCCAATTACAAAGTTATATTTTCAGATTGAAGATTTTAGTGGAAAACTTGATAGATTTATTTCTGCACAACAACAAAGCAACCAATATCACAACACATATCATCCAAATCAAAGGAGCTACCCAAACCACTTATGGAATATTGATGGACAGCAATGGGAAGCACCTCAAGAAGAATTTCAGATGCATGAGAAGCTTGAAGAGGATGTACTTTGGTTGGAAGGAGTATTACCTAGATTCATTGAAGCAACCGATGCCCACTTCGAAAATATTCAAGCCATATTGAGATGTCATGAAATCTCCATAAAAAACATTGAGCATCACATAGGAGAGATTTTATACACACTTGCTAGGGAAAAAGAAGAATTTGAACAAGCAAGGCAAGTTTCTTCCACGCATGACAAGGCCATGAACTACATTGATGAAGTAGGGCAAATTGAGTACATTGCTGCAGAAATTGAAAGGACAGAAGAAGAACATCATTTTCAAAATTTGGATTGCTTGAATGAAGATTGTGCTTGTGTGCAATGAAATTTTCAAGGAGATTTGCTAACATCATGTTCATTTCAAGCTGAAAATACACAAGAAAAAGCATGCCCTAAGGTAATGGAGCAAGCACCTTTCTTTCAGATTGATCAACTCATTGAATGCAAGAAAGAAATTTTGGGTTTGGCAGAAGATGTGTGTAGGATATTTAAACCATCCAATGACCCACCGATGCTAAGCTTGGACAATTCCCAACCCAAATTGTTTCCTTGGAGGCCAAAGGTAAGATGGTTGGACTCTCCAACAAAACCTCCACACCGGCAAGTAGAATTTTGGTTTAAAAGAAGTAGCTATGCAATGTCTAGTCGGGAGGAACACACTCTTTTCAAGCCTCCATAAGGTAAGGAAGAGGTACGTCAAGCCTAGTGACGTTAAACAATCGCTTCTTGGGAGGCAACCCAAGTTTTATATGTTTTCTAGTCTTAGTTTTCAATTCTATAATAATAAATTCATGAGTGTGCGCTTTGATGAAATTTTTCTTGGTGTTGAGTTTTCATGAATAATTTTTGGTGATTGTAAGTGCTTTTTATATGTCGAGCATGATTCCGGTTTTAAATTCATGATAATTGTTGAAGAAATGGGTTAATTCTCATGTTTGGAGAGCCGCATGGACTATCTGCAAAAATTCTTCGGCTCACGTGGCCGCGTGAGATTCCCACGCGACCGTGTACAATACCCAAGCGGGGGTGTGGAATTTCCACACCCCCATGTGACCTATAAACAGAGATGAAGAGTCATTATTCATTATCCATAACTTACAACTCTTCATTTTCTCATCTCTTCCTCGCCAAACTTCCCACTCTTAAGATTCCAAACCCATTTTTCTTCAACTTATTCTAGATTTAGAAGTGTTTTGCCGGCATTTGCATCCAGTTTTCTCCATCGATTCGTGTTGGTAAGGCCTCATCTCCCCCTATCATGTCCATGCTTTCATGCTCAATTCCATATAGTTTTCTTTTTCTTGGATGATATTTTTCATGGAAAACATTGTGAAAACACTTAGAAAACATGTAAATGAAGTTTAGTGAGGTGTTGGAGCCTGACTATGGCTCTTTGACCATGGTTGGACGCCCACGTGGGCGTGTGGCCTAGCCACACAGCCGCGTGGACCGGAAAACAGCGCACGCAGGCGCGTGGCTCGGCCCACACGACCGCGTAGAGCTCACCAACTCTCGGCCGAACAGCCACGCGACCACGTGGCCTTTTTGCCGAGCCAGGACACGCCCACGCGGGCTCGTGCCTATCCCACACGCCCGCGTAGGCTGGAAATGTGGCAGAATAAGCCACGTGGGCGTGTGGCTTGCCCACACGCCCATGTGGATTCCTGCATCTTGCCATATCATGTAAATTTGCACTTCTTTAGCAATTTTCTTGCAGGTATGACACCAAGGACTAAAAAGCTTGCTCTAAAAATGCTTGATCGTTTATAGCTGACCTTGGATGAGGACATGCCTTCTAACACAACAGCAGCACTAGCAGATGATGCCAATGCTTGAGGCGTCCCACTCATGAGACTTTAGTTTTCTTTACTTTAGTTTTCATTTCTAGTTTTCTTTATTTTATCTTTTAGACTTTAGTTATCTTTATACTTTGTTTTGATTGTGTGAGTTGTGCTTTATTTTGCTTCATTCGTAAGAACTTGTGCAACGTTTCTATTTTTATTGAGCTTCACTTAACCCCTTGTATCTGTGCAGATGCCTTTGAGAGTGATGATGATGATGTTTTTGTCATAAACACAACCATGTGACTTGGTCGTGTAAGCTTCACAACCCGTGGAACACTAACACACCCTCGAGTTAGCTTCACCAATTGATCAATAAAGAGTTCAGGGGAGTGTTGTTTTAATTGCATTTTCACCCAGATCATGCTTTTATTGCTTATATTTTTATTATGCTAACATGTGTACATTGAGGACAATGTACATCTTAAGTGTGGGGGAGGGTTTACCTTATACATGGCCTTTACTTGTGTTTTCATGATCATGCTCATGTTACCCATGAAGGTTCACCTTAGGGTTGACAGTTTAATTCTTACTTTTTGGAGGCTATAAACATTAGGTTTTATCATGCTCTAGTTTTTATCCAATTTTCTTGAAATTTTTGTCCGATTGCTCTTTTATGCACTTCTCTCACTCATTAAACCTATGGAAACTTACTCTAGTTCATTATTGTGGGATTTTCTAGTGTTAGTTTTATTTGTGTGTTAAAAAAAATCAAAAATTTAGTTTTGTTTGTTTGTATATAGGTGGTGGAAAGAGCGACCGCCTATGTTGTATGAAGCTACTCTCATAAGTCGGATACTTGTTATGCCCTAATGAGAGAAAGAGCTATCTCATAGGATGCGTGAAAGCTACCACCTCAAAAGTGTGAAAGCCACTTGGGATGCATCTCGAGAAAGGGATACCTTAGAGAATGTGTGAAACTACTACCTATTCTTTTTGTTTATAGATAAGTCCCATTGCTAATAAAGACTTTGACTAGTGGATATAGTGTTGACATGAGTTGAGCTTTCACACACACACACACGCTTTCGGACTTTAGTACTTTCATTTTTTATTGGATTATTTGCTAGAGTATTGATTGTTTTATCTAGTGTTTATTTCTCTCCAAGATTTTAGAATTTTATTCTTGTACCCTTTTGGTGAACCTAAGGCCAAGCACTTCTCTTTTCTTTCCATGAGTTTAATGTTAATTTTGCTTGAGGACAAGCAAAGGCTTAAGTGTGTGGGAGTTTGATAAGTGCTTGAGTAGACATGTTTTATCTACTTGTTTTACATGCATTGAGCGTCATTTTACCATGGATTATGTCTCATAAAGTGTACTTTGGTGTCCCTTTGTGCAATTAGGTTGTGAAAGTATTGAAGGAGGAAAAAGGAAGCAAAGATGGGTTATAAAGAACTATTGTTGGAAGCTTTTGTACAACACAAGTGTCAAGGCACAAGAGTGGATCATGCACATGAGGGTGTGTGCTAACTTCCAGAAGAATTCAAGCCGATTTGTGTGATGGAAGGACACAAAAGCAGTCACACCTTCATGTCCCTACTTCTGTGAAGATAGCCAAAGCTTCCAAATGATGGTTTGATGGATGAAAAATCTTATAACTCACCACATTGACATGTGCCCGACCATGTGGCCTCAAGATAAGAGAGTTTGGATCGCGTTTTATGAAGAGTAATGTAGCAAAATACTGTTCATTTTACTGTAGCAAAAATCACTGTTCCACGCGACCGCGTGAAAGTTCTGCAGCCCACGTGACCACGTGGGATCTCACGTGGTCGCATGAAGGCACTTGACTGGCGTGTTTCAAAGTTATAAATACCCCTTTTTGCTGATTTTTCGGGTACTTTTTGTGCACGTTTAAAGGCAAGAGCGGCTAGGGTTTCAAGGACGACGTCTTTGGCGATATTGGGAGTCATTCTTCACCAACTTCGATAGATCCTTCGATGAGATAGCATAGGGGATCCATTGGCAACCTAGCTTCGGAGAAGGTTCCTTCGAGACGTTGAACGATTCATCAAGGCCATCATCATGAATTCGATGGGGTTTACTTTCATGGATTACATTGCTTTTTATTTCATTATCTTTTGCTTTGTAATAAGCCCCATGGAGGGCTAAACCCTAGTAGATACTTGGGCATGTGAACCCTAGGTTTTGATTCATGTATTGACTTTCTTTATGCTTTCTTTTAATTCCAAGTTAATTTGAGTTTTAACCTTGTTTAATCATTGCTTGCATACCTTATTGATTCGTATGGTTGTTTGGTATGCTTGATTTGTTGCCTTGGTGAGAGAGAGGTCTCCATTAGGGATTAGAGCATACAAGGTTAAAGAAGGTTGAGAGGGTGAGTCTTGAGATAGAGAAGTGTCCACTTTCCCTTCCGATTGAGTGATTCCTATCTCCAGTTTCCCTAAGTTTTATGCAACCATATGGGGTGTGAGGTATGAGATTGATAGATTTCTTCACCGGGACCATGTAGGGGGTTGGGGATCTTCCATCTAGAAGTAGGGCTAGATCTAATTTTAGGAATCAGTTTCACTCTTAGGTATCCCTAAAGTTCATTGCTGTCATATGGGGTGTGAGGTGTTGAGATTGAGCAATTTCTCTGCCGAGACCTTTTAGGGGACTAGTATCGGTTGCCTAGAGGCAGGGACCAATTATTCTTGGATTACCTCGACTCATAGGACTCAGTTTAGAAGCATTTAGTTAGGCTTGCACTTCATGATAGAGCCTAGGGGCAGCATTGCCCAGGTATCTCATCTTCATTGTTAGAGATCTCCTTTAATTTTTACCTTACTTGCTTGCTTGCAATTTTCTTATTTTACACATTACATCCATTGCTTCATATTATTGATTCTACTAGATAACTAAGAATTAGTCACTACTAGTACTTCCGTTCCCTGTGGATTCGACTACCCACTCACCAGGGTAATTATTACTTCGAAAACCCACGCACTTGTGGTACACACACGCAAGGGGTGTGTCACTACCTATGACCTTGCACTCTCAAGCACTTCATGTCATTCTCAGCAGCCCCTTCAATAACCCCTTATCTAGAACTCTGGACACCTATGTAAGGAACAATAGTGACCCTCATAGCCCTCTCTTTGCTAATCCACTCATGGGTTGTGTGCCTTGAACTGTTAGATATCACTCCTAGTAGCCTCTTAAGTACTTTTCTCCTTGTCGCAACACGGTAAAAAAAAAAAAAAAAAAAAAGGACAGTGCTCCTCTGCCCTACTAGCGAAGTAACCTGGGATTCTTGCTCCTAACCAGAGTGTTCCTCTCGCCAAAAGCAAATAGGGAATGAGCGAGTCTATATGAATGTGCAAAGCTCCATGTAATGTGCATTTGTAGTTCATGTTTGTGCCGAAAAAAAGGAAGGAATTTTTGTATGCATGTGTGTACATACAAAACAAAGTTATTACCGTGGTTGCTCGAACAGAAGAGAAAAGATCTTTAGGAGCCTACTAGGGGCATGCCTACCGCTTCAAGGCCACACTCCACAAAGTGGCATGACTTGTTTTTAGATGTGGTTCTCGGGGTCCTGTCAACCTTGCTTGGATTATAGGGTCTCGAAATAGGGGGGCTGCACACATACATCATGACTGCTATTGAGTGCATGAGGCATCTTGGGTGGTCTTTGCTTTGTGTCTTGAGTCTTATCCTACTATGATTCATTACCTTTTAGCCTGAGGTTGTGTATTTAGTCACTTATCAACACTTGTTGTTCTTCATGGTTGTTTGTTTGGGGACAAGCAAATGCTCAAGTGGCGGGTATTTGATATGTGCCTAAATACACCATCTTTTGGTTATAAAATTTGAATACTTTCATGCAACTTGTATTTGTTTCAATGACATTTGGTGCGTTTGATACTTTTATTTTTGTTTCAGGGCTTCGTGGGCCGTTATCACAATAAAGATACATATTTGAGTTGTTCAGGAGGGAAATAAGGAAGAATGGAAGTCGTTACATACTTCGGATGCCAAGGGACGCACGTGCAATGCTCACACTGAGCATGTGTGCGGCCACTGTGTGGCCCCGCACAATGGGCGCACAACTCCTCCAGAAGCCTGTGCGGCCAGTGTGCAGGGCCGCACACTGGCCGCACATCACAGCCAGAAGCCTATGCGGCTAGTGTGCTGGGCCGCACACTCGCCGCACATCACAACCAGAAAGCTATGCGGCCACTATGCGGCCCCGCACAGTACCTACACAGCGTCGGGGTATATAAGGTAGCTCATCGAGGCATTCTGTTGGTTGTTGGCTCTCATCCGACCACCACTTCTCATCAGGCCATTTCTATCACTTTTAGAGGCGATTTCGGCAAGAATTGAAGGAGAAAAGAAGGGGAAACCGCAGAGAAGCATCAAAGGGCTCACCGGCGCAGATCCGACGAATCCTCATCAACACCTTCTAGCCGACATTTCGAGGGGAGTTTCATTGTTGATTGTATAATGGCTGTCATGTATTTTGAACCCTGTCATTTTGTTATGTCGAACTAGACTCCCAAGGCCACCGGGCTCCCAGTGAACCTTTGGAGGAGACTTTGTATGGATGACATTGGTTTTGTATTTAATTGTGTGTGGCATGTGTTGTTTGGCTTTAATCTATCATTTTTATGTTCAGTCTACAATGGATGGATTCCGTAGATTTGATTTTGATTGATACTTGTTTGGCGGGATGCTAGCATGTATTAAGTCTTGTGATGATTAAAGAGGGACTCAATGTACTAATACACCGGAGGTTCATTGTTGATTGTATAATGGTTGTCATGTATTTTGAACCCTCTCATTTTGTTATGTCGAACTAGACTCCCAAGGCCACTGGGCTCCTAGTGAACCTTAGGAGGAGACTTTTTATGGATGACATTGGTTTTGTATTTAATTGTGTGTGACTTATGTTGTTTGGCTTTAATCTATCATTCTTATGTTCAGTCTACAATGGATGGATTCCATAGATTTGATTTTGATTGATACTTGTTTGGCGGGATGCTAGCATGTATTAAGTCTTGTGATGATTAAATAGGGACTCAATGTACTAAAACACTGGAGGTTCCGGGTGTTAGTAGCCTTCCGCGAGGTTAGGATTGTTTTAGCCAAGAGTGTGCATTAGAATAACCCTAACCGAGACTCCCTACTCCCAATGACATCATAAGGATATCTTCTAGATAGAGGAACCTATACTGGATTAGGGCTACAATACGAAGGTTCCGGGGTAGTCGACATCCGAGTCTAGCGGGCCAAAACCATGTAAACTTTATCTTTAAGTTTATTACCATCATCCGTACTTAGTTTTCTCCCAGGGGATCCTCGCCCGAAGCCTTAATTAATTATTGGATTTTTCATCCCCATTTTCGTCCGGATTGAGTTTTATTTTATTTTTACTTTCTCATTACTTTTGTTATTCTCAATCTTATAATTGCTTCAATCCTACTTTATTCAACTAGCCAGTGAACCCCAAAAGGAAGTAATAGTAGATCTCGGAACCCTTGTGAATATGACCCTCTCATGCTTGCACAAGAGGTTATTACTTGACGACCCGTACACTTGCAGCCGGGGAGTCACGTGCTCATTCTTTAGCGTGTTGCGCGACGCTTCATCAAACTTATGGCTTGTTTTTGGGTGTCTTTGGCTACCAACCCTTCACACCTTTGTCTAGGGCATTCAAGTAAGTTGGAGAGGCGATTTGAAGAGCAAAATTCGAGGGGAAAAGAAGGAAACTCTCAAGGAGATCATCAAGGAGCTCGACGTCATGGATCCGGTGAGTTTTTATCACCACCTTCTAGCCTACATCTATGGGAGATTTTTATAAGCTTTGTCATTGATAATATTTTTTTTTCTCTCTTTGTGATGTGGAACTAGCCTCCCCAGGTCTCCGGGCATTTGGTGAACCTTGGGAGAAGAACTTGTATGGATGATGATATTTGTTTATAAATGATTGTTGTCTTGTTTGGTTGATTTCAATCTATTTTTTTGATGTTCAACCTACAATGGATGGATTTCATAGGTTTTGATTCATGAATTGTATATGTATGGCGGGATGCTTACATGTATTAGGTTGCATAATGGTTGAAGGGGGATTCAATGTGTCAGTACATGGGAGGTTCCGGTTGTCAGTAGCTCTCCGTGAGGTTAGGGTGATTTTAGCCGAAAGCGAGCATGAGAATTACCATAATCAAGATTCCCTGTTCTCAAAGACATCATAGGCGTATCTTCTGGATAGAGGAACTTGTATCGGATTAGGGCTACACCACGGAGGTTCTGGGGTAGTCGACTCCTGAGTCTAGTGGATCAAACCTAGCCAACTTAGCACTCAATTTCCTATATTCATCCTAACTTGTTCTTCTCCTTAGGGGATCCTCGCCAGAGGCCTCTAGTTCTCATTGCTACTTGCTCTTTAGATTGCTTGTATGGTGTGCCTTAGTCCATTTTGTTTATAGCTTTTCTTTTATTTATTTTCCTATTTGTGTCTTATATGACAAACTTTTTATTTGGTAGACTAGATAGTGACACCTAGGACGAAGTAATAGCAAATCTTGGGGCTATTGGGAATACGAACCTCTCGTGCTCACGCGGAAGGTTATTACTTGATAACTTGTGCACTTGCGGCCGGGGGAGTCACGTGCTCGCTCTTTAGTGTGTGGCGCGCTTGTCCATCAAGTTTTTGGCGCCATTGCTGAGGACATCGGAGAATGCTAGGAAAACTTCTAGCTTGCTACTCGAGTCATTTATCTTTTCTTTTGTAAATATATATTTTTTTTATATCTTAATTTTTTTATTTTGTTTTGTGCACAGGATGATGGATTTTCGAGAAGCCTCAGGTGGGTTCAACTTTCATCTTGAAGAATGGAAGATCAACGAGTATGAGGCCTTCAGAGCAAGCAGTACCAATCAATTCGAACATGTATATAATCCATATTAGCAAGTGCACCTAGATTTTTCATCGCATCACCATGGATAACAATGGGAGCCCTCTAACCAAGGATTGTCATATGAGCCCCCCTTTCAAGAACCATGGCACTATCCGAGTGATAATGTTTATAATCCATATTTGGGAGGCCACCCAAATTTGTTGGAACATCATCACACACAACAATGGGAATACCCTCACCAAGGATTGTCACATGAATCCTCCTTTCAAGAAACATGGGATTATCATCCTCCACTTACTCAGAGTGAGCAACCTCACTATGGGAAATCAAGGCAAAGGAGGTGTTTGAATAATTTATGATGCGTACATACCATGAATTTGCAGCCATGGATAGCACAAATTTTAATACCCAAGAATATTTTCAAGGAGTGGAGAGCCAGATAGAAAAATCTCTCAAGATAGTGGCAAAATACCTACAAATTCATGAACCAGCTACAGAATTCCTACCTGAGATAGATACTAGAAGGGGAGAAGGCAGAGATGAAATTGAGGTGGAAGTAGATTTTGAGGTATTTAGGATTGAATAAGAAAATAAAGTGGCATCAATACCCATTGAGCAAATAGTAGAAGTTTTACCTCAAGATGAAATTAAAGAAGAAAAGGGGGAGGATCAAATAGTGGCTAGGGAAAAGTGTGAGCAAGTAGAAGCAACTCCATCAATCACAATTGAAGAAGCTACTTACCTCAACATCGATCATTCCACCCATCTCCCTATTTTGGTCATGTGCAATCAAAAAATTCCGAGAATTATATTTGAAGATGTGGGTAGAAAAATAAAACCATCAATGAATCCACCTATGCCGGACCTGGACAATTCCTAACCAAAAATATTTCCTTGGAGGCCCAAACAAATTTTGTGGGCAAACCAAGATCATCCCACCATGGCTGAGGAAAAAGATGTGGGTAGGAGGTCGAGGCCGTCCAAAAACCCTCCCATGCCAAGCTTAGCCAATTTTCAACCAAAAATCTTTCCTTGGAGGCCTAAACAAGTGTTATGGGTAATTCAAGATACTTTGACAAGAGTCAAGGAAGGAGATGTGGGTAGGGTGTTGAAGTCACCTGAGGACCCACCTATGTTGAGCTTGAATAATTCTCCACCGAAGCCTTTCCCATGGAGGCCAAAACACTTTGGTGGGATACTCAAAGGAATTTTCGCCGGGAATCAAGAAGAAGCTGAGAAGAGGTTCATGCCATCCAAGGATCCGCCCAAGTTCAAATTGCACAATTCCCGACCCAAGCTTTTTCCTTGGAGGCCAAAAGGTAATTCATCCATGACCTCCACATCGGCACCATCCCAGTAGGTATGTTTCATTTTCTTTGGTAGTAGCTATGCCACTCTTGGCCGGGAGGAGCATACCATTTTCAAGTATCCGATGAAGCACCCAAAGTTGTGGAGGTAGAGGAAGCATCCAAGGAGAAGGAGGTGGCACCCCTACCTTACAAGCCAAGAACTCCCTATCCTTCACGCTTGAAGAATGATCAACATGACGAGCAATACAAGAAATTTTTGGGATTGTTCAAACAGTTGCACATCAATATTCTGTTAGTGGAGGCGTTGTCACAAATGCCTAAGTATGCAAAGTTCTTAAAAGACCTCCTGATCAACAAGAGGAAACTGGAGGAGAGTGCATCAGTGATTCTAAATTCCACTTGCTCGGCGGTGTTGCAAAAGAATATGCCGAGCAAGAAGAAAGACCTCAGGAGCTTCATCATTCGGTGCAATATTGGTGATTTGGGTGAGGAAATGGCACTAGTGGATTAGGGAGCTAGCATCAACATCATGCCTTACTCATTCTTTCAGAAGCTAGGCTTGGGATAGCCTAGGCCCACTGGGATGACACTTCAACTAGCCGATCATTTAGTTAGACATCCGAGGGGCATTATTGAAGATGTGCTCATCAAGATGGACAAATACATCTTTCCTGTAGACTTTGTAGTGTTGGATATGGATGAGGATGTCGATGTACCATTGATTCTTGGGAGGCCTTTCTTGTGCACCAAGGCATTAACAGATATGGACGGTGGAGAGCTCACCTTGAGGGTTGGAGACGACAAGCTCACCTATCGCCTCACCGAAGCCATGTGACATTATCTAGACTTTGATGATACATTTTATTATCGTGACACTACTGATGAGATTATTGATGAATACGTGCAGGAAATGATGAATTCGGACCTATATGAAGGGTGGCCAGAGAAAGATATGGAGATTGATGACGTTCTATCACTTGATCTGGTAGAGAAAGTGGAGAAAACCCAGGGAATCACGAAGAAGATGATCCAGAAGATGAGGAGATTAAGGAGATGCCACAAGAAGAGTCCCAAAACAAATGGGGATGAGCTTTCAAGGGGTAAGGGTGTTTCGCCCTAGTGTGGTAACAAACTCGATAACTCCCCCTCTACCCTATAAATATTATGTTCTGCATACTGACACGCCCCGAAAGTGCACGGGTTTGTCGAAGTAATAAAATTTACCCCGGTGAGTGAATAGTCGAATCCACAGGGAATATGGAGTTAAAATACGATATTTCACTATTTAAGCTATGTGGAGTACGGAAAGATAATAATAGAATCGATGAGTGAATATGGAAGCAAATATAATAAAAGACAAGAAATTGAATAGAAAGATGGAAGATAAGAAAGTGCAAGTAAAAGAGAATAGAGAGAAACTGGCAACGAATGAAATAGGGTATCTGGACAAGCTACCTCTAGGATCTATGCTTCTAGTGCAAGATAATGCTATTATACTTTCCTATTGATGCCAATTGAGTCGAGGAAATCCTTAGATTCACGGTCCCAAACCTAAGGACAACCGTGACTAACCCAAACAATATGCCTCGGTATCAGGATTCACGTCAGCCCTTCACTTTGTCGCTGGCACGACTAAGCCCCAGGGGAGTATATCTACCTAAACCTCACACTATGTGGGATTGCTTTAAGTTCTAGGGACTACTAGTGGTAAAACCTGTTCCTATGTGTAGTTTTAACCCTTTGGTCCAGTGGAAGAACCCTAGTCTAGATTAAGCCCCAGTGCTTAAGATTCACTTCAACCCTTCACTCTGTTACTCGCGTAACTAAGCCTCAGGGGAGTTTATCTACCTAGCACTTCACTCTATCTCGAAGGCTAAGAAATCAAGGAAACGGAGATAGGAAGAAACCACATCAGAGGGTAAAGGGGACGCTTCGCTACCCCACGACTCACCCTCTCAACCCTCTTCAATCTTAAATAGTCTAATCCTATAAGAGTTGTCACATCTCCAAAGGACAACCTAGATTGTTCTTAACCCTAGTGTCACATCTAAAGGAAAAACATTAACAAGATGAAATTAAGATCGAAACTCAATTTTTATTCATCAATAATGTAAAATATAATAATAATGTCAAAGAAACATAATAACCCTAGAGTTTACAAGTCTGAATACCCACAAGGGGTTTAGCTTCTCATGGAGCTATACATGTTCATCAAAATATGAAAGAAAGCACAAAGTAAAGTCATCAATGAAAACCCCCTTGCGTATGGTGTGGCCATGGTCTTGTGCGGTCGCTGGACGTTGGTGACGATGCCGATGACGCGCTCTAAGCCTCCATGAAGTCCTCTCCAAAACTCTAGCCGTCCTCCAGAAGTTGGGGAGAAAGATAGGTCTAAAGATATCCCAAATAGTCACCAAAATGGGCTTTTATAATGTTGATTCGTGGCTTTAAAATCGCAGAAATTGGGATTTCACACGGCCGTGTGGAATTTCCACACGCCCGTGTGAAGTTGCTGGAATGCTGAATTTCGGCAAACAGTGAATAGTACTTGCTACAGTATTTTAGCTGCAGTTCTACTGCAGTAATTGTCCCGAAACGCTCTCGAATTCATCGTTCTTCATTGAGGGCGTTGAATTGGGCACACAATCAACTGTAGATCGTGTCGATTGCTTCAAATCTCTTAATTGGTGAAGTTCTCCTTGCTAGCATGAGTTAGACTTATTGTGAATGTGACTGACTTTGTGCCCCTCCAAAGGAGGTTGGCACACACTCACAAGTCTCTACTCATGCCGTGCTCCTTGCTTAGTCCAAGAATCTTCCCAACAATGGCGAACACAATCTAACTTCATTCCTTTCCTTCACTTTATCTTCACAACCCTACGATGCACAAAAGTAAACAAATGCACACTTTTTAGTGATAAAATTTGATTAAATTAATGCTCATTGCAAGATAATAATGCTTCGCATTACTATAACACGAGCACTTATCAAATCTCACCACACTTAAGCTTTTGCTTGTCCTCAAGGAAAATAGAACGTGAAAGTACTTGGGAAGAATAATTGAAAGTGCTCGACCTTTGGTTTACCCAAAGTATGCAAAAGAGGCATTCTATAAGTAAGGGGAAATCAAAACATTGCATAAGGTTACCAATGCTCTAGCTAAAAACTCGAATCAAAAAGGTTAAAACTCGAAAACGTGTTAGTGTGTGCAATTTCACTCAAGAGAACCAACGAGTACTCCTCAAACTTTTGTTAAAAAGGACTTATTTATATACAAAAACAAAAATAAAAAGGAAAGGAAGTAGTAGCTTCACACATCCTTGAAGGTAGCCCTTTCCTAGGCGGCCGCCAAAGGTGGCTTTCACTCTTTCGAGGAGGTAGCTCTTTCTACTGGGGTAGTAGCTTTCACGCATCCCATGAGATAGCTCTTTCTCTCATTAGGGCATAACTTGTATCCGACTTATGAGAGTAGCTACATACTTCATAGGTGGTAGCTCTTTCTACCCCAAATGCATACATAAAACAAAGCAAATATTCACAAAGTCATATGTATATATATATATATGAATTTTCCAAAGTAAAATTAAGAAAGATGATAAACTTGTCCTTCAAAACTTCAAGATTGAGTTTCCAAAAGATTCCAAGAGTGAGTTGTGCAATATGAGATAATCGAGCAAAAATTCCCTAAAATTCAAGTAGAAACTAGAGCATGATAGGATACAATGTTAAAAATTCTCCTAAACTCTAAGAATACAACCGTTGCAACTAAGGTGAACCGCCATAGGCTACATGAGCATAAACAATTGAACGCACAAGTAAAAGTGTGTGCAATGTGAACTCCCCCCCACTTAAGATGTACATTGTCCCCAATGTACGCATGCAAGCACAATACAAGTGAAAAAAATTGTAAAACAATTAGTGTGGAAGTAGGCAATTGAAACATTACTCCCCTGAACTCCAAGTGTTGCGTTTGATGGAGTAGGTGCATTGAGAGTTGAGTCCCAATGGGTTGTGAACCACACACTATCTCATGACTGTGCCTATGACTATTCCTTAGATTCCATTCATCCAAGACCATTTGCGCGCACACACACACAAGGGTTCAGTATAGCTCAATAAAAACTCGAGTATATATAAAGATAAAGCAATGAATACAACTCGAGATAAAAAAGAAAACAAAATATGGGATAAAATCAGAAGGAAGATCCTTTCTGAGTGCTACAAGTCCAAAATAGAAAGAAAAGTACAAAAAACGAAAATCAAAAGCAAGTAGTGCTACTGGAGCTGGTGCTGGTGGATCTGCTGCTGTGGGAGCTGGAGAAGGTGGTGGTGGAGTAGGGGCCCGAGGCTGGACCACAAATGGTGATGACACGGCCTGCTCAAGTAAACGCTGAATGGTATCAAGCCGTGCCATCGTCTCAGTATGCTGTGCTATCTATATGCCCTGACCTCAGCTACCTCAGTCTGTAAGATGCCCACAGCACTCTCGAGGCGTTAGAATCTGTCCTGGCCTCGAGATGGAGAGAAGATACGCACTGGAGGTGGCTCCGGTGCTGTGGGTGGTACCTCGGCCTCTGCCTGCCCTAGGGGTAGCTCCAATGCTTCCTATGAACCCTCTGCCTGCTCCCCCTGTGTAGACTTTGAGTGAGGGATGATCAGGGTGTATATGATAAGTGTCTAAATACATCACTTTTATTATTTACATTTTATACACTTTCATGCATTTTTTGTATGACTCCGATGCCCTTTACGTGTTTTATTTGTTGTTATTGTTTCAGGGCATCTGAAGATCATCTACTGCGTGATTGAGCTTCTTTTGGCATACATCGAAGAATTTATTAATGCTCACACGTATCCTCAAGTTTCGGGCAAGAAAAGAGTGGATTTGAGGAAGTTACTGTAGTGATTTTACTGCAGCATTTCCACTGTAGCACCGTTACTGTAGCAGTGTGCGGCCAGTGTGCGGCCGCACAGTACCCGCACAGGACAGACAGAAGGGTGTGCGGGCACTGTGCGGCCCGCACAGTGCCCGCACACGCACGGGCTGATGAGGCTTTGTTTGGGTTATTTAAGGCTTTCTAGGGCTTTGGAGAGCTTGTCTTTTGGCCAGCATCCTCTCCATCCTTCTCCACCATCATCTCCTCCATTCTCCACCATCATCTCCACCCATTTCTACCATCATCACCGGATTGGAGAGGCAATTTGAAGAGAAAAACTCAAGGGGAGAAGAAGGAAGCACTCAAGGTTGTCATCACGGAGCTTGATCGGCGCGGATCCGGCGAGCTTTCATCACCACCTTCTAGCCTACATCTGAGGGAGTTTCTTATGAGCATTTTCATTGATTATCTTGTGTATTATCTCCTTTGATGTGGAACTAGGCTCCCAAGGCCACCGGGCTCCGGTGAACCTTGGGAGGAGAACTTGTATGGATGATGATAATTGTTTATAATTGATTGTTGGCTTGTTTGTTTGATTTCAATCTATTGTTTTAATGTTCAACCAACAATGGATGGATTCCGTAGGTTTTGATTCTTGAATTGTATGTGTATGGCGGGATGCTTGCATGTATTAGGTCGCACATAGATTGAAGGGGGATTCAATGTGCCGGTACACCGGAGGTTCCGGGTGCCGGTAGCTCCCCGCGTGGTTAGGGTTGTTTTAGCCGAAAGCGCGCATTAGAATAACCCTAATCGAGACTCCATGTTCCTAATGACATCGTAGGGGTGTCTTCTGGATAGAGGAACCCGTATTGGATTAGGGCTACACCACGGAGGTTCCGGGGTAGTCGACTCCCGAGTCTAGCGGATCAAACCTAGCCAACTTAGCGCTCAATTTCCTATATTCATCCTAACTTGTTCTTCTCCTTAGGGGATCCTCGCCCGAGGCCTCTAGTTATCATTGCTACTTGTTCTTTACATTGCTTGTATGGTGTGCCTTAGTCCATTTTGTTTATAGCTTTTATTTTATTTAATTTTCCTATTTGTGTTTATATTAAACTCTTGATTTGGTAGACTAGATAGTGATACCTAGGAGGAAATAATAGCAGATCTTGGGGCCCTTGGGAATACGACCCTCTTGTGTTCGCACGAGAGGTTATTACTTGACGACCCGTGCACTTGCGGCCGGGGAGTCGCGTGCTCGCTTCTTTAGCGTGTCGCGCGGCGACTCATCAAGTTTTTGGCGCCGTTGCCGGGGAGCATCCAAGAATGCTAGGAAAACTTCTAGCTCGCTACTCTAGTCATTTATATTTTCTTTTGTAAATATTCTTGTTTTCTTTGATACCTTAAATTTTTCTTTGTTTGTTTTGTGCACAGGGCAATGGGTTTTCGAGATGCTTCTGGTGGCACATATTTTCATCTCGAAAAATGGCAAATCAATGAGTATGAGGCCTTGAGGGCATGCAGTACCAATCAATTCGAGCATGTATATAATCCATATCAGCGAGGGCACCTAGATTTTTCATCACATCACCATGGACAACACTGGGAGCACTCTAACTTTGGACTGCTGCCAAAACCCCCACAACCACCAACGAAGAGGACGTTTACCACTGAAGATGTCTTAGCTAAGTACATGCAAGTCACGGACTCTCGGTTGGTAGCGTTGGAAGCAAGCATGCCAATTCTTCAAGCATCTATTGATAGAATTGAGAAACAAGTGGTGGAACTTCTCAAATTAATGGATGAGGAAAAAAGGAGTAATGAGCAAGTTGTAGAAGTTCAACCTGTAGATGCTATGGGAGAAGACAGGGGCATTGTAGAAAACTTGGCCAGAAAAGAGTGTGAGGAAGTAGAAACATGTTCATCAAGCACAATTGAAGAAGCTACTTGCCTCAACATCAACCATTCCACCCAACTGCCCATTTTGGTTTTGTGCACTAAGAAAATTCCGGGAATTGTATTTGAAGATGTGGGTTGCAAGATAAAGCCATCATTGAACCCACCTATGCCTGGACTGGACAATTCCCAACCAAAAATATTCCCTTGGAGGCCCAAGCAAGTTTTGTGGGCAATCCATGATCATCCCACCATGGTTGAGAAAAGAAATGTGGATAGGGTGTTGAAGCCGCCCAAGAACCCACCCGTGCCAAGCTTGGATAGTTCTCAACCAAAGCTCTTTCCGTGGAGACCCAAACAATTTGGTGGGATATTCAAAGGTATTTGGGCCGGGAATCAAGAAGAAGCGGAGAGGAGGTTCAAGCCATCCAAGGTTCCGCCCAAGTCTAAATTGCACAATTCCCGACCCAAGCTTTTTCCATGGAGGCCAAAAGGTAGTTCATGCTTGACCTCCACACTCGCTCCATCCCGGCAGGTACATTTTATTTTCTTTGGTAGTTCTTATGCCATGTCTAGCCGGGAGGAGCACACCGTCTTCAAGCCTCCATGAGGTAAGAAAGGTACGTCAAGCTCGTGACGTTAAACAAGCGCTTCTTGGGAGGCAACCCAAGTTGTTAAATTTCGTATTCTTCTTTGTTTGCTTTTGTGTTTTATTTTTCTTAGTCTTGTGTGCTTGTTTGTATGTGGATGTCTCAATTTCTTGTTTTCATTGCTTGGTAGTTTTACTTGGATATTAATGCTCATGTTGGTGATTCTTGGTTTGTTCTTCATTGTTTATGATCATCTTTGTGTTTTGATGAGTTTTATGCATGTTGGGTCAATAATGTATGTTTTTGGGAGGTGGTTCATGATGTTTAAAAGCCAGAAGAACAAATTTTATGGGTGTGCGGGCTGTGCACAGCCCGCACACACTAGCCAGAGAATTGTGCGGCTGTTGTGCCGCCCCGCACATCTATCCGCACACACCAGACAGAAGGGTGTGCGGCCAGTGTGCGGGGCCGCACACAGGCCGCACACAAACACCAGAAGGGTGTGCGGGCTGTGTACAGCCCGCACACGCATGCGTGGGCTGTGTACAGCCCGCACATAGCAATTTTTCAGCCCCTTCAGCCCAATTTCAGCATCTTCGGGGCTGATTTTTCCGTCCTTCTTTCACCCGATTTTTCTTCAATTTTTTTTTGGTGTATCTTCCTTGATTACCTCCTCATTTGGCCAACCTTTCCATGATCTTAAAGTCTCTCATCAATTTTGAGTTTTAATTTTGTCGATCTATCATTTTCATTGAGTTCTCGCCGACATCTTTGAACTTTGTCATCTAGGTTTGGGTTTTTGCATATCTCTCATCTTTGTTGATTTTCATTGTTTAACATTGTTTTAAATCCCAAACTCTTTGATGTGAGAATGTGGTAAACTTGAATATGCATGCTCTTATATTATTTACTTTCAAGTTTCGCCAAGCATTGAGTTGGTAAGTTTCACTTGGGCACCCACACATTGTGTGTCGTCTTCCTTGTTTTCTTTGTTCTTAGCTTTGTGTTTTTCTTTGTTTGTTTTTATTTTCATTTTGTGTGTGATGAATGCCTTGAGATGATGTTCATTTCTACTTTGCAGGTGGAATTGGGGCATCAAATGCGACTTTCTCCCCCAACATTTACAAGAATCATTGGTGGTCACCCTGATCTCTTGGACTTCAAGATTATGTTCTGAGACTCAGGGAAGTTCACGAAACCACCCTCGTCACTTTCATTGCTTTATTCTTTCCGTACTGCTGACCCATGTACATTGAGGGCAATGTACTACTTTAAGTGGGGGGTGGGTGTGCATGTTTTGGTTTGATTACTTATTTCGTGAACTTATTTGAAAATCTATGAATTGTTGCATGATTGTAAAACCTAGGATGGCATACTTATTTGTGATCGTATTATAGCTCGAAACTGTGATAAATGCTAAGCTTCATGGGACCTTGCACACTTGAGATTTTCGTGTTATTCTAGGCATTTCTCGCAGCTTTCCCTTAGGTAGAACCCTGGACACCTAGGCGAGGGACAACAGCACCTTCGTGACCCTCTTAGTTGCTAACCCATACTAGTGGTTTCGCGCCTTGACGTGTTAGAATGTCTTCTAATAGGGTTTTAAGGACCTTGTTCTTGTTCTTTTTTGCAATACGGTCGAAAAAAAAAAAAAAAAAAAAAAAAAAAAGTGGACAGTGCTCCTCTGTCCTAATAGTGAAGTAACTTGGGGTTCTGGCTCCTAACCAGAGTGTTCCTCTCGCCAAAAGCTATAAGGACATGAGCGCGTTTATATGAATGTGCAAAGCTCCAGGTAATGTGGATTTGCAATTCATGTTAGTCCCGGAAAAGAAAAAGAAAAAGGTAAAGAATTGTGTACAGAAAAATAAAATTCGACCGGTATTTGTTCGAGAATAAGAGGAAGGATCCTTAGGACTCTACTAGAAGTATTTCTACCACCTCAAGGCCGTACTCTACTAAGTGGCGTGATTTGCTTCAAGAAGTGGTCCTCGGGGTCCCGTCTACCTCGTTTGGACTACAGGGCTTCGAACTAGGGGATTTGCACACACACAACACGACACGGCCAATGAATACATGAATAATCTCAAGTGGTCTTTGCTTAGTATTTTGAGTTCCATTTTAGCTATGATATTTTCCTTTCTAGCCTGAGGTTGTGTATTTAGTCACTTATCAGCCTCCCTTGTTCTCCGTGTACGTTTGCTTGGGGACAAGCAAATGCTTAAGTGGGGGGGGTATTTGATAAGTGTCTAAATACATCACTTTTATTATTTACATTTTATACACTTTCATGCATTTTTTGTATGACTCCGATGCCCTTTACGTGTTTTATTTGTTGTTATTGTTTCAGGGCATCTGAAGATCATCTACTGCGTGATTGAGCTTCTTTTGGCATACATCGAAGAATTTATTAATGCTCACACGTATCCTCAAGTTTCGGGCAAGAAAAGAGTGGATTTGAGGAAGTACTGTAGTGATTTTACTGTAGCATTTCCACTGTAGCACCGTTACTGTAGCAGTGTGCGGCCAGTGTGCGGCCGCACAGTACCCGCACAGGACAGACAGAAGGGTGTGCGGGCACTGTGCGGCCCGCACAGTGCCCGCACACGCACGGGCTGATGAGGCTTTGTTTGGGTTATTTAAGGCTTTCTAGGGCTTTGGAGAGCTTGTCTTTTGGCCAGCATCCTCTCCATCCTTCTCCACCATCATCTCCTCCATTCTCCACCATCATCTCCACCCATTTCTACCATCATCACCGGATTGGAGAGGCAATTTGAAGAGCAAAACTCAAGGGGAGAAGAAGGAAGCACTCAAGGTTGTCATCACGGAGCTTGATCGGCGCGGATCCGGCGAGCTTTCATCAGCACCTTCTAGCCTACATCTGAGGGAGTTTCTTATGAGCATTTTCATTGATTATCTTGTGTATTATCTCCTTTGATGTGGAACTAGGCTCCCAAGGCCACCGGGCTCCGGTGAACCTTGGGAGGAGAACTTGTATGGATGATGATAATTGTTTATAATTGATTGTTGGCTTGTTTGTTTGATTTCAATCTATTGTTTTAATGTTCAACCTACAATGGATGGATTCCGTAGGTTTTGATTCTTGAATTGTATGTGTATGGCGGGATGCTTGCATGTATTAGGTCGCACATAGATTGAAGGGGGATTCAATGTGCCGGTACACCGGAGGTTCCGGGTGCCGGTAGCTCCCCGCGTGGTTAGGGTTGTTTTAGCCGAAAGCGCGCATTAGAATAACCCTAATCGAGACTCCATGTTCCTAATGACATCGTAGGGGTGTCTTCTGGATAGAGGAACCCGTATTGGATTAGGGCTACTCCACGGAGGTTCCGGGGTAGTCGACTCCCGAGTCTAGCGGATCAAACCTAGCCAACTTAGCGCTCAATTTCCTATATTCATCCTAACTTGTTCTTCTCCTTAGGGGATCCTCGCCCGAGGCCTCTAGTTATCATTGCTACTTGTTCTTTACATTGCTTGTATGGTGTGCCTTAGTCCATTTTGTTTATAGCTTTTATTTTATTTAATTTTCCTATTTGTGTTTATATTAAACTCTTGATTTGGTAGACTAGATAGTGATACCTAGGAGGAAGTAATAGCAGATCTTGGGGCCCTTGGGAATACGACCCTCTTGTGTTCGCACGAGAGGTTATTACTTGACGACCCGTGCACTTGCGGCCGGGGAGTCGCGTGCTCGCTTCTTTAGCGTGTCGCGCGGCGACTCATCAGTATACTCCCGGTCCTGATCTGCGGACGATCCCCATCATCCTCAGGGTCTCAATGCCTAATAGAGCCGGTGTATAAATCCTCTAGGCCCCACGAACTCTGTCTCGAAGTCCTAACCCCATAATCAGTCGTGTGATATATGGGCCCGAGAAGATAACTCCCACCCTGGGATACTGGCCCTGGTGGAGGATGTAGTCTGGTACAATGTGCCCCAGGTGGAGTGGCTCGCTCTCCACCATCGAATATAGGTACAGAAGCTCCTGGCGGCTCAAGAGCCCTGTACTGTCTCCCCGACCACTCACTGATCTGCTCAAAATAGCATGGAGATATCTATACGAGGCCCTGGTCAAACATTTGGCCTTGGACACCCCTGACTCGTATTGGCCCTGGCCACATAACCTACTGTACGCACGCTAAGGGGTCAAAGTACCCGGATAGTCTGTGGGGAGCAGTGCGTACTCCTCTGTCTCAGTGTGTGCCTCATCGTATAGTCCCATCCGCACTGAAAACTCGGTCATGCTCAAGGTAAAGTGTCGACCGAGGGCCTATAACTGAATAGTATCAACAACGGTGAAACTGTCATACCCCCGGTCGAACTCAAATGAAGAAAGCATCTCTAGCGTAAGTAACCTTATCGTTGGCTCTCGAATGGACAACAATCTGCTCCAGCTCCCTACTGAGAGGAGTTCCTCGACCTCCTCGACCATGTCTACTCCCCCTTGAATGTCCCGTAAGATACTCAAGTTGGGGAAACGGTTATGTCCAAAACGGAGGTTAGACAATCGCTTGAACCGTTCCCGATGCTCAGGTAATGGGAAGTCAATCTCTGCTGGGGAAGTGGTGGCCTCGCGAGGGCGCTTTCCAACCGCTTTCCTAGACCTAAAAGACATATCTGCGAGATTGACAAAGAAACGGTTAAAAAAATCAGTTCAAAAACATAATCTGCAGAAATCCACACGCCCGTGTGAAAATTCCACACCCCCGTGTGGAGCTTTTGGCTGACAGAACATCACGAGCGTGAGCTAAAAATCCAAAATTTACAACTAAATTCGTTCTAAATTCATTGTAAATACGTTCGCATACACTTAAAGCATTCAATCTAAGCGAAACCATCCAAAAGAATGAATCAAATCAAGAATTAATGAAGAAAAAGGGCTTGAAGTTCTTACTGACGGAGTGGATGAAGAAAACCTCGAAATCGGCCGGAAAACTTCAAAGAAAACCTCAAAGAACGTCGGAAACAGTTGGCGAAGTGAAAGAGAGGGTCGGAGAGTGTTTTGGAGTGGAAAATGAAAGAGGCACGTGTGAATTCTAAAAGAAAACGCGCGGCTTTTGAAGTTCTGGGAATTCACACGGCCATGTGGAAATTCCACACGGTAGTGTGCCTCTGAAATTAGGGTTCACAGGGGCTCACACACGCCCCTGTGCGCATTCGGGTTTAACTCTAGACTACCCCACACGGCCATGTGAGAATTCCACACGGCCGTGTGGCTTCACAGGAGGGATCCACAGGGGCTGGTACATGGCCCTGTGGATTCACGGGAAAACAAAGAAGGTCTCTGAAAAATATCACGCGGCCATGTGGGATTCACGGGTTTGTCGAAGTAATAAAATTTACCCCGGTGAGTGGGTAGTCGAATCCACAGGGAATAGGTAGTTAAAATATGAGATTTCACTATTTAAGCTATGTGGAGTATGGAAAGATAAGAATAGAATCGATTAATGAATATGGAAGCAAATATAATAAAAGACAAGAAATTGAATAGAAAGATGGAAGATAAGAAAATGCAAGTAAAAGGGAATAGAGAGAAATTGGTAATGGATGAAATAGGGTATCCGGACAAGCTACCTCTAGGATCTATGCTTCTAGTGCAAGACGATGCTATTATACTTTCTTATTAATGTCAATTGAGTCGAGGAAATCCTTAGATTCACGGTCCCAAACCTAAGGACAACCGTGACTAACCCAAACAATATGCCCCGGTATCAGGATTCACGTCAACCTTTCACTCTATCACTGGCACGACTAAGCCCCAGGGGAGTATATCTACCTAAACCTCACACTACGTGGAATAGCTTTAAATTCTAGGGACTCCTAGTGGTAAAACATATTCCTATGTGTAGTTTTAACCCTTTGGTCCAGGTGGAAGAACCCTAGTCTAGATTAAGCCCAGTGCATAGCATTCACTTCAACCCTTCACTCTGTTACTCGCGTAACTAAGCCCAGGGGAGTTTATCTACCTAGCACTTCACTCTATCTCGATGGCTAAGAAATCAAGGAAACGAAGATAGGGAGAAACCACATCAGAGGGTAAAGGGGACGCTTCGCCACCCCACAACTCACCCTCTCAACCCTCTTCAATCTTAAATAGTCTAATCCTATAAGAGTTGTCACATCTCCAAAGGACAACCTAGATTGTTCTTAACCCTAGTGTCACATCTAAAGGAAAAACATTAACAGGATGAAATTAAGATCGAAACTCAATTTTTATTCATCAATAATGTAAAATATAATAATAATGTCAAAGAAACATAATAACCCTAGAGTTTACAAGTCTGAATACCCACAAGGGGTTTAGCTCCTCATGGAGTTATACATATTCATCAAAATATGAAAGAAAGCACAAAGTAAAGACATCAATGAAGTTGTTGGAATTTCACAGTAATTGTCAATCAATAACAAAGTAAAGACATCAATACATATTCATTAAAATCACAGAAATCGGGATTTCACACGGCGGTGTGGAATTTCCACACGCCCGTGTGAAGTTGCTGGAATGCTGAATTTCAGCAAACAGTGAACAGTAACTTGCTATAGTATTTTCGCTACAGTACTTGCTACATTGCTGTTACAGTAATTGATGGATCACCCGCAAGTGCACGGGGTCGCCAAGTAACACCCCTCACGCGCGCGTGAGGGGGTCGTATTCCCAAGGGCCTGAGAATCTACCCTTACTTCCTCTTTGCAATGTTGTTTAACCGATAAAGCTTGAGTTAAAGAAATTGATGAAAAGCAAACATGCAAATATAAAATAAATGCAAGATGACTAAGGCAAAATACGGGAAATTCAATGGTTAGGAGTGGTCACGGATGAGGATTCCGTTAGGGGCTACTAAAGTGCGTTTGAAGGCTTGAAGTAACATGCATGTGGCAATGATGGACCGAGAAAACCCTAGACTAGGCCAACCCGATGGTCACAGAAATTGACCCCTAATCCGGTACGGGTATTGGAATATGGTATTTCCATCACTAAGGTATTTCTACCGTCCAAATCCCCACATGATTGCTAAGGGTACAATACCTTTCTCAAACTAGGGTTAAAGCAACAACTCGGTACATAACCCTAGGAGTGAAGGGGTACAAATACCCGATGGTCACGGCATATTTATACATATTTCCCTTACAAAGTTGGTGAGTCTAACACTAGGGCAATGGTCAAGCAACCTAGCATTTATTAGATCAATTGATACATAGAGTTCTCATACATATCAAGCAATTAAAACACCAAGCAATGGATCACAAACATGCCACAAACAATGAATTCAAACAAAGCATCCAAAATACACAAGTTCAACCCCAAGGTTCACCTACATCCGGTGACCATGGGCTTAGTTCCTCATGATCAAGAAATACAACACAAAATACATGAAACTAAACACCAAAAGCATAAGAAGAACTCCCTCAAGAGATGAAAGCCGGAGAAGTTCCAAAGATGCCACACAAAGGGGTGGCTTTCCTTGTCTTCAACCTTCCAAATCCAAGCTCTAGGGTGAAGATCCTTCCCAAAACCTTGCTCTCCTCGCCAAATCCTTGCTTAGATCACCCTCCAAATGCTTCTTCTTCCTCCTAATTTGAGTGGTGGTGAGAGCTCTAAGAAGAAGACACTATATGCTCTTGAAAACCCTAGCAAAAGTCCCTTAAAAGATGAATTCGGGCAAGTTCACAGGTGACCTCACTGTCCATATACGGCCCGTGAGGGAGCCTGTAATACGGGGCTACAAGAAACCGCAAAGTTGTGATTTTCCACAGTAAACTACTACAGTAACTGCTCGCGGATGACCTCACGGCCGTGAGCCTACCCGTGAGGGTTTCCAGATTTCATTTTCCTTCCAACTTTTTGCGCTTCAGGCAACTACAGTAATGCTACACTACTCGAGACCCTAAAATGACGGTTTCGGTGCAGATTTCCTCTCAAACCACGTCGTTAGGGTCACCAAAGCATATAATGTACCTGAAACATGAAATAAAACAATTTAAACCAAAAAGGGCATCGATTCATTAATAAAACAACAAAATACATGTGCGTACATATGTGTAAAATACATACATTTAGACGTTTATCAGTAATTGTCCTGAAACGCTCCCGAATTCGTCGTTCTTTATTGAGGCCGTTGAATTGGGCACACAATCAATTGTAGATTGTGCCGATTGCTTAAAATCTCCTAATTGGTGAAGTTCTCCTTGCTAGCATGAGTTAGAATTATTGTGAATGTGACTGCCTTTGTGCCCCTCCAAAAGAGGTTGGCACACACTCACAAGTCTCTACTCATGCCATACTCCTTGCTTAGTCCAAGAATCTTCCCAACAATGGTGAACATGATCTAACTTCATTCCTTTTCTTCACTTTATCTTTACAACCCTACAATGCACAAAAGTAAACAAATGCACACTTTTTAGTGATAAAATCTGATTAAATTAATGCTCATTGTAAGATAATAACGCTTCGCATTACTATAACTAACACGACCCCTTGCGTGTATCCCGTAAGTGCACAGGTTGTCGAAGTAATAAAAGTTACCCTGGTGAGAGGGTAGTCGAATCCATAGGGCATAGGGATTTATAATACGAGATTTCACTAATTAAGCTATGTGGTGTATGGAAAAGCAATATCTGGATCAATGAGACCCCTCGGCCTGCTCTGACTAGGGTATGATCATAGTATAGACTCATGGCCCTGATCTGTGGACCATACCCATCAGTCTCAATGTATCTCTGCTGAGCGGAACTGGTGTAGCAATCTTCTCGGCCCCGCGCACCCCATCTCTGAGCCCTAACCCAATAATCAATCTGGTGATGTACGGGCCTGCAAAGATAACTTCGACCCTGGGGTACTCGCCCTGGTGGCGCATGTACTCAGCTAGAATGTGCCCCAGGTGGAGTGGCTCGCTCTGCACCATGGAGTATAAGTATAGCAGCTCCTGTCTGCTCAGTACCCCTGTACTATCCCCTGTGCTGCTCACTGACCTGCTTAGTATGGCATGAATGTACCTGTACACTGGCCGGGAAAGGAATGTCACCTTCGAAACCCCTGGCTCGTACTGCCCATCCTCACACAATATCCTGTAAATCCCTGTCTCGGTAAATGCCTGATCGTAGAGGCCCATCACAATCGAGAACTGGGTGATACTCATGCTGAAATGTCGACCAAGGGCACGAAACTGGATCGTCTCCCCATGTGTGAAGCTATCGTATCCTCAATCGAACTCAAAGGTCGATAAGACCTCGAGTGTGAGTGCTCGAATCGCTGGGTCTCTGATAGATAGTAGACGGCCCCAACTACCAACTGCTAATAGCTCCTCAACCTCAGTAGCTATCGCGTTGCCCCCCTGTATCTCTCTCAGTGTGCTCATGTCAGGGTAGCGCGACTATCCAAAACGAAGTGCTGAGAGTTTCTTGAACTGTTCCCTGTGCTCTGGTATATCAAACTCCATCTCCTCAGTGGGTGGGGTAGGCTCACGGGGCCGCTTCCCTGCTTGCTTCTTTGTCCTGGAAGACATCTCTGCAAAGTTGTAAAATAAAACAGTTAAAAACAGTTAAAGAACACAGTCTGCAGAAATCCAAACGGCCGTGTGGAAATTCCACACACCCGTGTAGAGCTTTTGACGGACAGAGCACCACGGCTGTGAGTCAAAAATCCAAAACTTTTACAGCCAATTTCGTTCTATATTCATCTCTAAGCATGTTCGCATACATAATAAGCATTTAAAACAAGCGAAATCATCCAACAGAACAAATCAAATTAAGAATTGACGAAGAAGAAGGCTTTGAAATCCTTACCGATGGAGTGGATGAAGGAATACTTAGTATCGGCCGGGAAAAACTCCAATAAAGCCTCAAAAATCCTCTAAGACGGTCGGGAAAGTAGTAGAGAGGTTAAGAGAGGAGTTTAGAGTGGAAGAATCAAGAGGCACAAGTGAAATCCAAATGAAAACGCACAGCTTTTGAAGTTCTGGGAATTCACACGGCCGTGTGGAAATGCCACACGACCGTGTGCCTCTAAAATTAGGGTTCACAGGGGCCATCACACGCCCCTGTGTGCACTCTGTTCACAGTCTGAACTACCCCACATGGCCGTGTGAGTTACCCACACGGCCGTGTGCCCTCACAGGGGGATCCACAGGGGTTGGTACACGCCCCTGTGAATTCTTAGGAAAACATAGATGGTCTCTGAAAAATTTCACACGGCCGTGTGGAAATTCCACACGGCCGTGTGCCCAACCTGGCCAAGAACACAAGGCCGGCCATAGGGGCACCCACACGCCCTTGTGGTCTCTCTAACTTACCCGAGAAACCCTAAGTATTTCACACGGTCGTGTGAATATTTTACACGACCGTATGCCTTTTACAAGCTCTCCCACAGGAGCGCACACACGCCCCTATGTATTCTCGGGAAGAAGGGTTGTTTCTGCAAAGTTTCACACGGCCGTGTGCCTTAGCACAGTGGCACTCACAGGGGCACCGACACGCCCCTGTGGACTCTCTAGAAAAGAGTTTAAGTTCTACGAGAACTCACACGGCCGTGTGGAATTTCCACACGGCCGTGTGCCCTTCTGAGATTGTTCACAGGGGCATGGACACGCCCCTGTGCCCTCTATGGCTGAGCCCTAAGTGGTGTCACACGCTCGTGTGGAATTTCCACACGGCCGTGTGTTTTCTCTGGTTTACTTAGAAAAATTTACAGATTCTCACAAAAAATTCAGAAACACAAATACGATGTTTAGAGCCTGTTAAAACCATCAAAACACGACCAGATAGTATGGAAAATATGCTCAACCAACTCAAACTTCGTCAATAATCATCTAGGCACACAAAAATGTCAACATTCGACAATAAAAATCGCAGCGCATGCATTAAAACTTCAGGACACCAAAACTAAGACTCTTATTCAACCTAAACTAAGCTAAGTCCTAGAAAAAACTGTAAAACCTTGGGTTGCCTCCCAAGAAGCGCTTGTTTAACGTTGATAAATGTCTAAATGTACGTATTTTATACGTATACTTGCGCATGCTTTTCGTATTTTGTTGATGATTCGATGCCCTTTTGTGGTCTAAATTGTTCTATTTCGTGTTTCAGGTACATTATGTGCTTTGGTGACCCTAACGACGCGATTTGAGCGGAAATCTGCACCGAAACTGTCGTTTTAGGGTCCGAGTACTGTAGCATTACTGTAGAAGCCCGAAGCGCGAAGAGTTAGAAGAAGAATGAAGTCTGGAAACCCTCACGGGCAGGCTCACGGCCGTGAGGTCATCCGCGAGCAGTTTACTGTAGCACTCTACTAAAGCAGTTTTACTGTAGTAGTTACTGTGCAAAATCACAACTTTGCGGTTTCTTGTTGCCCGTATTACAGGCTCCCTCACGGGCCGTATATAGACCATGAAGCCACCCCGTGACCTTGCCCGAACCCATCCTTTAAAGAGCTTTTACTTGGGTTTTCTAGGGGGATCTTGAGTTCTCTTCTTAGGGCCTCTCACTACCACCTTCGAATTGAGGAAGAAGAAGCTCTTGGAGGGCGATCTAAGAAAGGATTTGGCAAGGAGAGCAAGGTTTTGGGAAGATTCTTCATCCTAGGGCTCACATTTGGAAGTTGAAGACTAGGGAAGTCACCCCTTGGAGTGGCGTCTTTGGAACTTCACCGGCCTTCATCCTTTGAGGGAGTCCTTCTCATGCCTTTGTTGTTTGTTTCCATACATTCATTGTTGTATTTAGTGAATATGAGCACTTAAACCCCAAGGTCACCGGATGTAGGTGAACCTTGGGGGTGAACTTGTGATGTTTTGGTTGATCTTGTTCTAATTAATGTTTGTGGCTTGTTTGTGATCCATTGTTTGGTGTTTTTACATGCTTGGTATGTATGAGAACTCTATGTATCAAAAGACTTAGGAAATGCTAGGTTGCATGACCATTGCCCTAGTGTTAGACTCACCAAACTTGGAAGGGAAATACGTATAAATACGCCGTGACCATCGGGTATTTGTACCCCTCCACTCCTAGGGTTGAGTACTCTTTTGTATTGTAACCCTAGTTTGAGAAAACCACTTCACCCTTTGCAGTCGTAGGGGAAATCTTGGGCGGTATACGTACCGTATCCAATACCCGTACCGGATTAGGGGTCGACTTCCGTGACCATCGGGTTTGCCTAGTCTAGGGTTTTCTCGGTCCAATTAGCCACTTGCATGTTAGTTCAAGCTTCCTACTCACTTTAGTAGCCCCTAAGGGAATCCTCATCCGTGACCACTCCTTGCCCTATTTTACCCCGTATCTTGCCCCCGTATGTTAGTTTTGGTTATTTACTTATCTAGCTTCTTTGCATTACATTCGCAATCTTGAGTTGTATTGGTCAAACAATATTGTAAAAAGGAAGTAAGGATAGCTTCTCGGGCCCCAGGGAATACGACCCCTGTGTCACGCACAGGGTATTACTTGACGACCTGTGCGCTTGCGGATCACACTCATCAAACGTCACTTAGCTTGACGTACCTGATCTTACCTTACGGAGGTTCATGAATAGAAGATGCCCTTTTCCCTACAACCTGAAAGCATGCGTTACATAATCTTTGTAGAGTAGTGGGAGAGTTGTCGAATTTGTTACCACAAAAGGGTGTCATACCCTTACTATATGAATGTTCATCCCTTTTCTTGTTGGGGTTCTTCTTGTGGCGTCTTTTCGACCTCTTCATCCTCCGAAGCATATTCTTCATACGCTCTTTCTCCATCTTGATGTCTGTCTTGACTGGACCAAGTGTAAGTACTTCTTCTTCTTCTATCTCCATGTCTTGGTCTGGCCACCCTTCATAAGGATCCGGGTTTAACATTTCCTGCACATATTCATCAATACACTCATCAGTAACATCAATATAATAAAGAGTATCATCAAAATCAAGAGAATGTCTCATGACTTCGGCGAGGCGATAGGTGAGCTTTTCAACTCCAACTCTAAGTGTGAGCTCCCCACCGTCCATGTCTATCAAAGCCTTAGAAGTGTGTAAGAATGGCCTCCCAAGAATCAGCGGCACCTCGACATCCTTATCTACATCAAGCACAACAAAGTCCACCGGATAGATGTACTTGTCTACTTTTAGCAAGACATATTCCACAATTCCCCTCGGATGCCTCACCGATCGATCCGCGAGTTGAAGTGTCATTCGAGTGGGTCTAGGCTCACCCAAGCCTAGCTTTTGGAAGAAGGTATAGGGCATGACATTGATGCTTGCCCTTGAATCGGCCAATGCCATCTCTTCATCCAAATTGCCGATGCTGCAAGGTATGATGAAACTCCCGGGATCTTTTCTCTTACTCGGCATGTTCTTTTGTAAGACGGCCGAGCAATTAGCATCAAGAACTATAGCTGCACTCTCCTCCAACTTCCTCTTATTGGTTAAGAGGTCCTTCAGGAACTTCACATACTTGGGCATTTGGGCTAATGCTTCCGCGAATGGTATGTTGATGTGCAATTATTTGAAGATACCCAGAAATTTCTTGTATTGCTCATTGTCTTGGTCATTCTTCAACCTCAAAGGGTAGGGGATCCTTGGTTTGTAGGGTGGTGGTGCCACCTCTTTTTCTTTTGGTGTTTCTCCCCCTATTTCTTCAACTTCGGGTGATTCTTTCGTCTTCTCTAGAGAGAGATTTCTCTCGACCTCTTTACCACTTCTCAAGGTGATTACCTTCAATTGCTCCCTTGGATTAATCTCCGTATTGCTAGGCAAGCTACCTTGAGGTCTTTCTGCCAATGTCTTCGCAATTTGCCCTACTTGATTTTCCAAATTGTTTAGGGAGGTGGTGTGATTGCGAAGAGTAGCCTCCACTGACTAAAACCTAGCATCCGATGAAGAAAACAAACTGTGTGAGGGCTCTCTCGAGGTCGGTCATTTTCCCTTCTAACCCAGTCACTCACTTTCTAGATTCGGAGCTTGTTGACCTTGAAATCCCGGTGGTGGACTGTTTTTCTGTTGTAACTGCCCTTGATTGCTCCAAGAGAAATTTGGATGGTTCTTCCACCCCGGATTATAAGTTCCACTCTACGGGTTACCTTGGCCTTGTCCTCTATAAGAATTTCCAACAAATTCAGCCTGCTCCACCGAACTTGTGCCTCCAATAGAAATAGAACAATCACTCAAAGCATGTCCTCCCCCATAACCGTTACATGTAGTGATGGCCGCAACTCTTGGTGAAGCTAGTGCATCTAGCTTCTTACTCAATGACTCTACTTGTGCCGCCAAAGATGTAACCGCGTCAACTTCATGAATTCCGGCTACCTTTTTCCTGTCCCTTGATTTCCATTGATACCTATTCATAGCCATCTCCTCTACAAGGTGTCGGGCTTGAGCGGAAGTCTTGCTTCCTAGAGTTCCCGGCCGCCGCATCTAAGAGTTGCTTGGTACTCGGATTTAACCTGTTGTAGAAGGTGTGAATGATTATTCACTCGGGAAATCCATGTTGTGTGCACTTGCGAAGGAGCTCTTTGAACCTATCCCATGTCTCGAATAGAGACCCCAATTCCATTTGCACGAAGGATGATATTTAATTCTGGAGCCTTCCAGATTTTCCGGGCGGAAAGTATCTAGCCAAGAATGTCTCGGCCATCTCCTCCCGTGTAGTGATGGATGCTCTCGGTAATGAATGAAGCCAATGTCTTGCTTTTCCCTTCAATGAAAATGGGAAGGCTCTTAAACAAATTGCGTCATCCGTTACTCCATTAATCTTCAATATGTCACACACTTCGAGGAAATTCTCTATATGACTATTGGGATCTTCATCGGCCAACCAATTAAATTGTGCGGACTGTTGCAACATCTGTATGAATGACGGCTTCAACTCAAAATTCATTGCCGTAATTGGGGGCCTCACAATGCTCGATTGGGTCCCCATGACTGCGGGTCTAGCAAAATCGGACAATGTCCGTTTTTGTTCATTCTGTTCTGCCATTGTTTCTGACCCTTCTGTCTCAATATCAACTTGATTTGAAGCTTCTTGCACAGGTTCCTTCCCCTTGCGATGTGTTCTTCGTCCAATGTCCGGGTCTTCTTCAACAAGAATCGAAGGGTTCCCACGGGTCATAACCTATAACCGAAAACCAAGAAAAGAAAAATAAGAACAATGATAGATAAAGAAAATATGAAATAGAATGCGAAGTGAATAGCTAAAATAATGAAAAACAAATATCTAAAATGCCTATTCCCCGGCAGCGGCGCCAAAAACTTTGACACGACCCGTTGCGTGTATCCCGCAAGTGCACGGGTTGTCGAAGTAATAAAAGTTACCCTGGTGAGAGGGTAGTCGAATCCACATGGAATAGGGATTTAGAATACGAGATTTCACTAATTAAGCTATGTGGTGTATGGAAAAACAAATCTGGATCAATGAATGAATGTAGAAGTAAACAGAATAAAAGACAAGAAATTAAATAGAAAGATGGAAGATCAGGAAGTGTAAGTAAAAGAGAATAGAGAGGACTGGCAGTGAATAAAATAGGGTATCCGGATAAGCTACCTCTAGGATCTATGCTTCTAGTGCAGGACTATTGATAAGTGCTTGAATATACATGTTTTACCGACTTGTTTTACATACATTGAGCATCATTTTACCATTGATTATCTCTCATAAAGTGTATTTTGGTGTTCTTTTATGCAATTAGGTTGTGGAAGTGTTAAAGGAGGAAAAGGAAGCAAAGATGGGTTATAAAGACGTATTGTTGGGAGCTTTTGTACAACACAAGTGTCAAGGCACAAGAGGGGATCATGCACATGAGGGTGTGTGCCAACTTCCTTAAGAATTCAAGATGATTTGTGTGATGGAAGGGCACAAAGGCAGTCACACCTTCATGTCCCAACTTCTGTGAAGATAGTTAAAGCTCTCAAATGATGATTCGAAGAAGAAGAAATCTTATAACTCACCATATGGACGTGTGCCCGACCATGTGGCCTCAATATGAGAGAGTTTGGATCATGTTTATGAAGAGTACTGTAGCAAAAATACTGCTCATTTCACTGTAACAGTACTGTAGCAAAATTACTGTTCACGCGACCGCGTCAAAATCTCACGCGACCGCGTGGAAATTCTGCAGCCCACGCGATCGCGTGGGATCTCACGCGGTCGCGTGAAGACACGCAGTTGGCGCGATTCAGGCTTATAAATAGCCCTTCTCGCCGATTCTTTTACAACTTTTTTCGCACGTTTGAACGCAAGAGCGGCTAGGGTTTCTAGGACGAGATCTTTGGCGATATTGGGAGTTGTTCTTCACCAACTTCGATAGATCTTTCGACGAGATAGCATCGGGGAGCCATTGGCGACCTAGCTTCGGAGAAGGTTCCTTCGAGACGTTGAACAATTCATCAAGGCTATCATCACGAATTTGAGGGGGTTTATTTTCATGGATTACATTGCTTTTTACTTCATTATCTTTTGCTTTGTAATAAGTCCCATGGAGGGCTAAACCCTAGTAGATACTTGGGCATGTGAACCTTAGGTTTCGATTCATGTATTGACTTTCTTTATGCTTTCTTTTAATTCCAAGTTTATTTGAGTTTTAATCTTGTTTAATCATTGCTTGCATGCCTTATTAATTCGTATGGTTGTTTGGTATGCTTGATTTGTTTCCTTGGTGAGAGAGAGATCTTCATTAGGGATTAGAACATACAAGATTAAAGAGGGTTGAGAGGGTGAGTCTTGAGATAGAGGAGTGTCCCCTTTCCCTTCCGATTGAGTGTTTCCTATCTCCGTATTCCCTAAGTTTTATGCAACCATATGAGGTGTGAGGTGTGAGATTGATAAATTTCTCCGCCGGGACTTTTGTAAGGGGTTAGGGATCTTTCGCCTAGAAGTAGGGTTAGATCTAATTTTAGGAATCGGTTTCACTCTTAGGTATCCCTAAAACTCATTGCGGTCATATAGGGTGTGAGGTGTTGAGATTGAGTGAATTCTCTGCTGGGACCTTGTAGGGGACTAGTATCTGTGGCCTGGAAGCAGGGATCGATTGTTCTTGGATTACCTCGACTCATAGAACTTGGTTTAGAAGCATTTAGTTAGTTTTGCACTTCATGATAGAACCTAGGGGGATCATTGCCCGAGTATCTCATCTTCATTGATTGAGATCTCCTTTACCTTTTCCTTTTATTTGTTTTCTTTCTTGCGATTTTCTTATTTTACATATTACATTCAATTGCTCCATATTATTGTTTCGACTAGATAACTAAGAATCAGTCATTACTAGTACTTCCGTTCCCTGTGGATTCGACTACCCACTCACCGGGGTAATTATTACTTCGACAACCCGTGCACTTGCGGTACACACACGCAAAAGGGTGTGTCAAGTTTTTGGCGCCGTTGCCGGGGAACGGGATATTAGGAACGCTAGGACTTGGTTACTTTAGTCATTCATCATTTTATTTCTTTTCTATTCCATATTTCGTTCTTTCATCGTTCTCATTATTTCTTTTCTTCATTCTTTCTACAGGTTATGACCCGAGGAAATCCTTCGACATTCCTTCGACATTCGTTGAAGAAGATCCTGAAATTGAGCGTAGATTGCGGAGAAAAGGAAAGGAATCTGCAGTAGCACAGAATTTTCCTGCAGAAATAGAAATCGAAGAATCTGAAAACATGGCAGAACAAGCAGGGCAGCAGAGAACACTTTCAGATTTCGCTCGTCCTACAATTCGTGGTTCGCAATCAAGTATTGTTAGGCCACCAGTCGCAGCCCAGAATTTTGAGTTGAAACCGGGTTTCATTCAAATGCTTCAACAGTCCGCACAGTTCAATGGACTAACAGATGAAGATCCGAATAGTCATATTGAGAGTTTCCTTGAAGTGTGCGACATGCTGAAAATTAATGGGGTTTCGGACGATGCAATTCGTTTGAGGGCTTTTCCATTCTCATTAAAAGGAAAAGCCAAACAGTGGCTCCATTCTTTGCCAAGAGCTTCCATCACAACATGGAATGAGATGGTCGAAGCTTTCCTTGCAAGATACTTTCCACCGGGGAAATCGGCAAAGCTTCGAAACGAGATATCCTCTTATGTTCAGATTGAGTTAGAGTCATTATTTGAGACATGGGAGCGATTTAAGGACCTCTTGCGGAAGTGTCCTCAACACGGGTTCCCCGAATGGATGATTGTTCACACATTTTACAATGGGTTGAACCCGGGCACCAAACAATTACTTGATGCCGCCGCGGGAGGAACATTGGGAAACAAGACTCCGGATGAGGCAAGACAACTAATCGAAGAGATGGCACTCAATAGCTATCAATGGAATGCAAGAGAGAAGAAGAAAGTGGCCGGGATTCATGAAATTGACGCCGTTACGTCATTGGCAGCCCAAGTTGAGGCTATGAGCAAGAAATTGGACACTTTAACTTCTTCAAGAGTTGCCGCGGTGACTAGTTGCGATGGTTGTGGGGGTTCACATATGCCAACTGACTGTCCTATCTCAATTAATTCTTCAGCCCCAATGGAACAAGTTGATTTTGTGGGGAATTCGGGAAGAGGACAAGGTAATCCTTTTAGCAACACCTACAACCAAGGTTGGAGAAACCACCCCAATCTCTCATGGAGTAATCAAGGGCAGCAAAGGCCTGCTGCCCCACCAGGATTTCAGCAACCACCTCCGATTCCGGAGAGAGTTTCAGAATTAGAGAAGGTTTTGTCAAAGTTCATTCAATCAACCGACACAAGATTTCAGAATATTGAGGCAACACTCCGAAATCACACCGCTTCGTTACATAATTTGGAGAATCAAGTAGGACAAATAGCGAAGTCATTAGCGGAAAGACCTCAAGGAAGCTTGCCAAGTAACACCGAGACAAATCCAAGAGAGCATGTAAAGGCAATCACTTTGAGGAGTGGTCGGGAGCTCCAAGAAAAGCTCACTGCTGAGAAGAATTCTGAAATTCCTCACGAGTCAACCCCCACTGGGAAGACAGCTGAAAATCCTCAAGAAAAGCCGATGAATAAGGTGCTTGACAAGGAAAAGGAGGCAGCTATACCAGCCTCATCATTTGCTCCAAGAATTCCTTATCCGGCACGTTTAAAGAAAGATCAAGTTGATGAACAAAACAGAAAATTTCTGGATCTATTCAAGCAACTACACATCAATATACCTTTTGTTGAGGCGTTGTCGCAAATGCCTAGGTATGCAAAATTCTTGAAGGATCTTTTGACCAACAAGAGAAAAATGGAAGAGAGTGTGGCTGTGGTCTTAGAAGGAAATTGCTCGGCATTGCTTCAAAAGAATTTGCCGAACAAGATGAAGGATCCGGGAAGTTTCATCATACCATGTGTGATCGGAGGTTTGGGGAAAGAAAAAGCATTGGCCGATTCGGGGGCTAGTATTAACGTCATGCCATACACATTGTTTCAGAAATTGGGGTTGGGAGAGCCAAGGCCAACCCGCATGACATTACAATTAGCTGATCGTTCTATTCGTCATCCTAGAGGTATAATTGAAGATGTTTTAGTAAAGGTTGACAAATATATTTTTCCTGCAGATTTCGTGGTGCTCGATGTGGATGAAGACGTGGAGGTTCCATTAATTTTGGGAAGACCATTTCTACGTACCTCCAAGGCGCTCATCGACATGGATGGAGGCGAGATGACACTTCGAGTTGGAGAAGAAAAGATCACATACCGCCTCGCCGAAGCAATGAAGCATTCTCTAGACTTTGATGATTCATGTTATTTTTTAGATGTTAATGATGAGATTGCTGATGAGTATTTGCAGGAAATAGCACACCCGGACCCATATAAAGAATGGCCGGTTGTTGAGGAAGAGAAACTTCATGTTCAAGCACCATGCTTTTTCAAGGACCAATCGGAGGGAGTGGTGCTTAAACAGATTTTTCGTCGTGTCAAGAAAGCGAGGCGTCGGCATAAGAAACATTCATGTGCAGCTGGAGACAAGCACACCGAAGAAAAGAATCATACTTCCTCAATTGGTAACATATTTGAACAATTTTTCTTAAAAATGAAACAATTCTGTCCCTCATGCATGCAGGTTGCGAAAAAAGAAATTCTTCATTTACATGAACCACCATGAGGTAAGAACAGGTACGTCAAGCTTAGTGACGTTAAACAAGCGCTCCTTGGGAGGCAACCCAAGTTTTTACTTGTTTTCTAGTTAGTTTTTAAATTCTGCAGTAATAAATTCATGAGTGTGCGTTTTGATGAAATTTTTCGTGGTGTTGAGTTTTCATGAACAATTTTTGGTGATTATAAGTGTTTTTCACATATTGGGCATGATTCGGGTTTTAATTCATGATAATTGTTGAAGAATTGGGCGAATTTTGAAGTTTGGAGAGCCGCGTGGACTGTCTGCAGAAATTCTGCAGTTCACGTGGTCGCGTGAAATTCTCACGCGACCGTGTACAGTACCCACGCGGGGGTGTGGGATTTCCACACCCCCATGTGGCTTATATAAGGACTTGAAGAGCCACTATTCATCATCCTTGCCATTGAACCATTCATTTCCTCACACTTCCCCTCTCCAAATTTCTCATCCATAAAGGTTCCAAATCATTTTTCTTCAACTCTTTGGGGATTCAAAAAGGTTTTTCCGGCATTTGCATCAAGTTTCATACATTGATTCGCATCGGTATGGTTTCTTCCCTTCCTTTCATGCCCTAGCTTCAAATTTTCATTTCCATGGTGTTCTTTACATTCCTAGACTTGATTTTGCATGGTTAATTGGTGAGAAAACACTTAGAGAACTTAGATTTAGTGGTAGAGGGTTAAATGGTGACCAAAGGACCAAGGGTGACCGCCCGCGCGTGCGTGTGGCCGAGCCACACGGCCATGTGGGCTGCCCAACAGCCCACGCGGTCGCGTGGGCTGGCGCTGGCCACAAGCAACCAGCCACGCGATCGCGTGGCTGGGGTCACGCGATCGCGTGGCCCGCGGCCGAGAGCCCAGCTCTCGGCCTGCGACCACGCGACCGCGTGGCTCAGGCCACGCGACCGCGTGGCCTGCCGCGGGTGCCAAACAAGCACCCACGCGACCGCGTGGCTAGCCCACGCGGTCGCGTGGGTCTTCTGCCGTGCAAACACGCCCCCACGCGGGCGCGTGGGCTGTCCACGCGCCCACGTGGGCTGGAAACGCATTATTTTTGGCTATTTTACACACTTTTGCACGCAGGTTTCCTCCTGCACTCATTGAAATGATGCCGAATTGATTTATTTTGTGTTTTCTTGCAGGAATGGCACCTAGGACAAAGAAAGTGGCCCATAAACGCCTTCGTCACGACAGGGAGTGGACACCACCACCTGAGGTTGAGTTTGTTGATACTACACATAGGCATAGGTACGAGCGTCTGCAGGGACTTATGATCGGACAGTCGCGTTACATTTGCTTCGAGACGCTCGATGCTATTGGCCTTTCAGAGGAGGTTCGAGGATTGATCCAGGTTGGGGGTTGGGACCGACTCCTATCTGTTCATGAGCCTGTCCGACGAGATATCACTCTGGAGGTTCTGTCGACATTCTCTTTTGACCGTGAGCGACCAAATGCTAGTTTTGATGCGGAGAATGTCATTCGATTTAGGGCTTTCGGTTAGTTTCACGGGATGTCACTGACGCAGTTTGCGACATCGCTCGGATTATATGATCAGGATTATGTGGACACATTGGAGTATCGGGAGCTTTTGACTGACTTTCCTTCGGACGTTACTCCGGGTCAGGTTTTCCACGATTTATGCAGGGGCGCTCGATATGTTCCAGGTCAGTCGAAGGGCTCTTCTCTCGTACGTCACGCACATAGGTATGTACATGCTGTGCTCAGCAGGTCGATCACTGGACGGGGAGATGGCACAGGTGCACTTAGCCGAGCAGATCTACTCTACCTGTACTCCATGACCCAGAGAGTTCCCATACATCTTGGATACGTCGTCGCAGACTTCTTTCGACATCAGAGTCAGTATCTGCGCATTGGCGCACTATTTGTGGGACCGTATATCACTCGACTCATGTTTCGGATGCATCTCCTGCGTTCAGTTATAGGCGAGGAGAGAGTCAGTAGTCCGTCACCTTTGGGGCTAGTCACTCTCCGACTGATGGGAGTAGTGCGACGTACAGCATCAGGTGGATATGCATTGGTAGAGGTGTCATCCGATGATGACGAGTCTGCTGAGACTCTAGACGCACCACCTCCCGCAGAGCCCACAGCCACTCCAGCAGCACCGATTTCATCAGCGGACCCTAGTACATCCTCAGATCGAGTACATGAGCGACTGGCTCGACTCGAGGCTGCAGTCGCCACCATCCTCGAGAACCAGGCGCGGATCATGCAGCGCCTTGACCAGATTCAGCAGACTCTGGACGCTGAGACTGAGTCGGATTCCCCAGCGACACCAGCAGCACCACCAGACGCTGATGCTTGAAGCGTTTTCAATCATGGGATTTTCTCTTAGTTTTTGTTTTTCTTTATTTTACTTGCATTATCTTATTTTGTGTGGACTTGTATACTCAGAAAGGTTATGCCTTCTGAGAGTTATCTTCATATTTTAGCTTTCGTTGCGAGTTTATGTTTCAGTGTTATATCATTATGAACTCGTATATTTTTATATTTTATTGAGCTTCACTGAACCCCTTAAATCCGTGCAGATGGCCTTGAGAGTGATGATGATGATGTTTTTGTCATACGCACAACCATGTGACTTGGTCGTGTGAGCTTCACAACCCAGTGGACCAACAACACACCTTCAAGTTAGCTTCACAAATCAATCAATAAGGAATTCAGGGGAGTGTTGTTTTAATTGCATCTTTACCCACATCATGTTTTTATTGCTTATATTTTTACTGTGCTTACACGTGTACATTGAGGGCAATGTACATCTTAAGTGTGGGGGAGGGTTCACCTTATACATGGCCTTTACTTGTGTTTTCATGATCATGCTCATGTTGCCCATGAAGGTTCACCTTAGGGTTGAGAGTTTAATTCTTAATTTTTGGAGGTTGTAAACATTAGGTTTTATCATGCTCTAGTTTTTATCCAATTTCCTTGAAATTTTTGTCCGATTGCTCTTTAATGCACTTTGCTCACTTATTAAACCTATGGAAACTTACTCTAGTTCATAATTGTGGGATTATCTAGTGTTAGTTTGATTTGAGTATGTAAAAAAAAAAAAAAAAAAAAAAAATCAGAAAATTCAGAAAATTCAGAAAAAATTCAGAATTTTAGTTTGTTTGTACATAGGGGGTGGAAAGAGCTACCACCTATGATGTATGAAGCTACTCTCATAAGTCGGATACTTGTTATGCCCTAATGAGAGAAAGAGCTATCTAATAGGATGTGTGAAAGCTACCACCTTCGGCAGAAAGAGCTACCACCTCAAAAGTGTGAAAGCCACTCGGGAGGCATCTCGGGAAAGGGCTACCTTCGAGGATGTGTGAAGCTACTTCCTATTCTTTTTGTTTATAAATAAGACCCATTGCTAATAAGAACTTTGAGTAGTGGATATAGTGTTGACATGAGTTGAGTCTTCACACACACACGCTTTCGGACTTTAGTACTTCATTTTTGATTGGATTATTTGCTAGAGTATTGATTGTTTCATCTAATGTTTGGTTTCCTCCATGGTTTTAGAATTTTATTCTTGTACCCTCTTGGTGAACCTAAGGCCAAGCACTTCTCTTTGCTTTTCATGAGTTTATGGTTAAGTTTGCTTGAGGACAAGCAAAGGCTTAAGTGTGGGGGAGTTTGATAAGTGCTTGAATATACATGTTTTACCGACTTGTTTTACATACATTGAGCATCATTTTACCATTGATTATGTCTCATAAAGTGTATTTTGGTGTTCTTTTATGCAATTAGGTTGTGGAAGTGTTAAAGGAGGAAAAGGAAGCAAAGATGGGTTATAAAGACGTATTGTTGGGAGCTTTTGTACAACACAAGTGTCAAGGCACAAGAGGGGATCATGCACATGAGGGTGTGTGCCAACTTCCTTAAGAATTCAAGATGATTTGTGTGATGGAAGGGCACAAAGGCAGTCACACCTTCATGTCCCAACTTGTGTGAAGATAGTTAAAGCTCTCAAATGATGATTCGAAGAAGAAGAAATCTTATAACTCACCATATGGACGTGTGCCCGACCATGTGGCCTCAATATGAGAGAGTTTGGATCATGTTTATGAAGAGTACTGTAGCAAAAATACTGTTCATTTCACTGTAGCAAAAATACTGTTCACGCGACCGCGTCAAAATCTCACGCGACCGCGTGGAAATTCTGCAGCCCACGCGATCGCGTGGGATCTCACGCGGTCGCGTGAAGACACGCAGTTGGCGCGATTCAGGCTTATAAATAGCCCTTCTCGCCGATTCTTTTACAACTTTTTTCGCACGTTTGAAGGCAAGAGCGGCTAGGGTTTCTAGGACGAGGTCTTTGGCGATATTGGGAGTTGTTCTTCACCAACTTCGATAGATCTTTCGACGAGATAGCATCGGGGAGCCATTGGCGACCTAGCTTCGGAGAAGGTTCCTTCGAGACGTTGAACAATTCATCAAGGCTATCATCACGAATTTGAGGGGGTTTATTTTCATGGATTACATTGCTTTTTACTTCATTATCTTTTGCTTTGTAATAAGTCCCATGGAGGGCTAAACCCTAGTAGTTACTTGGGCATGTGAACCTTAGGTTTCGATTCATGTATTGACTTTCTTTATGCTTTCTTTTAATTCCAAGTTTATTTGAGTTTTAATCTTGTTTAATCATTGCTTGCATGCCTTATTAATTCGTATGGTTGTTTGGTATGCTTGATTTGTTTCCTTGGTGAGAGAGAGATCTTCATTAGGGATTAGAACATACAAGATTAAAGAGGGTTGAGAGGGTGAGTCTTGAGATAGAGGAGTGTCCCCTTTCCCTTCCGATTGAGTGTTTCCTATCTCCGTATTCCCTAAGTTTTATGCAACCATATGAGGTGTGAGGTGTGAGATTGATAAATTTCTCCGCCGGGACTTTTGTAAGGGGTTAGGGATCTTTCGCCTAGAAGTAGGGTTAGATCTAATTTTAGGAATCGGTTTCACTCTTAGGTATCCCTAAAACTCATTGCGGTCATATAGGGTGTGAGGTGTTGAGATTGAGTGAATTCTCTGCTGGGACCTTGTAGGGGACTAGTATCTGTGGCCTGGAAGCAGGGATCGATTGTTCTTGGATTACCTCGACTCATAGAACTTGGTTTAGAAGCATTTAGTTAGTTTTGCACTTCATGATAGAACCTAGGGGGATCATTGCCCGAGTATCTCATCTTCATTGATTGAGATCTCCTTTACCTTTTCCTTTTATTTGTTTTCTTTCTTGCGATTTTCTTATTTTACATATTACATTCAATTGCTCCATATTATTGTTTCGACTAGATAACTAAGAATCAGTCATTACTAGTACTTCCGTTCCCTGTGGATTCGACTACCCACTCACCGGGGTAATTATTACTTCGACAACCCGTGCACTTGCGGTACACACACGCAAAAGGGTGTGTCAACTATGCTATTATACTTTCCTATTGATATTAATTGAGTCGAGGAAATCCTTAGACTAACAGTCCCAAACCTAAGGACAACCGTAACTAACCCCATCATTATGCCCCGGTATTAGGATTCACGTCACCCTTCACTTTGTCGCTCGCAAGACTAAGCCCCAAGGGAGTATATCTACCTAAACCTCACACTACTTGGGATTGCTTTAAGCTCTAGGGATTCCTAGTGGTAAAACCTGTTCCTATGTGTAGTTCTAACCCTTTGGTCCCGGTGGAAGAACCCTAGTCTAAATTAAGCCCCAGCGCATAGGATTCACTTCAACCCTTCACTCTGTTACTTGCGTAACTAAGCCCCAGGGGAGTTTATCTGCCTAGCACTTCACTCTATTTCGACTGCCACAAAATCATGGAAACGGAGGTATGGAGAAACCACATCGAAGGCGAAAGGGGTACATCGCTACCTCACAACTCTCCCTCTCAACCCTCTTCAATCTTAAGTAGTCTAACTCTAAAGGAGTTGTCACACCTCCAAAGGGTAACCTAAATTATTCTCAATCCTAGTGTCACATCTAAAAAAAAACATTAGCAAGATGAAATTAAGATTGAAACTCAATTTTTATTCATCAATAATGGAAAAGCATAATAGCAATGTTAAAGAAACATAAAAAACCCTAGAGTTTACAAGTCCAAATACCCTCAAGGGGTTTAGCTCCTCATGGAACTATACATGTTCATTAAAATAGAAAAGAAAGTACAAATCAAAGACATTGATGAAAACCCCCTTGTATATGGTGTGGCCATGATCTTGTGCGGCTGTCGAACGTCGGTGACGATGCCGATGACGCGCGCTAAACCTCCATGAAATCCTCTCCGAAACCCTAGCCGCACTCCCCAAGTTGAAGAGAAAGGTAGGTCAAAAGATATCCCAAAAGGTCTCCAAAATCCCTTTTTATATCGTTAAATCGCGGCTTTAAAATCAGACTTATCGCGGGCTTCACACGACTGTGTGGAATGTCCACACGCCCGTCTGAAGTTTCTATCTGGCTGAAAAATTGATTCACACGGCCGTGTGTAATTTCCACACGCCCGTGTCAATTCTCTGAAACCTTGATTTTCGGCAGAAATTGAACAGTAGCTTGCTACAGTGTTTTTGAGCACATAAACAATGGTAAGTCGTGCCGATTGCTTCAAGTCTCCTTCTTGGTGAAGTTCTTCTAAGCTACACGAGTTAGACTTGTTGTGAATGTGACTGCCTTTGTGCCCCTCCAAAGGAGGTTGGCACACACTCACAAGTCCAAGCTTGTGCCTTGTTCCGTACTTGGTCCGAAAACTTCCCAACATCAGCGAGCAAGACCTAATTTCGTTCTTCTTCTCCAATTTAGCTCCACAAACCTTCAATGCACAAGAATACACAAATGCATGCTATTTAGTGATAAACCTGATAAAAGATATGCTCAATGTAAGATAATAACGCTTCGCGGTACTATAACACGAGCACTTATCACATGCTTTCAGGTTGTAGGGAAGAGGGCAACTTTTATTCATGAACGCCCATGAGGTAAGGCCAGGTACGTCAAGCTAATTGACGTTAAACAAGCGCTTCTTGGGTGGTAACCCAAGCTTTTATTGCTTTTCTAGAAGTTAGTTTTGTTTTAGTTTAAATAAGAGTCTTAGTGTTGGTGTCTTGATTTTTGCACATGTGTGCTGTGATTTTCTTGTGGATCATTGATGTTTTCGTGTGCCTAAATGTTGATTGATGAAGTTTTTTATCGTTTGAGTGTGTTTTCATGGATCTCTACTCGTGTTTTCATCGTCCATACATGCTCTAAGTGTTATGAATATGTTTCTGAAATTTTCTACACAACTTGTAATTTTTCTAAGTCATCCAGAGAAAACACACGGCCATGTGGAATTTCCACATGACCGTGTGAATTATCTCAGGGTTCATCCTGAACGTCACAGGGGTCATGAAACAGACCCTGTGAACGACCTTGTGAAGGGCACACGGGCGTGCGGAATTTCCACATGGTCATATGAAAGCTTGCAGAAGTTCAACTCTCATTCTAAAGAGCACACAGGGATGTGTGGATGCCCCTATGAGTGTCCTTGTGTTACGGCACACCGTCGTGTGAAACTCTACAGAGGCTTCCCCTTCATCCCGAGAAAACACAGGGGCATGGGGCTGCCCCTGTGAGAGAGATTGTGAAAGGCACACGGCCGTGTGGATATTCAACACGGCCGTGTGGAACACTTAGAGTTTTCTTGGGAGATCCAGAGAGGCCACAGTGGCGTGTGGGTGCCCTTGTGACCGGCCATGTGTTCTGCCCAGGTTGGGCACACGGCAGTGTGAAATTTTCCAAAGGCCTTAAGCATTTTCCTGAGAGCAAACAGGGGCGTGTGATTGCCACTATGAAGGCACACGGCCATGTGGGGGTGTTCAGAGAGTTACCAGAGAGAACACAGGGGCATGTGATTGCTCCTATGAACCCTCTCAGTAGAGGTACACAGCCGTGTGATCATTTCCACATGGCTGTGTTGATGTTCACGACTCAAAATGGTTGAAGCCTTTTATTATATCTTTTCTAGCCTTTCACTTCTTAACACTTCTATGAGCAAAAGAACACTCTCCTCCACACTCCCAACTATCTCTCTGATGATTTCACTGGTTTTAGAGGGTTTTTCGGCCAAGTTTTAAGTTTTTGATTCTCACATCATCGATAAACCGCCCTTCTTCTTTTTACTTCGTCAACTCGATTCTTTCGGTTTACTTGATTGATTTCCACTAGCTTTACATGCGTATATACCTTATTAATGATTGTGGAAAGTCTAAAAGTGATTGGGAGCGAGTTGTATAAGATTCTGGCCTCACGACAGTACCTCTAGTGCGCCCCGATGATCCACAAGAGCTTGTGGATCCCTGTAGAATGAATGCCAATGGTGATTTTGATTGATTTATTTTAAATTTTTACAGGAATGGCACCAAAATCAAAGGAAGTGACTGGTAAGTGACCCCTTGAGCCCTCTACTGAGCAATTAGACTTTGCCACACCCAAACACCGGGCAATATATGAGAGGTTGGCAAAAGCTCAAGATAGTCTCGATACATGGACTTAAGTTGTTTGAGGACAGCTGAGTGGGGTGACGATATGACGGACGAGGTTGAAGAGCTTATAGTAGTGGGGAGTTGGAAACGCTTGTTGTCTATTCAAGAGCCAGCTAACCGCTCACTTACTTTGGAGGTGCTCGCGTCTTTTGAGTTTGATTGATCATGTAGAGATTTGACGAGTGCTGATACTATACAGTTTAGAGCTTTAGGGCATTGTTACAATATGTCAGTGACACAGTTCTCCATCCGCATGGGTTTATTTGATGAAGCCTTTACTGAGAGAGAGGAGTACGAGAGCCTTCTAACTGATTACCCCGGCAGCTTTGAACCCTTAGGGAGTCTACTTGTCTATCACGGCCGCCCTATAGGTATATTCACACCATTTTTAGCACATTAGTGAACGGCCGTGGTGACAATAAGGAGTCCGAGCCTGCAGGAGCTCCTTTATCTCCATTCGATGGTACGGAGCGAGCCGCTCCACCTCAGTAATATTCTTGCACAGTACATAAGTCATCAGGGCCAATACGTTACGAGACTTATCAAGGGGATGGACCTCCGGGAGAGGATTAGGGTGATCAAGAAGACAGTCATACCCTCCCCCATTAGCTTGGAGATGTTGAGACAGATGGTGTCACACCCCAACCCACGGGTCCAACGTGCGACATACCACCATGACAACCCAGGGGAGGTCCAACACTACCTCAACCCTAGGTTGCCGTAAAGCTAACCTGTTCCTTATACGAAATATCTATAACCACAGTGCATAAGTTAACAATAAAAAATATCTATACAACTCATCTTACTCAAAAACATCAATTTAACACCAAGGTGAGAAGTATAGGTAGCAACAACAATCACAACCATAGCATCCACAATAAGTCACAACTCAAAGGACACCATCTCCTACATAAGGTAAAACAGACTGACATAAAGAAGTGTCTCAAGGAGAGAAAGACATAGTAGGGTTCAACAATACATAGTGGATCCCTGATAATACATGCCAAGAAAATAGACGACATACACAACTCAAAATGAGAAGACTGTGATAACTCTAGCCAAGCACTTCACGCCTTTATCCCTACGCTGTGCTATCTCCTGGGAGGAAGAAAGAGGGGGTGAGTAACTAGGTTACTTAGTGAGGGGTTAGATAGGACTATAGCACAAGCATGATCATATACACATAAAACATCATAGAAATATTTTAAATTCATAACAAGAATGAAAATATTTTGAATAACACTATCACATAAGAATGCCATCTTTCTCAATGAAATACAAATAGAATTTCATAGAAATCATCAAGAAAACACATGCCATCCTGGACCTAATATAAGAACAATTCTTATCGATAGTTTCAAATGTCAAAATGCTTAGAAATAATTAACTCATCGATCATAAATCAACAATGATGTCCAGAATGGCCTCAAAAACTCTCCATCGCTAACCATGGCCTTGGTTAGGTCTGGAGCTACCAAGATGCGTGTACCTTGGCATTGGCAGCTCGAAAGTCCGTGTGGTGAATCCGAATAACCCAACTATATCCTTGTCAGGGATCTATGCTCCCACCTGACATGGCATAACCGTTTTGACAGTATTCCACGCCACCTCGATATAGGTCGGCCCATGGAAAACATCCACTTCTTACTGCAGTAAGTACTGGAGTTCAGCTCCCATGTCACCATCAAAGAATATAAAGCATGAGTGCTTGATAAGTGCCTAAATACATCATTCTTAACTTGTAAAATCTACACACTTTCATGCAACTTGTATATTGTTTCGATTACATTGTGCGCACTTGATATATCTATTTTTGTTTCAGGACTTCGATGGACCATCTTCATGGAAATGAACCATATTCAAGTTGTTTTGGAGAAAATTAAAGAAGAATTGAAGTGTTTGCATGTTCTGGACGCCATGGGTCACACAAAAATCAGCTCACACAGAGCAGTGTACAACCACTGTGCGGGGCTGCACAGTGCCAGCACAGCTCTGCTAGTGAGCTGTGCGGCCAGTGTGTGGCCCGCACACTGGCCCCATACGCCAGGAGAAGGCTGTGTGGGCGAGTGTGCGGCCCGCACATAGCCCGCATAGCCTCGGGGTTATATAAAGGTATTTGTAGGATTTTTAATGGCAGTTGGTTCTCATTCGATCTCCACACACCCTCAAGCCATTCTCATCATCTTTGGAGGTGTTTTTGGCAAGGATTAAAGGAGAGAAGAAGGGAAGAACATATTAAAGCATCAAAGGGCTCGCCGGCACGGATCCAACGAATCCTCATCATCACCTTCTAGCCGACATTTCGAGGGAAGTTTTCTCATTGTTTGTATGATGGTTGTCATGTATTGTGAGCTATCACATTTTGTTATGTCGAACTAGACCCCCAAGGCCACCTGGTTCCTGATGAATCTTGGGAGGATACTTTGTATGGATGACATTGTTATTTTATAAATAAATGTGTATCGCTTGTGTTGTTGGTTTTAAACTATCATTATCATTTTCATTCTACAATGGATGAATTCTGTAGATTTGATTTTGAAAAATACTTGTTTGGTGGGATGCTAGCTTGTATTAGGTCGTGAGGTTATTACTTGACGACCCATGCACTTGCGGCCGGATAGTCGTGTGCTTGCTTTTTAGCTTGTTGTGCGACATCCATCAAGTTTTTGACGACGTTGCGGGGGAACCATCCGAGAATACTAGGAAAACTTTTGGATCAATGATCTAGTCACTTCACTTTCATTTGTAATTATTCACCCTTTCTTGCTTTCATTTTTATCTTTTGTACATATCAACTAATATATCTCTTTAACTCTTGTTTTCTTAGGTACTCTGTGTATGACTCGCGCAAATCCCACAGGGTTTATAGAACCCAACGAAGAAATTGAGCGCGTCATACATCAAAGGTTGAGAGAAACCCAAGTGGGTTTGATAAGTGCTTGATTATACATGTTTTACCTACTTGTTTTACATACATTGAGCATCATTTTACCATTGATTATGTCTCATAAAATGTATTTTGGTGTTCTTTTATGCAATTAGGTTGTGGAAGTGTTAAAGGAGGAAAAGGAAGCAAAGATGGGTTATAAAGACGTATTGTTGGGAGCTTTTGTACAACACAAGTGGCAAGGCACAAGAGGGGATCATGCACATGAGGGTGTGTGCCAACTTCCTGAAGAATTCAAGATAATTTGTGCGATGGAAGGGCACAAGGGCAGTCACACCTTCATGTCCCAACTTGTGTGAAGATAGTTAAAGCTCTCAAATGATGATTCGAAGGAGGAGAAGTCTTATAACTCACCACATGGACGTGTGCCCGACCATGTGGCCTCAAGATGAGAGAGTTTGGATCATGGTTATGAAGAGTACTGTAGCAAAAACATTGTTCATTTCACTGTAACAGTACTGTAGCGGAATTACTGTTCACGCGACCGCGTCAAAATCCCACGCGACCGCGTGGGAATTCTGCAGCCCACGCGATCGCGTGGGATCTCACGCGGTCGCGTGAAGACACGTGACTGGCGCGATTCAGACTTATAAATAGGCCGTTTCGCCGATTCTTTTGATATCTTTTGTGTGCCTTTTGAGAGAGGAAGCGGCTAGGGTTTGAGGAGGAGGTCTTTGCCGAATTGGAGGGCCGTTCTTCACCAACTTTGATAGTTCTTTCCTCCGTCATAGCATCGAGGGAGTCATTGGCAACCTAGCTTCGGAGAAGGATCCTTCAAGACGTTGAGCGACCCATCAAGGCCATCATCACGAATTCAAGGGGGTTTATTTCCATGGTTTACATTGCTTTTCATTGTGTTATGTTTTGCTTTGTAATAAGCCCCATGGAGGGTTAAACCCTAGTAGATACTTGGGCATGTGAACCCTAGGTTTCGATTCATGTATTGACTTTCTTTATGCTTTCTTTTAAATCCGAGTTTATTTGAGTTTCAATCTTGTTTTATCATTGCTTGCATGCCTTATTGATTCGTATGGTTGTTTGGTATGCTTGATTTGTTGCCTTGGTGAGAGAGAGGTCTCCATTAGGGTTAGAACATATGAGATTTAAGAGGGTTGAGAGGGTGAGTCATGAGATAGTGGAGCGTCCCCTTTCCCTTCCGATTAAGGGTTTCCTATCTCCGTATTCCCTAAGATCTATGCAACCATATTTGGTGTGAGGTGTGAGTTTGAGAGATTTCTCCGCCGGGACCTTGTAGGGGGTTAGGGATCTTCCGCCTAGAAGTAGGGTTAGATCTAATTTGAGGAATCGGTTTCACTTTTAGGTATCCCTAAAGCTTATTGCGGTCATATGGGGTGTGAGGTGTTGAGATTGAGCGATTTCTCCACCGGGACCTTGTAGGGGACTAGTATCGGTGGCCTGGAAGCAGGGACCGATTATTCTTGGATTACCTCGACTCATAGAACTCGGTTTAGAAGCATTTAGTTAGTCTTGCACTTCATGATAGAGCCTAGGGGGAGCATTGCCCGGGTATCTCATCTTCATTGATTGAGATCTCCCTTTATTTACCTTTTGCCTATTCATCTCTGGTATTAATTTCTATGCACACTAGATCACCACAAAATCACATTGGTCATTAGGCTAGATTGCAGAGAAGAAGTTAGTACTAGTAGCCCTGTTCCCTGTGGATTCGACTACCCTACTCACCAGTGTAATTATTACTTCGACAATCCGTGCACTTGCGGTACACACACGCAAAGGGGTGTGTCAGGGTTCACCGTCAAGATTAGTTGAAGTGCTAGAAGAAATTTTTGTTGCAATGGTCGAAGAAAGAAGGACGCTGTCAGACTATGAGAGGCCACAGTTTACCGGGGAAGAGTTTAGTGTGCAAGCACCAGCTGTCTGTGCGGGCAATTTCGATTTGGCTAGACCAATAGGCATGATACAGAATACAGTGCAATTTGATGGTTTGGCCGATGAGGAACCAAATGAGCACTTATCCCAGTTTCTTCATATATGATCGACATTCAACGTCAATGTGTTATGGTGCGGGTCCAGCAAGTGCATGGGGTTGCCAAGTAATACCCCTCATGCACGCACGAGGGGGTCGTATTCCTGATAAGTGCTCGTGTTATAGTAATGCATAGCGTTATTATCTTGCAATGAGCATTAATTTAATCAGATTTTATTACTAAAAAGTGTGCATTTGTTTAATTTTGTGCATTGTAGGGTTGTGAAGATAAAGTGAAGGAAAGGAACGAAGTTAGATCGTGTTCGCCATTATTGGGAAGATTCTTGGACTAAGCAAGGAGCACGGCATGAGTAGAGACTTGTGAGCAAGTTACTGTAGCAAAAATATTATAGCAAGCTACTGTTAATCTTCAGCCGAAATTTAGAATTCCAGAGAATTCACACGGGCGTGTGGAAATTCCACACGGCCGTGTGAATTAATTTTCCAGCAAGCCAGAAACTTCACACGCCCATGTAGAAATTCCACACGGCCGTGTGAAGTCCCGATAAGTCCGATTTATAAAGCCGCACTCAACAATATAAAGAGCGATTTTGGAGACTTTTAAAATATCTTTTGACCTATCTTTCTCTCTAATTTCTGGAGAGTGCGCCTAGGGTTTTGGAGAGGAATTCGTGGAGGTTTAGAGCGCCTCATCGGCATCGTCACCGACGTCCGGCGGTCGCATAAGACCACGCCCCACCATACGCAAGGGGGTTTTCATCGATGTCTTTACTTTGTGCTTTCTTTCATACTTTGATGAACATGTATAGCTCCATGAGGAGCTAAACCCCTTGTGGGTATTAAGACTTGTAAACTCTAGGGTTACTATGCTTCTTTGATATTGTTATTATGGTTTTCCATTATTGATGAATAAAAATTGAGTTTCAATTTGATTTCATCTTGATATTGTTTTCCCTTAGATGTGACACTAGGGTTGAGAACAATCTAGGTTGTCTTTTGGAGGTGTGACAACTCCTATAGGATTAGACTCTTTAAGATTGAAGGAGGTTGAAAGGTGAGTCGTGGGGTAGCGCAGCGTCCCCTTTCCCCTCCGATGTGGTTTCTCCCTACCTCTGTTTCCTTAATTTCTTAGCGGTCGAGATAGAGTGAAGTGCTACGTAGATAAAATCCTTTGGGGCTTAGTTATGTGAGTAACAGAGTGAAGGGTTGAAGTGAATCCTACGCACTGGGGCTTAATCGAGACTATGGTTCTTCCACCTGGACCAAAGGGTTAGAACTACAAATAGGAACAGGTTTTACCACTAGATATACTCCCCTAGGGCTTAGTCGTGCAAGCGATAGAGTGAAGGGTCGATGTGAATCCTAATACCGGGCCATAATGATGTGGTTAGTCACGGTTGTCCTTAGGTTTGGGACCGTGAGTCTAAGGATTTCTTTGACTTAATTAATATCAATAGGAAAGTATAATAGCATAGTCTTGCACTAGAAGCATAGATCCTAGAGGTAGCTTGTCCGGATACCCCATTTCATCCATTGCTAGATCCTTTCTATTTTCTTTAACTTACACTTTCTCATCTTCCATCTTTCTATTCAATTTCTTGTCTTTTATTATAATTGCTTCCATAAGTCACTCATTGATTCTATTGTTACTTTTCCATACTCCACCTAGCTTAAATAGTAAAATCTCGTATTCTAACTCCCTATTCCCTGTGGATTCGACTACCCACTCACTAGGGTAAATTTTATTAGTTCAACAAACCCGTGCACCTGCGGGATACATGCAAGGGGTCGGGTAAAAGTTTTTGGCGCCGTTGCCGCGGAATAGGCGTTTTAGATATTTGTTTTTCACTATTCTAGCTATTCACTTCACTTTCTATTCCACACTTTCTTTTTCTATCATTGTTCTTATTTTTCTTTCCTTTGCTTTGGCTTCAGGTTATGACCCACGGGAACCCTTCGATTCTTGTTGAAGGAGACCCGAACATTGGAAAAAGAGAACATCACAAAGGTAAAGAACCTGTGCAAGAAGCTTCAAATCAAGCCGATATTGAGACAGAAGGGTCAGAAACAATGGCAAAATAGAATGAACAACAGAGGACATTGTCCGACTTTGCTAGACCTGCAGCCATGGGGACCCATTCGAGCATTGTGAGGCCCCCAATTACGGCAATGAATTTTGAGTTGAAGCCGTTATTCATTCAGATGTTGCAAAAGTCCGCACAATTTAATGGGTTAGCCGATGAAGATCCCAACAGTCATATAGAGAATTTCCTTGAAGTGTGCGACATGTTGAAGATTAATGGAGTAACGAACGATGCGATTCATTTGAGAGACTTCCCATTTTCATTAAAGGGAAAAGCAAGACATTGGCTTCATTCATTACCGAGAGCATCCATCACTACGTGGGAAGAGATGGCCGAGGCATTCTTGGCTAGATACTTTCCGCCGGGAAAGTCAGGAAGGCTTCGGAATGAGATATCATCCTTTGTGCAAATGGAATTGGAGTCTCTATTCGAGACATGGGATAGGTTCAAGGAGCTCCTTCGCAAGTGCCCGCAACATGGATTTCCCGAGTGGATGATCATTCACATTTTCTATAACGGGTTAAATCCGAGTACCAAGCAACTCTTAGATGCGGCGGCCGGAAGAACTCTAGGAAGCAAGACTCCAGGTGAAGCCCGGCACCTTGTAGAGGAGATGGTTATGAATAGCTATCAATGGAACTCAAGGGACAGGAAAAAGGTGGCCAGAATTCATGAGATTGATACGGTTACATCTTTGGCGGCACAAGCGGAATCTTTGAGTAAGAAGCTAGACGCACTAGCTTCACCAAGAGTTGCGGCCATCACTACTTGTAACGGTTGTGAGGGAGGACATTGATAAGTGCTCGTGTTATAGTAATGCGAAGTGTTATTATCTTGCAATGAGCATTAATTTAATCAGATTTTATCACTAAAAAGTGTGCAATTGTTTACTTTTGTGCATTGTAGGGTTGTGAAAATAAAATGAAGGAAAGGAACGAAGTTAGGTCGTGTTTGGCATTGTTGGGAAGATTTTTGGACCAAGCAAGGAGCAAGGCGTAAGCATAGACTTGTGAGTGTGTGCCAACCTCCTTTGGAGGGGCACAAAGGCAGTCACATTCACAATAAGTCTAACTCATGCCAACAATGAGAACTTCACCAATTAGGCGATTCGAAGAGTACTGTAGCAAGTTACTGTTCACAGTCGGCCGAAAATCAGTTTTCCAGAAACTTCACACGGGCGTGTGGAAATTCCACACGGCCGTGTGAAATCCCGTTTTCAGCAAATTTAAAGCCGCGACTCCACATTTTAAAAGCCCTATTTGGAGACTTTTTGATATATCTTTTGACATATTCTTCTCCCCAAATTCTGGAAGTGCACCTAGGGTTTTGGAGAGGGTTTCGTGGAGGTTTAGAGCGCGTCATCGACATCGTCATCGACGTCCGGCGGCCGCACAAGACCACGGCCACACCATACGCAAGGGGGTTTTCATCTATGTATTTACTTTGTGTTTTATTTCATACATTGATGAACATGTATGGCTCCATGAGGAGCTAAACCCCTTGTGGGTATTCGGACTTGTAAATTCTAGGGTTATCATGTTTCTTTGACATTGTTATTATGCTTTCCCATTATTGATGAATAAGAATTGAGTTTCAATCTTGATTTTATTTTGCTATTGTTTTCCCTTAGATGTGACACTAGGGTTGAGAGCAATCTAGGTTTTCCTTTGGAGTTGTGACAACTCCTATAGGATTAGACTATTCAAGATTGAAGAGGGTTGAGAGGGAGAGTTGTGAGGTAGCGATGTACCCCTTTCCCTTCCGGTGTGATTTCTCCCTACCTCAGTTTCCTTGATTTATTAGCGGTCAAGATAGAGTGAAGTGCTAGGTAGATAAACTCCCCTGGGGCTTAGTTACGCGAGTAACAGAGTGAAGGGTTGAAGTGAATTCTATGCACTGGGGCTTAATCTAGACTAGGGTTCTTCCTCCTGGACCAAAGGGTTAGAACTACACATAGGAACATGTTTAATCACTAGGAATCCCTAGAACTTAATGCAATCCCACGTAGTGTGAGGTTTTGGTAGATGTACTCCCCTGGGACTTAATCGTGCGAGCGATAGAGTGAAGGGTTGTTGTGAATCCTAATACCGGGGCATAATGTTGGGGTTAGTCACGGTTGACCTTAGGTTTGGGACCGTGAGTCTAAGGATTTCCTCGATTCAATTAGCATCAATAGGAAGGTATACTAGCATAGTCTTGCACTAGAAGCATAGATCATAGAGGTAACTTGTCCGGATACCACACTTCATTCATTGTTAAATCCTCCTTAATCTCTTTTTCTTGCACTCTCTAATCTTTCACCTCTCTCTATTTAAATTCCTGTCTTTTAGTATAGTTGTTCTCACAATTCACTCACGAATCAATTATTACTTTTCCATACTTTGTATAGTTTTAATAGTGAAATCTCATACTCTAACTCCCTATTCCTTGTGGATTTGACTACCCTCTCACCAGGGTAACTTTTATTACTTCGACAAACCCGTGCACTTTCGGGGATCCTGTCAGACATGCTTCGAGTGATTGTCCTATTGCTATTGGAGGCACTAGTGCGGTGGAGCAAGCTGATTTTGTTGGAAATTCTTATAGAGGACAAGGCCAAGGCAACCCGTATTGTGGAACATATAACCCGGGATGGAAGAACCATCCGAATTTCTCTTGGAACAATCAAGGACAATCACAACAGAAAAATAGTGCACCAGCAGGATTTCAAAGTCAACAAGCTCCAAATTTAGAAAGCCGAGTGACCGGGCTAGAAGGAAAGATGACCTAGCTAGAGAGAGCACTCACATGGTTTGTTTCTTCATCCGATGCTAGATTTCAGTCGGTAGAAGCTACTCTTCGCAATCACACCGCCTCGCTACATAATTTGGAAAATCAAGTGGGGCAAATTGCAAAGACATTGTCAGAAAGGCCTTAAGGTAGCTTGCCTAGCAATATGGAAACTAATCCAAGGGAGCAACTAAAGACAATCACCTTGAGGAGTGGGAAAGAGGTTGAGAGATATCTCCCTCTAGAGAAGACAAAAGAAGCACCCGAAGTTGAAGAAGCACCAAAAGAGAAAGAGGTGGCATCACCACCCTACAAACCAAGGATCCCCTACCCTTCGAGGTTGAAGAATGACCAAGACAATGAGCAATACAAGAAATTTCTGGGTATCTTCAAACAATTGCACATCAACATACCATTCACGGAAGCATTAGCCCAAATGCCCAAGTACGCGAAGTTCCTGAAGGACCTCTTATCCAATAAGAGAAAGTTGGAGGAAAGTGCAGCTGTAGTTCTTGATGCTAATTGCTCGGCCATCTTACACAAGAACATGCCGAGTAAGAGAAAAGATCCCGGGAGTTTCATCATACCTTGCAACATCGGCAATTTGGGTGAAGAAATGGCATTGGCCGATTTAGGGGCAAGCATCAATGTCATGCCCTATACCTTCTTCCAAAAGCTAGGATTGGGCGAGCCTAGACCCACTCGGATGACACTTCAACTCGCGGATCGATCAGTGAGGCATCCGAGGGGAATTATGGAAGATATCTTGGTGAAAGTAGACAAGTACATCCTTCTGGTGGACTTTGTTGTGCTTGATGTGGATGAGGATGTCGAAGTACCGCTGATTCTTGGGAGGCCGTTCTTGCGCACTTCCAAGGCTTTGATAGACATGGACGGTGGAGAGCTCACACTTAGAGTTGGAGATGACTGATAAGTGCTCGTGTTATAGTAATGTGAAGTGTTATTATCTTGCAATGAGCATTAATTTAATCAGATTTTATCACTAAAAAGTGTGCAATTGTTTACTTACGTGCATTGTAGGGTTGTGAAGATAAAATGAAGGAAAGGAACGAAGTTAGGTCGTGTTTGGCGTTGTTGGGAAGATTTTCGGACTAAACAAGGAGTAAGGCGTGAGCATAGACTTGTGGGTGTGTACCAACCTCCTTTGGAAGGGCACAAAGGCAGTCACATTCACAATAAGTCTAACTCATGCCAACAAGGAGAACTTCACCAACTAGGCGATTCGAAGCAATCGACACGATCTACCGTTGATTGTGTGCCCAATTCAATGGCCTTGATGAAGAACGACGAATTCGGGAGCGTTTCGGCACAATTACTGTAGCAGTACTGTAGTAAATTACTGTAGCAAAAACACTGCGACAAGTTACTGTTCACATTTGGCCGAAAATCAGTTTTCCAGAATTTTCACAAGGGCGTGTGGAAATTCCACACGGCCGTGTGAAATCCCGATTTCAGCAAATTTAAAGCCGCGACTCCACATTATAAAAGCCCGATTTGGAGACCTTTTGAGACAATCTTTGACCTAATTTTCTCCTCAACTTTGGAGAGGACGGCTAGGGTTTTGGAGAGGACTTCGTGGAGGTGTGGAGCGCGTCATCGGCATCGTCATCGATGTCCGGCGGCCGCACAAGACCACGGCTACACCATACGCAAGGGGGTTTTCATCTATGTATTTACTTTGTGTTTTATTTCATACATTGATGAACATGTATGGCTCCATGAGGAGCTAATCTAGACTAGGGTTCTTCCTCTTGGACCAAAGGGTTAGAACTACACATAGGAACAGGTTTAATTACTAGGAGTCCCTAAAACTTAATGCAATCCCACATAGTGTGAGGTTTAGGTAGATGTACTCCCCTGGGACTTAATCGTGCGAGCGATAGAGTAAAGGGTTGTTGTGAATCCTAATACCGGGGCATAGTGTGGGGGTTAGTCACGGTTGACCTTAGGTTTGGGACCGTGAGTCTAAGGATTTCCTCGACTCAATTAGCATCAATAGGAAGGTATAATAGCATAGTCTTGCACTAGAAGCATAGATCCTAGAGATAACTTATCCGGATACCCTACTTCATTAATTGTTAAATCCTCTTTAATCTCTTTTCTTGCGATTTCTAATCTTTGACCCTTCTCTATTTAATTTCCTGTTTTTAGTATAATTGTTCTCGCAATTCACACACAAATCGATTACTACTTTTCCGTACTTCGCATAGTCTTAATAGTGAAATCTCGTATTCTAACTCCCTATTCCCTGTGGATTCGACTACCCTCTCACCGGGGTAACTTTTATTACTTCGACAAACCCGTGCACTTTCGGGGAGCCTGTCAATGACAAGCTTACCTATCGCCTCGCCGAAGCCATGAGACATTCTCTCGATTTTGATGACACTCTTTATTATCTTGATGCTATTGATGAGTGTATTGATGAATATATGCAGGAAATGTTAAACCCGGATCCATATGAAGGATGGCCGGACCAAGACGTGGAGATCGAAGAAGAAGAGATACTTTCGCTTGGTCCAGTCAAGAAAGATATCAAGATGGAGAGGGAGCGTATGAAGGAGATGCTTCGGAGGATGAAGAGGTCGAAAAGACGCCACAAGAAAAACCCCAACAAGAAGGGGGGTGAGCATTCATGGAGTAAGGGTGTTTCACCCTTCTGTGGTAACAAGTTTGACAACTCTCCCTCTACTCTACAAAGATTATGCAATGCATGCTTTTAGGTTGTAGGGAAGAGGGCAACTTCTATTCATGAACCTCCGTAAGGTAGGATCAGGTACGTTAAGCTAAGCGACGTTAAACAAGCGCTTCTTGGGAGGCAACCCAAGGTTTTACAGTTTTTCTAGGACTTAGCTTAGTTTAGGTTGAATAAGAGTCTTAGTTTTGGTGTCCTGAAGTTTTAATGCATGTGCTGTGATTTTTATTGTGGATTGTTGACATTTTCGTGTGCTTAGATGATTATTGACAAAGTTTGAGTTGGTTGAGCATATTTTCCATGGTATCTGGTCGTGTTTTGATGGTTTTCACAGGCTCCAAACATCGTATTTGTGTTTCTGAATTTTTGTGAGAGTTTGTAAATTTTTCTAAGTAAACCAGAGAAAACACACGGCCGTGTGGAAATTCCACACGGGCGTGTGTCACCACTTAGGGCTCAGCCAGAGAGGGCACAGGGGCATGTCCATGCCCCTATGAACAACCTCAGAAGGGGCACACGGCCGTGTGGAATTTCTACACGGCCGTGTGAAATCTCGCAGAACTTAAACTCTTTTCCAGAGAGTACACAGGGGCGTGTGGGTGCCCCTGTGAGTACCACTATGCTAAGGCACAAGGCCGTGTGGAAATTCCACACGGCCGCGTGAAACTCTGCAGAGACAACCCTTCTTCCCGAGAATACACAGGGGCGTGTGTGCGCCCCTGTGGGAGTGCTTGTGAACGGCACACGGCCGTGTGGATTATTCATACAGCCATGCGGAATACTTAGGGTTTCTCGGGCAAGTCAGAGAGACCACAGGGGTATGTGGGTGCTCCTGTGGCCGGCCTTGTGTTCTTGGCCAGGTTGGGCACATGGCCGTGTGGAATTTCCACAAGGCCGTGTGATATTTTTCAGAGACCTTTTGTGTTTTCCCGTGAATCAACAGGGCCGTGTACCAGCCCCTGTGGATCCCCCTGTGAAGGCACACGGCCATGTGGTGTAGTCCAGAGTGTGAACAGAATGCACACAGGGGCGTGTGACAGCCCCTGTGAACTTTAACTTTAGAGTTACACGGTCGTGTGGGATTTTCACACAGCCGTGTGGATTCCCAGAACTTCAAAAGCTATGCGTTTCTTTGTGGGTTTCACTCGTGCCTCATTCATTTTCACTCTCAAACTCTCTCCGACCCTCTCCATCACTTCCCCGATCTTCTCTGAGGTTTTATTTGGAGTTTTCCGGCCGATTTTAATGTTTTCTTCATTAACATCACCGGTAAAAAAACTGAAACCCTTGTTCTTCATCAATATTAATACACTCCGTTTTTTTTTGGTAATTTCGCTTGATTTGCATGATTAAATGGCATACGAATGCATTCACGGAATATTAGAGAATAACTACTTTTGTAAAGATAAAATGCTAATTCCACGACCGTGCGGTATTGTCCGCCTGTTAATCCACATTGCCGTGTGGAATTTCTACACAGCCGTGTGAAATCTCGCAAAACGAAATTTAACGGTGGATTAATCGATTTTATTTCAGGAATGACACCCAGGACAAAGTAAGCAGCTAGCAAGAGGCCCTTCGAGTCGTTTAACGAGCAGATTACTTTCGCCAAGCCCGAACACCAAGTGAGACATGATAGATTAGAGAAACTCAAGTTTGGACAATCTTGATACGTAGATTTGAGTTGCTTAAGAACAGCTGAGTTGGGGGGCGACATGGCAAATGAAATTGAGGAACTTTTAGCGGTTGGGAGTTGGAAGAGTTTGTTGTCTATTAAAGAACCGGCCAACCGCTCACTTTCTTTGGAAGTACTAGCGTCCTTTGAGTTCGATAAATCACACAAAGACTTGACAAGAGCCGACACTATACAATTCAGGGCTTTTGGGCAAGATTACAACATGTTAGTGACGCAGTTTTCTATTCGCATGGGTTTGTATCATCAAGCCTATACAGATTCAGAGGAGTGTAAGAACTTTCCGACTGATTATTCTGGTAGTTTGACTTCTCAAGGAGCTTACAGAGTGTTATGCGGACAAGGGCAATATGAGCAAGGGGTATTGAAAGCCACTTGTTTGTCATGACTAGCTTATAGATACATACACGCTATTTTGAGTCGATCAGTCAATGGCCGTGGTGATAAGTGCTTGTGTTATAGTAACGCGAAGCATTATTATCTTACAATGAGCATACCTTTTATCAGATTTTATCACTAAATAGCGTGATAGTAACGCGAAGCATTATTATCTTATGCATTGTAGGTTTGTGGAGCCAAGTTGGAAAAGAAGAACGAAGTTAGGTCATGTTCACCGTTGTTGGGAGGTTTTCGGACCAAGCAAGGAACAAGGCACGAACTTGGACTTGTGAGTGTGTGCCAACCTCCTTTGGAGGGGCACAAAGATAGTCACATTCACAACAAGTCTAACTTGTGTAGCCTAGGAGAACTTCACCAAGAAGAAGACTTGAAGCAATCGGCACGATCTACCATTGATCGTGTACCCAATTCAATGGCCTCAATGAAGAACAACGTATTCGGGAGCGTTTCGGTGAGTACTGCAGCAGCACTGCAGTAATTCACTGTAGCAAGTTACTTTGCATTTCTGCCGAAGATCAGGTTTCCAGAGAATTCACACGGGCGTGTGGAATTAACACAGGGCCGTGTGGATTATTTTCCAGCAAGCCAGAGACTTCACACGGGCGTGTGGAAATTCCACACGGCCGTGTGAAGTAATTTTTCAAGGAAGCCAGAAACTTCACAGGGGCTTGTGGAAATTCCACACGGCCGTCTGAAGCCCCGATAAGTTCAAATTTAAAGCCGCACTCAGCCTATTTAAAGCCGGATTTGGAGACTTTTTGAGTATCTTTTGACCTATCTTTCTCTCGAACTTATGGAGAGTGCGGCTAGGGTTTCGGAGAGGACTTTGTGGAGGATTGGAGCGCGCCATCGGCATCGGCATCGACGTCCAACGGCAGCACAAGACCACGGCCACATCATACCCGAGGGGGTTTTCATTGATGTTCTTATTTTGCAATTTATTTTACACTTTGATGAACATGTTACCATGGGGAGCTAAACCCCTCGTGGGTATTCGGACTTGTAAAACCCTAGGATCATTATGTTTCTATGAGATTGTTATTATGTTTTTCCATTATTGATGAATAAATTCGAGTTTCAGTTTTAATTATCTTTTGCTATTGTTCTTCCTTAGCCGTGACACTAGGGTTGAGAACAATCTAGGTTATCCTTTGGAGGTGTGACAACTCCTATAGGATTAGACTACCTAAGATTGAAGAAGGTTGAGAGGGAGAGTTGTGAAGTAGCAATGTACCCCTTTCCCTTCCGGTGTGATTTCTCCTACCTCCATTTCCTTGGTTAATTAGCGGTCGAGATAGAGTTTTAGGGCTCTATCCAGACTAGGGTTCTTCCACCTGGACAAAAGGGTTAGAACTACATAGAGGAACATGTTTTATCACTAGGAATCCCTAGAGCTTAAAGCACTCCCACATAGTGTTAGGGTTAGGAAGATAGACTCCCCTAGGGCTTAGTTGATAGGTCAACGAGAGTCAAGGGTCGTAGTGAATCCTAATACTGGGACATAATGTTGGGGTTAATCACGGTTGACCTTAAGTTTTGGGACCGTGAGTTTAAGGATATCCTCGACTCAATTAACATCAATAGGAAAGTATAATAGCATAGTCTTGCACTAGAAGCATAAGTCCTAGAGGTAGCTTGTCCGGATACCCTATTTCTTCTATTGCTAGTCTTCTCTTTTAACCTCTACTTGCTTTTCTCTTGTCTTCCATATCTCTATTTACTTTCTTATCTTTTATTCCAATTGCTTCCATAAATTCAGTCATCACTCCGATTATTTCTTTTCGTACACCGCATAACTAAATAGTGAATTCTTGTGTTCTAAATCCCTATTCCCTGTGGATTCGACTACCCACTCACCAGGGTAATTTTATTACTTCGACATGGCCGTGCACTTGCGGTACACACGCAAAAGGTCGTGTCAAGTTTTTGGCGACGTTGCCGGGGAATAGGCGTATTTTTAATACTAGTTTTTGCTACTTTACTTATTCACTTCGTTGTCTATTTCACACTTTCTTTGACTATCATCGTTCTTATTTTTCTTTTCTTTGTGTTGGCTTCAGGTTATGTGATAAATGCCTAAACATACGTATTTTCTATGTATTCGGGCGTATGTATTGCGTATTTTTCTATGAGTTGACGCCCGTTTTTGGTTTGAATTGGTTTCTTTCGTGTTACAGGTACCAATGAGACCCCTTCAAGCTCGTTGACAGAATTTTAGAAGAAATCGGCATCGAAAACACTGTTGCTGAGCCGGGGGGGGGTGCTGTAGCAATAACTGTAGCACGAAAACTGGAAGAACGAAGGTCTTGGGGAGAGCTTGACTTTACCATCTTCTTTGGGAGCTTGAGGCCGGGTTTTGGAGGCAATTCTTAAGGAGAGGACGACGGGGAAAGCACAACACGACGAGTCCACACCTTCGAATCACATTTGAGAGGAGGATTGACAAAGGAAGCCACTCCTAGGGTGGCGTCCTTGGAAGCGTCATTCGGCCTTGATCCTTTGAGGGAGTGTTCTTATTATGCTTTTGGTTGCTTTCATGTATTTTCTTGCTTGCTTTGTGATCATGAGTAACTAAACCCCAAGGTCACCGGATGTAAGTGAACCTTGGGGGTGAACTTGTGTATTTTGGATGCTTCTTCTAGTTTATTGCATTTGACTTGGTTTGTGATCCTTGTTTGGTGGTTCTTGATTGCCTTGATGTGTATGAGAACTCTATATATCAATTCCTAGACAATGCTAGGTTGCATGACCATTGCCCTAGTATTAGGCTCACCAAGCTTGGAAGGGAATACATGTACGAATACGCCGTGACCATCGGGTATTTGTACCCCTCCAATTGTTAGGGTTGTCCTTTATTGTGTTTCAACCCTAGCTCGGGGAAATCCACTAAACCCATTATAATCATACAAGGATTTGGGCGGAAGTAATTCCGTATTCCAATACTCGTACCGGATTAGGGACCAACACAGTGACCATTGCGTTGGTCTAATTTAGGGTTTCCCGGTCCAAAACACCCACGTGCATGCTAGTTAGGGCATCCTTAACACTTTAGTAACCCCCGAGGGAATCCTCATCCGTGACCACTTCCTTACCTTGATACTTTCCTCCGTATTTATACTTGCCATTTGCATGTTCTTTGCTTTAGTAGGTTATTTTTAGTTCTTCTTCCAAGTTATTGATTAGGTTAAATAACATTGTGATAAGGAAGTAAGAATAGATTCTCGGGCCCTTGGGAATATGACCCCCTCGTGTTCGCGCGAGGGGTATTACTTGGCGACCCCGTGCACTTGCGGTTGAGCGATTCAAACGCATACCAAGTTTTTGGCGCCGTTGTTTGACCATTTTTATTTTGTTCACTTTCACCATTCTTGTTTATATTTCATCACTCCATCATTTGCTTGCTTTTGACTTTTAATTATTTTGCGAGGTACCCATCGTATGACTCGGGCGGGCCAAGCAACTCTTGTTGAGCCCGACGACGAGATCGAACGCACTTTGCATCAGCGATTGAGAGAGGTCACCGAGAGTTTGAGGCAATGAGAGGTTCGAGTCGAATCTAGTGAACCATCAGTGTCACGCCCCGAGCCGCGGGTCCCAAGCACGACATACCGCCACGACAACCTAGGGGAGGTCTAACACTGCCTCAGTCCTAGGTAGCCATAACGCTAACCTGCTTCCTGTACAATGCATCTATAATCACAATACATATCCCAACAAGGTACCACACACTGATACTCATGACAAGGAGTACCTAAGAGAGATAATAACAACCACTCCAAATAGAGGATACACTCCTCATACAAAACATAGACTAGACTGGCATACAAAGTATTCAAATATGGAAAGACATGATAGGGTTCAACAAATACATAGTGGATCCCTAATAATACATGTCAAGACATAACAACATACATAAACTCAAAATGAGAAGACAATGATGACTCTAGCCAAGCACTTCACGTCTTCACCCCTGCGCTGTGCTATCACCTGAGAGGAGGAAAAGAGGGGGATGAGTAACTAAGTTACTCAGTGAGGGGTTAGTCACAGGACTATAGTTCAAACATGAATAAATCAATATAAAACATCATGAAAATATTTCAATACTCAACAAGAATGAAACATGCTTTAAGTAACAATATCTCATAAGAACATAGCTTTTCTCATTTGATGTGCAATTAAATGTTCTTTGAAAATCATCAAGAAAACACATGCCATCCTGGACCTAGCATAAGCACAATACTCAGTAATAATTTCAACTATCAAGAGACTCAGAAACAAGTAATTCAACTTTCTCAAATAAACAAAAATGTCCAGAATGGCCTCAAAACCCTCCGTCGCTAACCATGGCCTTGGTTAGTTCTGGAGCTACCAAGATGCGCATATCTTGGCATTGGCCGCTGGGAAGTTCGTGTGGTGACTCCGAACAACCCAACTATATCCATGTCAGGACTCTACGCTCCCACCTGACATGGCATAACCGTTTTTGACAGTATTCAATGCCATCCGCACACCCCTCTGCCTGGGGTGTGCGGCCTCTGTGCAGCCCCGCACAGAGGCCGCACAGCCCCCAGGAGGGGCTGTGCGGCCTGTGCACAGCCCCGCGCAACCTTGCGCGGCTTGTGCACAGCCCACACCGTCTCTAAACTCCTCCAAACACTCTAAAAAAATCTCTCAAACACTCGGGAATCAACTCTAAAGGCTCGACAAGAAAATTCAAAGAAAACTAGATGGGAAAACGACGACAACCCTCAAGACAAATCGAAACAACGACCAAGGGCAAAGAGACCGAAACTCCACAATCAGTCATGGCCGAACCAAGGAGAACTTTATCCGATTTTGAGAGACCACAGTTCACCAGGGAAGAATTTAGTGTGCAAGCTCCCACAGTCCCGGCGAACAACTTTGAGATCAAGGCGAGCACGATCGGGATGATACAAAATTCAGTTCAGTTTAATGGTTTAGCTGATGAGGATCCGCATGCTCACCTATCCCGTTTCCTGCAAATTTGCTCTACTTTAAGATCAACTCTGTGTCCGATGATGCTATCAGACTGCGATTGTTTCCATTCAGTTTGAGGGAGGCAGTGTACAGATGGCTCACTTCCTTAGCTCCTGGGTCCATCACCGCCTGGAAGGAAATGGTTGAGAAATTCTTGGCCCGGTATTTCCCGCCAAGCAAGGCCACAAGATTGAGACAAGAGATCTCCTCTTTCAGACAGTGGTATTCTGAAACCCTTTTTTGAGGCACACGAGCGATTCAAAGACTTGTTACGTAGGTGCCCTCATCATGGCTTCCCTTCTTAGATGCGAGTGTAGATGTTCTGTAATGGTTTGAATTATGCCGTGAGACAACTCATTGACGCCGCGGTGGGTGGCTCCTTGAGTGACAAGCTCCCTGAGGAAGCTGAGAAACTGATTGAGAACATGGCAAGCAATGAGTGCCACTGGAGCACTCGGCAGAAGGGACCAAGGGTTGCTGGCCTGTTCGAGGTGAATGAGACCACCGCATTACTTGGCGACCCCGTGCACTTGCGGGTGAGCGATTCAAACGCGTACCATTATGACCCGCGGGAAACCTTCGATTCTTGTTGAAGGAGACCCGGACATTGGTAGAAGAATGCACCGTAAAGGGAAAGAGCCTATAGAATAACAATCCAAGCAAGCCAGCATAGATTCAGAAGGGTAAGAAGCTATGGCAGAACAGAACGACCAACAAAGAACGTTGTCCGACTTTGCTACACCCACGGCAATGGGGACCCAATCAAGCATCGTGAGGCCCCCAATCACCGCGAACAACTTTGAGTTGAAGCCGTCGTTCATTCAAATGTTGCAACAGTCCACATAGTTTAAATGGTTGGCAGACGAAGATCCCAACAACCATCTAGAGAACTTTCTTGAAGTGTGCGACATGTTAAAAATCAATGGAGTAATGGACGACGCAATCAGGTTGAGAGCCTTCCCATTTTCATTGAAGGGAAAAGCAAGACATTGGTTACATTCATTACCGAGAGCATCTATTACTACATGGGAGGAGATGGCCGAGGCATTCTTGGCTAGGTATTTCCCTCCAGGAAAATCAGCAAGGCTCCGGAATGAAATCTCATCCTTCATGCAAGTGGAATTGGAGTCTCTATTCGAGACATGGGATAGGTTCAAGGAGCTCCTCCGAAAGTGCCTGCAACATGGATTCCCCGAGTGGATGATCATCCATACTTTCTACAACGGGTTGAATCCAAGCACCAAGCAACTTTTAGATGCGGCGGCAGGAGGGACTCTACAAAGTAAGACTCCCGATGAGGCCCTGGTACCTTATTGAAGAGATGGCAATGAATAGCTATCAATGGAACACAAGGGACCGAAAGAAGGTGGCCGGAATTCATGAGGTTGATGCAGTTACATCTTTGGCGGCACAAGTAGAATCATTGAGTAAGAAGTTGGATGTTCTAACTTCACCAAGAGTTGCGGCCATCACTACTTGTAACGGTTATGGGGGAGGTCATGCTTCAAGTGATTGTCTGATTGCTATTGGAGGTGCTAGTACGGTGGAGCAGGCTGATTTTGTGGGAAATAACTATAGAGGACAAGGCCAAGGCAAGCCGTATAGTGGCACATACAATTCAGGATGGAGAAACCACCCAAATTTCTCATGGAGTAACCAAGGACAGTCACAACAAAAGAACAACACACCACCGGGGTTTCAAGGTCAATAAGCACCGAATTTAGAAAGCCGAGTGACCGGGCTAGACGGAAAGATGACCGATCTAGAGAGAGCTCTCACATGGTTTGTTGCTTCATCGGATGCTAGGTTCCAATTGGTGGAAGCTACACTTCGCAATCACACCGCCTCCTTACACAATTTGGAGAATCAAGTGGGGCAAATTGCGAAGACATTGGTGGAAAGACCTCAAGAGAGTTTGCCTAGTAATACGGAGACCAATGCGAGGGAACAATTGAAGGCAATCACCTTGAGGAGTGGAAAAGAGGTCGAGAGAAATATCCTTCTAGAGAAGACCCAAGAGACACCCGAGATAGTGGAGGTAGATGAAGGAGCGACAAAGGAAAAAGAGGTGGCATCCCCACCCTACAAGCCAAGAATCCCCTATCCTTCACGATTAAAGAATGACCAAGAGAACAAACAATACAAGAAATTTCTGGGAATTTTCAAGCAATTGCACATCAACATACCATTCGCGGAGGCATTGGCCCAAATGCCTAAGTACGCAAAATTCTTGAAGGACCTCTTGACCAACAAGAGGAAATTGGAGGAGAGCGCGTCGGTAATCCTTGATGCCAATTGCTCGGCTGTATTGCAAAAGAACATGCCAAGCAAAAGAAAAGATCCCGCGAGTTTCATAATACCATGCAACATTGGCAACTTGGGTGAAGAGATGGCATTAGCCGACTCGGGGGCAAGTATCAATGTCATGCCTACACATTCTTCAAAAAGCTAGGCTTGGGCGGGCCTAGACCCACGCGGATGACACTTCAACTCGCGGACCAATCGGTGAGGCATCCGAGAGGAATTGTGGAGGACGTCTTAGTAAAAGTCAACAAATACATATTTCCTGTTGACCTCGTGGTGTTGGATGTTGATGAGGATGTCGAGGTTCCTTCGATCCTTGGAAGGCCGTTCTTGCGCACTTCTAAGGCTTTGATTGACATGGATGGCGGGGAGCTCACATTGCGAGTGGGAGAAGACAAGCTTACATACCGCCTTGCCGAAGCCATGAGACACTCTCTTGACTTTGATGATACTTTATATTTTCTTGACACTACCGATGAGCTAATTGATGATTATGTGCAGGAAATATTGAAACTGGATCCGTATGAAGATTGGCCGGATCAAGACATGGAGAACAAGGAAGATGTGCTTTCACTTGGTCTAATCGAGAAGGAGGTCAAGCCGGACCCGGGAGCCATGAAAAAGATGAGGAGAAGGATGAAGAGAGCAAGGAGGCGCCACACGAAAAGACCCAAGAACAATGCGGATGAGCAAGAACGGAGTAAGGATGGTTCACTCTTGTGTGGTAACAGAATCAATAACTCTCCCTATATTCTACAAAGGTTATGTAATGCATGTTTTCAGGTTGCAGGAAAGAGGTCAACCTTCATTCATGAACCTCCATAAGGTAAGACAGGTACGTCAAGCTAAGTGACGTTAAACAAGTGCTGCTTGGGAGGCAACCCAAGGGTTTTACAGTTTTCCTAAAATCTAGTCTAGTTTTTTAGCATGAATAAAAGTCTTAGTATTGGTGTCCTAAATTTTTAATGCTTAAAACTGCGATTTTATTGTGGATTGTTGATGTTTTCGTGTGCCTTAATGTTAATTGATGAAGTTTAAGTCAGTTGAGTGTGTTTTCGATGGTCTCTAGTCGTGTTTTTATGATTTGTACAGGCTCTAAGTGGTTTAAAAGAGTTTCTGAATTTTTTGGAAGAGTCTCTGAATTTTTCTAAGTAAACCAGAGAAAACACACGGCCGTGTGGAATTTCCACACGGGCGTGTGTTACCAAATCAAAGCTCAACCAGTGAGGACACAGGGGCGTGTGTGTGCCCCTGTGAACAACCTCAGAAGGGGCACACGACCGTGTGGAAATTCCACACGGCCGTGTGACATCTCGCAAAACTTCAACTCTTTTACAGAGAGTCCACAGGGGCGTGTGGGTGCCCCTGTGGGTGCCCTTGTGAGTGCCACTCCGTCAGTAAGGACTTCAAAGCCTTCTTCTTCGTCATTTCTTAATTTGATTCGTTCTGTTGGGTGATTTCGCTTGTTTTAAATGCTTGTTATGTGTGCGAACATGTTTAGAGATGAATCAGAATGAATTAGAATGTAAATTTTGGATTTTTAGCCCCCACGGCCGTGGGCTCTATCCGCCAAAAGCTCCACATGGGCGTGTGGAAATTCCACATGGCCGTGTAGATTTTTGCAGATTGTTCTGTTTAACTGTTTTTAATCGATTCTCTTTTCAATCTTGCAGATATGGCTCCAGGTCCAAGAAATCGGCTGGAAAGCGGCCCCGTGAGCCCACACCCCCTCCAGAGGAGACCGAGTTCAGTATACCTGAGCACCAGGCCAGGTTGGAGCGGTTATCTACACTGCGGTTTGGCCAGTCACGATACCCCGACCTGAGCATTATCAGAGGGATTCAGGGGGGTGACAGTATTGCCGACGAGGTTAAGGAGCTACTCTCGGTGGGGAGTTGGAGGAAATTACTGAGGATCAGAGATCCAGCCATTCGGGGAGTGACACTTGAGTTCTTGGCCTCGTTCGAGTTTGACAGATCGCACAGGGACTTCTCTACTCCTGACGCGATTCAGTTCAGGGTATTAGGCGAACATTTTAGCCTCAGCGTGATCCAGTTTTCGATCCATATGGGGTTATCTGACGAGGCCTATACACAGATAGAGGAGTATGAGGGTCTTCCTACAAACTACCCGGGCAGTCTTACTCCGCAGAGGGCCTACAGGGATTTGTGCGGAGAGGGCCAGTATGAGCCAGGGGTCTCGAAGGCCACATGCTTATCCCGCCCGGCCTACAGATACATACATGCCATTATGAGTAGATCAGTGAGTGGCCGGGGTGATAGCACTGGTGTTCTGAGCCGGCAGGAGCTTCTCTATCTATACTTTATGGCTCAGAGGGTACCACTCCACCTAGGGTACATCCTAGCAGAGTATTTGCACCATCAGGGCCAGTACCCTAGGGTGGGAGTGATCTTCGCAGGATCCTATATTTCGAGAATTCTGATCGGGCAAGTCTCAGAGACGGAGTGCGAGGGGCAGAGAAGACCAGTGTACCGGCTCCTCTGGGCACAGATACACTGAGGACGATGGGGATGATCCGCAGAGTGGGATCAGGGACCTATACTTGGATCATACCCCAGTCAGATCAGGCAGAGGGGTCCCAGGCAGCCTTGGAGCCACCCCCGACAGACACAGAGGCCGAGGCACCACCCACAGCACCAAAGCCACCCCCGGTGCGCATCTTATTCTCCATCTCGAGGCCAGGACAGATTTGAGCGTCTCGAGAATGCTGTGGGTATCATGTAGCAGGAGTTGGCCGAGATGAGGGCCGCACAGGCAGCAGGGTTTGCCGAGATGAGGGCCGCACAGGCAGCAGGGTTTGCCGAGTTGAGGGCAGCTCAAGCATCACAGTTCGCTCACTTATCAGCACAGCTTGCCACAGTTATACAGTTGTTCGAGCGATCCGTGGTGCGGTCCCGACGGGTCCCTTCACCGACTCCACCTCCGTCTCCATCAGCATCAGATCCACCAGCACCAGCAGCAGTACCAGAGGACCCACAACAGGACACCGACGCTGAGGCGTCATAGTTTTATTTTAGTTTATTTTACGTCTGTTGCATTTTTTTTATTTTCTTATTCTGTTGGACTTGTAGTACCCAGAAAGGACTCTCCTTCTGGGGTTTGCTTTTATTTGTCTCGAGTTGTATTTCATCTTGATATATTTATATACTCGAGTTTTATTTTGGTTTTTCTTGAGCTATACTGAACCCTTGTGGTATGTGTGCAGATGGTCTTTGATGGAAGGAATTTGAGGAATAGTCATAGGCACGGTCATGGGACCATGTATGCTCCACAAAACCATTGAGACTCAACCCTCAATGAACCTAGCTCTATCAAACGCAACATTTGGAGTTCAGGGGAGTAATGTTTCAATTGCCTACTTCCACACTAATTGTTTTTCATTGTTTTATTTTTATAATGCTTGCATGTGTACATTGGGGACAATGTACATCTTAAGTGTTGGGGGGGGGATTCACATTGCACACACCTTTACTTGTGCGTTCAATTGCTTATGCTCATGTAGCCTATGGCGGTTCACCTTAGTTGCAACGTTTGTATTCTTAGAGTCTAGGAGAATTTTTAACATTGTATCCTATCATGCTCTATTTTTTACTTGAATTTTTAGGGAATTTTTGCTACAGGACTGTATGCAGCCATCTATGCGCACGTATGAGTTGCTGCAGTGGAATGCTACAGTAATAATGCTATAGTAACTCTACTACAGGACTGTATACGGCCATCTATGCGCTCGTATGAGTGCCCACATGGAATTTCAGACTTAGCCATTTCTCCAAGTTTTCATGGTATAGCGCTGATATAGTGCTGCTATAGTACGGGCTCGAAAATTGTTTTTTTCTTGTCGATTTCTTCTACAATCACGTTGTCGAGCTCTCCACGGTATCTTTTGTACATGTAACATGAAATAAACCAATTTAGACCAAAAACGGGCATCCCCACATACAAAAATACTCTATTTATATGCACACATACATGAATAATACCTATATTTAGGCATTTATCAAACATCCCCACACCTAAGCATTTTCTTGTCCCCAAGAAAACAAATATAAAGAACAGGGGCAAGAAGATAAATGTATAACCTCGAGCTCAATAGTAGAGAATTCCACAAGCACAGGTAGAAGGAAAAATAGATAGTGAGTTGCTCTATTGGCAACCGGGTACGGATAGTCCTGTTTCATCTAAAATGCACCTGTGAGTGTGTGCTGACTTCCAACCTTAACCTCCATACCATGGATCACCCAAAGGTGTCCAATCACTCAACACACAATGAAGACGGCATCAATATGTTAAAGACACCTCAATACCCGGTTAAGAGTCCTTCGGGTCCTGAATAAAACTTTGGCTCTCAAGTGATTGTGCAACAGGTTCTAAGGAATACAAACAAGATACTTTAATCTTTATTTACATATATACATAGTTTATTCTCTCCTTTTTTTTCTGAGTTCGACTAACGTAGACTGCACAAAAATCTTTCAGAAGGATGCACATGTTGATTAGGCACAAGAGCCACCCAACCTACTCAATTACAATCTACATAGACACATTCATGCTATAATAGCAGAGAAATACTGTCATAAACTCCACTTTCTTTCTTTTTTTTTTTTTACAAACAAGTATCTCATATCCCCTGGTCTAAAACCTATTAAACAATCTTACTTAAGGACAAAAAAAAAACAACAAAGGACCTCAAAAGCTCTTAAAAGAGCATTGAGAGTAGACTTTAACAATTTAATGCCAAAAACATTGTAATGGGTTAGTTGGGGTGTATAAGGTGGAAGTATATGTGGAAAAGTCTGCCAGTGCACTAAAGATAAAACAGGACATCATTCAAGCACAAAAATGAAATACAACTCACAATTGTTAATTTTTCATGCTAGGGAGTTCTAAACTAAGTATCATTGCTATCATAGGTAAAACAAGCATGCAATAAGGGCAAAGCACTCCATCCCCACACCTAAAATTATACATTGTCCTTAATGTACATAAATCAGTAGAACAGGATGATAGGTATGCAGTAAAAATAAGGAGATGGAGTGAAGAGACTTCCCCAATTAGTTGATGCAGTGAATCCAAAGTGAACACGGGCAGGGGTAAGTCACGGGGGCCAAGAAGTGTGAAGCATCCTCAATGATCAGTCCTGAAAACAATAGGAAATGCATCACAACATGAAAAATAAATAAGGAGAAGCGAGCAGACAAAACCCAAAATAGTTAAAAAATAGTTTAGTAGGGCCTGAACCCTAACTAACTAAGCAGTACAACCTACAAAAAAATAAGTCTAAGTGCACACAAACAAAATACAAACAACATGAAAATAAATATAAAAACTGAAAGTCTGTGTCATGAGTCTAAGGGTCTGGTGGAGGTGGTGACGCCATGCGCGTGGTCGTGGAAGATGAAGTGCCGGCCGATGAAGATGAGCTGCGCAGGAATGTGAGGATCTCAGCACGCTGCTCTCAATACGGCTCTATCCCCTCTCGAGGGTCTGCAACTATAGCTGGAGTTCGAGGTGAAACTGCGTGAACCTAGCCTCAAACGAAGATGTACTAGCTCCGGTGTCAGCCTTAGGCTCAAGCTCAGGGGTAGACTCGGACTTAGAGTCAGATCCTTTCTCTGTGTTTCACGAGGGCCCTGGGTCCTGTGAAGTTCCTCTTGCCTGGCGTCTGAGCCGATATGTGGACCCTAATCTAGCAACTATCCCCATAGAGAGTAATGTCAGTAGTCCCAGCGGTGCAATGGACCCCACAACTCGTATACCCCGGGTGAGCTCAATCAAACCAAGGCCTCTGATCAAACATGTGATGTATGGGCCTGAATGTATCTGTGAGCTAGATTCGACATCGTGGAAGCCTTCTTTGATGTCGTGCAAGCAATGGACTTCCAGAAAAAGTTTTGAGTAACTGGGTAGGGGAAATCTTGGATTTGAGTAACTGGGTAGGGGAAATCTTGGGGCAAACTCTTGAACTCAGGAGTTTGGATGTATTCTTCTGTGTAGAGCCCAAGATACACACCCAACTGATCTTGAGAAATCCTTTGCTTCTTGCCAAATGCCCTAAAGGATAGGGAGCTTTATTGTCGGGTGAAGGGGCAAGGACCGGTCACTTCAATATAACTTAGTACCTCAATCGTTATTTCCTTGTATGTGGGTTCTTCGATCTCAAAGACTTTGTCCCAACCACCATGTGAGATGTATCCACAGATGGTACGATCTAGCCCCAAAATCTTCAAAGTCTCCCAATCAACTCTTCGGACAACACCGAACCCTTTCCACGACAATAGGGCGAAACGCGTCTTATGGGCTTTATTTGTGAATTTCGTCTCATAAACGGGCGGCGGAGAGCTTCTCCGGCTCACTTGGAAGCCACATGCTTGGTCGGCATCCCTACAAGACAATACAAGCATCATTAAACCAAAAATATATTAAAATAATGCCTAAAGAAGTTAATGGGCTGAAAACTAGGTTTTGCTACAGTAAATTCGGGAAAATTTGGCAAGAGTCTCTTCTTGTAAAAGTAGCAATACGAGTTTACAAAGCCTTAGAATCAAGGCAAACAATCACAAGAAGCATTCACAACAATATCCCAAAGTATTCCAGCCCACAAGAACACGAAAAAAACCTAGAAATGGAGACTTAGAGTGTTTACGTCAAACTAGGGAACCCAAGTGAAAATGAAGTGAAATTCAGTCAAAAACTGGATTAAACCTTGAAGATCTTCCAAAAATTTGTTTTCTAGGATGAGGAGAACTTTTTGGTGCAAAAAGAATATAGAAAAATGGTGGAGAAATGAAGATGAGAAGAGAAGAAGAAGATGAGAAAATGAGTGAATAGTGAAAAATTTGAGTGGAGAAGATGGTTAAGTGTCTCAGCCATCCATGCGGCCATTCATGTGCCCGCATGGATGGCCGCACCACTGATAAACATCTAAATATACATATTTTATATGTATTCTTGCGCATGCTTTTCGTATTTTGTTAATGAATCGATGCCCTTTTGTGGTCTAAATTGGGTTATTACATGTTTTCAGGTGCCAAAGATGCTTTGGTGACCTCAACAACGCAATTTGAGAAGAAATCCACACCGAAATCGTCGTTGTAGGGTCTCGGGCACTTTACCAATACTGTAGCAACCTGAAGCACGCACATTTGGAGAAATTTTCTAAGTTTGGAAACCCTCACAGGCAAGCTCACGGCCGTGAGGTCAACCGCAAGGAATTTGGGGCAGGTAGTACTGTAGTAGTGTTACTGTAGTGATAAGTGCTTGTGTTATAGTACCGCGAAGCGTTATTATCTTACATTGAGCATATCTTTTATCAGTTTTTATCACTAAATGGTGTGTATTTGTGTACTCTTATGCATTGAAGGTTTGGGGAGCTAAATTGGAGAAGAAGAACGAAATTACGTCATGTTCACCAATGTTAGGAAAGTTTTCGGACCAAGTACGGAACAAAGCACGAGCTTGAACTTGTTAGTGTGTGCCAACCTCCTTTGGAGGGGCACAAAGGCAGTCACATTCACAACTAGTCTAACTCGTGTAGCTTAGAAGAACTTCACAAAGAAGGAGACTTGAAGTAATCGGCATGACATACCATTGTTAGTGTGCCCAACCAATGGTCTCAATGAAGAACAACGGATTTCGGGAGCATTTCGGCAAGTTACTATAGCTTGTCACTGTGGCAAACACTGTACCAAGCTACTGTTCAATTTCTGCCGAAAATCAAGGTTTCAGAGAATTCACACGGCCATGTGAATCGATTTTTAAGCCAGACAGAAACTTCACACGGGCGTGTGGAAATTCCACACAGTCATGTGAAGCCCCCGATAAGTTTGATTTTAAAGCCGTGATTCAACATTATAAAAGGGCATTTTGGAGACCTTTTCGGATATCTTTTGACCTATTTTTCTCCTCAACTCTGGGAGTGCTGCTAGGGATTTTGGAGAGGATTTCGTGGAGGTTTAGCGCGCGTCATCGGCATCATCATTGACGTTCGACGGCCGCACAAGACCAATAGGAAAGTGAGTCTAAGGATTTCCTCGACTCAATTAACATCAATAGGAAAGAATAATAGCATAGTTTTGCACTAGAAGCATAGATCCTAGAGGTAGCTTGTCCGGATACCCTATTTCATTCATTGCTAGTCCTCTCTATTCTCTTTTACTTGTATTCTCTCATCTTCCATCTTTCTATTTAATTTATTGTCTTTCATTCTGTTTGATTCTCTATTCACTCATTGATCCTATTATTGCTTTTCCATATGTCGCATAGCTTTATTAGTGAAATCTCATATTCTAAATCCCTATTCCCTGTGGATTCGACTACCGTCTCACCAGGCTAAATTTTATTACTTCGACAAACCCGTGCACATGCGGGATACACGCCAGGGGTCGTGTCAAGTTTTTGGCGCCGTTGCCGGGGAATAAGCGTTTTAGATATTTTTTTTTTACTATCTTAGCTATTCACTTCGCATTCTATTTCATATTTTCTTTATCTATCATTGTTCTTATTTTTCTTTTCTTGGTTTTCAGTTATAGGTTATGACCCATGGGAACCCTTCGATTCTTGTTGAAGGAGACCCGGACATTCGACGAAGAACACATCGCAAGGGGAAGTAACCTGTGTAAGAAGCTTCAAATCAAGCCGATATTGAGACAGAAGGGTCAGAAATAATGGCAGAACAGAATGAACAACAACAGACATTGTCCGATTTTGCTAAACCCGCAGTCATGGAGAACCAATCGAGCATTGTGAGGCCCCCAATCACGGAAATGAATTTTGAGCTGAAGCCGTCGTTCATACAGAGGTTGCAACAGTTCGCACAATTTAATGGGTTGGCCGATGAAGATCCCAACAGTCATATAGAGAATTTCCTCGAAGTGTGTGACATGTTGAAGATTAATGGAGTAACGGATGATGCAATTCGTTTAAGAGCCTTCCCATTTTCATTGAAGGGAAAAGCAAGACATTGGCTTCATTCATTACCGATAGCATCCATCACTACGTGGGAAGAGATGGCCGAGGCATTCTTGGCTAGATACTTTCCGCCGGGAAAATCTGCATGGCTCCGGAATGAAATATCATCCTTCATGAAAATGGAATTGGAGTCTCTATTCGAGACATGGGATAGGTTCAAGGAGCTCCTTCGCAAGTGCCCGCAACATGGATTTCCCGAGTGCATGATCATTCACACCTTCTACAACGTGTTAAATCCGAGTACCAAGAAACTCTTAGATGCAGCGGCCAGAGGAACTCTAGGAAGCAAGACTACCGGTGAAGCCCGGCACCTTGTAGAGGAGATGGCTATGAATAGGTATCAATGGAACTCAAGGGACAGGAAAAAGGTGGCCGGAATTCATGGGATTAGTGCGGTTACATCTTTGGCCGCACAAGTGGAATCTTTGAGTAAGAAGCTAGATGCACTAGCTTCACCAAGAGTTACGGCCATCACTACTTGTAACGGTTGTGGGGAGGACATGCTTCGAGTGATTGTCCTATTGCTATTGGAGGCACTAGTGCGGTGGAGCAGGCTGATTTTGTTGGAAATTCTTATAGAGGACAAGGCCAAGGCAACCCGTACAGTGGAACTTACAATCCGGGGTGGAAGAACCACCCAAATTTCTCTTGGAACAATCAAGGGCAATCACAATAAAAAAATAGTGCACCACCGGGATTTCAAGGTCAACAAGCTCCGAATCTAGAAAGCCGAGTGACCGGGTTAGAAGGGAAAATGACCGACCTCGAGAAAGCCCTCACACGGTTTGTTTCTTCATCGGATGCTAGGTTTCAGTCGGTGGAGGCTACTCTTCGCAATCACACCGCCTCCATACACAATTTGGAAAATAAAGTAGGGCAAATTGCGAAGACATTGGCGGAAAGACCTTAAGGTAGCTTGCCTAGCAATATGGAGACTAATCCAACGGAGCAATTGAAGGCAATCACCTTGAGAAGTGGTAAAGAGGTCGAGAGAAATCTCCCTCTAGAGAAGACGAAAGAATCACCCGAAGTTGAAGAAGTAGGGGGAGAAGCACCAAAAGAGAAAGAGGTGGCACCATGACCCTACAAACCAAGGATCCCCTACCCTTCGAGGTTGAGGAATGACCAAGACAATGAGCAATATAAGAAATTTCTGGGTATCTTCAAACAATTGCACATCAACATACCATTCACGGAAGCATTAACATAAATGCCCAAGTACGCGAAGTTCCTAAAGGATCTCTTAACTAATAAGAGGAAGTTGGAGGAGAGTGTAGCTATAGTTCTTTATGCTAATTGCTCGGCCGTCTTACAAAAGAACATGCCGAGTAAGAGAAAAGATCCCGGGAGTTTCATCATACCTTGCAACATCGGCAATTTGGGTGAAGAGATGGCATTGGCCGATTCGGGGGCAAGCATCAATGTCATGCCCTATACCTTCTTCCAAAAGCTAGGCTTGGGCGAGCCTAGACCCACTCGGATGACAATTCAACTCGCGGATCGAGGAGAATTATGGAAGATGTCTTGGTGAAAGTAGACAAGTACATCTTTCCGGTGGACTTTGTTGTGCTTAATGTGGACTAGGTGCCACTGATTCTTGGGAGGTCGTTCTTGCGCACTTCCAAGGCTTTGATAGACATGGATGGTGGGGAGCTCACACTTAGAGTTGGAGATGACAAGCTCACCTATCGCCTCGCCGAAGCCATGAGACATTCTCTTGATTTTGATGATACTCTTTATTATCTTGATGTTACTGATGAGTGTATTGATGAATATGTGCAGGAAATGTTAAACCCAGATCCGTATGAAGGGTGGCCGGACCAAGACGTGGAGATAGTAGAAAAAGAAGTACTTGCACTTGGGCCAGTCAAGACAAACATCAAGATGGAGAAGGAGCGTATGAAGAAGATGCTTCGGAGGATGAAGAGGTCGAAAAGATGCCACAAGAAGAACCCTAACAAGAAAGGGGATGAACATTCACGGAGTAAGGGTGTTACACCCTCTTGTGGTAACTGACACGACCTTTTGCGTGCGTACCGCAAGTGCACGGCCTTGTCGAAGTAATAAAAGTTACCCCGGTGAGTGGGTAGTCGAATCCACAGGGAATAGGGATTTAAAATACGAGAAGTTGCTATTGAGTCGTGTGATGTATGAAAAGAAACAATGATCGGAGTGATGAGTGAATTTATGGGAACTAGAGTAGATGCAAAAAGCAAATAAATCGAAAGATGAAAGAGAGAAAAGTGCAAGCAACGAGTAAAAAGAGAGAGACTGGTAATAAGTGAAAATAGGGTATCCGGACAAGTTACCTCTAGGACTTATGCTTCTAGTGCAATACTATGCTATTATACCTTCCTATGTTTTATTTTTGTTTCAGGGTTTCGAGAACCAATTGCGCAAGGATGAACCATATTTGACAAGTTTTGGTCTAGAAAAGAGAGGATTTTCAGTCACCGGTCACTGTAGCAGCGGTACTGTAGCACCGTACTGTAGATATCCACTGTAGCACCGGCACTGTAGCAGTGTGCGGGCAATGTGCGCCCGCACACCACCCGCACAAGGTCGACAGAAGGGTGTGCGGGCTGTGTGCGGCCCGCACACAGCCCGCACACGCACGGGCTGAAGAGATGCATTTGGTTATAAAATGGGCTTTCTAGGTCATTTTGAGGGGTCTTTGGCCACCATCACCTCCACACCTCTCCACCATCACCTCCACCATTCTCCACCACCATCGCCGGAGCATCTCGCCGGCCGTAGAAGGGGTTGTTGGAAGACGATTTGAAGAAGCAAGAATTCAAGAGGGAGAAGGTCACACTCAAGGAAGAACATCGAGGAGCTCGACGGCGCGGATCCGGCGAACTCTTGTCACCACCTTCTAGTCTACTTCTAAGGGAGTTTTTATGAGCTTTGTCATTGATTATATTTTGTTCTCTCTCTTTGTGATGTGGAACTAGACTCCCAAGGCCACCGGGCATCCGGTGAACCTTGGGAGGAGAACTTGTATATATGGATGATGATTTTGTTTATGAATTATTGTTGGTTTGTTGCTTGGTTTCATTCTATGTGTGCTTGATTGTTGTGAATCGCATGAGAACTCTGTGATTTATCTTGTCGATTGTACTTGGATGCGCGGGATGCGACCATGTATTAGATCCACATAGATTGAAGGGGGATTCAATGTATCGGTACACCGGAGGTTCCGGGTGCCGGTAGCCCCCCGCGAGCTTTAGAGTGATTCTAGCCGAGAGCGAGCATTAGAATTACCCTAGGCAAGACTCCCTGTTCCCAAAGACATCGTAGGGGTATCTTCTGGATAGAGGAACCTGTACTGGATTAGGGCTACACCACGGAGGTTCCGGGGTAGTCGACTCCCGAGTCTAGCGGACCAAACCTAGCCAACTTAGCACTCCATTTCCTAAATTCATCCTTACTTGTTCTTCTCCCAAGGGGATCCTCGCCCGAGGCCTCTTGTGCTTATTGTCACTTGCTATCTTCATTCGCCAGCATGGTGTGCCTTAGTCCATCTTGTATATAGCTTTTCTTTTATTTAATTTTCCTATTTGTGTTTATATTAAACTCTTGATTTGGTAGACTAGATAGTGATACCTAGGAGGAAGTAATAGCAGATCTTGGGGCCCTTGGGAATACGACCCTCTTGTGTTCGCACGAGAGGTTATTACTTGACGACCCGTGCACTTGCGGCCGGGGAGTCGCGTGCTCGCTCTTTAGCGTGTCGCGCGGCGATTCATCAAGGGACTCCTAGTGATAAAACCTGTTCCTATGTGTGATAGTTCTAACCCTTTGGTCCAGGAGGAAGAACCATTGTCTAAATTAAGCCCCAGTGCGTAGGATTCACGTCACCCCAAAACCTTGGGGGAGTTTGTCTACCTAGCACTTCACTCTATTTCGACCTCTAATGACTCAAGGAATCGGAGGTAGGGAGAAATCACAACGGAAGGGAAAGGGGTACGGTGCTACCTCACAACTCTCCCTCTCAACCCTCTTCAATTTTAAGTAGTCTAATCCTATAGGAGTTGTCACACCTCCAAAGGATAACCTAGATTGTTCTCAATCCTTAGTGTCACGGCTAAGAGAAAACAATAGCACAAGAAATCTAAAATTGAAACTCGAATTTATTCATCAATTAATGGAAAAGCATAATAACAATGTCAAAGAAACATAATTATCCTAGAGTTTTACAAGTCCGAATACCACGAGGGGTTTAGCTCCTCATGGAGCTATACATGTTCATCAATTTATGAAAGAAAGAACAAACTAAAGACATCAATGAAAACCCCCTCGCGTATGGTGTGGCCGTGGTCTTGTGCGACCGTCGAACGTCGGTGACGATGCCGATGACGCGCTCCAATCCTCCACAAAGTCCTCTCCGAAACCCTAGCCGCCCTCTCCAGAAGTTGGGGAGAAAGATAGGTCCAAAGATTCTTCAAAAAAGTCTCCAAATCGGCTTTTAAATAGGCTGAGTGCGGTTTTAAATTTGAAGTTATCGGGAATTCACACAGCCGTGTGGAATTTCCACACGCCCGTGTGAAGTTTCTGTCTTTCCTGAAAATTACTTCATACGGCCGTGTGTTAATTCCACACGCTCGTGTGAAGTTTCTGGCTTGCTGGAAAATCAATCCACACGGCCGTGTGTTAATTCCACACGCCCGTGTGACGTCTCTGGTTTGCTGGAAAATTAGTTCACACGGCCGTGTGTTAATTCCACACGCCCGTGTGAATTCTCTGGAACCTTGACTCTTCGGCAGAAGTGCACAGTAACTTGCTACAGTGATTCGCTACAGTAGCGAGTAGCAGTGTTGCTACAGTAACTTCCCGAAATGCTCCCGAATATGTTGTTTCTTCATCGAGGCCATCGAATTGGGCACACAATCAATGGTAGATCGTGCCTATTGCTTCGAGTCTCTTTCTTGGTGAAGTTTTCCTAAGCTACACGAGTTAGACTTGTTGTGAATGTGACTGCCTTTGTGCCCCTCCAAAGGAGGTTGGCACACACTCACAAGTCTAACCTCGTGCCTTGTTCCTTGCTTGGTCTGAAAACCTCCCAACAACGGCGAACACGACCTAACTTCGTTCTTCTTTTCCAACTTAGCTCCACGAAACCTACAATGCTCAAGAATACACAAATGCACACTATTTAGTGATAAAATCTGATAAAAGTATGTTCATTTGTAAGATAATAACGCTTCGCGTTACTACAACACAAGCACTTATCAGTAACAAACTCGACAACTCTCCCTATACTCTACAAAGATTATGTAACGCATGCTTTCAGGTTGTAGGGAAGAGGGTAACTTCTATTCATGAACCTCCGTAAGGTAAGATCAGGTACGTCAAGCTATATGACGTTAAACAAGCGCTTCTTGGGAGGCAACCCAAGCTTTTACAGTTTTTCTAAGACTTAGCTTAGTTTAGGTTGAATAAGAGTCTTAGTTTTGGTGTACTGAAGTTTTAATACATGTGTTGTGATTTTTATTATTGATTGTCGATGTTTTCATGTGCCTAGATGATTATTGACGAAGTTTGAGTTGGTTGAGCATATTTTCCATGGTATCTGGTCGTGTTTTGATGTTTTTCACAGACTCCAAACATCGTATTTGTGTTTCTGAATTTTTGTGAGAGTGTGTAAATTTTTCTAAGTAAACCAGAGAAAACACACGGCCGTGTGGAAATTCCACACGGCCGTGTGAAACTCTGCAGAGATAACCCTTCTTTCCGAGAATACACAGGGCCGTGTGTGCACCCCTGTGGAAGAGATTGTGAAAGGCACACGGCCGTGTGGATTGCCCACACGGCCTTGTGGAACACTTAGGGTTTCTCGGGCAAGTCAGAGAGGCCACATGGGCGTGTGAAGTGCCCCTGTGGCCGGCCTTGTGTTCTTGGCCAGGTTGAGCACACGGCCGTGTGAAATTTTTCAGAGACCATCTATGTTTTCCTGAGAATTCACAGGGATCCCCCTGTGAAGGCACACAGGCGTGTGGGTAACTCACACGGTCGTGTGGGGTAGTTCAGAGAGTGACCAGAGTGCACACAGGGGCGTGTGTTGGCCCCTGTGAACCCTAATTTTAGAGGCACATGGCCGTGTGGCATTTCCACACGGCCGTGTGAATTCCCAGAACTTCAAAAGCCGCGGGTTTTCAATTGGATTTCACTCATGCCTCTTGATTCTTCCACTCTAAACTCCTCTCTTACCCTCTCTACTACTTTCCCGCCCATCTCAGAGGATTTTTGAGGTTTTATTGAAGTTTTTAAGGCCGATTCTAAGTATTCCTTCATCCACTCCGTTGGTGAGGACTTCAAAGCCTTCTTCTTCGTGAATTCTTAATTTGATTCATTCTTTTGGATGATTTCTCTTGTTTTAAATGCTTATTATGTATGCAAACATGTTTAGAATGAATGTAGAACGAAATTTGTTATCAATTTTGGATTTTTAACCCACGGCCGTGAGGCTCTGTGGATTCTATATTCTCTTTTACTTGCATTCTCTCATCTTCCATCTTTCTATTTAATTTCTTGTCTTTCATTCTGTTTGATTCTATATTCACTCATTGATCCTATTATTGCTTTTCAATACGCCGCATAGTTTTATTAGTGAAATCTCATATTCTAAATCCCTATTCCCTGTGGATTCAACTACCATCTCACCAGGGTAAATTTTATTACTTCGACAAACCCGTGCACTTGCGGGATACACGCAAGGGGTCGTGTCATGCAGCAGTCTACTGTAGCAGTAGTGTAGCACTTTCTCAACATTGCAGATTCTTTCGTCCCACATTACAGGCTACCTCACGGGCCATATATGGACCATGTGCTTACCTGTGAAGAGGCACGAATTTACCCTTTTATGGGATTTGGAGGGTTTCTTTTAGAAGAGCTTGGGTCTTCTTCTTGGAGCCTCTCACCATCACCTTTGATCTGAGGAAGAAGGAGCTTTTGGAGGGCAACTTAGTGGAGAATTTGGTGAGGAGAGCAAGATTTTGGGAAGGATCCATGATCTAGAGCTTACATTTGGAGGTTGAAGACTAGGGAAGCCACCCCTTTAAGTGTAGTCTTTCAAACTTCTCCGGCTTTCATTCTTTGAGGGAGTTCTTCTCATGCTTTTGTTGGTTGTTTTGATGTATTACTACTTGCATTTAGTGAACATGAGCAACTAAACCGCAAGGTCACCGGATGTAGATGAACCTTGTGGGTGAACTTGTGATATTTTGGATGCTTTGTTCTAACTAATGTTTGTGGCTTGCTTATGATCCATTGTTTGGTGTTTTTACATGCTTGATATGCATGAGTACTCTATCTATCAAAAGACTTAGGAAATGCTAGGTTGCATGACCATTGCCCTAGTGTTAGACTCACCAAACTTGGAAGGGAAATACATATAAATACACCGTGACCATCGGGTATTTGTACCCCTTCACTCCTAGGGTTAAATACTCCTTTGTATCTTAACTCTAGTTTGAGAAAATCACTTCACCCATTGCAATCGTAGGGGTAATCTTAGGTGGTAGACGTACCGTATCCAATACCCGTACCGGATTAGCGGTCAATTGCCATGACCATCGGGTTGGCCTAGTCTAGGGTATTCTCGGTCCAATTAGCCAATTGCATGTTAGTTCAAGCATCCTACTCACTTTAGCAGCCCCTAAGGGAATCCTCATCCGTGACTACTCCTAGCCCTAATTTGTCCCGTATCTTGTCCTATTATGTTTGCATTGGTTACTTATTTATTTAGTTTCTTTACATTCTATTCACTCTCTTATATTGTGTCGGTTGAATAACATTGTTAAAGGGAAGTAAGGGTAGCTTCTCGGGCCCTAGCGAATACGACCTCTGTGTCACGCACAGGGTATTACTTAATGACCCGTGCACTTGCAGGTATAGCCTAGCGCAATCACCATGTTTTTGGCGCCGTTGCCGGGGACCCACGAGAAATACTCAGAAAACTTTGAGCGTGTTGATTTAACCATGATCGTGTTTCATTTTTACCATTTTTGTATATATTCCATCATTTCTTTGTTTGCATTATATTTTCTCGTTTCTCTTTAGTTTCTGATTCTTGACTCCAATTTTTTGTGAGGTATCCATCTTATGACAAGAGCGAGTGAAGCTATTTTGGTTGAGCCCGACGATGAAATTGAAAGGACATTACATTAGAGGTTGAAAGAAGTAGCTGAGAGTTCAAGGCAACAGGAGGTTAGAGTGGAATCGAGTGAACCTTCAGTCATGGCTGAACCTAGGAGGACTTTGTCGGAATATGAAAGGGCACAATTCACCGGTGAAGAATTTAGTATGCAAGCGCCTGCTGTGCCGGCTAATAATTTCGAGATCAAGGCTAGTACAATTAGAATGATACAGAATTCAGTTCAGTTTGATGGGCTAGCTGATAAAGACCCACATGCCCACCTCTCTCGCTTCCTTCAAATTTGCTCAACTTTCAAGATTAATTTAGTGTCAGATGATGCTTGACAGGATCCCCGAAAGTGCACGGGTTTGTCGAAGTAATAAAAGTTACCCCGGTGAGAGGGTAGTCGAATCCACAGGGAATAGGGAGTTAGAATACGAGATTTCACTATTAAAACTATGCGAAGTACGGAAAAGTAGTAATCAATTTGTGTGTGAATTGCGAGACAATTATACTAAAGATAGGAAATTAAATAGAGAAAGGTGAAAGATTAGAAATCGCAAGAAAAGAGATTAAAGAGGATTTAACAATTAATGAAGTGGGGTATTCGGACAAGTTATCTCTACGATCTATGCTTCTAGTGCAAGACTATGCTATTATACCTTCCTATTGATGCTAATTAAGTCGAGGAAATCCTTAGGCTCACGGTCCCGAATCTAAGGTCAACCGTGACTAACCCCAACACTATGCCCCGGTATTAGGATTCACAACAACCCTTCACTCTATCGCTCGCACGATTAAGACCCAAGGGAGTACATCTACCTAAACCTCACAATACGTGGGATTGCATTAAGTTTTAGGGACTCCTAGTGATTAAACCTGTTCCTATGTTTAGTTCTAACCCTTTGGTCCAGGAGGAAGAACCCTAGTCTAGATTAAGCCCCAGTGCATAGGATTCACTTCAACCCTTCACTCCGTTACTCGTGTAACTAAGCCCCAAGGGAGTTCATCTACCTAGCACTTCACTCTATCTTGACCGCTATTAAATCAAGGAAACGGAGGTAGGAAGAAATCACACCGGAGGGGAAAGGGGTACATCGCTACCTCACAACTCTCCCTCTCAACCCTCTTCAATCTTAAAGAGTCTAATCCTATAGGAGTTGTCACACCTCCAAAGGAAAACCTAGATTGCTCTCAATCCTATTGTCACATCTAAGGGAAAACAATAGCAAGATAAAATTAAGATCGAAACTCAATTCTTATTCATCAATAATGGAAAAGCATAATAACAATGTCAAGGAAACATAATAACCCTAGAGTTTTACAAGTCCGAATACCCACAAGGGGTTTAGCTCCTCATGGAGCTATACATGTTCATCAATGTATATAATAAAACAAGAAGTAAAGACATAGATGAAAAACCATCTTGCGTATGGTGTGGCCGTGGTCTTATGCGGCCGCCGGACGTCGATGACGATGCCGATGACGCGCTCCAAACCTCCACGAAGTCCTCTCCAAAACCCTAGCCGCCCTCTCCAAAGTTGAGGAGAAAATTAGGTCAAAGATTTTCTCAAAAAGTCTCCAAATCGGGCTTTTTTAATGTGGAGTCGCGGCTTTAAATTTGCTGAAATCGGGGTTTCACACGGCCGTGTGGAATTTCCACACGCCCGTGTGAAAATTCAGGAAAACTGATTTTCGGCCGACTGCGAACAGTAACTTGCTACAGTGCTTTTGCTACATTACTGCTACAGTGATTGTGCTGAAACGCTCCCGAATTCGTCGTTCTTCATCGAGGCCGTTGAATTGGGCACACAATCAACGGTAGATCGTGTCGATTGCTTCGAATCGTCTAATTGGTGAAGTTCTCCTTGTTGGCATGAGTTAGACTTATTGTGAATGTGACTTCTTTTGTGCCCCTCCAAAGGAGGTTGGCACACACCCACAAGTCTATGCTCACGCCTTACTCCTTGCTTAGTCCGAAAAATCTTCCCAACAACGCTAAACACGACCTAACTTCGTTCCTTTCCTTCATTTTATCTTCACAACCCTACAATGCACAAAAGTAAACAATTTCACACTTTTTAGTGATAAAATCTGATTAAATTAATGCTCATTGCAAGATAATAACACTTCGCATTACTATAACACGAGCACTTATCAATGCTATTAGACTGAGATTGTTTCCTTTCAGTCTAAGGGGAGCAGCATACAGATGGCTCACATCCTTAGCTCCTGGTTCCATCACCACATTGAAAGGCATGGTGGAGAAATTCTTGGCTAGGTATTTTCCACCTAGCAAGGCCGCAAGACTGAGGCAAGAGATCTCCTCTTTAAGATAAGGGGATGCGGAAACACTTTTTGAGGCACATGAATGATTCAAGGACTTGTTGCGTAGGTGCCCTCACCACGGGTTCCTAGCTTGGATCCCAGTGCAGATGCTCTGTAATGGCCTGAATTACGCTACAAAGCAACTCATAGATGGCGCAGTAGGTGGCTCCTTCAGTGACAAGCCTCCTAAGGAAGCTGAGAAGTTGATTGAGAGCATGGCAAGCAATGAGTGCCATTGGATTACTCGGCAGAAAGGACCAAGGGTTGCGGGCCTATTTGAGGTGAATGAGAACACTGCATTGACTGTAAAAGTTGAGGCCCTATCGAAAAATGTCACCGATAACAATGCGGCGGTCAGCGCTTTGACACAGAAACTTGATCAGTTCATGTTGTGGTCTAGTTCTACCACTAAGGCAGTGATGTCCTGTGATACCTGTGGTGCTGGGCATGCAACTTCGCATTGCCACATATTTGTTGCCCCTACTACACCAGTGGAAGCAGTGGATTATGTCAGCGGTGGACCTAGAGGGTTGGGGAACCAATATGGCAACACTTACAATCAGGGGTGGAGCAACCACCTAAACATGTCATGGGGCCAAGGGCAAGTACAATAGAGACCCCCGCCACCTCAAACAAGCCAATATCATGCACCTCCATCGCAAGAAAAGAAGTACACCACCGAGGATGTATTAGCCAAATTCATGATAAATACAAAAGTGGTGAAAGCGCGTTTGAATCGCTCACCCGCAAGTGCACGCCAAGGTCACCGGATGTAGGTGAACCTTGGGGGTGAACTTGTGATATTTTGGATGCTATGTTCTAAATAATGTTTGTGGCTTGTTTTTTATCCACTGTTTGGTGTTTTTACATGCTTGATATGTATGAGAACTCTATGTATCAAAATACTTAGGAAATGCTAGTTTGCATGACCATTGCCCTAGTGTTAGACTCACCAAACTTGGAAGGGAAATACGTATAAATACGGAGTGACCATCGGGTATTTGTACCCCTCCACTCCTAGGGTTAAATACTCCTTTGTATCCTAACTCTAGTTTGAGAAAATCACTTCACCCATTGTAATCGTAGGGGTAATCTTGGGCGGTAGATGTACTGTATCCAATATCCGTACCGGATTAGGGGTCAATTGCCGTGACCATCGGGTTGGCCTAGTCTAGGGTTTTCTCGGTCCAATTAGCCAATTGCATGTTAGTTCAATGACACGACCTTTTGCGTGTGTACCGCAAGTGCACGGCTTTGTTGAAGTAATAAAATTGCCCTGGTGAGTGGGTAGTCGAATCCACAGGGAATAGGGATTTAGAACACAAGAATTCACTATTTAGTTATGCGGTGTACGAAAAGAAATAATCGGAGTGATGAGTGGATTTATGGAAATAATTAGAATAAACTATATGAAAGTAAATGGAGAGATGAAAGACAAGAGAAAAGCAAGTAGAAGTTAAAAGAGAAAGACTAGCAATGGGTGAGATAGGGTATCGGGACAAGCTACCTCTAGGACTTATGCTTCTAATGCAAGACTATGCTATTATACTTTCCTATCGATGTTAATTGAGTCTATCTTCCTAACCCTAACACTACGTGGGATTGCTTTAAGCTCTAGGGATTCCTAGTGATAAAACCTGTTCCTCTATGTAATTCTAACCCTTTGGTCCAGGTAGAAGAACCCTAGTCTAGATTGAGCCCTAAAACTCTATCTTGACCGCTAATTAACAAAGGGAACGGAGGTAGGGAGAAATCACACAGGAAGGGAAAGGGGTACATTGCTACCTCACAACTCTCCCTCTCAACCTTCTTCAATCTTAAGTACTCTAATCTTATAGGAGTTGTCACACCTCCAAAAGATAACCTAGATTGTTCTCAACCCTAGTGTCACGGCTAAGGAAGAACAATAGCAAAAGATAATTAAAACTGAAACTCAAATTTATTCATCAATAATGGAAAAGCATAATAACAATGTCATAGAAACATAATGATCCTAGGGTTTTACAAGTCCGAATACCCACGAGGGGTTTAGCTCCTCATGGAGCTATACATGTTCATCAAAGTGTAAAATAAATTGCAAAATAAGAACATCAATGAAAACCCCTCACGTGTGATGTGGCCGTGGTCTTGTGCTGCCGTCGGACGTCGATGACGATGCCGTTGGCGTGCTCCAATCCTCCACAAAGTCCTCTCCGAAACCCTAGCCGCACCCTCTCGAAGTTGGAGAGAAAGATAGCTCCAAAGATGCTCAAAAAGTCTCCTAATCGGGCTTTAAATAGGTTGAGTGCGGCTTTAAATTTGAACTTATCGGGGCTTCACACGGCCATATGAAATTTCCACACGACCGTGTGAAGTTTCTGTCTTCCTGAAAAATTACTTCACACGGCCGTGTGGAATTTCCACACGCCCGTGTGAAGTCTCTGGCTTGCTGGAAAATGATTCACACGGCCGTGTGTTAATTCCACACGCCCGTGTGAATTCTCTGGAAACTTGATCTTCGGTAGTAAATGCACAGTAACTTGCTACATTGAATTGGAACAGTAACAAAGCTACAGTGTGATAAGTGCTTGAGTATACATGTTTTACTTACTTGTTTTATATGCATTGAGCATCATTTCACAATGGATTATGTCTCATAAAGTGTATTTTGGTGTTCTTTTATGCAATTAGGTTGTGAAAGTGTTAAAGAAGGAAAAGAAAGCAAAGATGGGTTATAAAGACATATTGTTGGGAACTTTTGTACAACACAAGTGTCAAGGCACAAGAGGGGGTCATGCACATGAGGGTGTGTGCCAACTTCCTGAAGGATTCAAGATGATTTATGTGATGGAAGGGCACAAAGGCAGTCACACCTTCATGGCCCAACTTGTGTGAAGATAGTTAAAGCTCTCAAATGATGATTCGAAGGAGGAGAAGTCTTATAACTCACTACATGGACGTGTGCCCGACCATGTAGCCTCAAGATGAGAGAGTTTGGATCGCGTTTATGAAGAGTACTGTAGCAAGAACACTATCCATTTCACTGTAGCAGTACTGTAGCAGAAATCACTGTTTATGCGACCGCGTCAAAATCCCACACGACCGCGTGGGAATTCTGCAGCCCACGCGACCACGTGGGATCTCATTGGTCGCGTGAAGACACGTGACTGGCACGTTTTCAGGCTTATAAATATCCCTTTTTGCCGATTCTTTTGGTATCTTTTGTGTGGCTTTTGAGAGGTGAAGCGGCTAGGGTTTGAGGAGGAGGTCTTTGCCGAATTGGAGGGCCGTTCTTTACCAACTTCGATAGTTCTTTCCTCCGTCATAGCATCGAGGGAGTCATTGGCGACCTAGCTTCGGAGAAGGATCCTTCAAGACGTTGAGCGACCCATCAAGGCCATCATTACGAATTCAAGGGGGTTTACTTCCATGGTTTACATTGCTTTTCATTGTGTTATATTTTGCTTTGTAATAAGCCCCATGGAGGGCTAAACCCTAGTAGATACTTGGGCATGTGAACCCTAGGTTTTGATTCATGTATTGATTTTCTTTATGCTTTCTTTTAAGTCCGAGTTTATTTGAGTTTTAATCTTGTTTAATCATTGCTTGCATGCCTTATTGATTCGTATGGTTGTTTGGTATGTTTGATTTGTTTCCTTGGTGAGAGAGAGGTCTCCATTAGGGATTAGAACATACAAGGTTAAAGAGGGTTGAGAGGGTGAGTCTTGAGATAGAGGAGTGTCCCTTTTCCCTTCCGATTGAGTGTTTCCTATCTCCGTATTCCCTAAGTTTTATGCAACCATATGGGGTGTGAGGCGTGAGATTGATAGATTTCTCCGCCGGGACCTTTATAGGGGGTTAGGGATCTTCCGCCTAGAAGTAGGGTTAGATCTAATTTTAGGAATCGGTTTCACTTTTAGGTATCCCTAGAACTCATTGCGGTCATAAGGGGTGTGAGGTGTTGAGATTGAGCGATTTCTCTACCGGGACCTTGTAGGGGACTAGTATCGGTGGCCTGGAGGCAGGGACCGATTATTCTTGGATTACCTCGACTCATAGAACTCGGTTAGAAGCATTTAGTTAGTCTTGCACTTCATGATAGAGCCTAGGGGAAGCATTGCCCGGGTATCTCATCTTCATTGATTGAGATCTCCCTTTATTTACCCTTTGCCTATTCATCTCTGGTATTAATTTCTATGCACACTAGATCACCACAAAATCACATTAGTCGTTAGGCTAGATTGCAGAGAAGAAGTTAGTACTAGTAGCCTTGTTCTCTGTGAATTCGACTACCCTACTCAGCGGGTATAATTATTACTTCAAGAACCCGTGCACTTGCGGTACACACACGCAAGGGGTGTGTCACAGTGCTGCTACAGTGCTAGCCGAAACGCTCCCGAATACATTGTTCTTCATCGAGGCCGTTGAATTGGGCACACAATCAATGCTAGATCGTGCCGATTGCTTCAAGTCTCCTTCTTGGTGAAGTTCTCCTAGGCTACACGAGTTAGACTTGTTATGAATATGACTGCTTTTGTGCCCCTCCAAAGGAGGTTGGCACACACTCACAAGTCCAAGTTCGTGCCTTGTTCCTTGCTTGGTCCGAAAACCTCCCAACAATGGCGAACACGATCCAACTTTGTTTTTCTTTTCCAACTTGGCTCCACAAACCTACAATGTACAAGAATACACAAATGCACACTATTTAGTGATAAAATCTGATAAAAGAGATGCTCATAGTAAGATAATAACGCTTCGCGTCACTATAACACAAGCACTTATCATTCAAGCATCCTACTCACTTTAGTAGCCCCTAAGGGAATCCTCATCCGTGACTACTCCTAGCCCTAATTTGTCCTGTATGTTGTCCTAGTATGTTTGCATTGGTTACTTATTTGTTTAGTTTCTTTGCATTCTATTCACTCTCTTATATTGTGTCGGTTGAACAACATTGTTAAAGGGAAGTAAGGATACCTTCTCGGGCCCTAGGGAATACGACCTCTGTGTCATGCACAGGGTATTACTTGACGACCCGTGCACTTGCGGGTATAGCCTAGCGCAATCACCAACCACTCTCGGGATGCCATCCTGAGCAGTCATGCAGGCACATGAATGCCTACATGACTCTTTGGATGGCCTCTCAGGTATGCATGCGGGCGCATGAATGCCCGCATGACTTTCTGGATGATATCCCGGGCATTCATGCGGTAAACAAATGGCCATTTTCCAGATTTTTCATCAAATACTCATCCAAACATCCAAAAACCTCAAGAAAAACAAAGCCGAATTCACTAGTAAACATTAAGAGCATGGAATTTGATGCGTCACTGATAAGTGCTTGTGTTATAGTAATGCGAAGCATTATTATCTTACAATGAACATATCTTTTATCAGATTTTATCACTAAAATGGTGTGCATTTGTGTATTCTTATGCGTTGTAGGTTTGTGGAGCTAATTTGGAGAAGAAGAATGAAGTTAGATCGTGTTCGCCATTGTTGGGAAGTTTTTGGACCGAGCAAAGAAAAAGGCACGAGCCTAGACATGTGAGTGTGTGCCAACCTCCTTTGGAGAGACACAAAGGCAGTCATATTCACAATAAGTCTAACTCGTGTAGCTTAGGAGAACTTCACCAAGAAGGAGACTTGAAGCAATCGGCACGATCTACCATTGATTGTGTGCCCAAATCAATGACCTCGATGAACAACAAGGGATTCGGGAGCGTTTCGGCGAGCACTGTAGCTTGTTACTGTAGCAAAACATTCTAGTAAGCTACTGTTCATTTCTTGCCGAAAATCAGGATTCTAGAGAATTCACATGGGCGTGTGGAAATTCCACACAGCCGTGTGAATTAATTTTTAAGCAACCCTTCCACACGACCGTGTGAAGTCCCGATAAGTCCAATTTTAAAGCCGCGACTCAACATTATAAAAGCCCGATTTGGAGACCATTTACATATCTTTTGACCTAACTTTCTTGCCAACTTCTGGAGAGTGCAGCTAGGGGTTTAGCTCTTCATGGAGCTATCTATACATGTTCATCAAAATATGAAAGAAAGCACAAATTAAAGGCATTGATGAAAATCCCCTTGCATATGGTGTGGCCGAGGTCTTGTGCTGCTGCCGAACGTCGATGACGATGCCGATGAAGTCCTCTCCAAAACCCTAGCCGCACTCTCCAAAAGTTAGAGAGAAAGTTAGGTCAAAAGATATGTAAAAGGTCTCCAAATCGGGCTTTTATAATGTTGAGTCGCGGCTTTAAAATTGGACTTATCTGGACTTCACACGGGCGTGTGGAATTTCCACACGCCCGTGTGAAGTTTCTGGGTTGTTGAAAAATTAATTCACACGGCCGTGTGAAATTTCCACACGCCCGTGTGAACTCTTTGGAATCCTGCTTTTCGGCAGAAAATGAACAGTAGCTTGCCACAGAGTTTTGCTACAGTAATTCTACAGTAACTCGCCGAAACGCTCCTGAATCCGTTGTTATTCATCGAGCCCATTGATTTGGGCATGCAATCAATGGTAGATCAAGCTGATTGCTTCAAGTCTCCTTCTTGATGAAGTTCTCCTAAGCTACACGAGTTAGACTTGTTGTGAATGTGAATGCCTTGTGCCTCTCCAAAGGAGATTAGCACACACTCACAAGTTTAGACTCATGCCTTGTTCCTTGCTAGGTCCGAAAACTTCCCAACAATGTCAAACACGATCTAACTTCATTCTTCTTCTCCAAATTACCTCCACAAACCCACAATGCATAAGAATACACAAATGCACACCATTTAGTGATAAAATCTGATAAAAGATATGTTCATTGTAAGATAATAACGCTTTGCGTTACTATAACACAAGCATTTATCAAACTTCCCCACACTTAAGCTTTTGCTTGTCCTCAATCAAAAATAAAACGTGAATGTACTTGGGAAGAACAATTGAAAGTGTTCGGCCTTAGGTTCACCAAAAGTATGCAAAGGAAGCATTCTACAAGTAAGGTGAAATCAAAACATCGCATAAAGATATCATTGCTCTAGCTAAAATAATGAATCAAAAAGGTCAATCAACTCGAAAATGTGTAAGTGTGTGTGAACTCACTCAAGACAACCCAACTAGTACTCCTCAAACTTTTGTTAACAAGGACTTATTTATATACGGAAAGCAAGAAAGGAAGTAGTAGCTTCACACAACCTCGAAGGTAACCCTTTCCTAGGCGGCCGCTAAAGGTGGCTTTCACTCTTTCGAGGAGGTAGCTCTTTCTACCGGGGTAGTAGCTTTCACGGATCCTATGAGATAGCTCTTTCTCTCATTAAGGCATAACTTGTATCTGATTTATGAGAGTAGCTACATACTTCATCGGTGGTAGCTCTTTCCACCCCAAATGCATAAATAAAACAAAGCAAATATTCACAAACTCTTTTTTTCTTTTCCATATATATATATATATGCATTTTCCAAAGTAAAACTAAGAACAACGATAAACTTGTCCTTAAAAACTTCAAGATCATGTTTCCAAAAGATTCCAAGAGTAAGTTGTACAATATAAGGTAATCGAGCCAAAAGTCCCTAAAAATTCAAGTAAAAACTAGAGCATGATAGAATACAATGTTAAAAATTCTCCTAAAGTCTAAGAATACAAACGTTGCAACTAAGGTGAACCGCCATAGGTTACATGAGCATAAGCAATTGAACGCACAAGTAAAGGTGTGTGAAATGTGAATCCCCACCACACTTAAGATGTACATTGTCCCCAATGTACGCTGATGGTCGCCGTGCGACACACTAAAGAGCGAGCACGCGGCTCCCCGGCCGCAAGTGCACGGGTCGTCAAGTAATAACCTCTCACGCGAGCGCAAGAGGGTCGTATTCCCAAGGGCCCCAAGATCTGCTATTACTTCCTCCTAGGTATCACTATCTAGTCTACCAAGACAAGAGTCATGTATAAAACACAAATACGAAAATAAGTAAAATAAATACTATAAAGAAAATGGACTAAGGCACACCATACAAGCAATCTAATGAGCAAGTAGCAATGAGAACTAGAGGCCTCGGGCTAGGATCCCCTAACGAGAAGAACAAGTTAGGATGAATATAGGAAATTAAGTGCTAAGTTGGCAAGGTTTGATCCGCTAGACTCGGGAGTCGACTACCCCGGAACCTCCGTGGTGTTGCCCTAATCCAATACGGGTTCCACTATCCAGAAGATACCCCTACGATGTCATTGGGAACAGGGAGTCTTGGTTAGGGTTATTCTAATGCGCGCTTTCGGCTAAAACAACCCTAACCACGCCGGGAGTTACCGGCACCCGGAACCTCCGGTGTACCGGCACATTGAATCCCCCTTCAATCATTGTGCGACCTAATACATGCAAGCATCCCGCCATACACATACAATTCATGAATCAAAACCTACGGAATCCATCCATTGTAGGTTGAACAATAATACAATAGATTGAAATCAAACAAACAAGCCAACAAACATCTATAAATAAATATCATCCATACAAGTTCCTCTCCCAAGGTTCAACGGAGCCCGGTGGCCTTGGGAGGCTAGTTCCACATCAAAAGAGAGAAAACACAAAATAAACAATGAAAATGCTCATATAAATCTCCCTTAGATGTAGGCTAGAAGGTGGGGACAAAGGCTCGCCGGATCCGCGCCGGTTGAGCTCCGTCATGACCTCCTTGAGTGCTTCCTTTCTTCTCCCCTTGAGTTTTGCTCTTCAAGTTGCCTCTCCAATCCGGTGGTGATGATGGAGAATGATGGAGTTGATGGTGGAGGGTGGTGGAGATGATGGTGGAGAAGGATAGAGGAGAGGGTGGCCAAAGACACCATAAAACAAGCCCTAGAAGCCTTAAATAACCAAACAATCATCTCTTCAGCCCGTGCGTGTGCAGGCACTGTGCGGGCCGCACAGTGCCCGCACATCGTTCTGTCTGTCTTATGCGGGTGGTGTGTGGGCCGCACAGTGGCCGCGCACTGCTACAGTAATGGAGCTACAGTGGAGATGCTACAGTGATGGTGCTACACTGCCGGCACCTGAAAATCCACTCTTTTATTACTCGAAACATGAGGATGCGTGTGAGCTTCAATAAATTCTTCGATGATGCCAAAAGAAGCTCAAACACGCACTAGATGGTCTTCCGATGTCCTGAAATGATAATTAACAAGTAAAGCGCGTAAAGGGCATCGGAGTCATACTAAAATTCATGAAAGTAAATAAAATGTACATAATAAAAGTGATATATTTAGACACTTATCATACGCATGCAAACACAACGAAAAGTAAAACAATGCACACAATTTATGTAGGGATAGGCAATTGAAACATTACTCCCCTGAACTTCAAGTGTTGCGTTTGATGCAGAAGTTCATTGAGAGTTGAGTCTCAATGGTTTTGTGCAGCACACACGGTCCCATGACTGTTCCTATGACTATTTGTAAAATTCCTTACATCCGAGACCATCTGCACACATACGCAAGGGTTCAGTATAGCTCAAAAAAAACCAAAACAAAGCTCGAGTATATAAAGATATGAAACTGAAATACAACTCGAGACAAAATAAAGAAAAATAAAGATAAACTCAGAAGAAAGATCCTTTTTGAGTATTATAAGACCAAAATATAAAAGAAAAAGTACAACTGAAGTAAAATAAAAATAAAACTACGACGCCTCAGCGTCGGTGTCCTGTGTCAATGACTCAGGTGCCGCTGCTGCTGCTGCTGGCTCTGTAGGTGGATCTGCTACTGATGGAGCTGGAAAAGGTGGAGTCGGGGCCCTAGGCTGCACCACGAAAGGTGACGTCGACACAGATCGCTCGAGTAACTGAAGTATGGCCCGATGTATGTGAAAACTGTGCAGCCTGAGTGGCCCTATCCTCGGCGAACTCTGCTGCATGTGCGGCCCTATTCTCGGCCAACTCTGCCTGCATGATACCCATAGCACTCTCGAGACGCTCAAATCTCTCCTTGCTTTGAGAAGGAGAAAAGATCCGCACTAGAGGTGGCTCTGGTGCTGTGGGTGATGCCTCGGCCTTTGTCTGCCCTAGGAGCGGCTCTATTGCTGCCTGTGACCCCTTTTCCTGATCTGACTGGGGTATGATCATGGTATATACTCCTGGTCCTGATCTACGGATCATACCCATCAGTCTCAGTGTCTCTCTGGTAAGCGGCACTGGTATAGCGATCTTCTCGGCCCCACGTACATCGTCTCTGAGTCCTAGGCCTATAATGAGGCGTGTGATGTAAGGGCCCCCGAAGATGACTCCAACCCTGGGGTACTAGCCCAGATGGCGCAAGTACTCTGCTAGAATATGCCCCAGATGGAGTGGCTCGCTCTGTACCATGGAGTGCAAGTATAGCAACTCCTGTTTGCTCAGTAGTCCTGTGTTATCCCCTGGGCCCTCATTGATCGGCTCAGTACTGCGTGTATGTATCTGTAGGCTTGGCAGGATAGGTAGGTAGCCTTCAAGACCCCCGGCTCATACTGTCCGTCCCCACACAGAGCCCTGTAAGCCCTCTGAGGTGTCAAAATCCCCAGGTAATCTACGGGTAATAGCGAGTACTCCTCTGTCTCGGTAAATGCCTCATCATAGAGGCCCATCATGACCGTGAACTGGGTGATACTCAGGCTGAAGTGTCGACCGAGTGCACGAAACTGGATCGACTCGTCATTTGTAAAGCTGCCGTACCCTCCGTCGAACTGAAAGGTCGATAAGATCTCGAGTGTAAGTGCTCGAGTCGCTGGCTCTCTGATAGATAGCAGTCGATCCGAACTGCCTACTGCTAGCAGCTTCTCCACCTTTGTGGCTATAGTATCACCCCCCTGTATCTCTCTCAGTGCGCTCAAGTCTGGGTAGTCCAAATGACCAAATCGGAGCGACGATAACCTCTTGAATCTTCCCTGGTGCTGCGGTAAATCAAAATCCATCTCCTCGGGGGGTGGGGTGGGCTCACGGTGCTCACGAGAGCGTTTCCCTACTGCTTTCTTGGCCCTAGAAGACATCTCTACAAAATTGAGAAGAAACACAATAAAAAACAGTTATAATACTCAATCTGCAGAAATCCACACGACCGTGTGGAGCTTCTGGCAGACAGAGCCTCACAGCCATGGGGCTAAAATTCCAATTTTTACATCAAAATTCATTGTAAATGCGTTATAAACTTATTCTCATACACAATAAGCATTTAAAACAAGCGAAATAATCGAAAGGTATGAATTAAATCAAGATTTGACGAAGAAAAGAGGGGGGGAGAGATTACCAAAGGTGTGGACTGTGAAACCTAAGAAATCGGCCGGAAAACTAAATGAAACCTCAGAAAATCACCAAGAGAAGGTTGGGGGAAGGAAAGAAAGAGTCGGAGAAAAGTTTGGAGTGAAAAATAATCGAGGCACGAATGAAATCCAAAAGAAAACACACGGCTTTTGAAGTTATGGGAATCCACACGGCCGTGTCGAAATACCACACAGCCGTGTGCCTCTGAAATTGGGGTTAACAGAGGCCCGCACAAGCCCCTCTGTGCACTCTTGTCACTCTCTGAACTACCCCACACGGCCGTGTGCCTTCACAAGGGAGTTCCACAGGGGCTCCCACATGCCCCTATGAATTCACGGGCCACACAAAAGGTCTCTGGAAAATTTCACACGACTGTGTGCCCGACTTGGCCAAGAACACAAGGCCAGCCACAAGGGCACCCACACGCCCCTGTGGATTCTCTGAATCAACCCGAGAAACTCTAAGTGTTCCACACGACCGTGTGAATAATCCACACGGCCATGTGCCTTTCATAAGCTCTCCCACAGGGGCAGCCACACACCCCTGTGGTTTCTCGGGAAAGAAGGAAATTCTCTACAGAATTTGAAATGGCCGTGGAAAAGCTGCCACACGGTCGTGTGCCTTGAGATATAGGCACTCACAGGGCCAGTCACATGCCTCTGTGGACTCTCTGGAATGAGAGTTTAAGTTCTGCAGGATATCACACGGCAGTGTAGAAATTCCACACAGCCGTGTGCCCCTTCTAATGTTTTTCACAGGGGCAAGGTCACGCCCCTGTGCCCTCTCTGGTTGACCTCTAAATGGTAACACACATCCGTGTGTTAATTCCACAGGGCCATATGTGTTCTCTGGTTTACTTAGAAAAATTCACAAACTCACAGAAAAATTCAGAAACACAATTATGATGCTTAGAGACTATAAAAACCATCAAACCACGACCAGATACCATGAAAAACATGCTCAACTGACTCAAACTTTATCAATTATCATTTAGGCACATGAAAACATCAACAATCCACAATAGAATCGTAGCACATGCATTAAAAATTTAGGACATCAAAACTAATGCTTTTATTCATGCTAAAACTAAACTAGATCCTTGAAAAGCTGTAAAACCTTGGGTTGCCTCCCAAGAAGCGCTTGTTTAACGACACTTAGCTTGACGTACCTGCCTTACCATACGGAGGTTCATGAATGGAGGTTGCCCTCTTCCCTACAACCTGAAAGCACGCATTACATAACCTATGTAGAGTAGAGGGAGAGTTATCGAATTGGTTACCACAAAAGGGTGAAACACCCTTACTCCTTGAATGCTCATTCCTCTTTTTGTTGGGGTTCTTCTTGTGGCATCTTTTCGACCTTTTCATCCTCTGAAGCATCTTCTTCATACGCTCCGTCTCCAACTTGATTTCTGTCTTGACTAGACCAAGCGAAAGTACTTCTTCTTCAATCTCCATGTCTTGGTCCGGCCACCCTTTATATGGATTCGGGTTTAACATTTCCTGCACATAATCATCAATTAGTTCATCGGTGGTGTCAAGAAAATATAAAGTGTCATCAAAGTTAAGAGAGTGTCTCATGCCTTCGGCGAGGCGGTATGTAAGCTTGTCTTCTCACACTTGCATTGTGGGCTCCCCGCCGTCCATGTCAATCAAAGCCTTAGAAGTGTGTAAGAACGACCTTCCATGGATCAATGGAACCTCGACATCCTCATCGACATCTAAGACCACAAAGCCAACAGGAAATATGTACTTGTCGACTTTCACAAACACGTCTTCTACAATTCCTCTCGGATGCCTCACCGATCGATCCGCAAGTTGAAGTGTCATCTGAGTGGGTCTAGGTTCGCCCAAGCCTAGTTTTTGGAAGAAAGTGTAGGGCATGACATTGATGCTTGCCGCCGAGTAGGCCAATGCCATCTCTTCACCCAAGTTGCCAATGTTGCATGGTGTGATGAAACTTCTGGGATCTTTTCTCTTGCTCGGCATGTTCTTTTGCAATACGGCCGAGCAATTCGCATCAAGGATCACTGATGCACTCTCCTCCAATTTCTTCTTATTGGTCAAGAGGTCCTTCAAGAACTTCGCATACTTGGGCATTTGGGCCAATGTTTCCATGAATGGTATGTTGATGTGCAACTGCTTGAAAATTCCCAGAAATTTCTTGTATTGTTCATTCTCTTGGTCATTCTTCAATAGTGATTGATAGGGAATCCTCGGCTTGTAGGGTGGGGATGCCACCTCTTTTTCCTTTGTTGCTTCTTCCTCTATCTCCATGGCCTTTGGTGTTTCTTGTGTTTTCTCTAGAGGGAGATTTCTCTCAACCTCTTTTCCACTCCTTAAGGTAATTGCCTTCAATTGCTCTCTCGGATTGGTCTCCGTGTTACTAGGCAAACTACCTTGAGGTCTTTCCGCCAATGTCTTCGCAATTTGCCCCACTTGATTCTCCAAGTTGTGTAGGGAGGCGGTGTGATTGCGAAGTGTAGCTTCCACCGATTGGAATCTAGCATCCGACGAAGCAATAAACCTTGTGAGGGCTCTCTCAAGATCGGTCATCTTTCCCTCTAGCCCGGTCACTCGCCCTTCTAAGTTCGGTGCTTGTTGACCTTGAAATCCTGGTGGTGCATTGTTCTTTTGTTGTGACTGCCCTTGGTTGCTCCATGAGAAATTTGGGTGGTTCTTTCACCCGGGTTGTATGTACCATTGTACGGATTGCCTTGGCCTTGTCCTCTATAAGCATTGCCCACAAAATCAGCATGTTCCACCGTACTAGTACCTCCAATAGAAATCGAACAGTCACTCGAAGCGTGACCTCCCTCACAATCATTACAAGTAGTAATGACCGCTACTCTTGGTGAAGTTATAACATCCAACTTCTTACTCAGTGATTCCACCTGTGCCACCAATGATGTAACTGCATCAACCTCATGAATTCCGACCACCTTCTTTCTGTCCCTTATGTTCCATTGATAGCTATTCATAGCCATCTCTTCAATAAGGTCTCGGGCTTCACCGAGGGTCTTGCTTACTAGAGTTCCTCCTAACGCCGCATCTAACAGTTGCTTAGTACTCGGATTCAACCCGTTGCAGAATGTATGAATGATCATCCACTCGAGGAATCCATGTTGCGGACACTTTCGAAGGAGCTCCTTGAACCTATCCCATGTCTTGAATAGAGACTCCAATTCCATTTGCATGAAGGTTAAGATCTCATTCCAGAGCCTCGCTAATTTTCCCGGAGGGAAATACCTAGCCAAGAACGCCTCGGCCATCTCCTCCCAAGTAGTGATGGATGATCTCGGTAATGAATGTAGATAATGCCTCGCTTTTCCCTTCAATGAAAATGGGAAGTCTCTCAACCGAATTGCGCCATCCGTTACTCCATTAATCTTCAACATGTCACACACTTCAACAAAGTTCTCAAGATGCTTATTGGGAATCTTCATCGGCCAACCCATTAAACTGTGCAGACTGTTGCAACATTTGAATGAATGACGGCTTCAACTCAAAGTTGTTCACGGTAATTGGTGGCCTTACAATGCTTGATTGGGTCCCCATCACCATGGGTCTAGCAAAATCGGACAATGTTAGCTGTTGTTCATTTTGTTCTGCCATTGCTTCTGACCCTTCTGACTCTATACTAGCTTGCTTGGACTGTTCTTCCACAGGTTCTTTCCCTTTATGATGCGTTCTTCTACCAATATCCGGGTCTCCTTCAACAAGAATCAAAGGGTTCCCGCGGGCCATAACCTGAGGCCAAAACAAAGAAAAGAAAAATAAGAACAATGATAGATAAAGAAAGTGTGAAATAGAAAACGAAGTGAATAACTAAAGTAGCAAAAACAAGTATAAAAAATACGCCTATTCCCCAGCAACGGCGCCAAAAACTTGACACGACCCCTTGCGTGTATCCTCAAGTGCACGAGCTTGTCGAAGTAATAAAATTACCCTAGTGAGTGGTAGTCGAATCCACAGGGAATAGGGATTTAAAACACAAGATTTCGCTATTTAGTTGTGCGGTGTACGAAAACTAATAATAGAATTGATGAGTGAATTTCTGAAGCAATTAGGATAAAAGGCAAGAAATTAAATAGAGAGATGGAAGACAAGAAGGTGCAAGTAGAAGTGAAAAAAGAAAGACTAGTAATGGATGAAATAGGTTATCCGGACAAGTTACCTCTAGGACTTACGCTTCTAGTGCAAGACTATGCTATTATACTTTCTTATTGAAGTTAATTGAGTCGAGGATATCCTTAAACTCACGGTCCCAAACCTAAGGTCAATCGTGACTAACCCCAACACTATGCCCCGGCATTATGATTCACGTCAACCATTCACTCTGTCGCTCACGCAACTAAGCCGCAGGGGAGTTTATCTACCTAAGCCTAACACTACGTGGGATTGCTTTAAGCTCTAGGGATTCCTAGTGATAAAACCTGTTCCTATGTGTAGTTCTAACCCTTTGGTCAAGGTGGAAGAACCCTAGTCTAGATTAAGCACCAGTTCTTAGGATTCACGTCAACCCTTCACTCTGTTGCTTGCGCAACTAAGCCCCAGGGGAGTTTATCTACCTAGCACTTCACTCTATCTCGACCGCTAAGAAATCAAGGAAAATAGAGATAGGGAGAAATCACACTGGAGGGGAAAGGGGACGCTTCGCTACCTCACGACTCACCCTCTCAACCTTCATCAATCTTAAGTAGTCTAATCCTATAGGAGTTGTCACACATCCAAAGGATAACCTAGATTGTTCTCAACCCTAGTGTCACGGCTAAGAGAAAACAATTGCAAAAGATAATTAAAACTAAAACTCAAATTTATTCATCAATAATGGAAAAGCATAATAACAATGTCATAGAAATATAATAACCCTAGGGTTTACAAGTCCGAATACCCACGAGAGGTTTAGCTCCTCATGGAGCTATACATGTTCATCAAAATATGAAAGAAAGCACAAATTAAAGGCATTGATGAAAACCCACTTGCGTATGGTGTGGTCGTGGTCTTGTGCAGCCGCCGAACGTCGATGACGATGCCGATGATGCGCTTCAAACCTCCATGAAGTCCTCTCCAAAACCCTAGCCGCACTTTCCAAAATTTCGGGAGAAAGTTAGGTCAAAAGATATATAAAAGGTCTCCAAATTGGGCTTTTATAATGTTGAGTCGCGGCTTTAAAATTGGACTTATCGGGACTTCACACAGGCATGTGGAATTTCCACACGCCGGTGTGAAGTTTCTGAGTTGCTAAAAAATTAATTCACACAGCCGTGTGGAATTTCCACATGCCCGTGTGAACTCTCTGGAATCCTGATTTTTGGCAGAAAATGAACAGTAGCTTGCGACAATGTTTTCCCTACAGTCATAAGCTATAGTGCTTCCACAGTAACTCACCGAAACGCTCCCGAATCCGTTGTTCTTCATCGAGGCCATTGATTTGGGCATACAATCAATGGTAGATCATGCCGATTGCTTCAAGTCTCATTCTTGGTAAAGTTCTCCTAAGCTACACGAGTTTGAGTTGTTGTGAATGTAACTTCCTTTGTGCCCCTCCAAAGGAGGTTGGCACACACTCACAAGTCTAGGCTCGTGCCTTGTTCCTTGCTCGGTCTGAAAACTTCCCAACAATGGCGAACATGATCTAACTTCGTTCTTCTTCTCCAAATTAGCTCCACAAACCTACAATGCATAAGAATACACAAATGCACACCATTTGGTGATAAAATCTGATAAAAGATATGTTCATTGTAAGATAATAATGCTTCGCGTTACTATAACACAAGCACTTATTAGTACGGTGTGGCCGTGGTCTTGTGCGGCCACTGGATGTCGATGACGATGCCGATGACGCGCTCTAAACCTCCATGAAGTCATCTCCAAAACCCTAGCCGCGCTCTCTAGGAGTTGGGGAGAAAGATAGGTCCAAAGATTTGTAAAAAGTCTCCAAATTGGGCTTTTATAATGTTGAGTCGCGGCTTTAAAATCGGATTTATCGGGATTTCATACAGGCTGTGTGGAATTTCCAAACGCCCGTGTGAACTTTCTTTATTTCTGAATTTTGACCGAAAGTGAACAGTAGGTTGCCACAATAATTTGCTATAGTGCTGCTACAGTAACTCGCCGAAACGCTCTCGAATTCATTACTCTTCATCGAGGCCATTGAATTGGGCAAGCAATCAATGGTAGATCGTGCTGATTGCTTCAATTCATCTTATTGGTGAAGTTCTCCTAAGCTACAAGAGTTAGACTTATTGTGAATGTGACTGCCTTTGTTCCCCAACAGTGCACAAAAGCACACAAATACGCACAATTTAGTGATAAAATTTGATAAAAGATATGCTCATTGTAAGATAATAATGCTTTGTTGTACTATAACACAAGCACTTATCAAGAACTCCCCAACAATGACAAATATGACCTAACTTTGCTTTTCTTCTGCAAATTGGCTCCACAACCCTACAATGCAAAAAACCACACAAATGCACACAAATTAATGATAAAATCTGAGAAAAATAATGCTCAATGTAAGATAGTAATTCTTCGTATTACTATAACATGAGCACTTATCACCGAGCTCTTTTGGATATCGAAGATGGGAAAATAACTTTGATTGCCGGAAGCGAAGAAGCAACTTTCAAGATTCATGATGCTATGAATTATCCTAAAGAGATCGATGACACTTCTTATGCACTTGATGACACAGAGTTACAAGTTGAAAAGTGTGTGCAAGAGGTACTTATGATGAACCCGCTAGATGAATATCTGAAAGAAATTGATGTTGATGGAGACCTTTTTCCCATACCACCCGACAAGATGCAAGAAAAAAGCAAAAAAGAAAGATCATGGAAAAAAGTAGGCCTTAAGGTCAACAAAGTAAGCAAAGACTCTAACAACAAGGCACAGACAACATGCTTCATTGACCTAGGTATGTATCATATCGATTCTCTCCTTTCATTGAATTTACCGGCTGGGTCATCATTTACACCCGTAAATGCTTCAGGTAAACTTTCTTCCTTTGAACCACCTTGATTTTGCAAGATTTGAATGACAAGCTCGCGACATTAAACAAGCGCTCTTGGGAGGCAAACCAAGTTTTTACATTTTCGGATTCTTTCATTTCAGTATCTTTGTTGTTCGTGTGTTGTTGTTTAGATTATGAGCTCTTTCTCTCTCATTCTTTCTATTTGTCCCTTATTTCTGTATCGTTGTTTCATCATCATTTTGGCAAATCCCTTTGTGTTTTGTGATTGAAAACTTGTACTTTATGCCAAAGATGAGCTTAAGATGCATTTATATAATTGTTACTTGTATTGGGGGATGGAAAACTGGTTTTTGCGCAACATCAAAGCAGTGTGCAGCCAGTTTGTGGTCCGCACACTGGCAGCACACCCTTGCCAGTTAGGTGTGCAGCTGGTGTGCAGGCCGCACACCACCTGCACACCTTGGGCAGGAGAGCGTGCGGCCTAGTGTGTGGCCGCACCCAGTCTACACACCATTCTTTAAAACGTGGCCGAAACTTGCTTCTTGCCCATTTTTCTCCATCCTAAGACCCTCAACTTGATCTTATCACCTCCCATGACATCATTCTACCCTTGAAATCTTCTTAAAAATCTTGAGAACTCAGATTTTCTTCAAGCTTTCGAGGTGTGTTATTTTGGTCTTTTTCTTCTTGGCTGATTTAGAGTTTAGTGGGCCTTGTGAAAGTTGTAGAAATGTGTTATAATGATTCATAATTCTATTGTTCTTTGCCCCACTCATTCTTACAAACTTATTCCTTGAGTCGTGCCATTGTACAATTATGATATTTTGCCATTGCTTGATCTTTGTCTTGTGCATGTAGGAAAAATGCCGATCAAAATGCTTGGAGCAAACACGAGAGAGTTAAAACGGGTCCTTCATCAAAATTTCATTTCAAAGAAAATATTTCGGTGCCCCCTGCTTCCATAGACAATTGGGACAACTGGGATTGAGAGCTCACTTCCCTTTTGTGTTTTCTTTTCTTGTCTTTGTTGCACTTTTATTATTGGTTGCTTATTGTTGTAGTCTATTTGGTTTGGGCTTATCCCTACCATTTGTGTTTTGTTTCTTTGTTTTGCAAACTTGTGTTAGTGTTTTAATTTCCGTATTTTGCTCTTTATGGAAATGATGGATGCTTGATACGACATCTATTCTCCTTGCAAGTTGAATTAGATGTCACATGACCCCTTCTCTCCACCCTTTTTGATGCCTATTCAAGATCACCCTGGACTCATGATCCACGAGTATCACACCACATGTTTCGGGGAAGTTCATGAACTTTACCTCCCTTGTTTTCATTGCTTATTTTTATTTGCTACTGACTTAGGTACATTGAGGGCTATGTACTACTCTAAGTGGGGGATGGATGTGTTTTCTTGAATGATTTTAAATTTTGTGAACATAATTGGGGTAGGTTAGGGTTTTTTCATGATTGTTGAACTGAGGACGACATGCTTAATTGTTAGTGTATTATAGTGTAGGCCATGATAGACACTAAGCTACCTGTGACCCTACACTCTCAAGAATTTCATGTCATTCAAGGCATTTCTCGCACTGATCCCTAATGTAGAACCCTGGACACCTAGGTAAGGAACAACAGTGACTATCGTAGCACTCTTGTTGCTAACCCACTCGTGGGTTTCGCGTCTTGAAGTATTAGATATTTCTCCTAATAGACTATTAAGGACTTTTCTCTATGCCTTTCGCTCAGCACGGTAAAAAAAATAAAATAAAAAAATAAATTAAAAAAATAAAAAAATAAAAAAAAATTGGGGGACAGCGCTCCTCTGCCCTTCTAACAAAGTAACCTGGGATTCTTGCTCCTAACCAGAGTGTTCCTCTCGCCAAAATTAAATAGGGCATGAGCGCGTCAATATAAATGTGCAAAGCTCCAGGTAATGTGGATTTGTAGTTCATGTTTGTCCCGAAAAAAGAAAGAAATGTTTATATGCATATGTGTATATACAAACCAAAGTTTATGGCTGTGTTTGTTCGAACAAATGAGGAATGATCATTAGGGGTCTACTAGGGACATCTCTACCACTTCAAGGCCAAATTCCACAAAGTGGCATGACCTGCTTCTAGATGTGGTTCTCGGGGTTCTGTCTATCTTGGTTGGACTACAGTGTCTCGAAATTGGGGAGGGGGGGTTCTTACCCGACTATGATTCACTATCTTTTAGCCCGAGGTTGTGTATTTAGTCACTTATTAGTCCTTCTTGCTCTTCATGTCTGTTTATGCTCAAGTAGGGGGTATTTGATAATTGCCTAAATACATCATTCTTAACTTGTAAAATCTATACAATTTCATACAACTTGTATATTATCTTATTTTTCAAGGCTTCGATGTACCATCTTCGCGGAAATCAACCATATTTGAGTTGTTGCGGAGAAAATTAAAGAAGAATTGAAGTGTTTGCATGTTCCGGACGCCATGGGTCGCACAAAACTCAACTCACACAGAGCAGTATGCAACCACTGTGCGCGGCTGCGTAGTGCCTGCACAGCTCTGCCAGTGAGCTGCGCAGCTAGTGTGCGGCCCACACACTGGCCGCACACACCAGCCAAAAGGCTGTGTGGGCGTGTGTGCAGCCCGCACACAGCCCACATAGCCTCAGGGTTATATAAAGGCATTTGTAGGGTTTTTTATGGGAGTTGGTTCTCATCCGACCTCCACACACCCTCAAGCCATTCTCATCATCTTTTGAGGTGTTTTCCACAAGGATTGAATGAGAGATGAAGGGGAGAACATAGGAAACCATCAAAGGGCTCACCGGCCCGGATCTGACGAATCCTCATCATCACCTTCTAGCCGACATTTCGAGGAGAGTTTTCTCATTGTTTGTATGATGGTTGTCATGTATTGTGAGCTCTCCATTTTGTTATGTTGAACTAGACCCCCAAGGCCACTAGTCTCCTTATGAACCTTGGGAGGATACTTTGTATGGATGACAATGTTATTTTATAAATGAATGTGTGTGGCTTGTGTTGTTGGTTTTAATCTATCATTATCATGTTCATTCTACAATGGATGGATTCCGTAGATTTGATTTTGAAAAATACTTCTTTGGCTGGATGCTAGCTTGTATTAGGTCATGTGATGATTAAATAGGGATTCATTATATTAATACACCGGAGGTTCCGGTTATTGATAGTCTCCCACGTGGTTAGGGTCATTTTAGCCGAGAGTGTGCATTAGAATAACGCTAGCCAAGAATCCCTATTCCCAAAGACATCGTGGGGGTATCTTCTGAATAGAAGAATGACAGGGGCCTGAAAGTGCATGGGTTGTCGAAGTAATAAAATACCCTGGTGAGTGGGTAGTCGTATGCACAGGGAATAGTGTTCAGAAACAAGTGTTATCGCTATTTAGCTATGAAGGGAGTAGATGATGAGAAAAGTATATATATATATATATATAGATGTAAAAGAAAATAATAGTGTAAGAAGAATAATGAGGGTAGGACAGGTAATCGATATAATGATGGGGTACTCGGACAAAGCTCCCCCTAGGACTAATGCTTCTAGTGCAAAACTTGTATTATGCTCTATAATTGATGTCTAATGAGTCGTGGAAATCCTTAAGCACACGGTCCAAAACCTAAGGTCAGCCGTGACTAATCCCACACAATACCTGGCTCTAGACTTCTCTACGACCCTTGACTCTCGATGACGTGTCACCTAAGCCCAGGGGAGTACCTCATACTAATGCCTAGCACCGTGTGAAATTGCATGGAGTCCTAGGGATCCCAAGTGAAAGACCCTATCCCTAATTATAGTTCTAACCCTTTGGTCCAGGTGGAAGAACCCTAATCTAAGTTAAGCCCCCGTCCTAGGATTCTCTCAACCCTTTGTAAGGGAGTTCATCTCCTAGTACTTGACTCTACTTCGATTGCGATTAACTCTTGGGATACGGAGGTAGGGAAATTCACATCGGAGAGGAAAGGGGACGTTCCGCTACCTCTCGACTCACCCTGTCAACCCTCTCCAACCTTGTGTAGTCTAATCCTATAGAGGTTGTCACACCATCAAAGGATAACCTAATAGATTCTCAATCCTAGTGTCACGGCTAAGGGAATATCTCATACAATCGGAATGCAAGATTGGAACTCAATAAGAAAACATCAAATTAATAAGGCATAATAAAAGTTATAGAAACACAAGCATCCTAGGGTTCACAAGTCCGAATACCCACTAGGGGCTTAGCTCTCCATGGAGCAATACAAAATCAACAAAGAGTTTAAGAACATAAGCATGAAAACCATAAAGAAAACCTCCTTGTAGATCGTATCGATGATCTTGTGGAGCTGCACGTCTTCTCCAACGAATCCCTTGTCAAGCCTAGGGCACACCTCGCCGAATCGATGCCGACGAAAGCTTCCCCAATAGCTTTCTTCCAATGGATGTCGATGCCGATGCCGTATAATCACCTCCAAAGATCTCCAAGAACCTCTCCAAACCCTAGCGGAAAGCCCCCAAAAGATAGGCAAGAGATAGAAGGGGGGTACCCAAATAGATCTGAAAACGGGCTATTTATAGGCTGAAATCGGGTTGAAATCGGAGTTCCAAACGCCCCTGTAGATTTTCCACACAGGCTATAGAATTTCCACATGCCCGTGTGTTAATTCCACATGGACGTGTGGAAATTCTATTTTGCTGATATTCGGCAGACTGTGAACAGTAACTTGCTACAGTGTTTTTGCTACAGCAATTTCTCTTCATTGGCGAAATTCTCCAATGCTACACGAGTTAGACTTTTGTGAATGTGACTGCCTTTGTGCCCCTCCATGGAGTTTGGCACACACCCACAAGTCTAAACTCGTGTCTTGTTCCTTGCTTGGTTCGAGAACTCCTCAACCATGGCGAACATAACCTATTCTTGCTTCTTTTTCTACAAATTGGCTCCACAACCCTACAATGCACAAAAGCACACAAATTAACGATAAAATCTGATAAAAGTAATGCTCAATGTAAGATAATAATACTTCGTATCACTATAACATGAGCACTTATCAAAGAACCCGTACTGGATTCTGGCTATACTATGGAGGTTCCGGGGTAGTCAACATCTGAGTCTAGCGGACCAAAACCAAGTCAACCTTATCTTTAAAATTACTATCGTCATCCGTACTTAGTCTTCTCCAAGGGGAGTCCTCGCCCCAGGCCTTCCCTAATTTCTCGATTTTTCATCTCCATTCTTATTCTAATCGAGTGTTACCTCGTTTTAATTTTCTTGTTCATTTTTTTTAGTTTTATAATTACAACAATGTTGTTTCGATCGACTAAAGAGTGACCCCCAAATGGACGTAATAGTAGATCTTGGAGTCGTTAGGAATACGACCCTCTGGTGCTCGCACGAGAGGTTATTACTTGATGACCCGTACACTTGCGGGCGGGCAGTCGCGTGCTTGCTTTTTAGCTTGTTGCACGATGTCCATCAGTGCTCCACAAGTACATGAGTCATCACAGCAATAAAATACCCTGGTGAGTAGGTAGTCGTATCTACAAGAAATAGTTGCTTAGAAACAAGAGATATCGTTATTTAGTTAAGATGAAAATTGGTAGGGAGTGAAATTAATGTAAGAGTACAAAGAAGATTAGAAGAAGAAAAAATATCAAGCAAGAGTAAATAGAGAAGATAAGCAATGATAAGTTGGGCCACCTGGACAATGTTTACCCTAGGACTACTGTTTCAAGTGCAAGACTAACATTATGCCTCCTAATTGATGTTTAATGAGTCTTGGAAATCCAAAGACACATGGTCCCAAACCTAAGGTCAACTCCTCTACACTATGCCCTAGCGAAAAGAAGTACTCTCAACAGCTCAAACTGTGCGGGACTACTTGGGGTTCTCGGGATTCCAAGTGATAAACCCTATTCCCTAATATATAGACCTAACCCTTTGGTCCAGGCAAAAGGGCCGTAGTCAAAATTAAGCCCCAACAGTAACATTCACTTCAACACATCACTCTGTTGTTTGCATAATTAAGCCCTAAAGGAGTTTATCTCTTAGCACTTCACTCTATTATGACCACAAAGAACTCTCGAAACGTGGAGGTTGGATAAATCACGTCGGAAGGGAAAGTGGACGTTCCATTACCTCTTGACTCACCCTCTGAACCCTCTTTAATCTCACTTAGTCTAACCATAATGTAGTTGTCACACCTTCAATGGATTACCTAGATGGAAGTTTGATAAGTGCTCATTTATAAGTAGTACGAAGTACACTTTTCTTACATTAAGCATTACTTTTCTTAGGTTATATGATTGATTCGTGTGTATTTGTGTTCTTTTGTGCATTCAGGGCTATGGAGGCGAATTGGAAGGAAAGAAGTAAAAATAGATCATAGACGCAATGGATGAGATGACTCTTGGACTAATCAAGGATCAAGGCACAAGTTATAAACATGTGAGTGTGTGAAAACCTCCAAATGCTCAAGTGATCATAAAAATTGGAGCGGCACAAAGGTAGTGATAAGTGCTCGTGTTATAGTAATGCGAAGTGTTATTATCTTGCAATGAGCATTAATTTAATCAGATTTTATCACTAAAAAGTGTGCAATTGTTTACTTTTGTGCATTGTAGGGTTGTGAAGATAAAATGAAGGAAAGGAACGAAGTTAGGTCGTGTTTGGCATTATTGGGAAGATTTTCAGGCCAAGCAAGGAGCAAGGCGTGAGCATAGACATGTGAGTGTGTGCCAACCTCCTTTGGAGGGGCACAAAGGCAGTCACATTCACAATAAGTCTAACTCATGCCAACAATGAGAACTTCACCAATTAGGCGATTCGAAGCAATCGGCACGATCTACCATTGATTGTGTGCCCAATTCGACGGCCTCGATGAAGAACGACGAATTCGGGAGCGTTTGGCACAATACTGTAGCAGACTGTAGCAAAGTACGGCAGTAAAACACTGTAGCAAGTTACTGTTCACAGTCGGCCGAAAATCAGAATTCCAGAAACTTCACACGGCCGTGTGGAAATTCCACACGGCCGTGTGAAATCCCGTTTTCATCAAATTTAAAGCCGCGACTCCACATTATAAAAGCCTAATTTGGAGACTTTTTTAGATATCTTTTGACCTATTCTTCACCCCAACTTCTGGGAGTGCAGCTAGGGTTTAGGAGAGGACTTCGTGGAGGTTTGGAGCGTGTCATCGGCATAGTCACCGACGTTCCGCGGCCGCACAAGACCACGGCCACACCATACGCAAGGGGGTTTTCATCTATGTCTTTACTTTGTATTTTATTTCATACATTGATGAACATGTATAGCTCCATGAGGAGCTAAACCCCTTGTGGGTATTCGGACTTGTAAATTCTAGAGTTATCATGTTTCTTTGACATTGTTATTATGCTTTTCCTTTATTGATGAATAAGAATTGAGTTTCAATCTTGATTTTATTTTGCTATTGTTTTACCTTAGATGTGACACTAGGGTTGAGAGCAATCTAGGTTTTCCTTTGGAGGTGTGACAACTCCTATAGGATTAGACTATTCAAGATTGAAGAGGGTTGAGAGGGAGAGTTGTGAGGTAGCGATATACCCCTTTCCCTTCCGGTATGATTTCTCCCTACCTCCGTTTCCTTGATTTATTAGCGGTCAAGATAGAGTGAAGTGTTACGTAGATAAACTCCCCTGGGGCTTACTTACGCGAGTAACAGAGTGAAGGGTTGAAGTGAATCCTATGCACTGGGGCTTAATCTAGACTAGGGTTCTTCCTCCTGGACCAAAGGGTTAGAACTACACATAGGAACAGGTTTAATCACTAGGAATCCCTAGAACTTAATGCAATCCCACGTAGTGTGAGGTTTAGGTAGATGTACTCCCTTGGGACTTAATCGTGCGAGCGATAGAGTGAAGGGTTGTTGTGAATCCTAATACCGGGGCATAATGTTGGGGTTAGTCACGGTTGACCATAGGTTTGGGACCGTGAGTCTAAGGATTTCCTGGACTCAATTAGCATCAATAGGAAGGTATAATAGCATAGTCTTGCACTAGAAGCATAGATCCTAGAGGTAACTTGTCCGAATACCCCATTTCATTCATTGTTAAATCCTCCTTAATCTCTTTTTCTTGCACTCTCTAATCTTTCATCCCTCTCTATTTAATTTCCTGTCTTTTAGTATAGTTGTTCTCACAATTCACACACAAATCGATTATTACTTTTCCGTACCTCACATAGTTTTAATAGTGAAATTTCATACTCTAACTCCCTATTCCCTGTGGATTCGACTACCCTCTCACCGGGGTAACTTTTATTACTTCGACAAACCCGTGCACTTTCGGGGAGCCTGTCAGGTAGTCACAGTCATGTATTCCAACTTGTGTAACATCAAAGAGATTCATCAATGTGTCAAAAACAAGAAGCGATATGATCTACTGCGTAGTTATGTGCACAACTTGGCGGCCTCGATGAAGAAAATGAATACTATAATTACTGCTCATGGGGCACTAATAATCAGATTTCCAGAGAATCCACATGAGCGTGTGGAAATTTCACACGGCCGTGTGGATGGCCGATTTCAGCCCAATAAATATTGCGGTTTGAGATTTATTTGGCAATCTTTTTGTATATCTTTCGCCTAACTGATAAGTACCTAAATACATCATGTTTTAACGATGATATTCTTGTACTTTCATGCGGCTTTTATGTATTTTCGATGACATGTTGCGCACTTGATGTTTTTATTTTCGTTTCAGGGTTTTGAGGACCAAGTGCGCGAGATTAAACTGTATTTGTGTCATTTCGGGGATGTTTGAAGAAGAAACGAAGAGTTGGAGCACCCCGGAAGCCGACGCGCCGCACACGGGCTGATTTTCTCGGCCATGTGCGGCCACTGTGCGGGCCGCGCAGTGGCCGCACACATCAGACAGAAGCCTGTGTAGCCTGTGCGCAGGGCCGCACACTGGCCGCACAGCACAGCCAGAGGGCTGTGCGGCTTGTGTGCAGCCCCGCACACAGGCCGCACAGCAGAGCCAGAAGGCTGTGGGGTCACTGCGCAGCACCGCGCAGTGCCCGCACACCTTCGAGCTATATTAGGTTTCCTTCAGGGTTTTTTGGGACATCTGGTTCTCTATCTGACCTCCACTCCACCACTCACCACTCTCATCATCTTTGGAGGTATTTGGAGGAATTCTTGGGCAGAATTGAAGGAGAGAAGAAGGGGAAGACGCGGAGAAGCTTCATTGGGCTCGCCGGCGCGGATCCGATGAGCTACACCATCAACCCTAGTCGACGTCTTTGAGGGTGTTTTTCTTGTTTGTATTTGATGGATTCTTTGTATGATGAGCTCCTCAACCTTGTGATGTCGAACTAAACCTCCCAAGGCCACCGGGCTCCCGGTGAACCTTGGGAGGAGACTTTGTATGAATGACCTTGTATTAATTTGAATGAATGTGTTGGTTTGATTGTTTGGTTTTAATTCATCAACCTATTGTTCATTCTACATTGGATGGATTCCGTAGAATTGATTGTGAACGATACTTGTTTGGCAAGATGCTAGCATGTATTAGGTCAGTTGATGAGTTAAAGAGGGATGCATGTATTAACACACCGGAGGTTCCGGGTGGTAATAGCCTTCCGCGCGTTTAGGGTTGATCTAGCCGAGAGTGTGCATTAGACCAACCCTAATCAAGACTCCTTGCTCTCATAGACATCGTAGGGGTAATTTCTGGATAGGAATACCCGTACTGGATTAGGACTACACTACGGAGGTTCCGGGGTAGTCGACATCCGAGTCTAGCGGACCAAAACCTTACCGACCGTATTTTTATAGTTGTCATGGTCTTTCTTATTTAGTCTCCTCCCGAGGGAATCCTCGCTCGAGGTCTTCCTTAATTATCGGCTTTTTTATCTCTATCTTTATTTCGGACTGAGTTCTACTTTATTTGCTTTTCTTTACTTGCCCTTTTTTATTTAAATTTTGCATCAACCCTGTTTCGATCGATTAGAAAGTGACTCCCAAAAGGAAGTAATAGTAGATCTCGGGCCCTAGGGAATACGACCCTCCTGTTGAGGTTATTACTTGACGACCCGTGCACTTGCGGCCGGGGAGTCGCGTGTTAGCTCTGTAGCTAGTCGCGCGCTCGCTCATCACTAACTTTCGGGGAGACCACTGCTAGGGTTCTACGGCCGTGTGGAGAGATTTTTACATGGTTTTTAGAGTGGTTCTATGGTATTGACATCGAGTTTCTTTGGAGAAGAACTATTGGGGGAGCTTTCGTCTGCATCGATTTGGCGAGGTGTGCCCAAGGTTTGACAATGGGATATTTGGAGAAAACAAGGCGGCTGTACAAGACCATCGATATGGATTACAAGGGTGTTTTCTTTATGGTTTCTATGCATATGTTTCCAAACACTTTGTTGATTTTGTATTGCTCCATGGAGAGCTAAACCACTAGTGAGTGCTTGGACTTGTAAACCCTAGGATGACTTTGTTTCATTGACTTTTATTATGCATTTTTAATTGATGATTTTAATTGAGTTTTAATCTTGGATGTTAATTACAAGATTTTCCCTTAGATGTGTGATAAGTGCTCGTTTGTAAGTAATACACAGTATGCCTTTCTTATATTAAGCATCAATTTTCTCAGGTTTTATTAATGTTTCTTGTGCATTCGTGCTCTTTTGTGCATTTAAGGTTATGAAGATGATGTGGAAGGAAAGAAGCAAAAATAGATCATGAACATATGAGTTGAGAAGACTCTTGGACTAACCAAGGACCAAGGCACAAGTTATAGACATGTGAGTGTGTGCCAACCTCCAAAGAACTCAAGGATTATACAATTTAGATGAGCACAAAGGCAGTCACACACATGTAGTCCAACTTCTGTAACATCGAAGAGCTTCATCAATGTATTCAAAGCATGAAGCGACGTGACTTACCTCGTAGTTGTGTGCCCAACTCAACGGCCTCAATGAAAAAAATGAAGTCGAGATCAACTCTAGCACGAGCACTATAGCAAGTACATCAGCAATTCACTATAGCAGGTTACTGATCACAGCGTGCAGAAAAATAAGAATTCCTGAGAGTCCACACGGGCGTTTGGAAATTCCTCTTGGCCGTGTAGATGCGGGATTTCAACTCTAGAAATACCACGATTTGATTTATTTTGGGGGATCTTTTATCAATCTTTTGCACAACTTTCGGAGAGACCGCGGCTAGAGTTTGGAGAGGTTTTTGCAAGGCTTTTGGACCAGTTCTACGTCATCGACATTGATGGTCGTCGTGCGACAAGCTAAAAAGCTAGCACGTGACTTCCCTGCCGCAAGTGCATGGGTCGTCAAGTAATAACCTCTCGTGCGAGCACGAGAGGGTCGTATTCCCAAGGGCTCTGAGATCTACTATTACTTATTTTTGGGGGTCACTGTCTAGTCAATCGAAACAAGGTTGTTGCAGTTATAAAACTAAATCTAACAAAATAAACAACAAAATAAAAATGAAGTAACACTCGATCCGAACAAGAATGGAGATGAAAAATCCAATAATTAAGGAAGACCTCGGGCTAGAATCCTCCTAGGAGAAGACAAAGTACGGATGATGATAATAATCTTAAATATAAGGTTGACTTGTTTTTGGTCCGCTAGACTTGAATGTCGACTACCCCGGAACCTACGTAGTATAGCCCTAATCCAGTACGGGTTCCTCTATCCAAAAAATACCCCTAAGATATCTTTGGGAACAAGGCTTCTTGGTTAGGGTTATTCTAATGCACGCACTCGGCTAAAATAAAACTAACCACGTGGTATGCTATCAATACTAGGAACCTCCGGTGTATTAAAATAATAAACCCCTCTTTAATCATTGCATGACCTAATACAAGCTAGCTGATAAGTGCTTGTGTTATAGTATCGCGAAGCGCTATTATCTTACATTAAGCATACCTTTTATCAGGTTTTATCACTAAATGTGTGCATTTGTGTTCTCTTGTGCATTGAAGGTATTGTGGAGCCTATTTGGAGAAGAAGAATGAAATTAGGTCGCGTTCGCCAATGTTGGGATGTTCTCGGACCAAGCAAGGAACGAAGCACGTATTTGGACTTATGGATGCGTGCCAACCTCTTTTGGAGGGGCACAAAGGCAGTCACATTCACAACAAGTCCAATCCGTGTTACTTAGGAGAATCTCACGAAAGAAGAAGACTTGAAGCAATCGGCGCGACCTACTGTTGCTTGTGTGCCCAAGTAATGGCCTCGATGAAGAACAATGGACCCGGGAGGCGTTTCGGCAAGTTACCAAGCCTGTTCAGCTGAAGATTAGTGTTCCAGAGAAGTCACACGGGCGTGTGGAAAGTCCACACGGCCGTGTGAGCCATTTTCCAGCCAGACAGAGAAGTCACACGGGCGTGTGGAAATTCCACACGGCCGTGTGTTTTGCGATTTCAGCCATCCAGTGAAAACACACGGGCGTGTGGAAATTCCACACGGCCGTGTGAAATTAATTTTTCAGCCGAGACAGAAGCTTCACACGGACGTGTGGAAATTCCACACGGCCGTGTGAAGCCCCCGATAAGTCCAATTTTAAAGCCGCGATTCAACTATATAAAAGGGGATTTTTGCAACCTTTTGAGGAATCTTTGGACCTATCTTTTCCCCAAACTTTCTGGAGCGCGGCTAGGGTTTCGGAGAGGATTTCGTGGAGGTTCTAGCGCGTCGTCGGCATCGATTTCGAGGTTCGACGTTTGCACAAGATCACGGCCACACCAATTCGAGGGGGTTTTTCATTGATGTTTATGTTTTATGCTTATTTCTCACGTTGATGAACATATATAGCTCTATGAGGAGCTAAACCCCTCGTGGGGTATTCGGACTTGTAAACTTTAGGGTTTCTTATGTTTCTTTGACATTGATTATTATGCTTTCCATCGTTGATGAATAAAATTGAGTTTTTAATCTTGATTATCCTTTCATATTGTTTTCCCTTAAACGTGACATTAGGGTTGAGAGCAATCTAGGCTTTCCTTTGGAGGTGTGACAACTCCTATAGGATTAGACTACTCAAGATTAAAGAGGGTTGAGAGGGAGAGTTGTGAGGTAGCAATGTACCCCTTTCCCCTTCGATGTGATTTCTCCCTACCTCCGATTCCTTGATTTAATAGCAGTCGAAATAGAGTGAAGCAATAGGTAGATAAACTTCCCTAGGGCTTAGTTACGCAAGTAATAGAGTGGAGGGTTGTAGTGAATCCTATTTGCTGGGGCTCAATCTAGACTAGGGTTCTTCCACCTGGACCAAAGGGTTAGAATTACGTATAGGAACAGGTTTAATCACTAGGAATCCCTAGAGCATAATGCAACTCCACATAGTGTGAGGTTTAGGCAGATGGACTCCCCTGGGGCTTAGTCATCTAGGTGACAGAGTGAAGGGTGTTGTGAATCCTAACAGCGGGCATAGTATTGGAGTTAATCACGGTTGTCCTTAGGTTTGGGACCGTGAGTCTTAGGATATCCTCGACTCAATTGAGATCAATAGGAGAGTATAATATCATAGTCTTGCACTTGAAACATAGACCCTAGAGGTAGCTTGTCCGGATACCCCCTTTTACTCATTATTAGTCCTTCTCGATTTTCCTACTTGCACTTCTTTCTTCCATCTCTCTACTTAGTTTATTGCTTTGCATTATTTTCACTCATCAATCTTATTATCGTTCTCCGTATTCTGCATAGCTTAATTAGTGAAACCTTATATTCTATCTCCCTATTCCCTGTGGATTCGACTACCTTCTCACCAAGGTAAATTTATTACTTCGACAAACCCGTGCACTTGCGGGATACACGCAAGGGGTCGTGTCACTAGCATACCACCAAACAAGTATTTTTCAAAATCAAATCTACGGGATCAATCTATTTTAGAATGAACATGAAAATGATAGATTAAAACCAACAACACAAGTCACACACATTCAATTATAAATAACAATGTCATCCATACAAAATCTCCTCCCAAGGTTCACCTGGAGACCGGTGGCCATGGGAGTCTAGTTCGACATAACAAAATGAGAGAGATGGCAATACATGACAACCATCATACAAATAATGAGGAAACTCACATCGAAATGTCGGCTAGAAGGTGATGATTAAGATTCGACGGATCCCCGCCGGCGAGCCCTTTGATGCTTTCCTACGTTCTCCATTTCTTTTCTCCTTTAATCCCTGCCGAAAATACCTCCAAAGATGATGAAAATGACATGAGGATGTGTGGAGGTTGGATGAGAGCCAACAGCCCAAAGAATGCCCTCAAAACCTGACAAGTATGCCTTATATATCCTGAGGCTGTGCGGGCACTATGCGGCCCCACACAGTGGCCCCACACATGCTCAGTGTGAGCAGTGTTCACGCGACACTTGGCGTCCGGAGCATGTAAAAACTTGCTTTCTTCCTCATTTCTCTCCGGAACAACTGAAATACATATCTTCCTTACGAAAAATGGCCCTTGAAGCCCTAAAACAAAATAAATATATCAAATGCACCAAATGTCATCGAAAACAAATACAAGTTGCATGAAAGTATATAAATTTTATAACTAAAAATGTGATGTATTTAGACACTTATCATACATCAAATTCCTTTGTAGCAGAATTATTGGGGGAGCTTTCCTCGGCATTGATTCGGCGAGGTGTGTCCTAGGTTTGACAAGTGAACCTTTGGAGAAGACGAGGCGGCTCCTAAAGATGATCGATACGGACTACAAGGTGATTTTTTTTTTATGGTTTATATCCATATGATTTCAAATTCTTTCTTGATTTTGTATTGCTCAATGGAGAGCTAAACCCCTAGTGGGTACTTCGACTTGTAAACCCTAGGATAACTTTGTTTTATTGACTTTTATTATGCTTCTTTAATCGATGATTTTGATTAAGTTTCAATCTTGAATGTTATTTGCATGATTTTCCTTCAAATGTGTGATAAGTGCCTGTGTATAAGTAATATGAAGTATAATTTTCTTATATTGAGCATTAATTTTCTTAGGTTTTATCATTGATTCTTGTGCGATTGTGTTCTTTTGCGCATTCAGGGTTATGAAGATGATGTGAAAGGAAAGAAGCAAAAATAGTTCATGGACATACGAGTTGAGAAGACTTTTGGACTAAGCAAGGACCAAAGCACAAGTTATAGACATGTGAGTGTGTGCCAACTTCCATAGAACTCAAGGATTATACAATTTGGAGGGGCACAAAGGCAGTTACACACATGTTGTCCAAATTATGTAACATCGAAGAGCTTCATCAATATATTCAAAGCAAGAAGCAACATGACCTACCTCATAGTTGTGTGCCCAACTCGACAACCTCAATGAAGAAAATGAAGTTGGGAGCAACTTTGGTGCGAGTACTGCAGTAATACACTGTAGCAGCTTACTGTTCATAGCGCACCGAAAATTCTGAATTCTAGAAAGTCTACACGAGCTTGTGGAAATTCGACATGGCCATGTAGATGCTCGATTTTAGCCCAATAAATACCTCGATTTTATTTAATTTGGGAGTTTTTTTATCCATCTTTCTCATAACTTTCAGAGAGACTGCGGCTACGGTTTAGAGAGGTTTTTGCAAGGCTTTTAAAGCAGTTCTACGGTGAGAAACGCGTAACTGTACGTATTATTTATATATATTTGCGTATTTATTGAGTATTTTTACATGAGTGAATGCCCGTTTTCGGTCTAAATTGTTTTATTTCGTGTTACAGGCACTGAAGTTACCACGGGGAGCTCGTCAACGAGATTTTTAGAAGAAATCGACAAGAAAAGACTATTTTCGAGGCCGGGGGGTACTACACCAGCACTGTAGCACGAGAATTTTGGCGAAACGGCTAAGTCTGGATTTTCATACGGGCACCCATACGGGCGCTAGACTGCCTGCACACTGCTCCTGTAGCAGCGGTACTGTAGCAGATTTATTGTAGCAGCGTTACTGTAACACTTCATCCGCCACGACCACGCGCATGGCCTCACCACCTCCACCGGATCATTAGACTCATGATACCGACTTTCAGTTTTTACTTTTTATGTTGTTTGTATTTTGTTTTTGCGCACTTAGACTTATTTTAGTGTATGTTGTATCGCTTAGTTAGTTAGGGTTTCGGCCCTACTAAACTATTTCTTTATATTTATGTAGTTTGGATCTTATTTGTTCGCCCTCCTTATTTATTTATCGAGTTGTGATCCATTTCCTGTTGCTTTCAGGACTGATTGTTAAGGATGCTTCACACTCCATGGCCCTAGTGATTTACCCCTGTCTGTGTTCACCTTGGAGTCACTGCATCAACCAATTGGGGAAGTCTCCTTGCTTCATCTCCTTATTTTTATTGAATACATATCACCATGTTCTGCTGATTCATGTACATTAGGGACAATGTATGATTCTCAGTGTGGGGATTGAGTGCTTTACCTTTATTTGCATGCTTGTTTTACCTATGATAGCAATGACGCCTAGTTTAGGACTTCCTAGCATGAAGGTTCGACAATTATGAGTTGTATTTCTTCACTATACCTACATGAGGTCCTGCTTTATCTTTAGTGCACCGACAGACTTCTGCATAATTACTTCCATCTCATACACTCCAACTAACACATTGCAATGTTTCCGACATTAAATTGCTAATGTCTACTTTCAGTACCTTTTTAAGAGCCTTTGAGGTTCTTTGTTGTTCTTTGGACTCAAGGGAGATTGTTTAACAGGTTTTATATCAGGGGATACGAGATACTTTGTATTTATGTAAAAAAAAAAAAAAAAGTCTATGACAGTATTCCTCTGCTAGTACAACATGAATCAAGTAAGATGGGTAGCTCTTGTGCCTGGCCAGCATGTGCATCCGTCTAAAAGATTTTTGTGCAGTCTACGTTAGTCGGACCTTAAAAAAAAATGTAAATATGTAAATACAGAATAAAGTATCTTGTCTGTATCCCTTGGAACCTGTTACACAACCACTTGAGAGCCAAAGTTTCATTCAGGACCCGAAGGACTTTTAACTGGGTATTGAGGGTGTCTTTAACAGATTAATGTCGTTTTCATTGTATGTGGAGTGAATAATTTGGAGGATGAGGTTGAGAGTAAGCACACACTCACTAGTGCACTTTAGATGAAACAGGACCATCCATACCCAGTTGCCAACAGAACAACTCATTATCTGTCCTTCCTTCTATCTGTGCCAGTGGGGTCCTCTACTGTTGAGCTTGAGGTCGTACAGTTAGTCGTTTATCTATTGTTCCCCTGTTCTTCATGTATCTTTGCTTAGGGACAAGCAAACGCTTAGGTGTGGGGATGTTTGATAAACGCGTAACTGTACGTATTATTTATATATAATTGCATATTTATTGATTATTTTTACATGAGTGGATGCCCGTTTTCGGTCTAAATTGTTTTATTTCGTGTTACAGGCACTGAAGTTACCACGTGGAGCTCGTCAACGAGATTTTTAGAAGAAATCGACAAGAAAAGACTATTTTCGAGGCCGGGGGGGGGGGGGGGGGGGTACTGCAGCAGCATTGTAGCACGAGAATTTTGGTGAAATGGCTAAGTCTGGAATTTCATACGGGCACCCATACAGCTCCTGTAGCACTCACTGCAGCAACTTACACGAAACTCGGGGTGCTACAGTGCTCGTATGTCGGCCCGTATGCCAGCCCACATAAGTCGCTGGAATTGGGTTTTAATAGGGGAGAGTTCATTTTTTCAAAGGAGGAAGCCCTAGGTATTGAGCATACTTGCCACCACCTTCAAATCGGAGCTAGGAGCTGCCGTTGGAGGCCATTTTTGGGGAGAGAACGACAAGGAGAGTGACATACGATGAGATCCACCTTCTTGATCCATAGTTGAGAGGAGAATCGACAAGGGAAGCCACCTCTTTGGTGGCATCGTTGGAACGTCATTCGGCCTCTACCTTTTGAGGGGGTGTTCTTGTCTTTGTATTTGGTTGTTTCTATGTATTATCTTATGTATTTTATATTCATGGGCAACTAAACCCCAAGGTCACCGGATGTAGGTGAACCTTGGGGGTGAACTTGTGTAGGATGCTTGTTTGACTTGATTTATGCATTTTGGGACTTGTTTGTGAACCTTGTTTGGTGTATTTGGATGCTTGGTATGCATGAGAACTCCATGTATCTGATAAGTGCTTGAGTATACATGTTTTACCTACTTCTTTTACATACATTGAGCATCATTTTACCATTGATTATGTCTCATAAAGTGTATTTTGGTGTTCTTTTATGCAATTAGGTTGTGGAAATGTTAAAGGAAGAAAAGGAAGCAATGATGGGTTATAAAGACGTATTGTTGGGAGCTTTTATACAACACAAATGTCAAGGCACAAGAGGGGATCATGTACATGAGGGTGTGTGCCAACTTCCTGAAGAATTCAAGATGATTTGTGCGATGGAAAGGCACAAAGGCAGTCACACCTTCATGTCCCAACTTGTGTGAAGATAGTTAAAGCTCTCAAATGATGATTCGAAGAAAAAGAAGTCTTATAACTCACCACATGGACGTGTGCCCGACCATGTGGCCTCAAGATGAGAAAGTTTGGATCATGGTTATGAAGAGGATCTTTTGTGTGGCTTTTGAGAGGCGAAGCGGCTAGGGTTTGAGGACGAGGTCTTTGCCGAATTGGAGGGCCGTTCTTCACCAACTTTGATAGTTCTTTCCTCCGTCATAGCATCAAGGGAGTCATTGGCGACCTAGCTTCGGAGAAGGATCCTTCAAGATGTTGAGCGACCCATCAAGGCCATCATCACGAATTCAAGGCGGTTTACTTCCATGGTTTACATTGCTTTTCTTTGTGTTATGTTTTGCTTTGTAATAAGCCCCATGGAGGGTTAAACCCTAGTAGATACTTGGGCATGTGAACCCTAGGTTTCGATTCATGTATTAACTTTCTTTATGCTTTTTTTTTAAGTCCGAGTTTATTTGAGTTTAAATCTTGTTTAATCATTGCTTGCATGCCTTATTGATTCGTATGGTTGTTTGGTATGTTTGATTTGTTTCCTTAGTGAGAGAGAGGTCTCCATTAGGGATTAGAACATACAAGATTAAAGAGGGTTGAGAGGGTGAGTCTTGAGATAGAGGAGTGTCCCTTTTCCCTTCCGATTGAGTGTTTCCTATCTCCGTATTCCCTAAGTTTTATGCAACCATATGGGGTGTGAGGCGTGAGATTGATAGATTTCTCCGCCGGGACCTTTGTAGGGGGTTAGGGATCTCCCGCCTAGAAGTTGGGTTAGATCTAATTTTAGGAATCGGTTTCACTCTTAGGTATCCCTAGAACTCATTGCGGTCATATGGGGTGTGAGGTGTTGAGATTGAGCGATTTCTCCGCCGGAACCTTGTAGGGGACTAGTATCGGTGGCCTGGAGGCAGGGACCGATTATTCTTGGATTACCTCGACTCATAGAACTCGGTTAGAAGCATTTAGTTAGTCTTGCACTTCATGATAGAGCCTAGGAGGAGCATTGCCCGGGTATCTCATCTTCATTGATTGAGATCTCCCTTTATTTACCCTTTGCCTATTCATCTCTGGTATTAATTTCTATGCACACTAGACCACCACAAAATCACATTAGTCGTTAGGCTAGATTGCAGAGAAGAAGTTAGTACTAGTAGCCCTGTTCCCTGTGGATTCGACTACCCTACTCACCGGGTATAATTATTACTTCGACAACCCGTGCACTTGTGGTACACACACGCAAGGGGTGTGTCAAGTTTTTGGCGCCGTTGCCGGGGAATAGGATACTAGAAACGCTAAGTCTTTGTTGCTCTAGCCATTTATCGTTTACGTTATCTTTTCTATTTCACACTTTCTTTTTCTTCCGCCGTTCTCATTTGTTTTCTTTGACTTGTGTTACTTTTTCTTGCAAGATACTTGAATGATGATTGATCCAATTACAAAGTTATATTTTCAGATTGAAGATTTCAGTGGAAAACTTGATAGACTTATTTCTGCACAACAACAAAGCAATCAATATCGCAGCACACATCATCCAAATCAATGGAGCTACCCGAACCACTTATGGAATATTGATGGACAGCAATGGGAAGCACCTATAGAAGAATTTCCGATGGATGACAAGCATGAGGAGGATGTACTTCGGTTGGAAAGCGTATTACTCAAATTCATTGAAGCAACCGATGCCCGCTTCAAAGATGTTGAAGCCACCTTAAGATGTCATGAAATCTCCATCAAAAACATTGAACATCATATAGGAGAGATTTTAGACACACTTTCTAAGGAAAAAGAAGAATTTGAACAAGCAAGGCAAGTTTCTTCCACGCATGACAAGGCCATGAACCACATTGATGAAGTAGGGAAAATTGAGTACATTGCTGTAGAAATTGAAAGGACAGAAGAAGAACATCATTTTCAGAATTTAGATTGCTTGAATGAAGATTATGCTTGTGTGCAACGAAATTTTCAAGGGGATTTGCTAACATCATGTTCATTTCAAGCTGATAATACACAAGAAGAAGCAAGCCCTAAGGTAATGGAGCAAGCACCTTTCTTTCGGATTAATCAACTCATTGAATGCAAGAAAGAGATTTTGGGTTTGGGAGAAGATGTGGGTAGGATATTTAAACCATCCAATGACCCACCGATGATAAGCTTGGACAATTCCCAATCCAAATTGTTTCCTTGGAGGCCAAAGGTAAGATGGTTGGACTCTCCGACAAAAACTCCACCCCGGCAAGTAGATTTTTGGTTTAAAGGAAGTAGCTATGCAATGTCTAGTCGGGAGGAACACACTCTTTTCAAGCCTCCATAAGGTAAGGAAGAGGTACGTTAAGCTTAGTGACGTAAAACAAGCGCTACTTGGGAGGCAACCCAAATTTTTAATTGCTTTCTAGTTTAGATTTTAAATTCTATAGTAATAATTACCATTAGTGCGTACCTTGATTAATTTTTGTTGGTGTTGAACTTTTCAAGGAAAATTTTTGGTGATTTGTAGTGTTTTTCACATGTATGACATGATTCAGGGTGTAATGCATGATAATTGTTGAAGAATAGGGTTAATTGTGAAGTTTGGAGAGCCGCGTGGACTGTCTACAGAAATTCTGCAGCTCACATGGCCGCGTGAGATTCTCATGCGGCCGTGTACAGTACCCACGCGGGGGTGTGGAATTCCCACACCCCCATGTGGCCTATAAACATAGATGAAGAGTCATCATTCATTATCCATAACTTACAACTCTTCATTTTCTCATCTCTTCCTCTCCAAACTTCCCATCCATAAGATTTCAAATCCATTTTTCTTCGACTTATTCGAGATTTAGAAGTGTTTTTCCGGCATTTGCATCAAGTTTTCTCCATCGATTCGCGTCGGTAAGGCCTCATCTCCCCCTATCATGTCCATGCTTTCATGTTCAATTCCATCGAGTTTTCTTGTTTCTTGGATGATATTTTCCATGGAAAACATTGTGAAAACACTTAGAAAACATGTAAACGAAGCTTAGTGAGGTGTTGGAGCCCAACTATGGCTTTTTGGCCATGGTTGGACGTCCACGCGGGCGCGTGGCCTAGCCACACGGCCGCGTGGACCGGCCAACAGCCCACGCGGGCGGGTAGCTCGGCCCACGCGACCGCGTGGAGCTCACCAATCTTCGACTGAAAAGCCACGCAACCGCATGGCTGGGTCACGCGGTCGCGTGGTCCTTCTGCCGTACCAGAACGCGTCCACACGGGCGCGTGACTATCCCACACGCCCGCGTGGGCTGGAAACGTGGCAAATTAAGCCACGTGGGTGCGTGGCTTGCCCACAAGCCCATGTGGATTCCTGCATCTTGCCATATCATGTAAATTTGCACTTCTTTGGCAATTTTCTTGCAGGTATGACACCAAGGACTAAAAAGCTTGCTCCAAAAATGCCTTGATCATTTATAGCTGACCTTGGATGAGGACATGCCTTCTAACACACCAGCAGCACCAGCAGATGATGCTAATGCTTGAGGGGTCCCACTCATGAGACTTTAGTTTTCTTTAATTTAGTTTTCTGATAAGTGCTTGTGTTGTAGTAACGCGAAGCGTTATTATCTTACAAATGAACATACTTTTATCAGATTTTATCACTAAATAGTGTGCATTTGTGTATTCTTGAGCATTGTAGGTTTCGTGTAGCTAAGTTGGAAAAGAAGAATGAACTTAGGTCGTGTTCGCCATTGTTGGGAGGTTTTCAGACCAAGCAAGGAACAAGGCACGAGGTTAGACTTGTGAGTGTGTGCCAACCTCCTTTGGAGGGCACAAAGGCAGTCACATTCACAACAAGTCTAACTCGTGTAGCTTAGGAAAACTTCACCAAGAAGGAGACTCGAAGCAATAGGCACGATCTACCATTGATTGTGTGCCTAATTCAATGGCCTTGATGAAGAAACAACATATTCGGGAGCATTTCGGAGAGAGTACTGTAGCAAGAATGTAGCTTTGTTTCTGTAGCAAATCACTGTAGCAAGTTACTGTGCACTTCTGCCGAAGAGTCAAGGTTCCAGAGAATTCACACGGGCGTGTGGAATTAACACACGGCCGTGTGAACTAATTTTCCAGCAAACCAGAGACGTCACACGGGCGTGTGGAATTAACACACGGCCGTGTGGATTGATTTTTCAGCAAGCTAGAAACTTCACACGGGCGTGTGGAATTAACACACGGCCGTGTGAAGTAATTTTCAGGAAAGACAAAAACTTCACACGGGCGTGTGGAAATTCCACACGGCCGTGTGAATTCCTGATAACTTCAAATTTAAAGCCGCACTCAGCCTATTTAAAGCCGATTTGGAGACTTTTTGAAGAATCTTTTGACCTATCTTTCTCCCCAACTTCTGGAGAGGGCGGCTAGGGTTTCGGAGAGGACTTTGTGGAGGATTGGAGCGCGTCATCGGCATCGTCACTGACGTTCGACGGCCGCACAAGACCACGGCCACACCATACGCGAGGGGGTTTTCATTGATGTTTTTAGTTTGTTCTTTCTTTCATAAATTGATAAACATGTATAGCTCCATGAGGAGCTAAACCCCTCGTGGGTATTCGGACTTGTAAAACTCTAGGATAATTATGTTTCTTTGACATTGTTATTATGCTTTTCCATTAATTGATGAATAAATTCGAGTTTCAATTTTAGATTTCTTGTGCTATTGTTTTCTCTTAGCCGTGACACTAAGGATTGAGAACAATCTAGGTTATCCTTTGGAGGTGTGACAACTCCTATAGGATTAGACTACTTAAAATTGAAGAGGGTTGAGAGGGAGAGTTGTGAGGTAGCATCGTACCCCTTTCCCTTCCGTTGTGATTTCTCCCTACCTCCGATTCCTTGAGACATTAGAGGTCTAAATAGAGTGAAATGCTAGGTAGACAAACTCCCCCAAGGTTTTGGGGTGAAGTGAATCCTACGCACTGGGGCTTAATTTAGACAATGGTTCTTCCTCCTGGACCAAAGGGTTAGGACTATCACACATAGGAACAGGTTTTATCACTAGGAGTCCCTAGAGCTTAAAGCAATCTCACGTAGTGTTAGGCTTAGGTAGAAATACTCCCCTGGGGCTTAGTTGAGCAATCAACAGAGTGAAAGGTTGACGTGAATCCTATTGCCGGGATATAGTGTTGAGGTTAGCCACGGTTGACCTTAGATTTGGGACCGTGTGTTTCAGGATTTTCCTCGACTCAATTAACATCAATAGGAAGGTATAATAGCATAGTCTTGCACTAGAAGCATAAGTCCTAGAGGTAACTTGTCCGGATACCCTATTTTCACTTATTACTAGTCTCTCTCTTTTTACTCGTTGCTTGCACTTTTCTCTCTGCATCTACTCTAGTTCCCATAAATTCACTCATCACTCCGATCATTGTTTCTTTTCGTACATCACACAACTCAATAGCAACTTCTCGTATTTTAAATCCCTATTCTCTGTGGATTCGAGTACCCACTCACCGGGGTAACTTTTATTACTTCGATAAGGCCGTGCACTTGCGGTACGCACGCAAAAGGTCGTGTCATTTTCCTTTCTAGTTTTCTTTATTTTATCTTTTAGACTTTAGTTATCTTTATACTTTGTTTTAATTAAGCGAGTTGTGCTTTATTTTGCTTCATTCGTAAGAACTCGTGCAACTTTTCTATTTTTATTGAGCTTCACTGAACCCCTTGAATCCATGAAGATGGCCTTGAGAGTGATGATGATGATGTTTTTGTCATAAATACATGACCATGTGACTTGGTCGTGTGAGGATCACAACCCGTTGAACAACAACACACCCTCACGTTAGCTTCACCGATCGATCAATAAGGAGTTCAGGGGAGTGTTGTTTTAATTGCATTTCCACCCACATCATGCTTTTATTGCTTATATTTTTATTGTGCTTACATGTGTACATTGAGGACAATGTACATCTTAAGTGTGGGGGAGGGTTCACCTTATACTTGGCCTTTACTTGTGTTTTCATGATCATGCTCATGTTGCCCATGAAGGTTCACCTTAGGGTTGAGAGTTTAATTCTTAGTTTTTGGAGGTTGTAAACATTAGGTTTTATCATGCTCTAGTTTTTATCCAATTTCCTTGAAATTTTTGTCCGATTGCTCTTTAATGCACTTTCCTCACTCATTAAACCTATGGAAACTTACTCTAGTTCATAATTGCGGGATTTTCTAGTGTTAGTTTTATTGTTAAAAAAAAAATTCAGAATTTTAGTTTGTTTGTATATTGGGGGTGGAAAGAGCTACCACCTATGTTGTATGAAGCTACTCTCATAAGTCGGATACTTGTTATGCCCTAATGAGAGAAAGAGCTATCTCATAGGATGCGTGAAAGCTACCACCTTCGGCAGAAAGAGCTACCACCTCGAAAGTGTGAAAGCCACTAGAGAGGCATCTCGGGAAAGGGCTACCTTAGAGGATGTGTGAAGCTACTACCTATTCTTTTTGTTTATAAATAAGTCCCATTGCTAATAAGAACTTTGAGTAGTGGATATAGTGTTGTTATGAGTTGAGTTTTCACACACACACGTTTTCGGACTTTAGTACTTTCATTTTTTATTGGATTATTTGCTAGAGTATTGATTGTTTCATCTAGTGTTTGTTTTTCTCCATGATTTTAGAATTTTATTCTGGTACCCTCTTGGTGAACCTAAGGCCAAGCACTTCTCTTTGCTTTTCATGAGTTTATGGTTAATTTTGCTTGAGGACAAGCAAAGGCTTAAGTGTGGGGGAGTTTGATAAGTGCTTGAGTATACATGTTTTACCTACTTGCTTTAGTTCTTTTATGCAATTAGGTTGTGGAAGTGTTAAAGGAAGAAAAGGAAGCAAAGATGGGTTATAAAGACGTATTGTTGGGAGCTTTTATACAACACAAATGTCAAGGCACAAGAGGGGATCATGCACATGAGGGTGTGTGCCAACTTCCTGAAGAATTCAAGATGATTTGTGCGATGGAGGGCCGTTCTTCACCAACTCTGATAGTTCTTTCCTCCGTCATAGCATCGAGGGAGTCATTGGCGACCTAGCTTCGGAGAAGGATCCTTCAAGACGTTGAGCGACCCATCAAGGCGATCATCACGAATTCAAGGCGGTTTACTTCCATGGTTTACATTGCTTTTCTTTGTGTTATGTTTTGCTTTGTAATAAGCCCCATGGAGGGTTAAACCCTAGTAGATACTTGGGCATGTGAACCCTTGGTTTTGATTCATGTATTAACTTTCTTTATGCTTTCTTTTAAGTCCGAGTTTATTTGAGTTTAAATCTTGTTTAATCATTGCTTGCATGCCTTATTGATTCGTATGGTTGTTTGGTATGTTTGATTTGTTTCCTTGGTGAGAGAGAGGTCTCCATTAGGGATTAGAACATACAAGATTAAAGAGGGTTGAGAGTGTGAGTCTTGAGATAGAGGAGTGTCCCCTTTTCCTTCCGATTGAGTGATTCCTATCTCCGTATTCCCTAAGTTTTATGCACCCATATGGGGTGTGAGGCGTGAGATTGATAGATTTCTCCGCCGGGACCTTTGTAGGGGGTTAGGGATCTTCCGCCTAGAAGTAGGGTTAGATCTAATTTTAGGAATCGGTTTCACTCTTAGGTATCCCTAGAACTCATTGCGGTCATATGGGGTGTGAGGTGTTGAGATTGAGCGATTTCTCTGCCGGGACCTTGTAGGGGACTAGTATCGGTGGCTGGAGGCAGGGACCGATTATTCTTGGATTACCTCGACTCGTAGAACTCGGTTAGAAGCATTTAGTTAGTCTTGCACTTCATGATAAAGCCTAGGGGGAGCATTGCCCGGGTATCTCATCTTCATTGATTAAGATCTCCCTTTATTTACCCTTTGCCTATTCATCTCTGGTATTAATTTCTATGCATACTAGACCACCACAAAATCACATTAGTCGTTAGGCTAGATTGCAGAGAAGAAGTTAGTACTAGTGGCCCTGTTCCCTGTGGATTCGACTACCCTACTCACCGGGTATAATTATTACTTCGACAACCCATGCACTTGCGGTACACACACGCAAGGGGTGTGTCAGTATCAATGTTTAGAAAATGCTAGGAAGCATGACCATTGCCCTAGTATTAGGCTCACCAAGCTTGGTAGGGATACATGTATGAATACGCCATGACCATCGGGTATTTATACCCCTCCGATTGTTAGGGTTGACCTAGATTGTGTCTTCTCCATAACTTGAGAAACCTTTTGCTCCCTTTGCAATCGTGTGAGGATTCGAGCGGAAGGAATTCCGTACTCGATACTTGCACCGGATAGGGACCAATTTCCGTGACCATCGGGTTGGTCTAACTTCGGTTTTCTCGGTCCAAACTACCCATTTGCATGCTAGTTAAGGTAACCCCCACACTTTAGTAGCCCCCCTTGGTAATCCTCATCCGTGACCCTCTCTTTACATTGTTTTACCCCTTGATTATTGCCTCCACCTTAGAGCATTCTATTTGCATGTTAATCATCTTTTTAATTTCTTTTGCACAACACTTGACTTGATCGGCCAAACAATCATACGAAGAGGAAGTAAGGGTAGATTCTTGGGCCATTGGGAATACGACCCCCTCGCGCATGCGTGAGGGGTATTACTTGACGACCCCGTGCACTTGCGGGTCGACCACCATACGGCATTGACATTGAGTTCCTTTGGAGGGGAATTATTGGGGGAGCTTTCGTCGGCATCGGTTCTGCGAGGTGTGCCCTAGGTTTGACAAGGGAACCTTTAGAGAAGATGAGGCGGCTTATCAAGACGATCGATACAAACTACAAGGGGTTTTTCTTTATGGTTTCTATGCATATGATTTAAAACTCTTTGTTGACTTTGTATTGCTTGATGGAGAGCTAAACCCCTAGTGGGTGCTTGGACATGTAAACCCGAGGATGACTTTGTTTCAGTAACTTTTATTATGCTTCTTTAACTAATGATTTTAATTAAGTTTCAATCTTGAATGTTAATTGCATGATTTTTCCTTAAATGTGACACTAGGGTTGTGAATCCATCTAGGTAATCGTTTAAAGGTATGACAACTTCATTAGGGTTAGACTAAGAAAGATTGAAAAGGGTCGAGAGGGTGAGTCGAGAGATAGCAGAACGTCCCTTTTCCGTTTTGACGTATTTACCCTACATTCATGATACAAGAGTTCTTTGCGGTCACAGTAGAGTGAAGTGCTAAGAGATGAACTCCACTGGAGTTTAGTTACGCAAGCAACAGCGTGAAGTGTTGTAGTGAATCTTAATTGTGGCTAGGTGCCTTTCACCTGGACCAAAGTGTTAGTTCTAAATCAGGGAATAGTATAGAGGGCTAGTTACGGTTTAAGTAATATGAAGTATTCTTTTCTTACATTAAGCATTACTTTTCTCAGATTTTATCATTAATTAGTGTGCATTTGTGTTTTTGTGCATGTAGGGTTGTGGAGAAGAATTAGAGGAAAAGGAACAAACTTAGGTCATGTCCGTGTTCATTGAGGAGTTTCTTGGACCAAGAGAGGATTAAGGCACGGGTTCTACACTTGTGGGTGTGTGCCAACCTCCAATGTGCTCGAGTTGCTCTATGATTTGGAGGGGCACAAAGGCAGTCACACTCATAAAGTCTAACCCATGTGACATTGAAGAATTTCATCAATAAGGAGAAATAAAGAAACGACATGATCTACCATTGGTTGTGTGCCAACGCAACAGCCTTGATGAAGAACATGAAGTTGGGAACAACTTAGGCATGAGCACTGTAGCAGTTATTGCAGCAAATCACGGTAGCAAATCACTATAGAAGTTTACTGTTCACTGCGCGCCAAAATTTGATTTCCAGAGAATCCACATGGGTGTGTGGAAATTTCACACTGCCATGTGGATGCTCGATTTCAGCCTTTAAATAGCCGTGACTCAGATTTATTCAGAGACTTTTTGACCTATTTTTCCTTCAACTTTTGGATAGGTCACGTCTAGGGTTCGGAGAAGATTTTGCAAGGCTTTTGGAGCATTCTACGCCGTCGACATTAAAGTCCGTTGGAACATAGCTATTGGGGGAGCGTTCGTCGCCACCGATCCGGTGAGGTGTGCCCTAGGTTTGACAAGGGGCTTGGTGGAGAAGACAAAGAGGCTCCTCAAGACTATTGCCACTCATCACAAGGGGGTTTTATTCATGTGTTTTATGCTTATTGATATTCATACTTTGATGATTGTGTATAGCGCCATGGAGAACTAAACTGCTAGTGGGTATTCAGATTTGTAAACCCTAGGATGATATTGTTTCTATGACTTTTATTATGCTTTATTAATTGATGCATTTAATTGAGTTCCACTCCTGATTGTTAATTGCATGATTTTCCCTTAGCCGTGACACTAGGGTTGAGAATCATCTAGGTTATCTTTTGAAGGTGTGACAACTTCTATATGGTTAAAATACTCAAGATTGGAGAGGGTCAAGAGGGTGAGTCGAGAGGTAGCGAAATGTCCCCTTTCCCATTCGGTGTGATTTTTCCTACCTCCATATCCCAAAAGTTCTTTATGGTCAAAGTAGAGTGAAGTGCTAGGAGATGAACTCCCCTAGGGCTTAGTTGAGCGAGCAATAGAGTGAAGGGTTGTAGTGAATCCTAATGCTGGGGCTTAACTGAGACTAGGGTTCTTTTACCTGGACCAAAGGGTTAGAACTATATCTAGGGATAGGTGATAAGTGCCTAAATACATCATGCTTTAGCAATGATGTTCTTGTACTTTCGTGCAACTTTTGTGTATTTTCGATGACATTTTGCTCAATTGATGTTTTTATATTCGTTTCAATGTTTTGAGGACCAAGTGCGTGAGATTAAACCATATTTGTGTCGTTTTGGGGATGATTGAAGAAGAAACGAAGAGTTGTAGCACCCCGGAAGCCGACGCGCCGCACACGGAGCGCATCTTCTCGGTCGTCTGCGGCCACTATGCGGGCCGCACAGTGGCCGCACACCCTGGCCAGAAGAGTGTGCGGCCATTGTGCGGCCTGCACAGTGCCCGCACACCCTCGGGGTATTTAAGCAGATCTGAGGGCTTTTGAGAGGATTCTTTGGGGATTCTTGCTCTCTTCCGGCCTCCACTCCACCATACACGACTCTCTTCATCTTTGGAAGGCTTTGGAGGTATTTCCGGTCAAATTTGAAGGAGAGAAGAAGGGGAAGATATAGAGAAGCATCAAAGGGCTCGCCGGCGCGGATCCGACGAGCTACACCATCAACCCTAGCTGACACCTTTGAGGGAGTTTTTCTTGTTTTTTTTGATGGAATCTTTGTATGATGAGCTCCTTGATTTTGTGATGTCGAACTAGACCTCCCAAGGCCACCGGGCTCCCGGTGAACCTTGGGAGGAGACTTTGTATGAATGATCTTTATTTGCTTTGAATGATTGAGTTGTTTTGGTTGTTTGGGTTTAATTCATCATCTTGTTGTTCATTCTACAATGGATGGTTTCCGTAGAATTGATCTCGAATGATACTTGTTTGGTGGGATGCTAGCTTGTATTAGGTCACTTGATGAGTTAAAGAGGGTTTCATGTATTAATACACCGGAGGTTCCGGGTGTTAGTAGCCTCCCGCGCATTTAGTCTTAATTTAGGCGAGAGTGTGCATTAGATTAACCCTAATCAAGATTCCTTAATCTCATTGACATCGTAGGGGTATCTTCTGGATAGAGGAACCCGTACTGGATTAGGACTACACTACGGAGGTTACGGGGTAGTCGACATCAGAGTCTAGTGGACCAAAACCAAGCCAACCCTAGCTTTTTGATTCCTATGATCATTCGTATTTAGTCTCCTCCCGGGGGAATCCTCGCCCGAGGCCTTCCCTAATTATTGGCTTCTTCGTCTCTAACTTTATTCCGGATTGAGCTTTATTTTATTTGCATTTCTTTACTTGTTTTTTTTTATTTCAATATTGCTTCAACCTTGTTTCGATCGACTAGAAAGTGACTCCCAAAAGGAAGTAATAGTAGATCTCGGGCCCTAGGAAATACAACCCTCCTTGTGAGGTTATTACTTGACGACCCGTGCACTTGCGGCCGGGGAGTCGCGTGCTAGCTCTGTAGCTAGTCGTGCACTCGCTCATCAATAGGGTCTATCACTTGGAATCCCTAGAACCCCAAGCTGTTCCACGTAGTGTGAGGCTATAGGAAATGGACTCCCCTGGGGCTTAGTTGAGCAATCAACGGAGTGAAGGGTTGTAGTGAAACCTATATGCCATGGCATAGTGTTAGAGCTAGTAACTGTTGATATTAGGTTTGGGACCGTATGCTTTATGATCTCCACGACTCATTAGACATCAATTAAAAGGTATAATACTAGTCCTGCACTAGAATCATTACTCCTAGGTGGACCATTATCCGGGTAGCCCACATTTACATTGGTTGATTCCTCCCTACTTTTTGCTTGCACTCTCTTCTTTCTTTCATATTACTTTTTCTCTCGTTGCGCACATATTGTTTTCTCTCACCATCATCATTTTCACACTAGCTAAATGGCAATCTCTCTTATCTTGAATCACTACTCCTTGTGGATTCGACTATCCATTCACCGTGGTATTATTACTACGATGACATGTGCACTTGCAAGGGGTGTGTCACTCTTTCTACCGGGGTAGTAGCTTTCACACTTCCCATGAGATAGCTCTTTCTCTTATTAGGGCATAACTAGTATCTGACTTATGACAGTAGCTACATAGTTCATAGGATGTAGCGCTTTCCACCCCAAATGCACAAATAAAACCTAAACAATATTCACAAATTCACAATTTTTTTTAAGTATATCTTAAAACAAAACTAAAAACTCAACTAAAACAATGATAAACTAGTCCTCAAAACATCGAGCTTGAGTTTCCAAAAGATTTCAAGAGTGAGTAGTACAATATGGACATAATCGAGAAAAAATGCCCTAAAAATCAAGTAAAAACTAGAGCATGATAAGATACAATGTTAAAAATTCTCCTAAACTTAAGAATACAACCGTTGCAACTAAGGCGAACCGCTACTGTCTACATGAGCATAAACAATTGAACGCATAAGTATAAGTTGTGTGCAATGTGAACTCCACCCCCCCCCCCCCACAGTTAAGATGTACATTGTCCCCAATGTACGCATGCAAGCACAATAAAAAGTATAACATTCAAAGAAAAAATATGTGGGAGTAGCAATTGAAACGATACTCCCATGAACTCCGAGTGTTGCATTGGTTGGAGCTATGTTCATTGAGAGTTAAGTCTCAACGGGTTATGGAGCACACACTGTCCCATGACCATGTCTATGACTATAACTCAATTCCAAACATCCAAAACCATCTGCACACATGTACAAGGGGTTCAGTGTAGCTCAATAAAAATCAAACTCGAGTATATAAAGATAAAGCAATGAAATACAACTCGACAAAAGATAAAAACAACAAAAAATAAACTCAGAAGGAAGATCCTTTCTGAATAATACAAGTCCAAAATATGAAATAGAAGTACAAAATAAAAGAAAAATGAATTAAAAGAAACTATGACACCTCCACGTCGATGTCCTGAATGGTAGACTCTAGTGCTGCTGGCGATGCAGATATTAGTGGATCTGGTGGTGATAATGCTACAAGTGAGGATGGTGCAGGAGATACTCGAGGCTGTAGCACAAACGGTGAAGTTCTGCCCTGCTCAAGTAGCTGATGAAGACTGCGGAACTAGGTCATGACCTCTATGTGATGTGCAGCCTGTGTAGCCTTAATCTTGGCCACCTCAGTTTGGAGGACCCCCACAGCAATCTTGAGGCGCTTGATAAGTGCTTGTATTGTAATAACGAGAAGCGTTATTATCTTACAATGAGCATCTCTTTTATTAGATTTTATCACTAAATTGTGTGCATTTGTGTGCTTTTTGTGCATTGTAGGTTTGTGGAGCTAATTTAAAGATGAAGAACAAAGTTAGATCGTGTTTGCCATTGTTGGGGAGTTTCCGGACCAAGCAAAAAACAAGGCACGAGCCTAGACTTGTAAGTGTGTGCCAACCTCCTTTGGAGATGCACAACGGCAGTCACGCTCACAATAAGTCTAACTCGAGTAGCTTAGAAGAACTTCACCAAGAAGGAGATTTGAAGCAATCGGTACGGTCTACCATTGATTGTGTGCCCAATTCAATGGCCTCGATGAAGAACGGTGAATTCGGGAGCATTTTCGGCAAGGTACTGTAGCAAGTTACTGCATCAGAATACTGTAGCAAGTTACTGTTCGCTGTCTGCCAAAAATCTGCATTCGAGCAACTTTACATGGCCGTGTGAAAATTCCACATGTCCATGTGAAAACCCGATTCAGCCGATTTTGAGCAGCGACTCAACGTTATAAAAGCTCGTTTTGGAGACATTTTACACGTCTTTTTGCCAATCTTTCTCCCCAACTAGGGTTTCGGAGAGGACTTTGTGGAGGTTTGGAGCGCGTCACCGGTATCGTCATTGACGTCCGGCGGCCGCACAAGACCATGACCACATCATACGCAAGGAGGTTTTCATCGATGCTTTCAATTTGTGTTTACTTTCATATTTTGATGGATTTGTACAGCTCCATGAGGAGCTAAACCCCTTGTGGGTATTCGGACTTGTAAACCCTAGGATTATTATGTTTATTTGACATTGTTATTATGCTTTTCCATTATTGATGAATAAATTCGAGTTTCAATCTTAATTGCTTCTTGTAATTGTTTTCCCTTAGCCGTGACACTAGGGTTGAGAACAATCTAGGTTATCCTTTGGAGGTGTGACAACTCCTATAGGGTTAGACTACTTAAGATTGAAGAGGGTCGAGACGGCGAGTCATGAGTTAGCGAAACGTACCCTTTCCCCTCCGGTGTGATTCTCCCTACCTCCGTGTTCCATAAGTTATTAGATGTCGAGATAGAGCGAAGTGCTAGGAGACGAACTCCCCTGGGGCTTAGTTGCGCAAGCAACAGAGTGAAGGGTTAAAGTGAATCCTAGTGCTGGGGCTTAATTTAGACTAGGGTTCTTCCACCTAGACCAAAGGGTTAGATCTTATCACTAGGAATCCCTAGAACTTAAAGCAATCCAATGTAGTGTGAGGATTAGGAAGACGGACTCCCCTACGGCTTAGTTGACAGGTCAACGAGAGTCAAGGGTCGTAGTGAAAACCTAATGTCGGGGCATAGTGTTGGGATTAGTCACGATTGACCTTAGGTTTGGGACCGTGTGTTTAAGGATTATCTCGACTCAATTAACATCAATAGGAAGGTATAATAGCATTGTCTTGCACTAGAAGCATAAGTCCTAGGGGTAGTTCGTCCGGGTATCCAACTTTACTCATTGCTTGTCCTTCTCTATTTACTCCTACTTGCACTCTCTTACCTTCCATCTTTCTATTTTATTTCTTGTCACTTTATATTTGCTTTCACACTCACTCATTGATTCTCTTCACACTCACCGTACACCGCTTAGCTAAATAGTGAAATCTCGTATCTTAAATACCTATTCCCTGTGGATACGATTACCCTTTCAACAGGGTAAATTTATTACTTCGATACGCCCGTGCACTTGCGCAATACACACAAGGGGTCGTGTCAAGTTTTTTCCGCCATTGCCACGGACTAGGCGTATTTTTTTATACTTGTTTTTGCTATTTTAGCTATTCACTTCGTTTTCTATTTCACACTTCTTTTATCTATCATCATTCTTATTTGTTTTCTTTTCTTTGTTTTCGGCTCCAGGTTATGACCCGTGGGAACCCTTCTATTCTTGTTGAAGGAGACCCGGAAATTGGTAGAAGAATGCATCATAAAAGGAAAGAGCCTGTACAAGAATCTTAAAATCAAGCCGATATAGAAACAGAAGGGTCAGAAGCAATGGCAGAACATAATGAACAGCAGAGGATGTTGTCCAATTTTGCTAGACCCACAATTATGGGGACCTAATCGAGCATTGTGAGGCCCCCAATCACGGCAATGAATTTTGAGTTGAAGCAGTCGTTCATTGAAATGTTTCAACAGTCCGCACAATTTAATGGGTTGGCCGATGAAGATCTCAACAACCATATAGAGAACTTCCTTGAAGTGTGCGACATGTTGAAGATCAATGGAGTAACAGAAGACGCGATTCATTTGAGAGCCTTCCTATTTTCATTGAAGGGAAAAGCAAGACATTGGCTTCATTTATTACCGAGAGCATCGATCACTACTTGGGAAGAGATGGCCGAGGCATTCTTGGCTAGATACTTTCCTCTGGGAAAATCAGCGAGGCTCCGGAGTGAGATTTCATCCTTCATGCAAATGGAATTAGAGTCTCTATTCGAGACATGGGATAGGTTCAAGGAGCTCCTTCGAAAATGTTCACAACATGGATTCCCCGAGTGGATGATCATTCATACCTTCTACAACGGGTTGAATCAGAGTACCATGCAACTCTTAGATGCAGCACCAGGAGGGACTCTAGGAAGCAAGACTCCCGATGAAGCCCATCACCTTATAAAAGAGATGGCTATGAATAGCTATCGATGGAACACAAGGGACCGAAAGAAGGTGGCCAGAATTCATGAAGTTGACGCAGTTACAACGTTGGCGCCACAAGTGGAATCATTGAGTAAGAAGCTAGATGTTCTAACTTCACCAAGAGTTGCGCCCATCACTACTTGTAACGGTTATGAGGGAGGTCACGCTTCGAGTGATTGTCCGATTGCTATTAGAGGTACTAGTGTGGTGGTGCAGGTCGATTTTGTGGGTAATGCTTATAGAGGACAAGGCCAAGGCAACACGTACAGTGGAACATATAACCCGGGGTAGAAAAACCACCTGAATTTCTCATGGAGCAACCAATGGCAGTCACAACAAAAGAACAACACACCACCGGGATTTCAAGGTCAACAAGCACCGAACTTAGAAAGCTGTACGAATTTCCTTGCGGCCTTTGGCCCCCGATGTAGTCAACAGACTCAATGGGTGCGACGGAGGAGCTAGCAATAGGATATTGGGCGGCCCCATGTCCACCACCACAAGTGCTACAACTCATTACTGTTTCAGACTTCGAACTGCTACCCAAGAGCGTGTCTAGCTTCCTAGTCAACAAGTCAACCTTTGCGGCGAGAGCATCATTGGCATTGATTTCATATATCCCGGCCCCCTTTTGTGGTGTTCCTCTCGAGGCCCAATGAGATTCATTGCTTGCCATGGATTCAAGCAGTTGCTCGGCCTCATCAGGGCACTTATTGCTAAGTGACCCACCCGCCGCGGCATCAATGAGTTGGCGGGTGGCATAATTCAGCCCATTGTAGATGATTTGTATCCGCATCCATGAAGCAAACCCGTGGTGAGGGCATCTTCGAAGGAGGTCCTTGAATCTCTCATAAGCTTCAAATAAACTTTCAGACTCTCCTTGCTTAAAGGATGAAATTTCTTGCCTTAACCTTGCCGCTTTGCTAGGAGGAAAGTATCTCCCAATGAAATTTCTCGACCATGTCTTTCCATGTCTTGATTGAACCCGGTGGTAGAGATGTGAGCCATCGGTATGCCGCGTCCCTAAGACTGAATGGGAAGAGTCGCAATCGGATAGCATCATCCGTTACCCCATTTATCTTGAATGTAGAACAAATTTGGAGGAAACGAGAAAGGTGATCGTGTGCGTCTTCATTCGCGAGACCATTAAACTGGACTGAATTCTGGATCATGCCAATTGTGCTTGCTTTGATTTTGAAATTATGGGTTGCAATAGTAGGTGCAAGGACACTGAATTCTTCACGATACATGGATGTGGATCCCCTTGAGGGGTCATCATGATACATGGATGAAGGATAAAAGGTAGCTTGGTTGCTTTAGACCGAAGGATCTCAAGATTAGATCAACCCCAATTTCTCGGCGATTGAACCCTAATCCCATACGGATATTGGTTGGAATCTCTTCCTAACCAACATCTCTACGATTGCATTAAGTACAAGGAGATCCCAAAATAAGGATACACTAAACCCTAGTCTATCCTTATAGCTCGGAGGGCTATCGACACCCAATTTCTCGATGTGCCAATACAAGTAACCCATTTTTGTTCATTAATGACCTAATACACGTGAGTAGGTCACATCTACGTGTATAATTCAAGAAAGAACTACGGATCTCTCCATGTGGTAGTTCTAGACATGAAGCACAATGAACTAAATCTTAAACCAAACCAAGCTTGCAATTAAGTAAAGATCATCCAAAATACATGATAAAACCCCCCAAGGTTCACCAACATCCGGTGGCCTTGGGGGTCTAGTGTGCCATCAAGCAAGTAACAACAAAAATACAAAGTAAATCACTTAAAAAGCTCATAAATGACACTCCCTAGATGAAATGATGAAGGAGGAGGTGGAGGTCCGGCCGAATGACGCTTTCCCCCGTCCAAGAGATGCTGAATGACGCTTCCCTTGTCTTGGATCCTTGCCTCCTTGATGGTGAAGCTTCTCCCCTTCAAAATGATGTTCTTGCCTCCTCCCTTGGCTCCAAATCGTCGTTTCCCAAAGATTTCTTCGTTTCTTTCCTTTTAGATGCCGGCCAAGAAGTCCCCTTTGTGTGCCCTAAAAACCTCTATATATACTCCCGCAGGATCCCGTGGTGGATAGATAGGCAAAAATAGGGCAAAAACCTGTCTCACGTGGGGGTTCATCCCGGGGTGGATGGATGGATCTCGGGGTGGATAGAAGCATCCCGGGGTGGATAGGGGCCCGTGAGAGCTAGTTGAAAATTACTGTCTTTTGATGCTCACGGCCCTTATACGGCCCCGTATGCTGCAGTACTCCAGCACCCTGATTCTTCATCCTTTTTCACCCAAACCGTATTATCATGTTCCTCATGGCTCCTCCATGCCCTACAACATAAATAATGCTCAATTAAGCATAAAACGGGCATCCATTCATATAAAAATACATGCTAAGTGAACAAAATATGTATGTTAAAACACATACATTTAGACACTTATCAATGTTCCGCACGGCCGTGTGAAATTCTGCAGAAAGTCCCCTTCCATCCAGAGAAAACACAGGGGCGTGTAGCTATCCCTGTGGGAAAGCTTGTAAAAGGCACACGGCCGTGTGACATCCACACAGCCGTGTGAAATACTTAGAGTTTCTCGGGACGAACCAAAGAAACCACAGGGGCATGTGGGTGCCCCTGTTGCTTGCCTTGTGTTCTTGGCCAGGTTGGGCACACAGCCGTGTGGAAATTCCACACGGCTGTGTGAATATTTTTCCAAGACCTTAGAGTTTTCCCGAGTGAACACAGGGGCTTGTGGGTGCCCCTATGAGGCTCTCCTGTGAAGGCACAAAGCCGTGTGGGGTTCTCACATGGACGTGTAAGGTAGTCCAGAGAGCAACCAGAGTGCACACATGGGCGTGTACCGGCCCCTGTGAACCCTAATTGTAGACGCACACGGCCGTGTGAATTCGCAGAACTTCAAAAGCCGCGATTTTTCTTTGGTTTTCACTCGTGCCTCTAGTTTTCTTCACTCTAAACTACTCTCTGACCCTCTCTATCGTCTTCCTGATCTTGTCTGAGCATTTTTGAAGTTTTAAAAGAAGTTTCCTGGCAAATTTCAAAGATTTATTCATCCACATCGTCGATAAGAACTTCAAACCCTTTTCATTCATCCAATCTTGATTTAAATTTGTAAGTCTTACTTCCACCATTCTTATTTTTATTTCTTTCTACGAACAGTAATTCCTGGTTCTTACTCTCTAATTTCAGGATCATGTTTCTTGAATCATCAATTATCGAGAAGATACAGGATATGATGGCGTCTATTGTGAGAAAAATAGAGCATCTGGTAGCGTGTTTTGATTCAAGAGAGCAACATGAGAAAATATTCGAATCAGGAATAGTTGGGTTGCAAGGAATGAAGGAAAAATTAATTTTGCACTATCAAGGGGCTGACTTATCAAGATTATTGGAGTGTTTTTAAAAATCTGCATTTACAGCTCTTCAAAATGAGGAAAACTGTGAATTAGGAGAGATACCTGATAAGTGCTTGTGTTATAGTACCGCGAAGCGTTATTATCTTACATTGAGCATATCTTTTATCAGTTTTTATCACTAAATGGTGTGTATTTGTGTACTCTTGTGCATTGAAGGTTTGTGGAGCTAAATTGGAGAAGAAGAACGAAATTAGGTCAGGTTCACCGATGTTGGGAAGTTTTCGAACCAAGTAAGTAACAAGGCACGAGCTTGACTTGTGAGTGTGTGCCAACCTCCTTTGGAGGGCACGAAGGCAGTCACATTCACAACAAGTCTAAACTCGTGTAGCTTAGAAGAACTTCACAAAGAAGGAGACTTGAAGTAATCGGCATGACTTACCATTGTTTGTGTGCCCAACCAATGGCCTCAATGAAGAACAACGGATTCGGGAGCATTTTCGGCAAGTACTGTAGCAAAACACTGTAGTAAGCTACTGTTCAATTTCTGTCAAAAATCAGGATTTCAGAGAATTCACACGGGCATGTGGAAATTCCACACGGCCTTGTGAAGCCACCGATAAGTCCGATTTTAAAGCTGCGATTCAACATTATAAAAGGGGATTTTGGAGACCTTTTGGGATATCTTTTGACCTATCTTTCTCCTCAACTTGGGGAGTGCGGCTAGGGTTTTGGAGAGGATTTCATGGACGTTTAGTGCGTGTCATCGGCATCGCCATCGACGTTCGACGGCCGCACAAGACCACGGTCACACCATATAAAAGGGGGTTTTCCTCAATGTCTTTGATTTATACTTTCTTTTCTATTTTGATGAACATGTATAGCTCCATGAGGAGCTAAAGCCCTTGTGGGTATTCAGACTTGTAAACTCTAGGGTTTTTATGTTTCTTTGACATTATTATTATGCTTTTCCATGATTGATGAATAAAAATTGAGTTTCAATCTTAATTTCATCTTCTTAATGTTTTCCCTTAGATATGACACTAGGGTTGAGAACAATTTAGGTTACCCCTCAGAGATGTGACAACTCTTTGAGGGTTAGACTACTTAAGATTGAAGAGGGTTGAGAGGGAGAGTTGTGAGGTAGCGATGTACCCCTTTCCCTTCCGACGTGGTTTCTCCCTACCTCCTTTTCCTTGATTTCACAGCGGTCGAAATAGAGTGAAGTGCTAGGCAGATAAACTCTCCTGGGGCTTAGTTACACAAGTAACAAAGTGAAGGGTTGAAGTGAATCCTACGCACTGGGGCTTAATCTAGACTAGGGTTCTTCCATCTGGACCAAAAGGTTAGAACTACACATAGGAACAGGTTTTACCACTAGGAATCCCTAGAGCTTAAAGCAATCCCACGTAGTGTGAGGTTTAGGTAGATATACTCCCCTGGGGCTTAGTCGTGCGAGCGACAGAGTGAAGGGTGACGTGAATCCTAATAGCGGGGCATAATGATGGGGTTAGTCACGGTTGTCCTTAGGTTTGGGACCGTGAGTCTAAGGATTTCCTCGACTCAATTAACATCAATAGGAAAGTATAATAGCATAGTCTTGCATTAGAAGCATAGATCCTAGAGGTAGCTTGTTCAGATACCCTATTTCATTCATTGCTAGTCCTCTCTATTCTCATTTACTTGCACTTTCTGATCTTCCATCTTTCTATTTAATTTCTTGTCTTTTATTCTGTTTACTTCTACATTCACTCATTGATCTAGATATTGCTTTTCCATACACCGCATAGCTTTATTAGTGAAATCTCATACTCTAATTCCCTATTCCCTGTGGATTCGAGTACCCTCTCACTAGGGTAATTTTATTACTTCGACAAACCCGTGCACTTGCGGGATACACGTAAGGGGTTGTGTCAATACCCACATTTGTTTCAAAGACATTTGGGGCAGATTTTGATGTGCAAGAATCTGAAGTAGATGTTCAAGGTGAAATTCTAGCTTGCTTTGAATCAGTTTCATCAATTGGGATGTTGAAATCGGATGTTCAAGAGAATGCTATGGACAGTGGAAACGGGCCAGAAATTGATAAAATTATGTGAGATGCACAAGAGAATGAAGAAGAAGAAGACAACCTTAAGGGATTTGAAGAGATCGAGCGGAAACAAGCAAATCGGTTACGCCCATCAGTGGAAGATCCTCCAGACTTAGAACTTAAAGCATTACCCAACCATTTGGAGTATGCTTTCCTCGCTGATAGATCAAAATTATAGGTTATCATTGCCTCAAATCTTTCGCATGAGCAGAAAGAGCAACTGGTTAAAATGTTGAAGTTGCAGAAGACGGCCATAGCTTGGAAAATTTCAAATATTAAGGGAATTAACCCATCTTTTTGTACTCACAAGATTTTGATGGAGAACAACTATAAAATAGTGATTCAACCATAATGAAGATTGAACCCGAATATGAACGAGGTAGTGAAAGTAGAAGTGGTAAAGTTACTTGATGCCGACATCATTTACCCCATCTTGGATAGTGCTTGGGTGAGCCCAACACAAGTAGTGCCTAAAAAGGGTGGTATGATAGTAGTGAAGAATGAGCAAAATGAGTTGATTCCTACAAGAACGGTAACAGGTTGAATGAATCCACAAGAAAAGATCATTTCCCATTACCATTCATTGATCAAATGTTGGAACGTCTAGCTGGTCACGAATTCTATTGCTTCTTAGATGGCATGTTAGGGTATTTCCAAATTCCAATTGCTCCCGAAGACCAAGAAAAGACTACCTTCACTTGTCCGTTTGGCACTTTTGCATATAGAAGAATGCCCTTCGGACTTTGCAACGCACCGGCTACTTTCCAAAGATGCATGACGGTAATTTTTGATGATTTGTTGGAGGATGTGATGGAAGTCTTCATGGATGACTTTTCAATTTTTGGGGATTCGTTTGAAGCATGTTTGGGGAATCTTGAGAAGGTGCTCATGAGATGCGAAGAGACAAATTTGGCTTTAAATTGGGAAAAATGTCATTTCATGGTCCAAGAAGGGATTGTACTTGGTTACAAAATTTCTAGCAAGGGGATTGAGGTTGATAGAGCTAAAATTGAAACTATTGAGAAATTACCTCCTCCTACAAACGTTAAAGGAATTCGGAGTTTGTTGGGACATACGGGGTTTTATCGCCGTTTTATCAAAGATTTCTCTAAGATAGCTCAACCATTAACCAAGTTGTTAGAAAAAGATGCCCCGTTTGAGTTTAATGAGGAGTGCTTGTTTGCTTTCAAATTGTTAAAGGAGAAACTCACACAAGCACCTATCCTTATTTCCCTGGATTGGAGTCATCCATTTGAACTTATGTGTGATGCTAGTGACTACACCGTGGGGCCAGTTTTAGGCCAAAGAAAGGATAAACATTTTCAGCCAATCTATTATGCTAGCAAGAGTTTGACAAGTGCTCAAGAGAACTACATCACCATTGAAAAAGAATTATTAGCTGTGGTATTTGCATTTGACAAATTCAGATTGTATCTCATCTTGTCACAAGTGGTTGTTTTCACGGACCATTCAACACTACGATATCTAATAAACAAATCCGATGCAAAGCCGAGGTTAATCCGTTGGGTATTACTTTTGCAGGAATTTGATGTGGAAATCGAGGATAAGAGAGTAGCTGAAAATGTGGTTGCAAACCATCTCTCTCGCCTTGAAGGTTTAGAAAAGGATGGTTTAAGGAAAACTAAAATTGATGATTCATTTCCAGAAGGGCATTTGTATAATTTGCAGGAAATTTCAGGATTAGGTACACCATGGTTTGCTGATTTTGTAAATTACCTCTCTGGAATAATTCTTCCCAAGGGACTTACATTCCAACAAAAGAAGAATTTTTTTTTCTGATTTGAAGCATTTCTCTTGGGAGGATCCATTTCTTTTTCGAATGTGTGTGCAGACCACATAGTGCGAAGATGTGTTTCATGAGAAGAAGGTGGGGACATTCAACGTCATTCTCATTCAAGGCCAGTTGGAGGGCATTATGCTTCGAATAGGATAGCTGAAAAGGTTTTAGCTGCTGGTTTCTATTGGCCAACTATTTTCCAAGATGCTTGGCAGTTTGTGCAAAGTTATGATAAATGTCAACGAGCAGGAAATCTTCCTAGGCATGATGAAATGCTGCAGAATCTGATTCAGTTTTGTGAGGTTTTTGATGTATGGGGCATTGACTTCATGGGGCCATTCCCGAATTCTAATGGGAATGCTACATTCTGGTCGCTGTGGATTATGTATCCAAGTGGGTTAAGGCTCAAGCTCTACCCACAAACGATGCCATCACTGTAGTGAGATTCCTCAAAAAGTTATTCACTCATTTTGGGACTCTGAGGCTCATTATAAGTGATAGAGGGACTCACTTTTGAAATTTGGTTTATGGAAAGGCATGCCATTTGCTGATGGAACTTGAGCACAAGGCATATTGGGCAATCAAGGCAATGAATTTCAATCTTGTGCAGGCCGGAGAACAAAGACAGCTTCAATTAAATGAACTAGATAAATGGAGATTGAGAACCTATGAAAATGCAAGAAATTATAAGGAAAGGATGCGTCAATGGCATGATAAACACATAAAACTAAACAAAGACTTCAAGGTAGGTGACCAAGTGCTACTTTTAACTCTCGGCTAAAATTATTTTCGGGAAAATTAAGGTCAAGGTGGTAAGGTCCATATCAAATCACTCAAGTTTCCTCTCATGGCGCTATTGAAATCACGCATCCAGAAAAGGGGACGTTCAAGGTAAATGGACATAGGTTGAAACCTTACTATGAAGGCTTAATGCCAAATGCAAAGAAGGAAATTTTCCATTTACATGAGCCACCATAAGGTAAGAATAGGTACGCCAAGCTTAGTGACGTTAAACAAGAGTTCTTGGGAGGCAACCCAAGTTTTTACATGTTTTCTAGTCTTAGTTTTCAATTCTGCAGTAATAAATTAATGAGTGTGCGCTTTGATGAAATTTTTTTCGTGGTGATGAGTTTTCATAAACAATTTTTGGTGATTGTAAGTGTTTTTCATATGTTAGGCAAGATTCGGGTTTTAAATTCATGTTAATTGTTGAAGAAATGGGTTAATTCTGAAGTTTGGAGAGCCACGTGGACTGTCTGCAGACATTCTGTAGCTCATGTGGCCGCGTGAAAAACTCATACGACCGTGTACAGTACCCATGCGGGGGTGTGGAATTTCCACACCCCCATGTGGCTTATATAATGACTTGAAGAGTCAATATTCATCATCTTTAGTTTTCATCTCTTCATTTCTTCATCTCTTCCTCTCCAAACTTCCTTTCGATCAAGCTTCAAACTCATTTATCTTCAACTCATTGGGGATTTAAGAGTGTTTTGCCAACATTTGCATCAAGTTTCATCAATTAAATTGAATCGGTAAGGATTATCCCCTCCCATTCTTGCCCTAGTTTTCCATTTTCAATCCATGGTGTTTCTAGTTCTTAAATTCTGTTTTGCATGGATATTTTCTGTAGAAATCACTTAGAGGTTGTAGATACGAGGTAGAATGTATTGTTGGAGGTAATCCACGGCTTTTTGTTTGCCATGGCTGAAACACGCGGCCACATGGGCCGGCCACCAGTCCATGCGGTCGCGTGGACCATTCCAAGGAGTAGTTTGAATGGGTCGCGTGGCCACCAGTTCACATCGGAGGGGAAAGGGGACGTTCCGCTACCTCACGACTCATCCTCTCAAGGGGTAGTTTGGACAGAGAAACCCTAAATTAGAGAGTGTCACGGATGAGGATTCCCAAGGGGCTACTAAAGTGCGGAAGTTGCCTTAACTAGCATGCAAATGGGTAGTTTGGAACGAGAAACCCTAAATTAGACCAACCCGATGGTCACGGAAATTGGTCCCTAATCCGGTACAAATATCGAGTACGGAATTCCTTCCGTCCGAATCCTCACACGATTGCAATGAGAATGATAGATTTCTAAAGTTAGGGAGAAAACACAATCTAGGTCAACCCTAACAATGGAGGGGTACAAATACCCGATGGTCACTGCGTATTCATACATGTATCCCTACCAAGGTTGGTGAGCCTAATACAGGACAATGGTTATGCTTCCAAGCATTTTGTAAACATTGATACACAGAGTTCTCATGCATATCAAGCTTTTAAATACACCAAACAAGGATCACAAACAAGTCCCAAATGCATAAAACCAATCAAACAAACATTCTACACAAGTTCACCCCCAAGTTTCACCTACATCCGGTGACCTTGGGGTTTAGTTGCTCATAAATACAAAATGCTCAATAAAATACGTGGAAACAACCAACAATACAAAGAAAACACTCCCTCAAAAGATAGGGGCCGAATGACGCTTCCAAAGTTGCCACCAAAGGAGTGGCTTCCCCTGTCATTCTTTCCCTCAAATGTGGATCAAAGAGGTGGATTTCGTCGTATGTCACTTTCCTCGTCATTCTCTCCCCGAAAATGGCCTCCAACGGCTGCTCCTAGCTCCGATTTAAAGATGGTGGTAAGTATGCTCAAGACCTAGGGCTCTCCATCTTGAAAATGAGAACCAAAACCTTAAAAAGCTATCTTCAGGATGTCATGCGGCCTGGCATACGGTCCGCATACGGGCTACATTGCTACAGTGGAGTGCTACAGCGCATCTGCTACAATAAAACAGCTATAGTACTGCTGCTACAGGCTGTATGTCATCAGTTATGCACCCGTATGGGTGCCCGCATGAACCTCTAGACTTAGCCATTTCGCCAAAGTTCTCGTGCTACAATGCTGCTATAGTGCTCGGGCTTGAAAATGGTCTTTTCCCTGAAGATTTCTTCTAAAATCATGTTGTCGACCTCCCCACGGTAACTTCTCTGCCTATAACATGAAATAAACCAATTTAGACCGAAAACGGGCATCCACACATATAAAAAATTCAATAAATGCGCAAACATACATAGATAATATGTCCAGTTAAGCGTTTATCAAACATCCCCACACCTAAGCGTTTGCTTGTCACCAAGCAAATAGACATGAAGAACAGGGGCAAGAAAATAAACGACTAATTGTATGACATCAAGATCGACAGTAAAGGACCGCACAAGCAATAATAGAAAGAAAGACAGATAATGAGTTGTTCTGTTGGAAACTCGGTAGGGATAGTCCTGTTTCGGCTAATGTGCACTGGTGAGTGTGTGCAGACTTCCAACCTCAACTTCCATACCATGGATCACCCAAAGGTGTCAATCACTCCACACACAATGAAGTGAGCATTAATCTGTTAAAGGCATCCTCAATGCCCAGTTAAGAGTCCTTCGGGTGCTGAATAAAACTTTGGTTCTCAAGTGGCTGTGCAACAAGCTCCAAGGGATACACACAAGATACTTTATTCTTTACTTACATATATACACAATTTTGCTTTACTTTTTTTTTCTGAGTCCAACTAACGTAGACTGCACAAAAATCTTTCAAACGGATGCACATGCTGGCAAGGCACAAGAGCCACCCATCTTACTTGATTACAGTCCACACAGACGCATTCATGCTGTACTAGCAGAGGAATACTATCATAGACTCCACATTTTTTTTAATATTGTATCTCGTATCCCCCGGTATAAAACCTATTAAACAAACTCACTTGAGGCCAAAGAAAAGAACAAAGGACCTCAAAGGCTCTTAAAAAGGCATTGAAAATAAACTTTAACATTTTAATACCAAAACATTGTAATGGGTTAGTTGGAGTGTATGAGGTGGGAGTAAATGTGCAAAAGTCTGTCAGTGCACTAAAGATAAAGCATGACATCATTTAGGCACAATGATAAGTGCTTGTGTTGTAGTAACGCGAAGCGTTATTATCTTACAATGAACATACTTTTTATCAGATTCCATCACTAAATAGTGTGTATTTGCGTATTCTTGTGCATTGTAGGTTCGTGGAGCTAAGTTGGGAAAGAAGAACGAAGTTAGGTCGTGTTCGCCATTGTTGGAAGGTTTTCGGACCAAGCAAGGAACAAGGCACGAGCTTAGACTTGTGAGTGTGTGCCAACCTCCATTGGAGGGGCACAAAGGCAGTCACATTCATAACAAGTCCAACTCGTGTAGCTTAGGAAAACTTCACCAAGAAGAAGACTTGAAGCAATAGGCACGATCTACCATTGATTGTGTGCCCAATTCAATGGCCTCGATGAAGAACAACGTATTCTGGAGCATTTCGGAGAGTACTGTAGCAGCACTGTATCTTTGTACTGTAGGAAAATCACTGTAGCAAGTACTGTGCACTTCTGCCGAAAATCAAGATTCCATAGAATTCACACGGGCGTGTGGAATTAACACACGGCCGTGTGAATTAATTTTCCAGCAAGCAGAGACCTCACACGGGCGTGTGGAATTAACACACGGCCGTGTGAATTGATTTTCCAGCAAGCCAGAGACTTCACACGGGCGTGTGGAAATTCCACACGGCCGTGTGAAGCAATTTTTCAGGAAAGACAGAAACTTCACACGGGCGTGTGGAAATTCCACACGGCCGTGTAAAGTAATTTTTCAGGAAAGACAGAAACTTCACACGGGCATGTGGAAATTCCACACGGCCGTGTGAAGCCCCGATAACTTCAAATTTAAAGCCGCACTCAGCCTATTTAAAGCCCGATTTGGAGACTTTTTTGAGAATCTTTGAACCTATCTTTCTCCTCAACTTCTAGACGGTGCGGCTAGGGTTTCGGAGAGGACTTTGTGGAGGATTGGAGCGCGCCATCAGCATCGTCACCGACGTTCTACGGCCGCACAAGACCACGGCCACACCATTTGCGAGGGGGTTTTCATTGATGTCTTTAGTTTGTGTTTTATTTCATATATTGATGAACATGTGTAGCTCCATGAGGAGCTAAACCCCTCATGGGTATTCGGACTTGTAAAACTCTAGGATAATTATGTTTCTTTGACATTGTTATTATGCTTTTCCATTAATTGATGAATGAATTCGAGTTTCAATTTTAGATATCTTGTGCTATTGTTTTCTCTTAGCCGTGACACTAAAGATTGAGAACAATCTAGGTTATCCTTTGGAGGTGTGACAACTCCTATAGGATTAGACTACTTAAAATTGAAGAGGGTTTAGAGGGAGAGTTGTGAGGTAGCACCGTACCCCTTTCCCTTCCGATGTGATTTCTCCCTACCTCCAATTCCTTGATTTATTAGCGGTCGAAATAGAGTGAAGTGCTAGGAAGATATACTCCCCCAAGGCTTTGGGGTGACATGAATCCTACGCACTGGGGCTTAATTTAGACTACGGTTCTTCCTCCTGGACCAAAGGGTTAGAACTACTGCACATAGGAACAGGTTTTATCACTAGGAGTCCCTAGAGCTCAAAGCAATTCCACGTAGTGTTAGGCTTAGGTAGAAATACTCCCCTGGGGCTTAGTTGAGCAATCAACAGAGTGAAGGGTTGACGTGAATCCTAACGCCGGGACATAGTGTTGGGGGTTAGTCACGGTTGACCTTAGATTTGGGACCGTGTGTTTAAGGATTTTCCTCGACTCAATTAACATCAATAGGGAAGTATAATAGCATAGTCTTGCACTAGAAGTATAGTTCCTAGAGGTAACTTGTCCGGATACCCTATTCTCACTTATTGCTAATTTCTCTCTTTACTCGTTGCTTGCACTTTTCTCTCTTTCATCTTTCTATTTACTTGCCTTGCATCTACTCTAATTTTCATAAAACTCACTCATCACGCCGATCATTGTTTCTTTTCGTATATCGCACGATTGAATAGCAATTTCTCGTATTTTAAATCCCTATTCCCTGTGGATTCGACTACCCACTCACCGGGGTAATTTTATTACTTCGACAAGGCCGTGCACTTGCGGTACACACGCAAAAGGTTGTGTCACACAATAATGAAATACAACTCATAACTGTCAACCCTTCATGCTAGGAAGTCCTAAACTAAGTGTCATTGCTATCATAGGTAAAACAAGCATGCAATATTGGTCAAAGCACTCCATCCCCACACCTAGAATCGTACATTGTCCCTAATGTACATGAATCAGCAAAACAGGGTGATAGGTATGCAATAAAAATAAGGAGATGAAGAAAAGAGACTTCCCCAATTAGTTGATGCAGTGAATCCAAAGTGAACACGGACAGGGGTAAGTCACTAGGGCCATGAAGTGCGAAGCATCCTCAATGATCAGTCCTGAAAACAATAGGAAATGCCACACAACTCGAAAAATAAATAAGGAGAGCGAACAGATAAAATCCAAACTAGATAAAAAGCAATAGTTCAGTAGGGTCGAAACCCTAACTAACTAAATAGTACAACATACAACAAAATAAGTCTAAGCGCAAACAAACAAAGTACAAACAACATGAAAAGAAAGAAAAATAAAGAAAAATAAATACTAAAATTCGGTGTCATGAGTCTAATGATCTGGTGGAGGTGGTGACGCCATGCGCGTGGTCATGGCGGATGAAGTGCCTGCAGATGAAGATGAGCTGCGCAGGAATGTGAGGATCTCAGCAACGCTGCTCTCAATGCTGGTATGTACCCTCTCTAGTGTTTGCAGCTGCTGCTGAACCTAGAGGCGAAACTCTGCGAACCTAGCATTGAGAGAAGATGTACTGGCTCCGTTGTCAGGCTCAGGCTCGGGGATAGACGACGACTCGGAGTCTGATGCTGCCTCAAAATCCCGCAAGGTCCCAGGGTCCCGTGACGTTCCTCCTGCCGGGCGTTTAAGCTGATATGTTGTCCCTGACCTCACAACCATCCTCATAGAAAGCAAAGTCGCCAGTCCAAGCGGGACAATGGCACCCACGACTTGCACGCCTCGGGTGAGCTCAATCAAACCTAGGCCTTTAATCAAACGTGTAACATATGGGCCAGCAAAAATCATCCCAAGACGTGTCGAAGTCCCCTGGTGGGCAAGAAACTCAGCAAAAAGATAGCCCAGGTGTATGGAGTAGCGCTCAATGATGCTGTAAAGCATAAGTAAGTCGGTACGTGTCACTACCCAGGTAGAATCAGATCCACCGCTCACACTTCTGGATAGCAAAGCCTGAATGTATCTCTGAGCAAGGTTCAACATCATGGAAGCCTTCATTGATGACGTGCAAGCGATGGACTTCCAGAAGGATTTACGGTTGATTGGGCGCGGGAAATCTCGAGGTAAATCCTTGAACTTAGAAGTGTGAATGTCCTCATCTGTGTAAAGCCCAAGATAAACACCCAATTGGTCATGAGAAATATTATGCTTCTTGCCAAATGCCCTAAAGGATAGATAGCCAACTTGTTGGGTGAAGGGGTGCGGACTATACACCTCGATAGAGCTTAGTACCTCCAACGTGATTTCCTTGTAGGTGGGCTCTTCGATCTCAAAAACTTTGTCCCAACCACCTTACGAAATGTATCCCCGGATGGTAACATCTAGTCCCAAAATCCTCAAAGTCTCCCAATCAATATTTCAGACAATGCGAAAGTTCTTCCTCGACAATAGGGCATAACGTGTCTTGTGGGCATCGCCGGTGAATCTTGGCTCGAAAATGGGCGTTGGAGAGCCCCTCCGGGCTCACTTCGAAGCCACATGCTTGGTCAGCATCCCTAAAAGATCAAACAAGCACCATCACACCAAAAATATATGAAAAGAATGCTCAATGGAAGGAATGGGCTGAATTCTAAGTATTGCTACAGTACATCCGGGAAAATTTGGCAAGAGTCTCTCCTTGTAAAAGTAGCAAACCAATTTTACAAAGCTTCAAATTCAAAGCAAACATTTACAAGAAGCATTCACAACAACATTCCCAAGAAAATCAGCCCAAAAACACATAGAAAAGCCCTAGAAATGGAGAGTTATGGAGCTTACCTCAAGCTAGGACACCAAAGTGAGGATGAAGTGGAATCCGGCTAAAAACTCGATAAAACTTCAAAAATCTTCCAAAAACTTGTTTTCTAGGATGAGGAGAGCTTTTTAGTGCAAAAATAATGAAGAAAAATGGTGGAGAAATGGAGAGGAGATGAGAAGAAGAAGATGAGAAATTGAGTGAATAGTGAAGAAATGAGATGAGAGAAGGCCTTAAGACACTCGGCCAACCATGCGGCCGCATGGTTGGCCGCATGAGTCTCGACTTGCCAATGCCGAGTGCTCATGCGGGCGCATGGTCACCCGCATGAGTCTCGGGTTTGGTATGCCGAGCGCTCATGCGGGCGCATATGCGCCCGCATGAGTCTCAGGTTGGGCATGCCGGGTGCTCATGCGGGCGCATGGTCACCCGCATGAGTCTCTGGATGTGCATACAGGCATGCATGCGGTCAAGAAATGACTGTTTTCCATATTTTAACTCAAATACTCATCCAAACATCCAAAAAAACTCATGGAAAACAAGCCGAAATCACTAACAACCATTAAGAACATGAATTTTGATGCGTCACAAAGAATAAAAAATTAAAGAGCACATGACAACCATTGAAGATCATGATCAAAAAAATTGGTAAAGATAGCTAAACAACCACAATGACACACTTAAAATACAAAGAACAACAAGCACTAACACTTCAAAAATACGAAAAACACACGAACACACAAACTAAAAATACAAAAATGAACTAGCAAGGAATTCAAATGCTTGGGTTGCCTCCCAAGGAGCGCTTGTTTAACGTCTTTAGATCAACGTCTCTTACATCGTCATCATGGTGGATCAAAGGAAGTCGAATTACCTCCAACCTTGTGTGAAATGTTGTTCCCCTTGAAATAATGCTTCAACCTGTGACCATTCACTTTAAAGGTTCCCAATTGTGAATGAGATATCTCGACGGCGCCATGAAGGAACACTTAAGTGATGACGTAGGGGCTATGCCATCGTAATTTCAACTTCTCGGGGAATAATTTTAATCTTGCATTGAATAGTAATACTTGGTCCCCGGGTTGGAAACATTTGGCTCGTTAAATATGCCGGTCATGATATTCCTTCATCCTCTCCTTATATCTTATCGATGTGTCATATGCCAAGGATCGCCATTCTTCTAACTCATTTAATTGGAGTTTCCGCTTGTGACCACACAAATGGGGATCAAAATTGAGTTGCCTTATGGCCCAATAAGCCTTGTGCTCTAGTTCAACCGGCAAGTGACATGTCTTTCCATAGACCAATCGATAGGGTGTTTTCCCAATAGGTGTCTTGTATGCTGTACTATATGCCCAGAGTGCGTCATTGATAAGTGCTCGTGTTATAGTAATGTGAAGTGTTATTATCTTGCAATGAGCATTAATTTAATCAGATTTTATCACTAAAAAGTGTGCAATTGTTTACTTTTGTGCATTGTAGGATTGTGAAGATAAAATGAAGGAAAGGAACGAAGTTAGGTCGTGTTTGGCATGGTTGGGAAGATTTTCGGACCAAGCAAGGACCAAGGCGTGAGCATAGACATGTGAGTGTGTGCCAACATCCTTTGGAGGGGCACAAAGGCAGTCACATTCACAACAAGTCTAACTCATGCCAACAATGAGAACTTCACCAATTAGGCGATTCGAAGCAATCGGCACAATCTACCGTTGATTGTGTGCCCAATTCAACGGCCTCGATGAAGAACGACGAATCCGGGAGCGTTTCGGCACAATCACCGTAGCAGTACTGTAGCAAACACTGTCGCAAGTTATTGTTCACAGTCGGCCGAAAATCAGAATTCCAGAAACTTCACACGGGCGTGTGGAAATTCCACACGGCCGTGTGAAATCCCATTTTCAGCAAATTTAAAGCCGCGACTCCACATTATAAAAGCCGATTTGGAGACTTTTTGATATATCTTTTGACCTATTCTTCTCCCCAACTTCTGGGAGTGCGGCTAGGGTTTTGGAGAGGACTTCATGGAGGTTTAGAGCGCGTCATCGGCATCGTCACCGACGTCCGGCGGCCGCACAAGACCACGGCCACACCATACGCAAGGGGGTTTTCATCTATATCTTTACTTTGTGTTTTATTTCATACATTGATGAACATGTATAGCTCCATGAGGAGCTAAACCCCTTGTGGGTATTCGGACTTGTAAATTCTAGGGTTATCATGTTTATTTGACATTGTTATTATGCTTTTCCATTATTGATGAATAAGAATTGAGTTTCAATCTTGATTTTATTTTGCTATTATTTTCCCTTAGATGTGACACTAGGGTTGAGAGCAATCTAGGTTTTCCTTTGGAGGTGTGACAACTCCTATAGGATTAGACTATTCAAGATTGAAGAGGGTTTAGAGGGAGAGTTGTGAGGTAGCGATGTACCCCTTTCCCTTCCGGTGTGATTTCTCCTTACCTCCGTTTCCTTGATTTATTAGCGGTCAAGATAGAGTGAAGTGCTAGGTAGATAAACTCCCCTGGGGCTTAGTTACGCGAGTAACAGAGTGAAGGGTTGAAGTGAATCCTATGCACTGGGGCTTAATCTAGACTAGGGTTCTTCCACCTGGACCAAAGGGTTAGAACTACACATAGGAATAGGTTTAATCACTAGGAATCCCTAGAACTTAACGCAATCCCACGTAGTGTGAGGTTTAGGTAGATGTACTCCCCTGGGACTTAATCGTGTGAGCGATAGAGTGAAGGGTTGTTGTGAATCTTAATACCGGGGCATAATGTTGGGGTTAGTCACGGTTGACCTTAGGTTTGGGACCGTGAGTCTTAGGATTTCCTCGACTCAATTAGCATCAATAGGAAGGTATAACAGCATAGTCTTGCACTAGAAGCGTAGATCCTGACGTAACTTGTCCGGATACCCCACTTCATTCATTGTTAAATCCTCCTTAATCTCTTTTTCTTGCACTCTCTAATCTTTCACCTCTCTCTATTTAATTTCCTGTCTTTTAGTATAGTTGTTCTCACAATTCACACCCAATCCCTCCTATGATGGCTAACTGTTTTCTCAAGGATGCACTTCAGTTGCTTATTTGACACTTCCACTTGACAACTTGTTTGTGGGTGATAAGCAGTCAAGATTATGTGAGACACACCGTATCATTTGAAAACCTTCTCAAACTGAGAGTTTCAGAAATGAGTGCCCCTGTCACTAATGATTGTTCTTGGTGTTCCAAACCTGGAAAACAATTTTTTTATAAATTTCACAACTCGTGCATCACACGACGGGAGGGCCTGTGCTTCCACCCATTTGGACACGTAATCCACTGCCACTAGGATATATTTGTTACCCTGAGAGCTAGGAAACGGACCCATGAAGTCGATCCCCCAAACATCAAATACTTCGCGTGCTTGATTCCATGATTGAGGTATTTCCTCTCTTTTCGAGATATTACCCGTTCCCTGGAACCTGTCGCAATGTTGCACCAATGTTTGTGCATCTTGAAACATAGTCGGCCAATAAAACCCTGCATCAAGGGCCTTCCTAACAGTCTGGTTGCCATTATAGTGACCACCTGTCAGCCCAGAATGGCAATGCAACAAGATATCTTGCCCTTCCCCCAGTGAAACACACTTTCTGACAATTAGATCAGAGCATACACTGAATAAATGAGGATCCTCGCAGATATAAAACTTCAGGTCAGCAAAGAATTTCTTCCTTTGTTGGTGAGTGAGCCACTTAGGGATTGTTTTCGCCGCTAGATAATTTGCAAAGTCAGTAAACCACGGGGTCTCATCATCTGCTACCACCTGAATACAACATAATTGTTCCCCAAGGAATGTGTCATTTATTTCTCATCTTGCCAACTCGTCATCATGGGGACCTTCAAGGCGGGAGCGGTGGTCAGCAGCAAGGTTTTATACCCCCTTCTTATCTTTTATCTCCAAATCAAATTCTTGAAGAAGTAGCACCCAGCGGATTAGTTGAGGCTTGGCATCCGACTTGCTCAACAGATAAATTAGGGAAGAATGGTCTATGTAGACAATCACCTTGGATAATACCAAATACGACCGGAACTTGTCAAATGCAAAGACTACCGCCAACAATTCTTTCTCGGTAGTAGTATAATTCTCTTGAGTATCATTCAAAGTTTTACTTGCATAGTAGATAGGATGAAAGTGTTTGTCCCTTCGTTGCCCAAGCACTACACCAACAGCATAACCACTCGCATCACACATCAGCTCAAATAGCAAACTCCAGTCAGGGGAAACCATAATCGGCGCTTCTACCAGTTTCTCATTGAGGGTTAAGAAAGCACTCATGCAATCACTATTGAATTCAAAAGGAGCATCCTTTTCCAGCAGTTTTGTCAATGGTTGAGCGATGGAAGAGAAGTCTTTCACAAATCTTCTATAAAACCCAGCATCACCTATGAAGCTCCTGATTGCTGATCAACGCCTAAATATATGTATTTCCTAGGTATTCGGGCGTATATATTGCATATTTTTATATGAGTTGATGTCCGTTTTTGGTCTGAATTGGTTTCTTTCATGTTACAAGTACCAATGAGACCCCATCAAGCTCGTTGACAGAATTTGAGAAGAAATCGGCATCGAAAACACTATTGGTCAGGGGATTAATGCGGGCTACCATGCGGGCGCATTGCAGGCCGCATACATACTGTAGCAGTTATACTGTAGCAAAACTGCAACAACTTATGCGATTTTCGGGATTTCTCGGGAATTTTCTCTCACCGCGTGCGGGGCCACATAGGGGCCCGCATAACTCACTGGAATCCGTTTTTAAGGATTTTTGGGGGAGCATTTTGAGGGAAGAAGCTAGGTCTTGGGAGCTTGAGGCTAGGTTTTGGAGGAAATTCTTGAGGAGAGGACGACGGGGAGAGCACGACACGACGAATCCATGTCTTCAATTTGCATTTGAGAGGAAGATTGACAAAGGAAGCCACTCCTTGGATGGCGTCCTTGGAAGTGTCATTCGGCCTTGATCTTTTGAGGGGGTGTTTTCATTATGCATTTAGTTGTTTCTATGTATTTTCTTGCTTACTTTGTGATCATGAGCAACTAAACTCCAAGGTAACCAGATGTAGGTGAACCTTTGGGATGAACTTGTGTTATTTGGATGCTTTTCTCTAGTTTATGCATTTGGCTTGGTTTGTGATCCTTGTTTGGTGATTCTTGAATGCCTTGATATGTATGAGAACTCTATGTATTATTTCCTAGACAATACTAGGTTGCATGATCTTTGCCCTAGTATTAGGCTCACCAAGCTTGCAAGGGAATACATGTACGAATACGCCGTGACCATCGGGTATTTGTACCCCTCCAATTGTTAGGGTTGTCCTTGATTGTGTTTCAACCCTAGCTTGAGAAATCCACTAGACCCATTGTGATCGTAGGAGGATTTGGGCGGAAGCAATTCCGTATTCCAATACTCGTACCGGATTAGGGACCAGACACCGTGACCATCGGGTTGGTCTAATTTAGGGTTTCTCGGTCCAAACCACCCACGTGCATGCTAGTTAGGGCATCCTTAGCACTTTAGTAGCCCCCGAGGGAATCCTCATCCGTGTCCATTCCCTCGTCTTGATTTCCCTTCGCATTTGTATTTACTATTTGCATGCTTTTTATATCCGTAGTTTATTTGTAGTTATCTCTATCAAGTAATTGCTTTGGTTGGACAACATTGTGATAAGGAAGTAAGAATAGATTCTCGGGCCCTTGGGAATATGACCCCCTCGTGCTCGCGCGAGGGGTATTACTTGGCGACCCCGTGCACTTGCGGGTGAGCAATCAAGTTTTTGGTGCCGTTACCGGGGAACCACGAGGAATATTCGAAAAACTTAAAGTGTGTTGATTTGACCATGTTTATTTTTTGTTTGTTTTACAATTCTTGTTTATTTTGTTTCTCCCTTTAGACTATGGCTTCGACTAACACTTGGGTTTACAATTACTATCCACAGGAACCATTTTTCTCTCATTTAAGCGCACCATTTAGGTTGGATGAGATTTGCCCCAGCAATGAACAGTTGATAAGAATACCAGTAGAGGCCATGGCCGCTAAAATTGTTGAAGAACAAGGGGCTCAGGCCGTGTTTAGCCAATATTTAGAATCTATTATAGAACAGCCGGTAACAGAAACCTGCCCACCAAACCACCAACTTGAAGCTCTTAATTGTGAGCTAAGGAGAGATGTTGATTATCCTACTGATTCTTTGATGCCTATTGAGACTGTGGCAGATCAAATTCGAACCGACAATTCAGAGGCAATTCCCTATGTGCCAGAGGGTAATACAGATGTGATTGAGCATGTGTTTCAGTGTGTGGAAGAAGTGTTGGACGTTGATAGCCCAGGTGTGGGGGACTACAGTGACGCCGAACAGTTTGGTCTTAGGAATTATGGGAAGCAGAAGTCATCAATCGAGGAACCCCCAGAATTAGAGTTGAAGCCTCTCCCCGAGCACCTGGAATATGCTTTCTTGGAAAAAGAGTCCAAGCTTCCAGTCATTATTGCCTCAGATCTGACTGTTAGGCAGAAGGAGCAGCTTCTTGATGTGCTTAAATACACAAAATGGCGATTGCGTCGAAAATCTCAGATATTAAGGGAATCAATCCATCTTTCTGCACTTATAAGATCCTCATGGAGGACAATCATCGACCTCGGGCAATTCCCCAACGGAGGCTCAACCCTAACATGAAAGACATTGTGAGGAACGAAGTCATTAAACTTTTGGATGCATGCATTATTTATCCCATTTCCGACAGTGCATGGGTAAGCCCAGTGCAAGTGGTACCAAAGAAAGGAGGGATGACAGTTATTGCTAATGAAAAGAATGAACTTGTTCCTACCAGGGCTGTCACAGGTTGGAGGGTATGCATTGACTACAGGAAACTTAATGATGCCACGAGGAAAGATCACTTTCCCTTACCCTTCATTATCAGATGCTCGGGCGACTAGCGGGACATTCTTACTACTGTTTCTTGGATGGTCTCTCCGGGTATTTTCAGATTCCCATAGCCCCAGAAGATCAGGAGAAAACAACTTTCACTTGTCCCTATGGCACATTCGCATACCGTCGTATGCCTTTCGGGTTATGCAATGCACCGGTGACATTTCAGAGATGCATGATGGCAATTTTCGAAGATATGGTAGAGGATATCATGGAAGTGTTTATGGATGATTTCTCGGTCTTTGGTGATTCATTCGAACTATGTCTTAGAAATCTGGAATGAGTTTTGAACTGATGCGAAGAAACTAATTTGGTGCTCAGTTGGGAAAAATGTCACTTTATGGTCAAGGAAGGCATAGTGCTCGGGCATAAAATCTCACAAAAAAGGATTGAGATGGATAAGGCAAAAGTTGCAACCATCAAAAAACTTCCTCCTCCTACTTCAGTTAAAGCAATCAAAAATTTTTGGGGCACGCTGGGTTTTATCGAAGGTTTGTGAAAGACTTTTCATTAATTGCTCGACCGCTTAGAAAACTGCTTGAGAAGGATGCCCCTTTTGAGTTCAATGACGATTGTATGAATGCCTTCCTCACCCTGAAGAAGAGGCTTGTGGAAGCACCGATCATGGTCTCCCTGGACTGGAATCTGCTGTTTGAGTTAATGTGGAAGCACCGATCATGGCTTGGGCAGCGACGAGACAACCATTGCCATCCTGTCTATTATGCAAGCAAAACTTTGAATGATGCTCAGGAAAATTACACCACCACTGAGAAGGAAATGCTCGCGGTCATTTTCGCATTTGACAAATTCCTGTCAAATCTAGTGCTATCCAAGGTGATTGTGTATACTGATTATTCAGCATTGAAGTACCTGCTGTGTAAGCCTGACGCCAAGCCTCGTCTAATCCAATGGGTTCTACTGTTACAAGAATTTGATTTGGAGATAAGAGATAAAAAAGGGGCAGAGAACTTAGCAGCTGATCACCTCTCGCATCTTGAGAACCCATATGAGGGTGTCTTGCAAAAAGGAGAAATAAATGACACCTTCCGTGGGGAGCAACTCTGCAGCATACAAGTGATTGAGCATGATGAGGCCCCGTGGTTCGTTGACTTTGCGAACTATTTGGCGGCAAGAACCTTCCCGAAGTGGCTCACATCTCAACAAAGAAAAAAATTCTTCGCCGATCTGAAGCACTATACATGGGAGGATCCATTCTTATTTAGGACTTAGTCCGATCAGATTGTGAGAAGGTGTGTCTCAAAGGACGAGGGGCATGATATCTTGTTACATTGTCATTCAGGTCCTGCTGGGTGCCACTACAGTACGACCAGAACAGCTAAGAAGGCACTTGATGCGGGGTTCTACTGGCCCACCATGTTCCATGATGCGCAGTCATTGGTGCAGCATTGTGATCGGTATCAGAGAGTGGGTAACTTATCAAAAAGAGATGAAATTCCTCAAACCTGGAACCAAGCCTACGAAGTATTTGACATGTGGAGAATTGATTTCATGGGTCTGTTCCCTAGTTCCCAGTGCAACAAGTATATCTTGGTGGCAGTGGACTACGTCTCCAAGTGGGTGGAGGCCCAGGCCTGTTCGTCTTGTGATGCTAGGGTGGTTGTGAAATTTTTAAAAAAATTGTTCTCTCAGTTTGGAACTCCCAGGGCAATGATAAGTGACCGGGGAACACATTTTTGCAACTCTCAGTTCGAGAAAGCTCTTAAACGATATGGGGTATCTCACAGAACATCGACCGCCTATCACCCTCAAACAAGTGGTCAAGTTGAAGTGTCGAACAGGGAGTTGAAGCAGATCCTGGAAAAGACTGTTAATCACCACCGGAAAGATTGGGCAGACCAGCTCGAGGATGCACTTTGGGCATACAAAACTGCATACAAGACCCCTACTGGGTCAACGCCCACCCGACTGGTCTATGGAAAGGTATGTCATTTGCCTATGGAACTAGAGCACAGAGCATATTGGGCGATAAAGCAACTCAATTTCAACCCCCATGTTTGTGGTCACAAGAGAAAATTTCAACTAAATGAGTTAGATGAATGGAGAGCTTTGGCATACGAAACTTCAGTCCGGTATAAAGAGAAGATGAAGGAATACCACGATCGAGACATAAAGCAACCTAAGTGCTTTCAAAGTGGGGATCATGTACTTCTTTTCAATGTAAGGTTGAGACTTTTCCCGGGGAAATTAAAATCGCGATGGCACGGACCATATACGGTCACTCAAATATTTCCTCATGGCGCCGTTGAGATATCTCATCCACAACATGGGACGTTCAAAGTCAATGGACACCGGTTGAAACATTACTTTCTGGGTAGCAATTCTTCATCGAAAAATGGAGGTATCCCTCACCCCTTTGTTCCACCATGAGTTGAGGTAAAACATGTCGAGCTAAAGACATTAAAAAAAAGCGCTCCTTGGCAGGCAACCCAAGTCTTTAAATTCATTGCACTTATTTATCTTCTTAGTTGTTGTTGTGGTGTTTGGGTGTTTTTCGTATTTTTTGTGGTGCTTGTGAGTTTGAGTGTTGTTGATTTTTGGGATTGTGGTGGTTGTTTAGTCGTATTCTCTAATTTATTTCATCATGTTGCACCGTTGGTTTCATGATCTTTGTATTTTTCCTTGAGTGTTGGTGCTTCAATTTTCATGTTTTCAATGATTATGAGTGTTTTCGGCTTTGTTTTCGTGTGATTTTTGAGTGCTAGGTTGAGTACGATGTTTGATTTGGAGTTTTTTTGAGCAATTTGTGAGCATGAGGCTTTCCAGGTACCCATGCGGCCTGCTATGCGCCCGCATCACATGCCGCATAGTCATCCAGAGCTCCATGCGGCCTGCTATGCGCCCGCATAGCAGGCCGCATAAGGACCCAGTGGCTTATGCGGCCTGTCATGCGGCCGCATGAGAGGCCACATAAGCCACCAGCCCCCTTGTTCTACCATTAACCCCATTTTAACACTATTCATTCATTCTTCACTCTTTTTCTTCTCTTTTTCCCTCCATCTCTCCACCATTTTCCTTCATTCTTTTTGCATCAAAACACTCTCCTCATCCTAGCAAACAAGTTTTTGGGAGATTTTCAAAGTTTTATCAAGCTTTTAGTGGATTTTCACTCCATCTTCTCATTGGTGCCCTAGTTCAAGGTAATCCCATTTTTCACTCATTCTAGGGTTTTTATTGGTTTAATGGATGGGAAAACTTTGTGGTTATCATGGTGAATGCTTTTTGTAATTGTTTACCTTGAATTCAAAGCCTTTTATATTTAGATTATCACTTTTACAAGAAGAAACTCTACCAAATTTTCCCGAAATTACTGTAACAATGGCCAAAAATCAGCCATGTTTCCTCATTAAGCATTTTTCTCATAAATTCTTGGCTTGATGAAGGTTCTCTTGTCTTGTAGGGATGCCGACCAAACACGTGGCCTCCAAGCGAGAGGAGAAGCTCTCCACCACCCGTTTGCGAGCATACCTTCAAGAGCGAAGCCCACAAGACAAGATTCGCGTTCTTGTCGAAAAGGAGGTTCGGCAACATGAAAATTATTGATTGGAATGCTTTGAAGACTTTGGGCATCGACGATACTATTTAGGACCTCATTTCTCATGGTGGATGGGATAGCATACTTGAGATCGATGAGCCCACCTATAGGGAGTTGACTTTGGAAGTGTTGAGCACATTTGAGGTCTCCGGGTATTCTTACCTCACACGCCAAGCAAGCACCGTCACTTTCAGAGCTTTTGGCAAGTGGCACAGGATCACCGACAACCAGTTAGGCATGTACCTTGGATTTTACACACCTGAGTCCCTCATCAGTTCGGAGCTCAGTGATTTGCCTCGTGATTTCCCACGCTCATTCTCCCCTGGTTCTTCTTGGAGGTCAATTGCTTGCACATCATCGAAGAAGGCTTCTATGATGGCGGACCCCATTCACAGATACATTCAGGATTTGCTATCCAAAAGTGTGAACGATCGCGCTGATTCTACAGGGGTGGTACCCCATCCACATGGGCCACCTTTTTGCCGGACTTATTGCACATCAGGGGACTTCTACTCGCCTTGGAGCTATATTTGCCGGACCGTACATTACGCGCATTATAAGGGGCCTAGGATTGATTGAGCTCACCCGAGGCATGAGTGTTGTGAGCCCCACCGCACCGCTTAGTCTGTCGATCCTGCTTCATATTGGGATAGTTGAGAGATCGGGAAACACTTATCACCTCCCGCGCAGTGGAGGCAAGAGCACCCATGATCCCGATACCTCTCGAGATTCTGAGACAAGATCCGAGTCTGATTCAGAGTTTTCCCCTGTACCTGACGCAGCACCCAGCGGGAGTCGATCATCACTGGAGGCCAGTTTCGCAGAGTTCCACATCGAGGTCCGTCAGCAGTTGCAGACTATCGGGACATCACAGGAGGCGCTGGCGACATCAGTGAGGGACTTGGCCACATCACAGGGCTGCATCGAGAGTAGCATGGCCGAGATCCTATCCTATTTGCGCAGCTCATCGTCATCCATCGGCACCTCCTCCACGGCTACCACATGCCTCGCACCAGATTTCCAGACTCACAACACCACTTTTTAATTTCATGTTGTTTGTTTTTGTTTTTGTTTGTAGACTTGTTTGTTTATATTGTTGTACTTTTCAGTTAGCACGGGTCCTGACCCTCCTAAACTGTATTTTCCCATTTTTGATTCGTGCTTACTTGTCCGGCTCTCTATTTATTTCTTGGGGTGTGATATGTTTACTTTCTACTTTCAGGACTGATCATTGTGGAAGCTTCACACCCCTTGCACCTCACAACTGTCCCCGATTCATGAACATTTGGAGTTCATCTCACCGACCAATTGGGGAAGTTTCTTTACCTCATCCCTTTATTTTTATTTTTTTTATCTCGCATCTTACTCTGCTGATCTACATACATTGAGGGAAATGCACAACTTTAGGTGTTGGGATGGGGTACTTTACTTGTTTTGCATGCATGATTACCGATGATAGCTATGATTTTAGTGTTTAGCACTTTCTAGCTTGAAAGAATGATAGAAGTGAGTTGTATTCTTATACTGTGCTTGAATGATGCCCTCTCTTATCTTTAGTACTTTTCCATGCTCTATCATGATTACTTCCACCTTGTACACTCCAACCAACCCATTATGATGACTTTGGCATTAGACTGTTAAATTCTTTCTTCAATATTCTTTTAAGAGCTTTTGAGTTCCTTCATTGTTTTCTGTAGCCTTAAGTGAACTATTGTGACAGGGTACTAAGGGACATGAGATACAGTGTGTACAGTCAAAATAAATAAATAAATAAAAATAAAAAAATGTGGAGTCTATGACAGTATTCCTCTGCTAGTATAGCATGAATGCGTCTATGTAGACTATAATTGAGTAGGTTGGGTGGCTCATGTGCCTAATCAGCATGTGCATCATTTTGAAAGATTTGTTGTGCAGTCTATGTTAGTCGGACTTAGAAAAAAAAATTGGTATATTTGTGAAAAAGGAAATAAGTATCTTTACTGCGTCCACTGGAAATTGTTGCACAGTCACTTAACTGCTAGAGTTTTATTTAGGAACCCAAAAGACTTTTAACTGAGTATTGAAGATGTCTTTAACTGTCTAATGCCACTCTCACAATATGTGGTGTGAATGGACCCCTGGGGTAATCCAGGGTGTGAAAGTTAAGGTTGGGAGCCAGTACACACTCACGGAAGCACTTTGGGTAAAACAGGGCTACCATTACTCGATCACTCACTGTATAGCTCACTTTCTAGATTTCTTTCCACCTGTGCTAGTGGAGTACTTTACAGTTGAGCTTGACGTCGTATGTTTAGTCGTTTATCATTGTGCCCCTGTTGTTCATGTGTGTTTGCTTGGGGACAAGCAAATGCTTAGATGTGGGGATGTTTGATAAACCCCTAAATATACGTATTTCCTAGGTATTCGGGCGTATGTATTACATATTTTTATATGAGTTGACGCCCGTTTTTGGTCTGAATTGGTTTCTTTCGTGTTATAAGTACCAATGAGACCCCATCAAGCTCGTTGACAGAATTTGTGAAGAAATCGGCATCGAAAACAATGTTTTTGACCCCGAAGGGGGGCACTGTAGCAACCACTGTAGCACGAAGACTTAAAGAACAGCTTGGCCAGGGGATTCATGCAGGCGCATTGCAGGCCGCGAACAGCACTATAGCAGTTCTACTGTAGCAAATTTAGTGTAGCGTCACTGTAGCAACTTACTCGATTTTCGGGATTTCTCGGGAATTTTCTCTCCTCATATGCGGTGCCGTATGGGGGATCAAATAACTCACTAGAATCCGTTTTTAAGGGTTTTTGGTGGAGGATTTTGAGGGAAGAAGCTAGGTCTTGGGAGAGCTTGACTTCACCATTTCTCCTTGGGAGCTTGAGGCAGGTTTTGGAGGAAATTCTTGAGGAGAGGACGACGGGGAGAGCATGACACAACGAATCCACGCCTTCGATTTGCATTTGAGAGAAAGATTGATAAAGGAAGCCACTCCTTGGGTGGCGTCCTTAGAAGCGTCATTCGGCCTTGATCTTTTGATGGGGTGTTTTCATTATGCATTTTTTACTCAAATCATGCTGAACAATTCTCTGATCTTCCATTTCAAATAAACTATCACTCACTGAGCTATCTTCCATTGCTTGAATCTCTGCCTTAATAGAATTTAAGTCCTTTCCCTGCACGTAATCTTTTCCTTCTAAGTTTCCTGATCCTGTTTAGTCAGTCATTTCTTGCATTATGGACGATGACTCTGGGTGTACAATTGAGTTGTTGTTCAACCAATCCTTTGTAGGGTCAAGCTGACAGCTAGGTGTGCCAAAGTACTGTACCAGATTCACCTTTTCTGACTACATATACTGTTGGAGGAAAGATTCATAAAAACTTTGAGGATTCGACGCAGTCCCGGTACTTGAGTAGTGAAGATCCGCCTCCTGAGAATAAAAATAATTACTCCAGTCACCGGGTGAAGACATGATTAAATAATAGATAAAATATATTTGCAAATTAGAATGAATGAAGTAAGAGAGTAGGGCGTGAATAATAAAAAAAAAAGAAACGGTGAACTATATACAATGATGAAAAACATGAAACAAAACAATGGCCAAATCAACCAACTCTAAGTTTTTCGGATATCTCTCATGGGTCCCCGGTACCGGCGCCAAAAACTTGATGGACAACCCGCAAGTGCATGGGGTTGCCAAGTAATACCCCTCACGCACGCGCGAGGGGGTCGTATTCCCAAGGGCCCGAGAATCTACCCTTACTTCCTCTTCGTATGATTGTTTGGCCGATCAATTCAGGTGTTGTGCAAAGAAAAGTAAAAAGACAATTAACATGCAAATGAGATGCTCTAAGGTGGAGGCGATAATCGGAGGGTAAGAACAATGTAAAGAGAGGGTAACGGATGAGGATTCCAAAGGGAGTCACTAAAGTGCGGAAGCTACCTTAACTAGCATGCAAATGGGTAGTTTGGACCGAGAAACACCAAATTAGACCAACCCGATGGTCTCGGAAATTGGTCCCTAATCCGGTTCAAGTATCGAGTACGGAATTCCTTCTGCCCGAATCCTCACACGATTACAATGAGAATGATAGATTTCTCAAGTTAGGGAGAAGACACAATCTAGGTCAACCCTAACAATGGAGAGGTACAAATACCCAATGGTCACGGTGTATTCGTACATGTATCCCTACCAAGCTTGGTGAGCTTAATACTAGGGCAATGGTCATGCTTCCTAGCATTTTCTAAACATTGATACACAGACTTCTCATGCATATCAAGCATTCAAATACACCAAACAAGGATCACAAACAAGTCCCAAATGCATAAAACCAATCAAACAAACATTCTACACAAGTTCACCTACATCCGATGACCTTGGTGTTTTGTTACTCATGAATACAAAATACTCAATAAAATACATGGAAACAACCAACAATACAAAGAAAACACTCTCTCAAAAGATAGGGGCCGAATGACACTTCCAAAGACGCTACCAAAGTGGTGGCTTCCCTTGTTGTTCTTCCCCTCAAATGTGGATCAAAGAGGTGGATTTCATCGTATGTCGCTCTCCTCATCGTTCTCTCCCCGAAAATGGCCTCCAACGGCTGCTCCTAGCTCCAATTTGAAGATGGTGGCAAGTATACTCAAGACCTAGGACTCTCCCTCTTGAAAATGAGGACCAAACCCTTAAAAAGCTATCTTGAGGATGTCATGCGGCCTGGCATACGGTCCACATAGGGGCACTGTAGCACCCCGAATTTTGTGTAAGTTGCTGCAGTACAAAAATGCTAGAGGGTTGTATGCGGTTAGCTATACGCCCGTATGGGTGCCAGCATGAACCTCCAAACTTAGCTGTTTCGCCAAAGTTCTCGTGCTACAGTGCTGCTACAGTACTCGGCTCGAAAATGGTCTTTTCCCTACCGATTTCTTATAAAATCATGTTGTCGAGCTCCCCATGATAACTTCTGTACCTGTAACATGAAATAAACCAATTTAGACCGAAAACAGGCATCCACACATATAAAAATACTCAATAAATATGCAAACATACATAGATAATACGTCCAGTTAAGCGTTTATCAGAAAGATTAGGAAAAAGATGTGTTAAAAGTCTCCAAATCGGGCTTTTATAACGTTGAGTCGCGGCTTTAAAATCGGACTTATCGGGATTTCACAGAGCCATGTGAAATTTCCACACGCCCGTATGAACTCTCTGATTTTCTGAATTTTGGCTGAAAGTGAAAAGTAGCTTGCTACAGTGTTTTGCTACATCAAGGCCATTTAATTGGGCACACAATCAATGGTAGATCGTGCCGATTACTTTAAATCTCCTTCCTGGTGAAGTTCTCCTAAGCTACACGAGTTAGACTTATTGTGAATGTGACTGCCCTTGTGCCCCTCCAAAGGAGGTCGCACACACTCACAAGTCTAGGCTCGTGCCTTGTTCCTCGCTTGGTCCGAAAACTCCCCAACAACGGAGAACATGATCTAACTTCATTCCTTTTCTCCAAAATTAGCTCCATAAACTGACAATGCACAAAAGCACACAAATGCACACAATTTATTAATAAAATCTGATAAAAGATATGCTCATTGTAAGATAATCGCGCTTGGCGGTACTATAACACAAGCACTTATCAGAATCCCAACTGTCAATCCTAGGAGGACAGTATCCCGTAAATTTGACTTGACTCTAGAGTTGAGTAATCTCGAGCTGGTATTTCTTGTAATTTATTCAAGATTTAATCTGTTCAATTTTATGTTGTTGTCATCTTGAATTTATGGTGAGCGGGCGAAGCCCGGCTATTATTCTTCGAATGATAGTCTCCCATAAATTTGATTTGGCATTATTTATTTGATATTCGCATTTCTTATCGAGTTATGCCGATGTTTCAAATTATTTTTAGCTTTATGAGTTGAAGTTGATGATTTGTTTGATGTTTAATTCATCCATTATATATTGACTTGATGTTAAGTATTTTAACATATTTGAAGTTGTTATAATCTTGTTGAAGTAAGAAGGGTTTCACCCTATCTTTTGTTATGCTATGTTGAGTTTGCTATCGTATATAATTATGTTTTAAATGTTCATCTTGTTTTTAGTTAAGTATTTATTTTGATGTTTTATTATCATCTTTGTTATTGGTATTTTTTGGTGCGGTTGTGCTAACCTCCCCTCACTGAGTAACTCCAGTTGCTCATCCCTCTTTCTTCTCCTAGACTATTGCATGTAGTAGGTGAGGCAGGGCAGTAGTGTGTTGGGCATTTATTGTTGTTCTCCTTTCTGTATCTTCCTTTCAGTTCATGTATGTTATTTTGTCTTGGGCATGCTGTTGGGCATATGGATCCACTAGGGTGTAGCACACCTTATTATATGTTTTGTATCTATTCCAACTTTCAAACTCCTGTGTGTATTAACACTTGTCATGGTGGTTATGACTTCTCTAGCATTTATGACCACTTATTCTTGTATATCATTATTGTTGCTGCTGTTGTTGTTATTTTAGCAGTGAATCACTGTGTCTTTTCCTGTAACTTTGAGTTAAATATTGTGGAATTCTAGGTTGTTGGATAGCCTAGCGGTGTCCCGAGGGCCGAGTGGTGCTGTATCCCTCCTCGAGATTGCCGCGGCGGTTGTCGCGTCCCGTGGGCAAAGAACAAGGCACAAGTTGTGTTCAAATACATGTGAGTGTGTGCCAACCTCCAACTGAGTTCAAGGGAATGTATGAATTGGAGGGGCACAAGGGCAGTCACACTCATATGTTCCGGCTTATGCAACATTATTAAGAGCTTCGTCAATGTGGTTCAATTGAAGATGCGACGTGATCTACCGCACGATTGTGTGCCCAATTCGGCGGCATCGATGAAGAAATGAATTCGGGAGCATTTCGGCGCAAGCACTGCAGTAGTACTATAGCAAAACACTGTACTAAGTTACTATTCATAGTTCGCCGAAAATCTGGAAAAGACAGAATCCACATGCCCGTGTGGAAATGCCACAGGGCTGTGTGGAAAATCTACAGGGGCATGTGAAACACTGATTTCAGCCAATAAATACTCCGTTTTCAGATCTATTTCGGGAACCCCCCTACTATCTCTTGCCTATCTTTTGCGGGGCTTGTGGCTAGGGTTTGGAGAGGTTCTTGGAGGTCTTTGGAGACGATTCTATGGCATCGGCATCGGCATCAACATCCTTTGGAAGATAGCTATTGGAGGAGCTTTCGTCGGCATCGATGCGGGCGAGGTGTGGCCTAGTCTTGACAAGGGATTCGTGGAGAAGATGAGGCGGCTCCATAAGACCATCGATATGGACTACAAGGGGGTTTTCTTTATGGTTTTTATGCATATGTTCTTAAACTCTTCATTAATTTTGTATTGCTCCATGGAGAGCTAAACTCTTAGTGGATATTCGGACTTGTAAACCCTACGATGACATTGTTTCTATGACTTTTATTATGCTTTCTTAATTGATACTTTTAATTGAGTTCAAATCTTGCATGTCAATTATATTGATTTTCTCTTAGCCGTGACACTAGGATTGAGAATCATCTAGCTTATCCTTTGAAGGTGTCACAACTTCTATAGGATTAGACTACCCAAATTTGGAGAGGGTCAAGAGGGTGAGTCAAGGGATAGCGAAACGTCCCCTTTCCAAGAGTTCTTTGCTGTTGAAGTAGAGTGAAGTGCTAGGAGATGAACTCCCCTTGGGCTTAGTTTCATGAGCAACAGAGTGAAGGATTGTAGTGAATCTTAGTGTTGGGGCTTAATTAAGACTAGAGTTCTTTCTCCTTGACCAAAGGGTTAGAACTATACTTACAGATAGGGTCTTTCACTTGGAATCCCTAGAACGTAAAGAAATTCCACGTAGTGTGAGGCTTAGTAAGATGGACTCCCCTGGTGCTTAGTTGATAGATCAACAGAGTGAAGGGTCGTTATGAAACCTAATGCTGGGGCATAATGTTGGGATTAGTCATGGTTGACCTTAGGTTTGGGACCGTGTGCTTAAGGATGTTCACAACTCATTAAACATCAATAGGAGAGCATAATATATTGTCTTGGACTAGAACATTAGTTCTAAGGGAAGCTTGTCCGGGTACCCTATTTTACATGGATTGTTCATCTCTCACTCTTTGCTTGCACTCTCTTGTCTTTTATATTTCTTTTTTACTCTCTTGCACACAAATTGATTTATGTTCTCTTTATGTGTATTTCATACTAGCTAAGTAGTAATTTATTGTGTCTCTAATTCCTATTCCCTGTGGATTCGACTACCCTCTCACCGGGGTACTTTATTACTACGATAACCCGTGCACTTTTGGATCCCTGTCATTGCTCTCGACGCCTCACACTACATGGAATTGCTTGGGATTCTAGGGATTCTAAGTGATAAACTCTATTCCTAAGTATACTCTAACCCTTTGGTCCAAGCGAAAGAACCCTAGTCTCAGTTAAGCACCAGCACTAGGATTCACTACAACCCTTCACTCTGTTGCTCGTGCAACTAAGCCCCAGGGGAGTTCATCTCCTAGCACTTCACTCTACTTTGACCATAAAGAACTCTTGGAAGTTCGAGGTAGGGAAAATTATGCCGAAGGGGAAAGGGGACGTTTCGCTACCTCTTGACTCACCCTCCCAACCCTCTCCAATCTTGTGTAGTCTAATCCTATAGAAATTGTCACACCTTCAAAAGATAACCTTGATGACTCTCAACCCTAGTGTCATAGCTAAGGGAAAATAAAAGAAATTAACATTCAAGATTGGAACTCAATTGCTAGACCCTTAACAAAATTGTTGGAAAAAAATGTTCCATTCTAGTTTAATGATGATTGCATGAGAGGTTTTATTATACTGAAGGAGAAGCTAATTCAAGCACCCATAATGGTAGCTCCAGATTAGGATTCTCTATTCGAACTGATGTGTGATGTACGTGATTTTGCAGTGGGAGTGGTCCTTGGGCAGCGACGAGATAAGCATTTCCATCCCATATATTATGCAAGCAAAATTTTGACGAGGGCTTATGAGAATTACACTACCACGGAAAAGGAACCACTTGCCCTGGTGTTCACTTTTGATAAATTTTTATCTTATTTAGTTCTTTCCAAAGTTGTGTATACTGATCATTCAACCTTGCCATACCTGCTTAGCAAGTCAGATGCTAAACCAAGACTAATTAGGTGGGTTTTGTTACTTCAAGAGTTTGATCTTGAGATCAAAGACAAGCGAGGAGCAGAGAATCTTACAGCAGATCATCTATCCCGTCTAGAGAACCCCATCATGGAAGCTTTAAGAGAGAAAGACATCAACGACTCATTCCCTGAAGAACACTTATACATCATTCAAGTACAAGAAGAAAAAGAGCCACCATGGTTTGATAATTTTGCCAACTACTTGGTTGGGAAGATCCTTACATGTTCAGAGTTTGTTCGATCAAGTTGTTCAAAGATGTGTTTCCTGGCTGGAGGGCATAAATATCTTGAACATTATCATTCAAGACCTATTGGAGGCCACTACAATGCAAACCCAACAACAAAGAATATTCTTAATACATGTCATTACTAACCAATGTTATTTCAAGACACCCAAAGATTCATACAGTCCTATGACAGATGTCAATGGGTAGGCAACATATCTCACCGGGATGAGATGCACGAGAATTGGAACCAAGCTTACGAAGTCTTTGATGTATGGGGGATTAACTTTGTGGGACCTTTCCATAGCTCCCATGGATACAAGTTCATTCTTGTGGCTGTTGACTATGTGTTTAAATGGCAGGAAGCATAGGCCTTCCAAACAAGTGATGCTATGGCAGTGGTAAAATTTTTGAAGAAATTGTTCTCCAAATTTGGCGCACCACAAGCAATCATCAGCAATAGAGACACTCACTTCTGCAATGCCAGATTCGTGAAAATTCTGAAGTGTTATGGTGTCTACCACAAAATGGCAACACTGTACCACCTGCAAACTAGTGGGCAAGTGTAAGTGTCCAATAGAGATCTGAAATGAATTATGGAGCAAACAGTCGCTCAAAAAAGAAAAGACTGGGCAGAGCATTTGGATGACACTCTCTGAGCATACAAAACTGCATATATGACTCCTATAGGGACCACTCCTTATAGGCTAGTCTATGGAAAAGCCTGTCATTTACTTATTGAACTTGAACATAAAGCTTACTTGGCCATTAAATTTCTAAATCTTGACTCTACTCTTGCAGGTAACAAGAGAAAGCTACAACTGAATGAACTGGCTCTAATGCATATGAGAATTTGAAACTTTACAAAGAAAAAGTTTATGAGTACCATGACAGGCATATCAAGCAGCTAAAACAATTTCAAGAAGGAGATCAAGAATTGCAATTCAATTCCAGCTTGAAACTTTTCCCCAGGAAGCTCAAATCACGTTGGTCAGGTCCGTATAGTGTCACTCAAGTCTTTCCCCATGGAGTAGTAGAGGTAACCCACCCAAAAAAAGGGTACTTTTAAAGTGAATGTACAATGATTAAAATTATACTTCAATAATAGTTCTCAAAAGTTGACCGGGGGTAACTTCACGCTCTTTGAACCCCCGTGAGGTATGTGACAAGGTACGTCAGGCTCATGACGTTAAACAAGCGCTTCTTGGGAGGCAACCCAAGCATTCGGGGGTTTAAATTTCAATTTTCATATTCTAGGTGTTCATTTTACTGTTCTCGTCATTATTTTCTTTACTTATTTTAAATTTAGATAAGTCCATGTTCACATGCTTTTTGTCATGGTTGTGATTTGATCATTTTCTTTGTTGAGTACCGCTTATTTTTTATGTTACTTCATGCATAAGATCTAGTATTTTCACCTTTCTTGCAAGTTGAAGGTGTTCTAAATCACTTTAAAGCCTTGCTTATTCACTTGGAGAAGCAATTTTTTGGCCAAGGAAGATTTCCAAGTGCATACAACCTCAATGAGACCTTATTGAGGCCGTATGCCACGGGATGGTCTTTATGTCTTTCACCACCTTTTCTTTCTCTTTATTTCTTCTTCTTTCTATTTGATTTTTCTCTTTTCATTCTCCACCAAACCTTGGTCAAATCCTCTCAGTTCTTCTCCTAGATCACCTCATAATCACTTTGAGAAGTCAATCTGGTGGCTTTCCCCGAGTTTTACTCAAATTTCATCAAGTTTTTGTCGATAAGCTCATTGATGCCCTTGTTTTATCTTTTTCATTTTTCATGCATTCTTTGAGCTTATTTATGGTTGTTTTCAAGCATTTTGCTTGATCTTGATGTTGTGAATGTTGTGCTAAAGATTTCCATTAAATTTATGTACAAATGTTTGGGCTATCGTGATCATGGGGAAGTGCTTGCAAAGTGGGATAGTGACCATACAGCCCCTATACGGCTGTATAGACCCTATTCATTATATTTTTCATTTCTTCTCCATTCTTTTGCATTTTATTTTTCATTATTTCGGATTCCTTGAAGCTTGATTGGATTTATCAATATTGTAGGGATGCTGAACATCAAGAAACTCGCCTCCAAACATCCAAGGAATGAAACTCAAACCCACGAAGTGCCTCGTCCCACACATGCTTTCTAATGATTACCGCAAGCGCACGGGTCAACAAGTAATACCGCTCACGCACGTGCGAGGGGGTCTTATTCCCAGGGGTCCCAAGACCTGCTATTACTCCCCTCTAGATGACACTGTCTAATCTACCAATTATATGATAAAAGCAAGAGAAGAAGAATAATAAAGAGAAAACTATAAACACATGGACTAAGGCTCACCACATAAGCATACTAAGGAGGCAAGTAGGAATGAAAGTTCGAGGTCCCCGGACGAGGATCCCCTCGGGACTACTAAAGCTTGAAGGATACTCAAATTACACAGGCAAAGGTGGTTAGGCCAAGAGATGTCCAAAGGTAGGTCACCCCGATGGTCATAGTGATAACCCCTAATCCGGTATGAGTATTGGAATACGGAATCGCTTCCACCCAAATCCTCACACGATTGCAATGCGCCTAGGGAAATCCCTAGTTAAGGTCAAACACAATATCTAGGCTCAACCCTAATGGTTGGAGGGGTACGAAATACCCGATTATCACGGTGTATTCATACATGCATCCCTTCCAAACTTGTTATGTCTAATACTAAGGCGATGGTCACGCAACCTAGTATAACCTAGAAATCGATACACAGAGTTCTCATGCATACCAATACATCAAAGTGCACCAAGCTTGAACCATAAACCACACAAATACCATACATGTAAATCAAGTATTCATACAAGAAAATTCATCCCAAGGTTCACAGGATGCCCGGAGACCTTGGAAGTCTAGTTCATCATCAACAATGGAGAGAGTATAGAAAACAAGAAATACAACAAAAAGCTCATAAAACTTCCGCTAAGATGAAGACTAGGAGGTGGTGATGAGAATACGATGGATTGGCGCTGACGAACTCTAGATATGCTCCTTGATATATCCCTCTTCTCCCCTTGATTTGCCCTTCAGATCTGCCTTCTCCAGTCCCTTGATGCCTAGGGAGATGATGGTGGAGAAATCGTGGCCCAAAGACCTCAAGAAAAATGCCCTCAAAACCATTAAAACCTAGTTTCAGGATGCCATGCGGCCTGGCATGCGGTCCGCATACGGGCCCTGTAGCGCCCCGACTTTTGTGTAAATTGTTGTAGTGGAGTGCTACAATAAAATGCTACAGTACCCCCTGCTACAAGGCTATATACGATCAGTTATGCGCCCGTATGGGTGCCCGCATGAACCTCCAGACTTAGCCGTTTCACCAAAGTTCTCGTTCTACAGTGCCGGGGCTCGAAAATGGTCCTTTCCCTGCCGATTTCTTCTAAAATCACGTTGTCGAGCTCCCCACGGTATCTTTTGTGCCTGTAACACGAAATAAACCAATTTAGACCAAAAACAAGCATCCACATATCTAAAAATACTCTATTTATACGGAAGCATACATGAATAATACATACATTAAGTGTTTATCACTCTCCATAAGGCAAGATATGAAGTTTTGAAGACCAAACCATTTGGCCCCATTTTGATATATCGAATGGGGTATTTTGGGGACAAATGGGAAAGATGAAAAAGTGAAGAAATTATTATCACTTAATGGTTGTGCAAATTTATTCTCCATTGATGAACCCACCTTTCACCAACTTACCTTTGAGGTTTTAAGTACTTTTGAAGCGCGCCAAGATGCAAGAAGTATCATTGCTCAAAAACAAGGAGCAATTTGCTTTCAAGCCTTTTGGTGGACTCATGAAATAAATCACTTGGAGTTTGCCAAATACTTGGGGGATTATGATGATGAGTCCATTAGCTCAATGGCAGTCGACCAACTCCAAATTGATTTCCCACGATACATGAGTACGAAACCGATATTGGACCGCCATAACACCTAGTGACACCAAGAACACTCAGAAAGCATCCTGGATGGTGAACCCTGTACGGAGATATTTTCATGCTCTTATTGCTAGTTCAATTGGGGGTCAGAGGGATAGTACTAGGTAAGTTACACAGTCGGACTTGTACACCACGTATGGTATTCTTGAGCAGCATCCCTCCATCTTGAGCACCTTGTAGATGAGGCATTTATTTATTAAGAGCAGTGGGTTCGATTGGGATCCATCTTTGTAGGCCCGTACATCACCAAGAAGATTCGTGGCATGAACTTAATGGACCACACTTATGGTATGACAATTTTAGGGGATATGGCACCCCTTGGGGCTTCTATCCTGCGGGCGATAGGATTATTAGAGAACAGAGGCATCAGCTGCAGACTTGCCTGACACTCAGCCGCAAGAGAGCCCAGTATGAATGAGCCAGTTGAGACAGATTCAGAGCCTGATGACACACTAACAGGAGCCCAAAAGTGCACGGGTTGTCGCAGTAATAAAGTACCCCGATGAGAGGGTAGTCAAATCCACAGGGAGTAAGGATTATAGACACAAGATCTTGCTATTTAGCTAGTGTGAAGTAATGATGCGGAATCCCGCAAGTGCACGGAGCCGCCAAGTAATACCCCTTGGGCATGCACGAGGGGGTCGTATTCCTAAGGGTGCGAGAATCTACCCTTACTTTCTCTTCGTATGATTATTTGAACTACCAACTCCAGTGTTGTGAAAAGAAAATGAAAACAAAATTAAAATGTTAATGAAATACTCTAAGGCGGAGGCAATAATCAGAGGATAAAACAATGCAAGTAAAGGGGTCACGGATGAGGATTCCGAAAGGGGCTACTAAAGTGTGAAGGTTGCCCTAACTAGCATGCAAATAGGGAGTTTGGAACGAGAAACCATAAATTAGACCAACCAGATGGTCACGGAAATTGGTTCATAATCCGGTACAAGTATTGAATACGGAATTCCTTCCACTCAAATCCTCGCACAATTGCAATGAGAATGATAGGTTTCTCAAGCTAGGACCAAGACACAATCAAGGTCAACACTAACAAATCGAGGGGTACAAATACCAGATGGTCACGGCGTATTCGTACATGTATCCCTACCATTCTTGGTGAGCCTAATACTAGGGCAATGTTCATTCTTCCTAGCATTGTCTAGAAATTGATATACTGAGTTCTCATGCATAACAAGCAATCAAATACACCAAACAAGGTTCATTGATAAACGTCTAAATGTATGTATTTTGTACGTATACTTGCGCATGCTTTTCATATTTTGTTTATGAATCGATGCCTTTGGAGATTTTTCTAAGTCTGGAAACCCTCAGGGCAACCTCACGGCCGTGAGGTCAACCGCAAGGAATTCAGGGGCAGGTACTGTAGCAAGGTTACTGTAGCAGAGTTACTGTAGCAACTACTGTAGAAGTTTCGCATCTTTGCATATTCTTTCGTCCCGCATTACAGGCTACCTCACGGGACCTATATGGACCTTAATCTCACCCATGAAGAGGCACGAACTCATCCTTTTATGGGACTTGGAGAGTTCTTTTAGGGCATCTTGGGTCTTCTTCTAGAGCCTCTCACCACCACATTAGATCTGAGGAAGAAGAAGATTTTGGAGGGCGATCTCGGCTAGGATTTGGCGAGGAGAGCAAGGTTTTGGGAAGAATCTACATCCTAGGGCTCACATTTGGAGGTTGAAGTCAAGGGAAGCTACCCCTTTGAGTGGCATCTTTGGAACTTCTCCGGCCTTCATCCTTTGAGGGAGTTCTTCTCATGCATTTGTTGGTTGTTTGCATGTATTCTTTGTTGTATTTTTTGAACATGAGCAACTAAACCCCAACGTCACCGGATGTAGGTGAACCTTGGGGGTGAACTTGTGATGTTTTGGATGTTTTGTTATAATTTATGTTTGTGGCTTGTTTGTGATCCATTGTTTGGTGTTTTTACATGCTTGGTATGTATGAGAACTCTATGTATCAAAAGACTTAGGAAATGCTAGGTTGCATGACCATTGCCCTAGTGTTAGACTCACCAAACTTGGAAGGGAAATACGTATAAATATGCCGTGACCATCGGGTATTTGTACCCCTCCACTCCTAGGGTTAAATACTCATTTGTATTTTAACCCTAGTTTGAGAAAACCACTTCACCCTTTGCAATCATAGTGGTATTTTTGGGTGGTAGATGTACCATATCCAATACCCGTACCGGATTAGGGGTCAATTGCCGTGACCATCGGGTTGGCCTAATCTTGGGTTTTCTTGGTCCAATTAGCCACTTGCATGTTAGTTCAAGCATCCTACTCACTTTAGTAGCCCCTAACGGAATCCTCGTCCGTGACCACTCTTAGCCCTAATTTATCCCATATCTTGTCCTCGTATGTTTGCATTGGTTACTTATTTGTTTAGTTTATTTACATTTTATTCTCTCTCTTAAAATTGTGTCGTTTGAACAACATTGTAAAAGGGAAGTAAGGGTAGCTTCTCGGTCCCAAGGGAATACGACCCCTGTGTCACACACAGGGTATTACTTGACGACCCGTGCACTTGCGGGTATAGCCTAGCGCTTATCATTCACAAACAAGCCTAAATACATAAAACAAGTCAAGCAACCATTCTACACAAGTTCACCCCCAAGGTTCACCTACATCAAGTGACCTTGAGGTTTTAGTTGTTCATGGGTACAAAATACTCAACAAAACGCATACAATCAACCAAATAAAACAATGAGAACATTCCCTCAAAAGATAGAGGCCGAATGATGCTTCCATGGACGCCACCCAAAGAGTGGCTTCTTTCGTCGATCTTCCTGTCAAATGTGGATCTCGTTGTATCTCGCTCTCCTCATCGTCCTCACCCTGGAAACGGCATTCAAAGTCGTCTCCTAGCTCGGATTTGAAGGTAGTGGCAAGGATGCTCAAGAACTAGGGCTTCTTCCCAAAGAAATGAACAAAAAACCTTATAAAAAGCCACTTTCGGGAACCCATACGGACTGGCATGGGGTCAGTGACTATTTATGCGCTCGTATGAATGCCCATATGGAATTCCAGACTTAGCCATTTCTCCAAGTTTTTGTGCTACAATGCTGCTACAGTGCTGCTGCAGTGTCCGGGCTCAAAAATGATCTTTTTTCTGCCGATTTCTTCTAAAATCTAGCTGTCGAGCTCCCCAAGGCCTCTTTTGTACCTGTAACACAAAATAAACCAATTTAGAGCAAAAATGGGCATCCACACATACAAAAATACTCTATTTATACGCACACATACATGAATAATATGTACATTTTGGCGTTTATCAAACATCCCCACACCTAAGCGCTTGCTTGTCCCCAAGAAAACATACATTAAGAACAGGGGCAAGAAGATAAACGACTAATGTACGACCTCAAGCTCACAGTAGAGAACTCCACAAGCACAGGTAGAAGGAAAGCCAGATAGTGAGTTGTTCTATTGGCAACCGGGTAAGAATAGTCTTGTTTCATCTAAAGTGCACCTGTGAGTGTGTGCTGACTTCCAACCTTAACCTCCAAGCCATGGATCACCCTAAGGTGTCCAATCACTCAACACACAATGAAGTCGGCATTAACATGTTAAAGACACTATCAATACTCATTTAAGAGTCCTTTGGGTCCTGAATAAAACTTTGGCTCTCAAGTGGTTGTGCAACAGGTTCCAAGGGATACAGACGAGATACTTTATTCTTTACATACATATATACATACTTTTACTCTACTTTTCTCTTTTTTTTTTTGTTTTTTTGAGTCCGACTAATGTAGACTGCACAAATATCTTTCTAAAGGATGCACATGCTGATTAGGCACAAGAGCCATCCAACTTACTCGATTACAGATTACATAGACACATTCATGCTAAAACAGCAGAGGAATACTGTCATTGACTCCACTTTTTCTCTCTCTTTTTTTTTATATAAACAGTATCTCGTATGCCCTGGTATAGAACCTGTTATACAATCTCACTTAAGACCAAAGAAAACAAGAAAGGACCTCAAAAGCTCTTAAAAAAGCATTGAAAGTAGAATTTAACATTTTAATGCCAAAAACATTACAATGGGTTACTTGGAGTGTAGAAGATGGAAGTAACTATGCAAAAGAATGTTAGTGCACTAAAGATAATGTAGGACATCATTCAAGCACAGAAATGAAATACAACTCACATCTGTCAATCCTTCATGCTAGGAAGTTCTAAACTAAGTATCATTGCTATTATAGGTAAATCAAGCATGCAATAAGGGCAAAGCACTCCATCCCCACACCTAAAATCATACATTGTCCCTAATGTACATAAATCAGCAGAACAAGGCGATAGGTATGCAATAAAAAACAAAGATATCGAGTAAAAAGACTTCCCCAATTAATCGAGAAGTGAATCCCAAGTGAACACAGACTGAGGTAAGTCACTGGGGCGAAGAAGTGTGAAGCATCCTCAATGATTAGTCTTTAAAACAACAGGAAATGCATCATCGCTCCAAAAATAAATAAGGAGAAGTGAGTACACAAAACTCAAAATAGATAAAAATAGTTTAGTAGGGCCGGAACCCTAACTAACTAAGTAGTACAACATACATCAAAATAAGTCTAAGTGCACACAAACAAAATACAAGCAACATGAAAGCAGAAATAAAAATATCCGTATCATTAGTCAAAGCGTCTGGCGGGAGTGATGACACCGTGCTCGTGGTCGTGGCAAATGAAGTGCCGACTGATGAAGATGAGCTGCATAGGTATGTGAGGATCTCAGCAACACTGCTCTCAATATGGCTTTGCTCCCTCTCAATGGTCTTCAACTGTTGTTGGACTTCGATGCAAAACTCCATGAACCTAGCCTCGAGGGAAGATGTACTAGCTCAGTTGTTAGGCTAAGGCTTAGGGGTAGACTCAGACTTAGAGTCAGATCCTGTCTCTGTGTCCCTCGAGGGTCTGGGATCCTGTGAGTGTCCTCCTGTATGGCGTCTGAGCCGATATGTGGTTCCCGATCTTGTAACTATCCTCATAGACAGTAGGGTCGCCAGTCCAAGTGGTACAATGGATCCCACAACTCTCATGCCTTAGGTGAGCTCAATCAAACAAAGGCCTCTGATCAACCGAGTGATGTATGGACCCGCAAAAATAATCCCGAGATGAATCGAAGTCCCGTGATGGGTAAGAAGCTCAGCAAAAAGGTGACCCAGGTGTATTGGGTAGCATTCAACAATGCTATAGAGCATAAGCAAATCGGTATGTTTAACTACCCTAGTGGAATCAGATCGACCACCCACACTCCTAGATAACAAAGCTTGAATGTATATGTGAGCGGGATTCGACATCTGGGAGTCCTTCTTTGATGTCGTGCAAGTAATAGACTTCAGAAGGATTTTTGAGTAACTGTGTAGGGGAAATCTTGGGGCAAACTCTTGAACTAGGGAGTTTGGATGTATTCTTCTATGTAGATCCCAAGATACGCACCCAACTTCTTTTGAGAAATCCTATGCTTCTTGCCAAATGCCCTAAAGGATAGGGAGCTTGCTTGTCGGGTGAAGGGGCAACAACTACAGCAGCAATGCTACAGTGACAACTACAGTACAAGAGCTACATGATTCCATGTGAACGTTTATGTGGCTATATGAATGCCCGCATGGAATTCCAGACTTAGCCATTTCTCCAAGTTTTTGTGCTATAGTGCTGCTACAATCTCCAATCTCAAAAATGGTCTTTTTCCTACCGATTTCTTCTAAAATCTCGCTGTCGAGCTCCCCAAGGCATCTTTTGTACCTGTAATACAAAATAAACCAATTTAGACCGAAAACGGGCATCCACACATACAAAAATACTTTATTTATATGCACACATACATGAATAATACATACATTTAGGCGTTTATCATGGACGAATGGTGAGAGCAAAAATCAATGTGTGTATGCAAGAGTAATTAAGAGAAATAAGAAAATGAAAGAGAAACATGGAAGACAGGAGAGTGCAAGTAAAGAGTAAAGAGAGAAACAATGAAGTGTAAAATAGAGTACCTGGACAAGCTTCCCCTAGCACTAATGTTCTAGTGCAAGACTATGTATTATACTCTCCTATTGATGTTTAATGAGTCATGGACATCCTAAAGCACACGGTCCCAAACCTAAGGTCAACCGTGGCTAATCCCAACATTATGGCCCGGCATTAGGTTTCACTACGACCCTTCACTTTGTTGATCTATCAACTAAGTCCCAGAGGAGTCCATCTTCCTAAGCCTCACACTACGTGGAATTGCTTTACATTCTAGGGATTCCAAGTGAATGACCCTGTCCCTAAGTATAGTTCTAACCCTTAGTTAAGCCCCAGCACTAAGATTCACTACAACCCTTCACTCTGTTGCTCGTGCACCTAAGCCCTATGGGAGTTCATCTCCTTGCACTTCGCTCTACTTTAAGCACTAAGAACTCTTAGAACACGGAGGTAGGGAAAAATCACACCGGAGGGGTAAGGGGACGTTTTGCTACCTCACGACTCACCCTCTCGACCCTCTCCAATCTCGAGTAGTTTAATCCTATAGGAGTTGTCACACCTCCAAAGGACTTTCACCAGTTTACCATTTCCTCTCACAGATCATCTTCACAAACTGCTACTGCATCCTATGTTGCCATAACACCACCTACTAATGATGACCAATTTTACTTCTGAGCATGGACGCTTAGTTTTATTTCAGCAGTTTGTTGTCTCTTTTTATTTTCTGTACATGTGCTTGTTTGGAATTAATAAGTTGGGATGGGTTATGCCCTACCAACCTTTTATAGAACTTTGTTTGCTTTTATCTAGTATGTGTGTTTGACTACTCCCTAGTATTTCATCTTTGCATTTTATTTTTGTGGAATGATGATATGCCCTTTATGCCTTGCAGGGCATTAAGGGAAATCTGGTGAGCCTCTCCACATTTAGTGGAAGCCGGGCATGACATGTATAGCTCACCGTACCTTGTGTTCAGGTCACCCTTTGCCATTTGCACAAGATGTACAACACTAGGTGTAGGGATGGATGTATTGCATTTATTAAGGTCAAATTTACATGCTTGTGTTATCAATCATGGCTTTATTCATTCTTGTGAGATTCTTCAAGCATGGACTAATGATTGATGTGAGTTACACACTTTCTATGCTCTATTGAATCTTTGATAAACGCCTAACTGTACGTATTATTTATGTATGTTCACGTATTTTTTGAGTATTCTTATATGTGTGGATGCCCATTTTCGGTCTAAATTGGTTAATTTTGTGTTACAGGTACAAAAGAAACCGTGGGGAGCTCGACAACGAGATTTTAGAAGAAATCGGCAAAGAAAACACTATTTTCGAGCCTCGGTACTGTATCGGAACTGTAGCAACCGCTGTAGCACGAGCACTTGAAGAAACGGCGTAGTCTGGAGGTTCATGCGAGTTACCATGCGGGCGCATTGCGGGCCGCATACGGTACTGTAGCAGTTTTGCTGTAGCATAGGTACTGTAGCTGGAGTACTGTAGCGGTGCTGTAGCAACTTACGCGATTTTCGGGATTTCTCGGAAACTTTCTCTCCCCGCATGCGGGGCCGCATAGGAGGCCGCATAGCATCCCGAAATTAGGTTTTAAAGGCTTTTTGGGCATTCTTCTTGTTTTCATTGGCCACCTCTTCTCCTCCATCATCACCTAGGACATCAAGGCTGCGAGAGAAGGCATTTTTGAGGAGCAAATCAAATGGAGAAGAAGATCATACTCGAGGGAGAGCATCTAGGAGCTTGTCGGCGCGGATCCGACAAGTTCTCATCACCACCTCCTAGTCATCATTCGAGGGGAGTTGTTATGAGCTTCATCTTGTATTTCTTGTTTTGTATACATTCTCCTTTGTTGATGATGAACTAGACTCCCAAGGTCACCGGGCATCCGGTGAACCTTGGGATGAACTTGCTTGTTTGTATGTTTTGAGTATATTTTTGGTATATGGTTTGGTTGTGGTCTAAGCTTTGTGTTCTTTATTGTATCAAATTGCATGAGAACTCTGTGGTTTGAATTCTAGGTTGTACTTGGTCGCGTGATCATCGCCCTCGTACTAGACACACTTGGCTTAGAAGGGATGCATGTACGAATACGCCGTGACCATCGAGTATTTGTACCCCTCCACCCGTTGGGGAAGAACCTAGATATTGAGTTTGACCCTAATTAGAGATTTCCCTAAGCGTAATGCAATCGTAGGAGGATTTGGGCGGAAGAGATTCCGTATTCCAATACTCTTACCGGATTAGGGGTTATCACCATGACCATCGGGGTGACCTACTTTTGGACGTCTCTTGGCCTAACCACCATTACCTTCATTACTCTAGCATCCTTCTAGCTTTAGTAGTCCTGAGGGGATCCTCGCCCGGGCACCTCACACTTTTATTGCTAATTGTTTCCTTAATGTGCTTGTGTGGTGTGCCTTAGTCCACTTATTTATAGTTTTCTCTTTTGGTATTTTTCTTATCTTGTTTCAAAGCTATATTTGATAGACTAGACAGTGTCATCTAGAGGGAAGTAATAGCAGCTCTTGGGACCCAAGGGAATACGACCCCCTCGCGCTTGCGTGAGGGGTATTACTTGGCGACCCGTGCGCTTGCGGATCGATTCAATCAATCTTGTTCCACCTCTAGAATATTTTGTGGATGCCCTCGGAATAGTTATAAGTGCTCGTGTATAAGTAATACAAAGTATTCTTTTCTTACATTCAGCATTACTTTTCTTAGCTTCTATAGTAAAATAATATAGCAATTCACTGTAGTAGTTGCTGTTCACAGTGAGCTGAAAATGAAATTTCCAGAAAATCTACATGGGCGTGTGGAAATTCCACACAACCATGTAGATGCCAGATTTCAGACTTTAAATACCGTGACTTGAGATTTATTTGGGGACTTTTTGACCTATCTTTCGCCCAACTTCTAGGGAGCTTGAGGCTAGGGTTTGGAGAGGATTTTGCGAGGCTTTTAGAGTGAGTCTATGGCATCGACATCGACATCCTTTGGAAGATAGCTACTGAGGGAGCTTTCATCGCCATCGATTCGGCAAAGTGTACCCTAGGCTTGATAAGGGATTCATTGGGGAAGATGAAGCAGCTTCACAAGACTATCGACATGGTCCACAAGGGGGTTTTATTCATGTTTTCTATGCTTATTTATACAAACTTGACACGACCCCTTGCGTGTATCCCGCAAGTGCACGGGTTTGTCGAAGTAATAAATTTACCTTGGTGAGAAGGTAGTCGAATCCACAGGGAATAGGGAGATACAATATAAGATTTCACTAATTAAGCAAAATAAGGAGATCGATAATAAGATTGATGAGTGAAAATAATGCAAAGCAATAAACTAAATAGAGAGATGGAAGAAAGAAGTGCAAGTAGGAAAATCGAGAAGGACTAACAATAAATAAAAGGGGGGGTATCCGGACAAGCTACCTCTAGGGTCTATGTTTCAAGTGCAAGACTATGATATTATACTCTCCTATTGATGTCAATTGAGTCGAGGATATCCTAAGACTCACGGTCCCAAACCTAAGGACAACCGTGACTAACTCCAATACTATGCCCCGGTATTAGGATTCACAACACCCTTCACTCTGTCACCTAGATGACTAAGCCCCAGGGGAGTCCATCTGCCTAAACCTCACACTATGTGGAGTTGCATTATACTCTAGGGATTCCTAGTGATTAAACCTGTTCCTATACGTAATTCTAAACCTTTGGTCCAGGTGGAAGAACCCTAGTCTAGATTGAACCCCAGCAAATAGGATTCACTACAACCCTCCACTCTATTACTTGCGTAACTAAGCCCTAGGGGAGTTTATCTACCTATTGCTTCACTCTATTTCGACCGCTATTAAATCAAGGAATCGGAGGTAGGGAGAAATCACATCGAAGGGGAAAGGGGTACATTGCTACCTCACAACTTCTCCCTCTTAACCCTCTTTAATCTTGAGTAGTCTAATCCTATAGGAGTTGTCACACCTCCAAAGGAAAGCTTAGATTGCTCTCAACCCTAATGTCACGTTTAAGGGAAAACAATATGAAAGGATAATCAAGATTAAAAACTCAATTTTATTCATCAACGATGGAAAGCATAATAATCAATGTCAAAGAAACATAAGAAACCCTAAAGTTTACAAGTCCGAATACCCCACGAGGGGTTTAGCTCCTCATAGAGCTATACATGTTCATCAATGTGAGAAATAAAGCATAAAACATAGACATCAATGAAAAACCCCCTCGAATTGGTGTGGCCGTGGTCTTGTGCAAACGTCGAACCTCGAAATCGATGCCGACGACGCGCTAGAACCTCCACGAAATCCTCTCCGAAACCCTAGCCGCACTCCAGAAAGTTGGGGAAAAGATAGGTCGAAAGATGCCTCCAAAGGTTGCAAAAATCCCCTTTTATAATGTTGAATCGCGGCTTTAAAATTAGACTTATCGGGGGCTACACACGGCCGTGTGGGATTTCCACACGCCCGTGTGAAGCTTCTGTCTCGGCTGAAAAATTAATTTCACACGGCCGTGTGGAATTTCCACACGCCCGTGTGTCTTCACTGGATGGCTGAAATTGCACAAACACACGGCCGTGTGGAATTTCCACACGCCTGTGTGACTTCTCTGTCTGGCTGGAAACTGGTTCACACGGCCGTGTGGAATTTCCACACGACCGTGTGACTTCTCTGGAACTCTAATCTTCAGCTGAACAGGATTGTAACTTGCCGAAACACCTCCCGGGTTCATTGTTCTTCATCGAGGCCATTACTTGGGCACACAAGCAACGGTAGGTCGCGCCGATTGCTTCAAGTCTTCTTCTTTCGCGAAATTCTCCTAAGTAACACGGATTGGACTTGTTGTGAATGTGACTGCCTTTGTGCCCCTCCAAAGGAGGTTGGCACACATCCACAAGTCCAAATACGTGCTTCGTTCCTTGCTTGGTCCGAGAACATCCCAACATTGGCGAACGCAACCTAATTTCATTCTTCTTCTCCAATTAGGCTCCACAATACCTTCAATGGACAAGAGAACACAAATGCACACATTTAGTGATAAAACCTGATAAAAGGTATGCTTAATGTAAGATAATAGCGCTTCGCGATACTATAACACAAGCACTTATCAAAACCCCCCCACACTTAAGCTTTTGCTTGTCCTCAAGCAAAATAGAACGTGGAAGTACTTGGGAAGAACAATTGAAAGTGCTTGGCCTTAGGTTCACCAAAAGTATGCAAAATAAGCATTCTACAAGTAAGGGGAAATTAAAACATTGCATAAGGTTATCAATGCTCTAGCTAAAAACTTGAATCAAAAAGGATGAAAACTCGAAAACGTGTTGGTGTGTGCGATCTTACTTAAGAGAACCAACGAGTACTCCTCAAACTTTGATTAAAAATGACTTATTTATATACAAAGATCAAAAATAAGTGAAGAAGTAGTAGCTTCACACATCCTTGAAGGTAGCCCTTTCCTAGGCGGCCACCAAAGGTGGCTTTCACTCTTTCGAGGAGGTAGCTCTTTCTACCGGGGTAGTAGCTTTCACGCTTCCCATGAGATAGCTCTTTCTCTCATTAGGGCATAACATGTATCCGACTTATGAGAGTAGCTTCATACATCATAGGAGGTAGCTCTTTCCACCCCAAATGCATAATCAAAACAAAGCTAATATTTACAAACTCATATACCTTTTTTTTTTTTTTTTTTTTTTAGATTAAATGCATTTTCCAAAGTAAAACTAAGAACGATGATAAACTTGTCCTTAAAAACTTCAAGATTGAGTTTCCAAAAGATTCTAAGAGTAAGTTGTGTACTAAGATGATTCGAGCAAAAATTCCGTAAAATTCAAGTGAAAACTAGAGCATGATAGGATACAATGTTGAAAATTCTCCTAAACTATGAGAATACAACCGTTACAACTAAGGTGAACCGCCATAGGCTATATTAGCATAAACAATTGAACGCACAAGTAAAGGTGTGTGCAATGTGAACTCCCCCCCATACTTAAGATGTACATTGTCCTCAATGTACGCATATAAGCACAATAATAAGTGAAAAAGATAAAAGCAATTAGTGTGGAAGTGGCAATTGAAACATTACTCCCCTGAACTCCAAGTGTTGCGTTTGATGGAGCTAGGTCATTGAGAGTTGAGTCTCAATGGTTTATGGAGCACACACGATCCCATGACCGTGTGAATGACTATTCCTCAAAATCCTTACATCCAAGACCATCTGCGCACACATAAACGAGGGTTCAGTAAAGCTCAATAAAACTCGAGTATATAAAATGTAAAGCAATGAATACAACTCGAGACAAAAATAAAAAGCAAAATAAAAGCTATACTCAGAAGAAGAATCCTTTCTGAGTACTACAAGTCCAAAATAAAGTAAAGATATACAGAAATGACAAATAAAAGAAAAGAATCTAAAATCTAAGACGCCTCAGCGTCGGTGTCCTGAGTGGTGGATTCTGGTGCTGCTGGAGGCTCTGGATCTGCTGGTGGATCGGCTGATGTCGGGGGAGAAGGTGGTGGAGGAGAAACCCGAGGTCGGACCACGAAGGAGGAGGAGGCGACAATCTGCTCGAAGATCTGTCGCAAGCTCTGGAACTGCGCCATCACCTCCTGGTGCTGTGTAATCTGTGTGGCCCTAACCTCGGCCACCTCGGTCTGTAGGATCCCCACTGCGCTCTCGAGGCGCTCCAGTCTGTCCTGGCCTCGAGATGGTGAAAACATCCGCACCGGAGGTGGCTCCGGCGCGTTGGGGGGTACCTCGGTCTGTGTATCCGTCGGGGGTGGCTCTAAAGCTGCCTGTGTACCCTGAGTCTGCTCCGTCTGGGGTATGGTCCAGGTATACGTCCCTGATCCTCCTTTGCGGATCATACCCATCATCCTCAAGGTATCTGTGCCAAGGGGAACTGGTACACTCGTCTTCTCTGCTCCCCTGACTCCATTTCTGAGCCCCAGGCCAATGATAAGTCTGGTGATGTAGGGGCCTGCAAAGATAACTCCTACCCTGGGGTACTGGCCCTGATGGCGAATGTAGTCGGCCACAATGTGCCCCAGGTGGAGTGGCTCACTCTCCACCATCGAATACAAGTAGAGAAGCTCCTGGCGACTCAAAACACCAGTACTGTCTCCCCTGCCACTAATAGATCTGCTCATAACTGCGTGTAGACATCTATAGGCAGGTCGAGAAAGGCATGAAACCTTGGAGACACCCGGCTCGTACTGACCCTGACCACAAAGTCTGCTATACGCCTGCTGCGGTGTCAAGGTACCCGGGTAATCTGTGGGGAGCAATGAGTACTCCTCTGTCTCAGTATATGCCTCATCATATAGACCCATCCGCACCGAGAACTGGGTCATACTCAGCGTGAAATGTCGACCGAGGGCTCTGAACTGAATAGTCGTATCCTCGGTGAAACTGTCGTACCCTCGGTCAAACTCAAATGAAGATAGTACCTCCAGCGTGAGCGGTCGGATCACCGAGTCCCTGATAACCATCAATCTCTCCCAGCTACCGACTGAGAGCAGCTCGCCAATCTCATCTGCGACGCTGTCTCCCCCCTGAATATTCCTCACTATACTCAAATCCAAATATCTCGTCTGTCCAAAACGGAGTCCTGATAAACGCTTGAACCGAACCTGATGCTCGGTTATACTGAACTCTGTCTCTGCCGGAGGAGGTGTGGACTCACGGGGACGCTTCCCTGTCGATTTCCTGGGTCTAGAAGACATTCCTGTAAGATTGGAAAAGAAAACAATCAAAAACAGTTTAAAATAACCAATCTGCAGAAATCCACACGGCCGTGTGTTAATTCCACACGCCCGTGTCGAGTTTCTGACGGGCAAAGCATCACGGCCGTGGGGCTAAAAATCCACAATTTGCATCTAAATTCGTTCTAATTTCATTCTAAGCATGCTCGTATGTAATGTAAACATTCAAACCAAGCAAAATTGTATAAAAGAACGAATTGAATCAAGAATTGACGAAGAAAAAGGAACTGAAGGTCTCACCGGTGGTGAAGATGAAAAAAAAAGTAATACGGCCGGAAAACTCGAATACGATCCCCAAAAATCCTCAGAGAAAGTCAGGAGAGCAACGGAGAAGGTCCAAGAGAGTTTAGAGTGAAAGCATTCAAAGGCACAAGTGAAAACTAAATGAGAAACGCGCGGCTTTTGAAATTCTGGGAATTCACACGGCCGTGTGAACCATCCACACGGCCGTGTGCCTATGAAATTAGGGTTCACAGGGGCCAACACATGCCCCTGTGTGCACTCTGGTCACTCTCTGAACTACCCCACACGGCCGTGTGACAATTCCACACGGCCGTGTGCCTTCACAGGGATATCAACAGGGGCTGGTACATGCCCCTGTGGGCTCACGGGAAAGTTCAGACGGTCTCTGAAAATATTCACACGGCCGTGTGACCAAGCCACACGGCCGTGTGCCCAACCTGGCCAAGAACACAAGGCCGCCCACAGGGGTACCCACACGCCCCTGTGCCCTCTCTGACTCGCCCGAGAAAAACCTAAGTGTTTCACACGGCCGTGTGAATAATCCACACGGCCGTGTACCTTGACAAGCTCTCCCACAGGGACTCACACACGCCCCTGTGGTTTCTCGGGATGAAAGGGAATTCCTGCAGAGTTGTCACACGGCCGTGTGCCTTGACACAGTAGCACTCACAGGGGCACACACACGCCCCTGTGGACTCTCGGGAAAAAGAGTTGGAGTTCTGCAGGGTTCCACACGGCCGTGTGGAAATAACACACGGCCGTGTGGAAATAACACACGGCCGCGTGCTCCTTCTGAGGGTGTTCACAGGGGCAGGTTCACGCCCTTGTGCCCTCTCTGGTTGAGTTCTGAATGGTGACACACGGCCGTGTGGAAATTCCACATGGCCGTGTGTTTTCTCTGGTTTATTTAGAAAAATTTACAGGCTCTGCAAAAATTTCAGAAACGATTTTAAAACTCTTAGAGCCTGTGTACAAAATAAAAAATACGACCAGAGACTATAGAAAACACACTCAACCGACTCAAACTTCGTCAACTAACGTGAAGGCACACGTAAATAATCGAAGATCCACATGAAAACTCAGCATATGCACATGAAAATTGGGACACCATTGCTAAGATGTTTATTCAATCCGAACCTAAAATAAGTACTAGAAAACTATAAAATGCTTGGGTTGCCTCCCAAGAAGCGCTTGTTTAACGTCACTTAGCTTGACGTACCTATCTTACCTTACGGAGGTTTGAGAAAGAATACCTCCTTGTCATCATTGCAAACTTCTCCACTGAAATAGCGCTTTAACTGATGCCCATTCACTTTAAATGTACCCTTCTCCGGGTGAGTGATCTCCACTGCCCCCTGGGTGAATACTTGCGTAACAGTATACGGGCCAAACCATCTTGATTTGAGTTTTCCGGGGAAGAGCCGCAATCGCGAGTTGAATAACAACACTTTATCGCCCACTTTGAATTCCTTTGGTGATTTAATGTGTTTATCATGCCACTTTTTAATCTTCTCCTTATATGATAAGTGTCTAAATGTATGTGTTTTAACATACATATTTTATTCACTTAGCATGTATCTTTATATGAATGGATGCCCGTTTTATGCTTAATTGAGCATTATTTATGTTGTAGGGCATGGAGGAGCCATGAGGAACATGATAATACGATTTGGGCGAAAATGGATGAAGAATCAGGGTGCTGGAGTACTACAGCATACGGGGCCGTATAAGGGGCCGTGAGCATCAAAAGACAGTAATTTTCAACTAGCTCTCACGGCCCCCTATCCATCCCGGGATGCTTCTATCCACCCTGGGATCCATCCATCCACCCCGGGATGAACCCCCACGTGAGACAGGTTTTGCCCTATTTTTGCCTATCTATCCACCCCGGGATGGATCTATCCACCCCGGGATCCTGCGGGAGTATTTATAGAGGTTTTTAGGGCACACAAAGGGGACTTCTTGGCCGGCATCTAAAGGAAAGAAACGAAGAAATCTTTGAGGAGACGACGATTTGGAGCCAAGGAAGGAGGCAAGAACATCATTTTGAAGGGGAGAAGCTTCACCATCAAGGAGGCAAGGATCCAAGACAAGGGGAAGCGTCATTCGGCATCTCTTGGACAGAGGAAAGCGTCATTTGGCCGGACCTCCACCTCCTCCTTCATCATTTCATCTAGGGAGTGTCATTTATGAGCTTTTTAAGTGATTTACTTTGTATTTTTGTTGTTACTTGCTTGATGGCACACTAGACCCCCAAGGCCACCGGATGTTGGTGAACCTTGGGGGGGTTTATCATGTATTTTGGATGATCTTTACTTAATTGCAAGCTTGGTTTGGTTTAAGATTTAGTTCATTGTGCCTCATGTCTAGAACTACCACATGGAGAGATCCGTAGTTCTTTCTTGAATTATACACGTAGACGTGACCTACTCACGTGTATTAGGTCATTAATGAATTAAAAGGGGTTACTTGTATTGGCACACCGAGAAATTGGGTGTCGATAGCCCTCCGAGCTTTAAGGATAGACTAGGGTTTAGTGCATCCTTATTTTGTATCTCCTTACTTAATGCAATCGTAGGGATGTTGGTTAGGAAGAGATTCCAACCAATATCCGTATGGGATTAGGGTTCAATCGCCGAGAAATTGGGGTTGATCTAATCTTGAGATCCTTCGGTCTAAATCAACCAAGCTACCTTTCATCCTTCATCCATGTATCATGATGACCCCTCAAGGGGATCCACATCCATAGGCCTTTACTCTTCATTGTAGCACTTGCAACCACATTGTATGCTTTTAAATTTGTTTAATCATATCGTATTTATCTCTTTGCTTTAGTAGAACAAACATCCATGCTTGTGTTGTTAGGTTAGATAATAGGCGATGGAGGAGTAAGAGTAGCTCCTTAACCCCGTGGAATACGACCCTCGTGTTTTTGTGCGAGGTATTACTTGGCGACCCGTGCGCTTGCGGATCGATTCAATCATTATAGATTCTAGCATTCTCATATGCTTTCAATCTCCACTCGTCAAGTTTATTAAGATGAAGCAACCTTTGCTCACCGGCCTTTTTCAGATCAAAGTTCATTGTCTTGATTGCCCAATATGCCTTGTGTTCAAGCTCCACCGGTAAATGACATGACTTCCCATAAACCAAATTGTACGGAGTAGTACCTACAGGAGTCTTGTATGCTGTCCGATGGGCCCATAGTGTGTCATCTAACCTTTCAGACCAGTCTCGCTTCCCTTGCTCTACAGATTTTGTTAGGATCCTCTTAAGCTCTCTGTTGGTCACCTCAACTTCTCCACTTGTTTGTAGATGATACGGGGTTGCAAGGCGATGGTGTACTCCGTATCTTTTCAATACCTTTTCCAATTGGAGATTACAGAAATGTGTTCCACGATCACTGATAATCACTCGTGGAGTGCCGAACCTAGTGAACAACCGCTTTAAGAATTTTACCACTGTCCTTGCATCATTTGTTGGCAAAGCTTGAGCTTCGACCCATTTAGAGACGTAGTCTACTGCCACCAATATATATTGATTCCCATTAGATTTCGGAAACGGTCCCATGAAGTCAATGCCCCATACATCAAAAACTTCGCAGAATTGCATAGGATTCTGAGGCATCTAGTTTCTTCGCGATAGATTCCCTGCCCTTTGGCAACTATCACATCGAAGAAAAAACTGGTGTGCATCTTGGAATAGAGTCGGCCAATAGAACCCTGCGGACAAGACCTTTTCGGCAGTTCTACTCGAGGCATAATGGCCTCCAACCGGACCGGAATGGCAATGAGCAAGAATATCCCATCCTTCTTCTCTTGAGACACATCTCCGAACAACCTGATCCGCACAAATATGGAAGAGGAATGGATCATCCCAGAATTAATGCTTCAGGTCACTAAAGAATTTCTTCTTTTGTTGGAATGTAAGCCCTTGCTTGAGTACCTTTCCGGATAGGTAATTGGCAAAATCTGCGAACCATGGCGCATCATCTGATGGTGAGTCTAGGTCTTTGATTCAGTATAGATGTTCTTCCGGGAAGGAATCATTAATTTCCTTACTCAATGGCTCTTGAACAAGACTCCCTTCTAGCCTAGACAAATGATCTGCTACCACATTTTCAGTCCCCTTCTTGTCCTTTATTTCCATATCAAATTCCTGCAGCAGTAATATCCACCTAATTAACCTTGGCTTTGCATCGGCTTTGTTCATGAGGTAACGGAGAGCTGAATGATCTGTAAAAACAATCACCCTTGACAAGATAAGATACGATCTGAATTTGTCTAGGGCAAACACTACTGCTAACAGTTCTTTTTCTGTGGTGGTGTAATTCTCTTGTGCACCCGTGAGAGTCTTGCTAGCATAATAAATGGGCTGAAACTGTTTTCCTTTCCTTTGCCCCAAAACTGCTCCAACAGCATAATCACTTGCGTCACACATGATCTCAAAAGGCTCATTCCAATCAGCTGTGATCAAAATTGGAGCTTGCACCAATTTGTCCCTTAACACATTGAATGCCGTCTTACATTCTTCCCCAAAATCAAATGGAGCATCTTTTTCAAGAAGTTTAGTTAGTGGTTGTGTGATTTTTGAGAAATCCTTAATAAATCGTCTATAAAACAATACCTTCTCGTACCATGAAATGACACTTCTCCCAATTGAGAACAAGGTTTGTTTCTTCACACCTTGTTAGCACTCTCTCCAAATTTTTTAAGCACAGATCAAAGGAGTCACCAAACACCGAGAAGTCATCCATGAACACCTCCATTATATCTTCCAAAAGGTCATCAAAGATAGCAGTCATACATCGTTGAAACGTTGCGGGTGCGTTGCAAAGTCCGAACGGCATTCGTCTATATGCAAACGTACCGTAGGGGCAAGTGAAGGTAGTCTTCTCTTGATCTTCCGGGGCTATAGGGATCTGAAAATACCCTGACATCCCGTCGAGGAAACAGTAAAACTCATGCCCGGCTAACCGCTCTAACATTTGATCTATGAAAGGCAATGGAAAATGATCCTTTCAGGTTGCATCGTTCAACCTTCTGTAGTCAATACACACCCTCCATCCTATGACCGTTCTGGTTGGAATGAGTTCATTCTTTTCATTCTTGATCACTGTCGTTCCACCTTTCTTTGGAACCACTTGCGTTGGACTGACCCAAGCACTGTCAGAGATAGGATAAATAATTCCTGCATCCAACAACTTCACCACCTCTGCCTTGACAACCTCTTTCATGTTTGGGTTCAGTCTTCTCTGGGGCTAAATTACTGACTTGAAATTATCCTCCATTAGAATTTTATGTGTGCAAAACGAAGGATTTATTCCCTTCAAATCTGAAATCTTCCAAGCAATAGCAGACCTGTGCTTCTTTAACATGTTCACCAACTTCTCTTTCTGTTCTAATGAAAGATCAGATGCTATGATAACGGGGAGTTTCATTCCGTCTGCTAGATATGCATACTCCAGGTGCTGCGGTAATGTTTTTAACTCCAAATCAGGTGGTTCTTCAATGGATGGCCTCAAACGGTTCTCTCTCAATCGATCAATCTCTTCAAACTGACATGATTCTTGTTCTTCTACACTTTCTGTGTTGTTCTGTAAAACTTGGCTATTGAGATGATCTTGGGGTTCTACTGCAACCTCTATACTACATGCTTCACGGGTTAAATCGATTATCCCTACTGAAAAGACCTCCTGTTTCTGTTCTTGATAATATGATTCAAACTGGGAGAGAACTCTCTCTAGAGTCTCTCCTGACTCTTCCCTTGAAGCAGATGCAGACCTGTCAAATTCATCCAAAACCCCATACAGTTCACATCCCATGTGCTGTTCCATGCAAGACTGATAAACATTGGTGTCTTCTTCAACGAAAGGGGTGAGAATTATTTGCTCATACCCAATACCACTCATAACTGCTTGTACTGTGAATGACTGAAATTTCTATTCCACCTCTTCTACTAATCCTGTAAGTGTATCGATCATTTCAGTTGCATAGATCATCCCTTCTTTTCTGTACTTAAGATCAAGTCAGTGCAAACCACTAACAACGATGGTAGATAAAGAAAATATGAAATAGAATGCGAAGTGAATAGCTAAAATAGTGAAAAACAAATATCTAAAACGCCTATTCCCCGGCAACGGCGCCAAAAACTTGACACGACCCCTTGCGTGTATCCCGCAAGTGCACGGGTTTGTCGAAGTAATAAATTTACCTTGGTGAGAAGGTAGTCGAATCCACAGGGAATAGGGAGATAGAATATAAGATTTCACTAATTAAGCAAAATACGGAGATCGATAATAAGATTGATGAGTGAAAATAATGCAAAGCAATAAACTAAATAGAGAGATGGAAGAAAGAAGTGCAAGTACGAAAATCGAGAAGGACTAACAATGAATAAAAGGGGGGGTATCCGGACAAGCTACCTCTAGGGTCTATGTTTCAAGTGCAAGACTATGATATTATACTCTCCTATTGATGTCAATTGAGTCGAGGATATCCTAAGACTCACGGTCCCAAACCTAAGGACAACCATGACTAACTCCAACACTATGCCCCGGTATTAGGATTCACAACACCCTTCACTCTGTCACCTAGATGACTAAGCCCCAGGGGAGTCCATCTGCCTAAACCTCACACTATGTGGAGTTGCATTATACTCTAGGGATTCCTAGTGATTAAACCTGTTCCTATACGTAATTCTAACCCTTTGGTCTAGGTGGAAGAACCCTAGTCTAGATTGAACCCCAGCAAATAGGATTCACTACAACCCTCTACTCTATTACTTGCGTAACTAAGCCCTAGGGGAGTTTATCTACCTATTGCTTCACTCTATTTCGACCGCTATTAAATCAAGGAATCGGAGGTAGGGAGAAATCACATCGAAGGGGAAAGGGGTACATTGCTACCTCACAACTTCTCCCTCTCAACCCTCTTTAATCTTGAGTAGTTTAATCCTATAGGAGTTGTCACACCTCCAAAGGAAAGCTTAGATTGCTCTCAACCCTAATGTCACGTTTAAGGGAAAACAATATGAAAGGATAATCAAGATTAAAAACTCAATTTTATTCATCAACGATGGAAAGCATAATAATCAATGTCAAAGAAACATAAGAAACCCTAAAGTTTACAAGTCCGAATACCCCACGAGGGGTTTAGCTCCTCATAGAGCTATACATGTTCATCAATGTGAGAAATAAAGCATAAAACATAGACATCAATGAAAAACCCCCTCGAATTGGTGTGGCCGTGGTCTTGTGCAAACGTCGAACCTCGAAATCGATGCCGACGACGCGCTAGAACCTCCACGAAATCCTCTCCGAAACCCTAGCCGCACTCCAGAAAGTTGGGGAAAAGATAGGTCGAAAGATGCCTCCAAAGGTTGCAAAAATCCCCTTTTATAATGTTGAATCGCGGCTTTAAAATTAGACTTATCGGGGGCTTCACACGGCCGTGTGGGATTTCCACACGGCCGTGTGAAGCTTCTGTCTTGGCTGAAAAATTAATTTCACATGGCCGTGTGGAATTTCCACACGCCCGTGTGTCTTCACTGGATGGCTGAAATTGCACAAACACACGGCCGTGTGGAATTTCCACACGCCCGTGTGACTTCTCTGTCTGGCTGGAAACTGGTTCACACGGCCGTGTGGAATTTCCACACGCCCGTGTGACTTCTCTGGAACTCTAATCTTCAGCTGAACAGGATTGTAACTTGCCGAAACACCTCCCGGGTTCATTGTTCTTCATCGAGGCCATTACTTGGGCACACAAGCAACGGTAGGTCGTGCCGATTGCTTCAAGTCTTCTTCTTTGACGAAATTCTCCTAAGTAACACGGATTGGACTTGTTGTGAATGTGACTGCTTTGTGCCCCTCCAAAGGAGGTTGGCACACATCCACAAGTCCAAATACGTGCTTCGTTCCTTGCTTGGTCCGAGAACATCCCAACATTGGCGAACGCGACCTAATTTCATTCTTCTTCTCCAATTAGGCTCCACAATACCTTCAATGCACAAGAGAACACAAATGCACACATTTAGTGATAAAACCTGATAAAAGGTATGCTTAATGTAAGACAATAGCGCTTCGCGATTCTATAACACAAGCACTTATCAAAACTCTTTGTTGATTTTGTACAACCCCATGGAGAGCTAAACCCCTACTGGATATTCGGACTTGTAAACCCTAGGATGATATTGTTTCTATGACTTTTATTATGGTTTCTTAGTTGATGTTTTTAATTGAGTTCCAATCTTGAATGTTAATTGCATTGATTTTCCCTTAGACGTGACACTAAGGTTGAGAGTCATCTAGGTTATCCTTTGAAGCTGTGATAACTTTTAGACTACACAAGATTGGAGAGAGTTGAGAGGGTGAGTCGAGAGGTAACGGAATGTCCCCTTTCCTCTCCAATGTGATTTATCCTACCTCCACGTTCCAAGAGTTCTTTGCGGTCGAAGGAGAGCGAAGTACTAAGAGATGAACTCCCCTGGCGCTTAGTTGCGCGAGCAATAGAGTGAAATCTTGTAGTGAATTTTAGTATTGGGGCTTAATTGAGACTAAGGTTCTTTCGCCTGGACCTAAGGGTTAGAGCTATACTTAGGAACAGGGTTTATAACTTGGAATCCCTAGAATCCCAAGCAATCCAACACAGTGTGAAGCGTCGAGAGCATCCTTTCCACTGGGGCATAATGTAAAGGGCTAGTCACGGTTGACCTTAGAATTAGGACCGTGTGCTTTAGGATGTCCACAACTCATTAAACATCAATTAGAAGGTATAATATTAGTCTTGCACTTGAAACATTAGTTCTAGGGTGAGCATTGTTTGTGTACCCCATCTTTACATCGATTGTTATCTCCTTTACTCTTGCTTGTATTCTTCTCATTCTTTCTTTTACTCTTCTTTGCATTCATTCATATATTGATTTCTCTCACCATCGACTCCAGTCATAGTTAAATAGTGATAACCCTTGTTTCTAGATACTATTCCCTTTGTATATGGCTACCCACTCACCGGGGTAAATTTTATTTCTACGATGACCTGTGCATTTGCGAACACCATGCAAGGGGTGTGTCAAAGTTTTTGGCGCAGTTGCCGTGGAGTAGGTGTTTTAGAGACATTTGCACTTTACTATTTTAGCTATTCATCATTCATTCTATTTCATACTTTCTTACTCTTCCATCATTCTCATTTGTTTTTTTTCTTTGATTTCAACTCCAAGTATGACCCAAGGCAACCCTTCAATATTGGTTGAAATAGATCCAGAAATTTGAAGAACTCATAGATAGGGAAAGAAACCTGTGCAAGAACAGTCCAATCAAGCTGAAATAGATATGGAAGAGTATAACACAATGGCATAACAACATGAGCAGGAGAGGACATTCTCAGATTATGCTAGACCCGCAGTTCTTGGCACAAAGTATAGTATTATGCGGCCACATTTACAGCTCAGAACTTTGAGCTCAAGCCAGGCTTCATCCAGATGTTACAGCAGTCAGCACTATTTAATAGTTTGGTGGACGAGGACCCAAACAATCATATTGAGAAATTCCTTGAAGTGTGTGATATGCTCAGGATTAATGGAGTCATGGATGATGCCATTAGATTGAGAGCCTTCACATTTTCCTTGAAGAAGAAAGCGAAACAGCGGTTATAGTCATTACCTAGGGCTTCGATTACTACTTGGGAAGAGATGGCAGAAGCTTTCCTTGCTCTCTATATTTCCCTCCTGGAAAATCAGTGAAGCTTAGGAATGAGATATCTATCTTCATTCAGATAGAATTAGAGTTTCTTTTTGAGATGTGGGACAGGTTCAAGGATCTCCTGCGGAGATGCCCACAGCATGGATTCCCCGAGTCGATGATTGTCCAAACTTTCTACAATGGGTTTAATCCAAGTACAAAGCAATTGCTAAATATAGCAACAAAAGGTACCTTAGGAAGCAAGACCCCGGTGAAGCTAGACACCTCATTGAAGAGATGGCTATGAATAGCTATCAATGGAACTCAAGAGATAGGAGGAAGGTGGCCGGACTTCATGAGATTGATGCGGTAACATCTTTGGCGGCCCAAGTTAAGTTATTGAGCAAGAAGTTGGGCGCTCTAACTTCACCTAGAGTGGCGGCTATTATGAGTTGCAATGGATGTGGGGGAGGACATGCTTCTAGTGATTGCCCTATAGCTATTGGTGGTACTTCTTCAATAGAACAGGTGGATTTTGTAGGTAATGCAATAGAAATCAAGGAAATCTATATAGTGGCACCTACAATCTGGGTTGGAGGAATCTCCCAAACTTGTCATGGAGCAACCAAGGGCAACAAAAAAAGACTAATGTACCACCGGGATTTCAACAACAACAAGCACCAAATTTTAAAAACCGAGTGTCGGGTTTGGAGAACAAGATCATTGATTTGGAAAAGGTATTTACAAGGTTTGTCCATTTGTCGGATTTGAGATTTCATATGATTGAAGCCATACTTCGCAACCACACCGCATCATTACACAACTTGGAGAACCAAGTTGGTTAAATTGTGAATTCTTTATCTGAGAGACCTCAAGGGAGTTTGCCAAGCAACACGAAGACAGACCCAAGAGAGCAAGTGAAGGAGATCACTTTGAGGATGTGGTCTTGAAGTTGAGAGTAGACTCCCTCTTGAGAAAACAAGAAGTGAAGCACCTAAGGATGTGGAGGTAGAGGAAGCACCTATGGAGAAAGAGGTGGCACCATCACATTACAAGCTAAGAATCCCCTATCCTTCACGGCTGAAGACAAATCAGAATGACAAGCAATATAAGAAGTTTTTGGGGTTGTTCAAACAGTTGCACATCAACATCCTGTTCATGGAGGCGTTATCCCAAGTGCCTAAGTATGTGAAGTTCTTGAAGGACCTCTTGACCAACAAGACGAAATTGTAGAAGAGTGCATCGGTGATCCTAGATGTTACTTGCTCAGTGGTGTTGCAAAATTGTATGACAAACAAGAAGAAGACCTCAGAAGCTTCATCATTCCTTGTAACATCGGTAACTTGGTTGAGGAAAAGGCATTGGAGGACTCAGGATCTACCATCAACATCATGTCTTGGGAGACCCTAGACCCACTCGGATGACATTCTAACTATCCTATCGATTAGTTAGACATCCGAGGTGTATCATTGAAGATGTTCTGGTGAAGGTTGACAAGTACATCTTTCCTGTGAACTTTGTAGTGTTGGATGTTGACAAGGATATCGAGGTCTCACTGATACATGGGAGGCCGTTCTTGCGCACATCTAAGGCATTGATTGACATGGACGGCGGAGAGCTAACTTTGAAAGTTGGAGATGAAAAGCTCACCTATCCCCTCCCGGAAGCCATTAGACATTCTCTATATTTGATGATACTTTATATTATCTTGACACTACTGATAAACTAATTGATGATTTTGTTCATTGTGTTCCATGCCTAGAGCTACTTGAAGGAGAAATCCGTAGCTCTTTCTTGAGTTGTACACGTAGATGTGACCTACTCACATGTATTAGATCTTCAATGAACAAAAAGGGGTTTGATGTATTGCTATTGCCGAGAAATTAGATATCAATAGCCCTCCGATCTATAAGGGTAAACAAGGGTTTTGGGTATCCTTATGTTGGGATCTCCTTGTACTTAATGCAATCGTAGGAATACCGGTTAGGAAAAAATTCCACGCGGTATTCGTATGGGATAAGGGTTCAATCACCGAGAAATTGAGGTTGATCTAATCTTAAGATCCTTCAGTCTAAATCACCCAAACTATCCTTTTACTGTTCATCCATGTATCATGATGACCCCTCAAGGGGATCCACATCCATAGGCCTTCACACATCACTGTAGCACTTGCAACCATTTTATTTGACTTTAAATTTGTTTATACATACTGTTCTTGTTTCTTTGCTTTGATTAGAATACCACAATCATGCCGAGATGCTAGATTAGATAATAGGCGATGAAGGAGTAATAGTAGACCCTTAGCCCCGTAGAATACGATCCTTGTGCTTTTGCACTAGGTATTACTTGGCAACCTCGTACACTTGCGGGATTCCTCATCAAGTTTTTAGCGCCGTTGCCGGGGACCTCAAGGGATTTTAGGAAACATCTAGCTTATTGCTCTAGCCATTTATTTACTTGCTATTTTTCTTTTCTTTCATTTTCTTGTCTCTTGAGCCTAATTTTTTCTATCTTTCTTGATTGTGCTAGGTACCATACATCATTGTGGGATCCATACATCATGCCCAACCCGAATTTGTACCAACAGTTGACGGGATCATGACTAACATCTGGCACGAATGGATGCCGCCCATACAACACTTGTCATATATTCAAAACAATTCCTTCTGTAGATTTAAACCTTGGGAAAGTTCATATATGGCAGATAAGGATGAGGCTTGGAAGAAATTTTTCACAGACTTCATGAATTTTGGGAGAGTTCCACCAGAAGAAAAGGTTGATAACCCTACTTTTCTGCACATGAAAAACATGGAGGAACAACATGCACCTCTTCTAAACCAGATTGTTGAACTAAGTGAATGTCGAGGAGAGACAGTAAATTGTGTTGTGCAACAGTTGTATAGCATAGATGACAGTGCAGACGGAAGCTAGGGATCAATAGAAGAGGAAGTGTCAGAACAATGCAAAAAGCTGAAAAACAAAAAATTGAGTTCCTCAATAGATGAAACACCCGAACTAGAGTTGAAAGAGCTACTTGACCATCTTGAGTATTGATAAACGCCTAACTGTACGTATTATTTATGTATGTTCGCGTATTTTTCGAGTATTTTTATATGTGTGGATGCCCGTTTTCGGTCTAAATTGTTTTGTTTCGTGTTACAGGTACAAAAGTTACCGCGGGGTGCTCAACAACATGATTTAAGGAGAGATTAGCAAGGAAAACACTATTTTTGAGACCCGGTGCTGTAGCAACACTATAGCGAATACTGTAGCACGAACACTTGAAGAAACGGCTTGGTCTGGAGGTTCATGCGGGCAACCATGCGGGCGCATTGCAGGCCGCATACGGTACTGTAGCAGGGTCACTGTAGCGGCACTGTAGCAACTTACGCGATTTTCGGAATTTCTCGGAAACTTTCTCTCCCCGCATGCGGGGCCGCATGGGAGGCCTGATAAGTGCTTGATTATACATGTTTTACCTACTTGTTTTACATACATTGAGCATCATTTTACCATTGATTATGTCTCATAAAATGTATTTTGGTGTTCTTTTATGCAATTAGGTTGTGGAAGTGTTAAAGGAGGAAAAGGAAGCAAAGATGGGTTATAAAGACGTATTGTTGGGAGCTTTTGTACAACACAAGTGTCAAGGCACAAGAGGGGATCATGCACATGAGGGTGTGTGCCAACTTCCTTAAGAATTCAAGATGATTTGTGTGATGGAAGGGCACAAAGGCAGTCACACCTTCATGTCCCAACTTGTGTGAAGATAGTTAAAGCTCTCAAATGATGATTCGAAGAAGAAGAAATCTTATAACTCACCATATGGACGTGTGCCCGACCATGTGGCCTCAATATGAGAGAGTTTGGATCATGTTTATGAAGAGTACTGTAGCAAAAACACTGTTCATTTCACTGTAGCAGTACTGTAGCGGAATTACTGTTCACGCGACCGCGTCAAAATCTCACGCGACCGCGTGGAAATTCTGCAGCCCACGCGATCGCGTGGGATCTCACGCGGTCGCGTGAAGACACGTGACTGGCGCGATTCAGACTTATAAATAGGCCGTTTCGTCGATTCTTTTGATATCTTTTGTGTGCCTTTTGAGAGAGGAAGCGGCTAGGGTTTGAGGAGGAGGTCTTTGCCGAATTGGAGGGCCGTTCTTCACCAACTTTGATAGTTCTTTCCTCCGTCATAGCATCGAGGGAGTCATTGGCAACCTAGCTTCGGAGAAGGATCCTTCAAGACGTTGAGCGACCCATCAAGGCCATCATCACGAATTCAAGGGGGTTTATTTCCATGGTTTACATTGCTTTTCATTGTGTTATGTTTTGCTTTGTAATAAGCCCCATGGAGGGCTAAACCCTAGTAGATACTTGGGCATGTGAACCCTAGGTTTCGATTCATGTATTGACTTTCTTTATGCTTTCTTTTAAATCCGAGTTTATTTGAGTTTCAATCTTGTTTTATCATTGCTTGCATGCCTTATTGATTCGTATGGTTGTTTGGTATGCTTGATTTGTTGCCTTGGTGAGAGAGAGGTCTCCATTAGGGTTAGAACATATGAGATTGAAGAGGGTTGAGAGGGTGAGTCATGAGATAGTGGAGCGTCCCCTTTCCCTTCCGATTAAGTGTTTCCTATCTCCGTATTCCATAAGATCTATGCAACCATATTTGGTGTGAGGTGTGAGATTAAGAGATTTCTCCGCCGGGACCTTGTAGGGGGTTAGGGATCTTCCGCCTAGAAATAGGGTTAGGTCTAATTTTAGGAATCGGTTTCACTTTTAGGTATCCCTAAAGCTTATTGCGGTCATATGGGGTGTGAGGTGTTGAGATTGAGCGATTTCTCCACCGGGACCTTGTAGGGGACTAGTATCGGTGGCCTGGAAGCAGGGACCGATTATTCTTGGATTACCTCGACTCATAGAACTCGGTTTAGAAGCATTTAGTTAGTCTTGCACTTCATGATAGAGCCTAGGGGGAGCATTGCCCGGGTATCTCATCTTCATTGATTGAGATCTCCCTTTATTTACCTTTTGCCTATTCATCTCTGGTATTAATTTCTATGCACACTAGATCACCACAAAATCACATTGGTCATTAGGCTAGATTGCAGAGAAGAAGTTAGTACTAGTAGCCCTGTTCCCTGTGGATTCGACTACCCTACTCACCAGGGTAATTATTACTTCGACAACCCGTGCACTTGCGGTACACACACGCAAAAGGGTGTGTCAAGTTTTTGGCGCCGTTGCCGGGGAACAGGATACTAGGAACGCTAGGACTTTGTTGCTCTAGCCATTTATCATTTTCGTTATCTTATCTATTTCATACTTTCTTTTTCTTCCACCGTTCTAATTTGTTTTATTTTGACTTGTGTTAATTTTTCTTGCAAGGTACTTGAATGATGATTGATCCAATTACAAAGTTATATTTTCAGATTGAAGATTTCAGTGGAAAACTTGATAGACTTATTTCTGCACAACAACAACAAAGCAACCAATATCGCAGCACACATCATCCAAATCAATGGAGCTACCCGAACCATTTATGGAATATTGATGGACAGCAATGGGAAGCACCTATAGAAGAATTTCAGATGGATGAGAAGCATGAGGAGGATGTACTTCGGTTGGAAAGCGTATTACTCAAATTCATTGAAGCAACCGATGCCCGCTTCGAAAATGTTGAAGCCACCTTAAGATGTCATGAAATCTCCATCAAAAACATTGAGCATCACATAGGAGAGATTTTAGACACACTTGCTAGGGAAAAAGAAGAATTTGAACAAGCAAGTCAAGTTTCTTCCATGCATGACAAAGCCATGAACCACATTGATGAAGAAAGGCAAATTGAGTACATTGCTGCAGAAATTGAAAGGATAGAAGAAGAACATCATTTTCAGAATTTGGATTGCTTGAATGAAGATTATGCTTGTGTGCAACGAAATTTTCAAGGGGATTTGCTAACATCATGTTCATTTCAAGCTGAAAATACACAAGAAGAAGCAACCCCTAAGGTAATGGAACAAGCACCGTTCTTTGTGATTGATCAACCCATGGAATGCAAGAAAGAGATTTTGGGTTTGGGAGAAGATGTGGGTAGGATATTTAAACCATCCAATGACCCACCGATGCTAATCTTGGACAATTCCCAACCCAAATTGTTTCCTTGGAGGCCAAAGGTAAGATGGTTGGACTCTCCAACGAAAATTCCACCCCGGCAAGTAGATTTTTGGTTTAAAGGAAGTAGCTATGCAATGTCTAGTCGGGAGGAACACACTCTTTTCAAGCCTCCATAAGGTAAGGAAGAGGTACGTCAAGCTTAGTGACGTAAAACAAGCGCTACTTGGGAGGCAACCCAAGTTTTAATTGCTTTCTAGTTTAGATTTTAAATTCTATAGTAATAATTACCATGAGTGTGTGCCTTAATTAATTTTTGTTGGTGTTGAACTTTTCAAGGAAAATTTTTGTTGATTTGAAGTGTTTTTCACATGTATGACATGATTCAGGGTGCAATGCATGATAATTGTTGAAGAATAGGGTTAATTTTGAAGTTTGGAGAGCCGCGTGGACTGTCTGCAGAAATTCTGCAGCTCACGTGGCCGCGTGAGATTCTCACGCGGCCGTGTACAGTGCCCACGCGGGGGTGTGGAATTTCCACACCCCCATGTGGCTTATATAATGGCTTGAAGGGTTACTATTCATCATCCTTAACCTTGAGCCCTTCATTTCCTCAACTTCCCCTCTCCAAACTTCCCATCCTTAAGATTCCAAATCCATTTTTCTTCGACTTATGTGAGATTTAGAAGTGTTTTGCCGGCATTTACATCAAGTTTTCTCCATCTATTCGCGTCGGTAAGGCCTCAACTACCCCTATCATGTCCATGCTTTCATGCTCAATTCCATCGAGTTTTCTTGTTTCTTGAATGATATTTTTCATGGAAAACGTTGTGAAAACACTTAGAAAACATGTAAACGAAGTTTAGTGAGGCATTGGAGTCCAACTATGGCTCTTTGGTCATGGTTGGACGCCCACGCGGGCGCGTGGCCTAGCCACATGGCCGCGTGGGCCGGCCAACAGTCCACGCGATCGCGTGGACCAGCCCACGCGACCGCGTGGGCTGGAGCTGGCCACGAGAAGCCAGCCACGCGACCGCGTGGCTGGGGTCACGCGGTCGCGTGGCCTTCGGCTGCGCGGTCGCCCCTCTGCCTGCGACCACGCGACCGCGTGGGGCAAGCCACGCGACCGCGTGGCCTGCCGTGGGTGCCAAACAAGCACCCACGCGACCGCGTGGCTGATCCACGCGGTCGCGTGGGTCTTCTGCTGAGCCAAAACGCGCCCACGCGGGCACGTGGGTTTCCCACACGCCCGCGTGGGCTGGAAATTTGGCAGATTAAGCCACGTGGGCGCGTGGCTTGCCCACGTGCCCATGTGGATTCCTGCATCTTGCCATATCATGTAAATTTGCACTTCTTTTGCAATTTTCTTGCAGGTATGACACTAAGGACTAAAAAGCTTGCTCCAAAAATGCCTTGATCGTTTATAGCTGACCTTGGATGAGGATATGCCTTCTAACACACCAGCAGCACCAACAGATGATGCCAATGCTTGAGGCGTCCCACTCATGAGACTTTAGTTTTCTTTACTTCAGTTTTCATTTCTAGTTTTCTTTATTTTATCTTGAAGACTTTAGTTATCTTTATAGTTTGTTTTGATTGTGCGAGTTGTGCTTTATTTTGCTTCATTCGTAAGAACTCGTGCAACTTTTCTATTTTTATTGAGCTTCACTGAACCCGTTGAATCCGTGCAGATGGCCTTGAGAGTGATAATGATGATGTCATACGCACAACCATGTGACTTGGTCGTGTGCGCTTCACAACCCGTTGAACAACAACACACCCTCGAGTTAGCTTCACCGATCGATCAATAAGGAGTTCAGGGGAGTGTTGTTTTAATTGCATTTCCACCCACAACATGCTTTTATTGCTTATATTTTTATTGTGCTTACATGTGTACATTGAGGACAATGTACATCTTAAGTGTGGGGGAGGGTTCACCTTATACATGGCCTTTACTTGTGCTTTAATGATCATGCTCATGTTGCCCATGAAGGTTCACCTTAGGGTTGAGAGTTTAATTCTTAGTTTTTGGAGGTTGTAAACATTAAGTTTTATCATGCTCTAGTTTTTATCCAATTTCTTTGAAATTTTTGTCCGATTGCTCCTTAATGCACTTTCCTCACTCATTAAACCTATGGAAACTTACTCTAGTTCATAATTGCGGGATTATCTAGTGTTAGTTTGATTTGAGTATGTTAAAAAAAAAAAAAAAAAAAAAAAAAAAAAAAAATCAGAAAATTCTGAAAAATTCAGAATTTTAGTTTGTTTGTATATAGGGGGTGGAAAGAGCTACCACCTATGTTGTATGAAGCTACTCTCATAAGTCGGATACTTGTTATGCCCTAATGAGAGAAAGAGCTATCTAATAGGATGTGTGAAAGCTACCACCTTCGGTAGAAAGAGCTACCACCTCAAAAGTGTGAAAGCCACTCGGGAGGCATCTCAAGAAAGGGCTACCTTAGAGGATGTGTGAAGCTACTACCTATTCTTTTTGTTTATAAATAAATCCCATTGCTAATAAAAACTTTGAGTAGTGGATATAGTGTTGACATGAGTTGAGTCTACACACACACACGCTTTCGGACTTTAGTACTTTCATTTTTGATTGGATTATTTGCTAGAGTATTGATTGTTTCATCTAGTGTTTGTTTCTCTCCATGATTTTAGAATTTTATTCTCGTACCCTCTTGGTGAACCTAAGGCCAAGCACTTCTCTTTGCTTTTCATGATGTTTATGGTTAATTTTGCTTGAGGACAAGCAAAGGCTTAAGTGTGGGGGAGTTTGATAAGTGCTTGATTATACATGTTTTACCTACTTGTTTTACATACATTGAGCATCATTTTACCATTGATTATGTCTCATAAAATGTATTTTGGTGTTCTTTTATGCAATTAGGTTGTGGAAGTGTTAAAGGAGGAAAAGGAAGCAAAGATGGGTTATAAAGACGTATTGTTGGGAGCTTTTGTACAACACAAGTGTCAAGGCACAAGAGGGGATCATGCACATGAGGGTGTGTGCCAACTTCCTTAAGAATTCAAGATGATTTGTGTGATGGAAGGGCACAAAGGCAGTCACACCTTCATGTCCCAACTTGTGTGAAGATAGTTAAAGCTCTCAAATGATGATTCGAAGAAGAAGAAATCTTATAACTCACCATATGGACGTGTGCCCGACCATGTGGCCTCAATATGAGAGAGTTTGGATCATGTTTATGAAGAGTACTGCAGCAAAAACACTGTTCATTTCACTGTAGCAGTACTGTAGCGGAATTACTGTTCACGCGACCGCGTCAAAATCTCACGCGACCGCGTGGAAATTCTGCAGCCCACGCGATCGCGTGGGATCTCACGCGGTCGCGTGAAGACACGTGACTGGCGCGATTCAGACTTATAAATAGGCCGTTTCGTCGATTCTTTTGATATCTTTTGTGTGCCTTTTGAGAGAGGAAGCGGCTAGGGTTTGAGGAGGAGGTCTTTGCCGAATTGGAGGGCCGTTCTTCACCAACTTTGATAGTTCTTTCCTCCGTCATAGCATCGAGGGAGTCATTGGCAACCTAGCTTCGGAGAAGGATCCTTCAAGACGTTGAGCGACCCATCAAGGCCATCATCACGAATTCAAGGGGGTTTATTTCCATGGTTTACATTGCTTTTCATTGTGTTATGTTTTGCTTTGTAATAAGCCCCATGGAGGGCTAAACCCTAGTAGATACTTGGGCATGTGAACCCTAGGTTTCGATTCATGTATTGACTTTCTTTATGCTTTCTTTTAAATCCGAGTTTATTTGAGTTTCAATCTTGTTTTATCATTGCTTGCATGCCTTATTGATTCGTATGGTTGTTTGGTATGCTTGATTTGTTGCCTTGGTGAGAGAGAGGTCTCCATTAGGGTTAGAACATATGAGATTGAAGAGGGTTGAGAGGGTGAGTCATGAGATAGTGGAGCGTCCCCTTTCCCTTCCGATTAAGTGTTTCCTATCTCCGTATTCCATAAGATCTATGCAACCATATTTGGTGTGAGGTGTGAGATTAAGAGATTTCTCCGCCGGGACCTTGTAGGGGGTTAGGGATCTTCCGCCTAGAAATAGGGTTAGGTCTAATTTTAGGAATCGGTTTCACTTTTAGGTATCCCTAAAGCTTATTGCGGTCATATGGGGTGTGAGGTGTTGAGATTGAGCGATTTCTCCACCGGGACCTTGTAGGGGACTAGTATCGGTGGCCTGGAAGCAGGGACCGATTATTCTTGGATTACCTCGACTCATAGAACTCGGTTTAGAAGCATTTAGTTAGTCTTGCACTTCATGATAGAGCCTAGGGGGAGCATTGCCCGGGTATCTCATCTTCATTGATTGAGATCTCCCTTTATTTACCTTTTGCCTATTCATCTCTGGTATTAATTTCTATGCACACTAGATCACCACAAAATCACATTGGTCATTAGGCTAGATTGCAGAGAAGAAGTTAGTACTAGTAGCCCTGTTCCCTGTGGATTCGACTACCCTACTCACCAGGGTAATTATTACTTCGACAACCCGTGCACTTGCGGTACACACACGCAAAAGGGTGTGTCAAGTTTTTGGCGCCGTTGCCGGGGAACAGGATACTAGGAACGCTAGGACTTTGTTGCTCTAGCCATTTATCATTTTCGTTATCTTATCTATTTCATACTTTCTTTTTCTTCCACCGTTCTAATTTGTTTTATTTTGACTTGTGTTAATTTTTCTTGCAAGGTACTTGAATGATGATTGATCCAATTACAAAGTTATATTTTCAGATTGAAGATTTCAGTGGAAAACTTGATAGACTTATTTCTGCACAACAACAACAAAGCAACCAATATCGCAGCACACATCATCCAAATCAATGGAGCTACCCGAACCATTTATGGAATATTGATGGACAGCAATGGGAAGCACCTATAGAAGAATTTCAGATGGATGAGAAGCATGAGGAGGATGTACTTCGGTTGGAAAGCGTATTACTCAAATTCATTGAAGCAACCGATGCCCGCTTCGAAAATGTTGAAGCCACCTTAAGATGTCATGAAATCTCCATCAAAAACATTGAGCATCACATAGGAGAGATTTTAGACACACTTGCTAGGGAAAAAGAAGAATTTGAACAAGCAAGTCAAGTTTCTTCCATGCATGACAAAGCCATGAACCACATTGATGAAGAAAGGCAAATTGAGTACATTGCTGCAGAAATTGAAAGGATAGAAGAAGAACATCATTTTCAGAATTTGGATTGCTTGAATGAAGATTATGCTTGTGTGCAACGAAATTTTCAAGGGGATTTGCTAACATCATGTTCATTTCAAGCTGAAAATACACAAGAAGAAGCAACCCCTAAGGTAATGGAACAAGCACCGTTCTTTGTGATTGATCAACCCATGGAATGCAAGAAAGAGATTTTGGGTTTGGGAGAAGATGTGGGTAGGATATTTAAACCATCCAATGACCCACCGATGCTAATCTTGGACAATTCCCAACCCAAATTGTTTCCTTGGAGGCCAAAGGTAAGATGGTTGGACTCTCCAACGAAAATTCCACCCCGGCAAGTAGATTTTTGGTTTAAAGGAAGTAGCTATGCAATGTCTAGTCGGGAGGAACACACTCTTTTCAAGCCTCCATAAGGTAAGGAAGAGGTACGTCAAGCTTAGTGACGTAAAACAAGCGCTACTTGGGAGGCAACCCAAGTTTTAATTGCTTTCTAGTTTAGATTTTAAATTCTATAGTAATAATTACCATGAGTGTGTGCCTTAATTAATTTTTGTTGGTGTTGAACTTTTCAAGGAAAATTTTTGTTGATTTGAAGTGTTTTTCACATGTATGACATGATTCAGGGTGCAATGCATGATAATTGTTGAAGAATAGGGTTAATTTTGAAGTTTGGAGAGCCGCGTGGACTGTCTGCAGAAATTCTGCAGCTCACGTGGCCGCGTGAGATTCTCACGCGGCCGTGTACAGTGCCCACGCGGGGGTGTGGAATTTCCACACCCCCATGTGGCTTATATAATGGCTTGAAGGGTTACTATTCATCATCCTTAACCTTGAGCCCTTCATTTCCTCAACTTCCCCTCTCCAAACTTCCCATCCTTAAGATTCCAAATCCATTTTTCTTCGACTTATGTGAGATTTAGAAGTGTTTTGCCGGCATTTACATCAAGTTTTCTCCATCTATTCGCGTCGGTAAGGCCTCAACTACCCCTATCATGTCCATGCTTTCATGCTCAATTCCATCGAGTTTTCTTGTTTCTTGAATGATATTTTTCATGGAAAACGTTGTGAAAACACTTAGAAAACATGTAAACGAAGTTTAGTGAGGCATTGGAGTCCAACTATGGCTCTTTGGTCATGGTTGGACGCCCACGCGGGCGCGTGGCCTAGCCACATGGCCGCGTGGGCCGGCCAACAGTCCACGCGATCGCGTGGACCAGCCCACGCGACCGCGTGGGCTGGAGCTGGCCACGAGAAGCCAGCCACGCGACCGCGTGGCTGGGGTCACGCGGTCGCGTGGCCTTCGGCTGCGCGGTCGCCCCTCTGCCTGCGACCACGCGACCGCGTGGGGCAAGCCACGCGACCGCGTGGCCTGCCGTGGGTGCCAAACAAGCACCCACGCGACCGCGTGGCTGATCCACGCGGTCGCGTGGGTCTTCTGCTGAGCCAAAACGCGCCCACGCGGGCACGTGGGTTTCCCACACGCCCGCGTGGGCTGGAAATTTGGCAGATTAAGCCACGTGGGCGCGTGGCTTGCCCACGTGCCCATGTGGATTCCTGCATCTTGCCATATCATGTAAATTTGCACTTCTTTTGCAATTTTCTTGCAGGTATGACACTAAGGACTAAAAAGCTTGCTCCAAAAATGCCTTGATCGTTTATAGCTGACCTTGGATGAGGATATGCCTTCTAACACACCAGCAGCACCAACAGATGATGCCAATGCTTGAGGCGTCCCACTCATGAGACTTTAGTTTTCTTTACTTCAGTTTTCATTTCTAGTTTTCTTTATTTTATCTTGAAGACTTTAGTTATCTTTATAGTTTGTTTTGATTGTGCGAGTTGTGCTTTATTTTGCTTCATTCGTAAGAACTCGTGCAACTTTTCTATTTTTATTGAGCTTCACTGAACCCGTTGAATCCGTGCAGATGGCCTTGAGAGTGATAATGATGATGTCATACGCACAACCATGTGACTTGGTCGTGTGCGCTTCACAACCCGTTGAACAACAACACACCCTCGAGTTAGCTTCACCGATCGATCAATAAGGAGTTCAGGGGAGTGTTGTTTTAATTGCATTTCCACCCACAACATGCTTTTATTGCTTATATTTTTATTGTGCTTACATGTGTACATTGAGGACAATGTACATCTTAAGTGTGGGGGAGGGTTCACCTTATACATGGCCTTTACTTGTGCTTTAATGATCATGCTCATGTTGCCCATGAAGGTTCACCTTAGGGTTGAGAGTTTAATTCTTAGTTTTTGGAGGTTGTAAACATTAAGTTTTATCATGCTCTAGTTTTTATCCAATTTCTTTGAAATTTTTGTCCGATTGCTCCTTAATGCACTTTCCTCACTCATTAAACCTATGGAAACTTACTCTAGTTCATAATTGCGGGATTATCTAGTGTTAGTTTGATTTGAGTATGTTAAAAAAAAAAAAAAAAAAAAAAAAAAAAAAAAATCAGAAAATTCTGAAAAATTCAGAATTTTAGTTTGTTTGTATATAGGGGGTGGAAAGAGCTACCACCTATGTTGTATGAAGCTACTCTCATAAGTCGGATACTTGTTATGCCCTAATGAGAGAAAGAGCTATCTAATAGGATGTGTGAAAGCTACCACCTTCGGTAGAAAGAGCTACCACCTCAAAAGTGTGAAAGCCACTCGGGAGGCATCTCAAGAAAGGGCTACCTTAGAGGATGTGTGAAGCTACTACCTATTCTTTTTGTTTATAAATAAATCCCATTGCTAATAAAAACTTTGAGTAGTGGATATAGTGTTGACATGAGTTGAGTCTACACACACACACGCTTTCGGACTTTAGTACTTTCATTTTTGATTGGATTATTTGCTAGAGTATTGATTGTTTCATCTAGTGTTTGTTTCTCTCCATGATTTTAGAATTTTATTCTCGTACCCTCTTGGTGAACCTAAGGCCAAGCACTTCTCTTTGCTTTTCATGATGTTTATGGTTAATTTTGCTTGAGGACAAGCAAAGGCTTAAGTGTGGGGGAGTTTGATAAGTGCTTGATTATACATGTTTTACCTACTTGTTTTACATACATTGAGCATCATTTTACCATTGATTATGTCTCATAAAATGTATTTTGGTGTTCTTTTATGCAATTAGGTTGTGGAAGTGTTAAAGGAGGAAAAGGAAGCAAAGATGGGTTATAAAGACGTATTGTTGGGAGCTTTTGTACAACACAAGTGTCAAGGCACAAGAGGGGATCATGCACATGAGGGTGTGTGCCAACTTCCTTAAGAATTCAAGATGATTTGTGTGATGGAAGGGCACAAAGGCAGTCACACCTTCATGTCCCAACTTGTGTGAAGATAGTTAAAGCTCTCAAATGATGATTCGAAGAAGAAGAAATCTTATAACTCACCATATGGACGTGTGCCCGACCATGTGGCCTCAATATGAGAGAGTTTGGATCATGTTTATGAAGAGTACTGCAGCAAAAACACTGTTCATTTCACTGTAGCAGTACTGTAGCGGAATTACTGTTCACGCGACCGCGTCAAAATCTCACGCGACCGCGTGGAAATTCTGCAGCCCACGCGATCGCGTGGGATCTCACGCGGTCGCGTGAAGACACGTGACTGGCGCGATTCAGACTTATAAATAGGCCGTTTCGTCGATTCTTTTGATATCTTTTGTGTGCCTTTTGAGAGAGGAAGCGGCTAGGGTTTGAGGAGGAGGTCTTTGCCGAATTGGAGGGCCGTTCTTCACCAACTTTGATAGTTCTTTCCTCCGTCATAGCATCGAGGGAGTCATTGGCAACCTAGCTTCGGAGAAGGATCCTTCAAGACGTTGAGCGACCCATCAAGGCCATCATCACGAATTCAAGGGGGTTTATTTCCATGGTTTACATTGCTTTTCATTGTGTTATGTTTTGCTTTGTAATAAGCCCCATGGAGGGCTAAACCCTAGTAGATACTTGGGCATGTGAACCCTAGGTTTCGATTCATGTATTGACTTTCTTTATGCTTTCTTTTAAATCCGAGTTTATTTGAGTTTCAATCTTGTTTTATCATTGCTTGCATGCCTTATTGATTCGTATGGTTGTTTGGTATGCTTGATTTGTTGCCTTGGTGAGAGAGAGGTCTCCATTAGGGTTAGAACATATGAGATTGAAGAGGGTTGAGAGGGTGAGTCATGAGATAGTGGAGCGTCCCCTTTCCCTTCCGATTAAGTGTTTCCTATCTCCGTATTCCATAAGATCTATGCAACCATATTTGGTGTGAGGTGTGAGATTAAGAGATTTCTCCGCCGGGACCTTGTAGGGGGTTAGGGATCTTCCGCCTAGAAATAGGGTTAGGTCTAATTTTAGGAATCGGTTTCACTTTTAGGTATCCCTAAAGCTTATTGCGGTCATATGGGGTGTGAGGTGTTGAGATTGAGCGATTTCTCCACCGGGACCTTGTAGGGGACTAGTATCGGTGGCCTGGAAGCAGGGACCGATTATTCTTGGATTACCTCGACTCATAGAACTCGGTTTAGAAGCATTTAGTTAGTCTTGCACTTCATGATAGAGCCTAGGGGGAGCATTGCCCGGGTATCTCATCTTCATTGATTGAGATCTCCCTTTATTTACCTTTTGCCTATTCATCTCTGGTATTAATTTCTATGCACACTAGATCACCACAAAATCACATTGGTCATTAGGCTAGATTGCAGAGAAGAAGTTAGTACTAGTAGCCCTGTTCCCTGTGGATTCGACTACCCTACTCACCAGGGTAATTATTACTTCGACAACCCGTGCACTTGCGGTACACACACGCAAAAGGGTGTGTCAAGGCCGCATAGCATCCCGAAATCTGTTTTTAAAGGGGATTAGGGCACTTCTCTTTGGGTTTTTTGGCCACCATTCTCCTCTATCATCTTCTTGGACTTCAAGGCTGCGGGAGAAGGCATTTCTGAGGAGCAAATCGAAGGGGAAAAGAGGAGCGCGATCAAGGATAAGATCTAGGAGCTTGTTGGCGCGGATCCATCAAGTTCTCATCACCACCTCTAGTCTTCATCTTAAGGGAGTTTGTTATGTGCTTTAGCTTGCATTTCTTGTTCTTTATGCTTTCTCCTTTATTGATGATGAACTAGACTCCCAAGGTCACCGGGCATCCGGTGAACCTTGGGATGAACTTGCTTGTATGGATTCTTTGATTTACATGTATGGTATTTGTGTGGTTTGTGGTTTAAGTTTGGTGTATTTGAATGCCTTGGTATGCATGAGAACTTTGTGTATCAATTTCTAGGTTATACTAGGTTGCATGACCATTGCCCTAGTGTTAGACTCACCAAACTTAGAAGGGATATATGTACGAATACGCCGTGACCATCGGGTATTTGTACCCCTCCAACCATTAGGGTTGAGCCTAGATGTGTGTTTGACCTTAATTAGGGATTTCCCTAGGCCCATTGCAATCGTGCGAGGATTTGGGCGGAAGTGATTCCGTATTCCAATACTTGTACCGGATTAGGGGTCATCACCGTGACCATCGGGGTGACCTACCTTTGGACGTCTCTTGGCCTAACAACCTTTGCCTATGTACTTCGAGTATCCTTCTAGCTTTAGTAGTCCCGAGGGGATCCTCGCTCGGGGACCTCGAACTTTCATTGTTACTTGCTTCCTTAGCATGCTATTGTGGTGAGCCTTAGTCCACTTGTTTATATTTTTATCTTTGTTATTCTTCTTATCTTTCTTTTATCACAAAATTGTTAGGTTAGGAAATAGATGAAGGGGAAGTAATAGTAGTTCCTTGGCCCTTGGGAATACGACCCCCTCGTGCGTGTGTGAGGGGTATTACTTGGCGACCCGTGCGCTTGCGGATCGAGTAATCAAGTTTTTGGCGCCGTTGCCGGGGACTCACAAGGAATACTAGGAAAACCTGTAGTCTATTGCTCTAGCCACTTTGTTTTTTCTTGTTGTACATACTGTTTTGTTATCTATTTTGTTTGTTTAGTTTTTCTTTGTTTCACTCTGTGCTTTCTTTCTTTTTTGTGCGAGGTACACTATTCTTGACAAATGCAAGCTCAAAATTGCCCTCCAAGTCCTAACCATGGAGCATCGCAAGAAAGGAGATATACTACTGAGGAGGTCTTTGCGCGATTCATGATCACCACGGAGGCAAAGTTTGAAAGGATAGAAAAAAGGTTTTATGAATTCGGCACAATTCTAAGGAATGTCCAAGACTCTATTCATTCTCTTGAGAGCCAGGTTGCACATCTTGCTAGGGCCCAATCTGAACAATACTCAGCCCTTGATGCCAAATATGAAGCTAGATTTGAGGCCATCCATGCCACACTTTCGGATGTGCAAGGTTCTCTTCAAAAGCTAGAGAGCAGGGTTGAACAACAATGTCGTGAACCAACAATGGAAGGCCCAACTACAACCTATAATTAGAAGGAAGAGAACTTTGGTATTTTGGAGGTTGAAGGAGTCAAAAGAGTACCATTGATAGCACTTGAGCAAGCCATTTGCATAAAAGCTAACAAGAAAACCAAGCACAAGAAAGAATTATTTGGGACAAAAGAAATTGTGGGTCGGAGGTTGAAGCCATCCATTGACCCACCTATGCCGAGGTTAGACACGTCCCAACCAAAACTATTTCCTTGGAGGCCCAAACGATTCTTGTGGGTAATTAAAGGAAGACTGACAATGGTTGAAGAAGGAGATGTGGGTAGGAGGTTTACACCCCCCAAGGACCCACCCATGCCAAGCTTAAGATTTTTTCAACCTTACTTATTCTCTTGGAGGCCAAAACAAGCTTTGTGGATGCTCCAAGGAAATTCAGCCGGGACCAAAGTAGAGGCGAGGAGGAGGTTCAAGCCGTCCAAGGATCCGCCAAAGTATAAATTGTGTAATGCCCGGCCAAAGCTTTTTCCGTGGAGGCCAAAAGGTAACTCATGCTTGGTCTCCACTTTGACACCATCCCGGAAGGTACGCTTCACTTTTCTTGGTAGTTCTTATGCCACTTCTAGCCGGGAGGAACACACCGTCTTCAAGCCCCCTTGAGGTAAAACACGTCGAGCTAATGATGTTAAACAAGCGCTTCTTGGGAGGCAACCCAAGCATAAAAATTCATTGCATGTGTGTTTTCGTATTTTTGTTGTGTTTGTTTGCTTGAGTGTTCTTTGTTTTCAAGTGTGTGATTGTGGTTAGTTAGTCGTTTTTCATAATTTATTTATTTGTGTTTGTTCATGGTTCTTGTGAGTTCTTTGCGTTATCATTCATCTTTATGCATCAATTATCATGTTTTAGGTGTTGTGGGTGAATTTGGCATCGTTTTTATGCAATTTTGGGGTGTTTGGTGCCCATATTTGCATCTAGGGAGTTGTGCGGCCTGCTATGCGGCCGCATAGCAGGCCGCATGTTTTTTCCCGAGCCTTGTGCGGCCTATCATGCGGCCGCACAAGGGGCCGCATGTTTTTTCCCGAGCCTTGTGCGGCCTGTCATGCGGCCGCACAAGGGGCCGCATGGACTCTCGGGCTGAACTTTATACTCGGTACCTCTTCACCATTTTCTTCATATCTCTCTCATTTCTCATCCGTTTTCCCTCATTCTTTCACCGTTTTTCTCCATTTTTCTTCCTCTACACGAATCTCCTGCCTCCAAGGACTTAGTTTGCATGATTTATTGGGAGGTTTGCCATCATCTTCACCGACTTTCCTAGGTACCTTTCTCTAAGCCCTAGTTTTGAGCATGATTGGTTCTTCCTCCTTTCTCCTATTTCTCATGTTGAATGGATGATAATGTTGTGGGAGATTGGTTGTTTGTTGTTTTTTTGGGTTTTTGGAGCAATTTGCAAGCTTTGTAAAAATTTTTGTGCTCCATGTACAAGAGAAGCTCTTGCAAAATTTTTTTTGGGAATTACTGTAGCACTTCTTGAACTCATTCATTTCCCATCATGAGAAACCATTTATTCTCTTGTATTTGTCCTGATTTTGTTGCACCCTTGTAACCACTTATCCCCCACAACACTTGCATTAAAGAAAATTGGACTTCATGTTTTTGATTGCACAAAGGACTTGCTTGAATCGTTTCTTGTTTAGTTGTTCTTGTATTGTTAGTTGTCTGTTTATTTGTGTGTCTTATTTTCTTTGTGTGTGATGGATGCCTTGAGTTGATGTTCTTGTCTACCTTGCAGGGTAGCATGAGGGCATCAAGCGCACTTTCTTTCTCCATTTTATACAAGAGCTTTGGTGGTCACCCCGATCTCATGGACTTCAATACTCATGTTTTGAGACTCGGGGAAGTTCACGAAACCCTCCTACTATGTTTTTATTGTCAATATTATTGCATTTCATTGCTTAGGCACATTGAGGGCAATGTGCATCTTTAAGTGGGGGGGGGGGGGGGGGGGGGGGCGGGGGGGGGGGTGGAGTTGGATTTTCGTGAACTTTTAAAATTTTTGCAAGTGCATGCTTGAATTACCTATGATAGCTATGATTTTATTGTTAAGGACTTCCTAGCTTGGTAGAATGATAGTTGTGAGCTGTCCTTTACCTGTGCTTGAATGTAGTTCTGTTTCATCTTTAGTACACCCATATACTTGTTCATGATCACTTCCACCTTGTACATTCCAACCAACCCATTGCAGTGTTTTTGGCATTTAATTGTTAAAGTCTATTTTCAATGCACTTTTAAGAGCCTTTGAGGTCCTCTATTGTTTTCTTTAGCCTCAAGTGAAATTGTTTAACAGGTTTTATGCCTGGGGATACGAGATACATTGTATATATGTTAAAAAAAAAATAATAAAAAATAAAAAAAAAATAAAAAATAAAAATAGTGGGGTCTATGACAGTATTCCTCTGCTAGTATAGCATGAATGCGTCTATGTGGACTGTAATCAAGTAGGATGGGTGGCTCTTGTGCCTAGTCAGCATGTGCATCCGTCTGAAAGATTTTTGTGCAGTTTACGTTAGTCGGACTCAGAAAAAAAAAAAAAAAAAAAAAAAAAAAATATATATATATATATATATATATATATATATATATATATATATATATATATATGTAAGCAGGAATAAAGCATCTCGTTTGTATCCCCTGAAACCTGTTGCTTGATCACTTAAGAGCCAGAGTTTTCTTTAGGACCCAAAGGACTCTTAACTGGGTATTGAGGGTATCTTTAACACTTTAATGCCTTATTCATTGTACGTGGGGTGAATGGTCATCCTGGGGTAATCCAGGGTGTGGAGGACAAGGTGGGAGTTAGCACACACTCACGGAGGCACTTGAGGAGAAACAGAACTAATATTACTTGACTATTCATTGAACAGCTCACTTCTTAATTTCTGTCCATTTGTGCTCGTGAAGTTCTTTACTATTGAGCTTGAGGTCATACAGTTAGTCGTTTATCTTCTTGCCCCTGTTCTTCATGTTTGTTTGCATGGGGACAAGCAAACGCTTAGGTGTGGGGATGTTTGATAAACGCCTAACTGTACGTATTATTTATGTATGTTCGCGTATTTTTTGAGTATTTTTATATGTGTGGATGCCCGTTTTTCGGTCTAAATTGTTTTGTTTCGTGTTACAGGTACAAAAGTTACCGCGGGGTGCTCAACAACATGATTTAAGGAGAGATTAGCAAGGAAAACACTATTTTTGAGACCCGGTGCTGTAGCAACACTATAGCGAATACTGTAGCACGAACACTTGAAGAAACGGCTTGGTCTGGAGGTTCATGCGGGCAACCATGCGGGCGCATTGCAGGCCGCATACGGTACTGTAGCAGGGTCACTGTAGCGGCACTGTAGCAACTTACGCGATTTTCGGAATTTCTCGGAAACTTTCTCTCCCCGCATGCGGGGCCGCATGGGAGGCCGCATAGCATCCCGAAATCTGTTTTTAAAGGGGATTAGGGCACTTCTCTTTGGGTTTTTTGGCCACCATTCTCCTCTATCATCTTCTTGGACTTCAAGGCTGCGGGAGAAGGCATTTCTGAGGAGCAAATCGAAGGGGAAAAGAGGAGCGCGATCAAGGATAAGATCTAGGAGCTTGTTGGCGCGGATCCATCAAGTTCTCATCACCACCTCTAGTCTTCATCTTAGGGGAGTTTGTTATGTGCTTTAGCTTGCATTTCTTGTTCTTTATGCTTTCTCCTTTATTGATGATGAACTAGACTCCCAAGGTCACCGGGCATCCGGTGAACCTTGGGATGAACTTGCTTGTATGGATTCTTTGATTTACATGTATGGTATTTGTGTGGTTTGTGGTTTAAGTTTGGTGTATTTGAATGCCTTGGTATGCATGAGAACTCTGTGTATCAATTTCTAGGTTATACTAGGTTGCATGACCATTGCCCTAGTGTTAGACTCACCAAACTTAGAAGGGATACATGTACGAATACACCGTGACCATCGGGTATTTGTACCCCTCCAACCATTAGGGTTGAGCCTAGATGTGTGTTTGACCTTAATTAGGGATTTCCCTAGGCCCATTGCAATCGTGCGAGGATTTGGGCGGAAGTGATTCCGTATTCCAATACTTGTACCGGATTAGGGGTCATCACCGTGACCATCGGGGTGACCTACCTTTGGACGTCTCTTGGCCTAACCACCTTTGCCTATGTACTTCGAGTATCCTTCTAGCTTTAGTAGTCCCGAGGGGATCCTCGCTCGGGGACCTCGAACTTTCATTGTTACTTGCTTCCTTAGCATGCTATTGTGGTGAGCCTTAGTCCACTTGTTTATATTTTTATCTTTGTTATTCTTCTTATCTTTCTTTTATCACAAAATTGTTAGGTTAGGAAATAGATGAAGGGGAAGTAATAGTAGTTCCTTGGCCCTTGGGAATACGACCCCCTCGCGCGTGCGTGAGGGGTATTACTTGGCGACCCGTGCGCTTGCGGATCGAGTAATCAAGTATGCCTTTCTGGGTGAAGGGATGAAGCTTCCAGTTATCATTGTGGTAAATCTAACAAGTGGGCAAAAGCAAGACTTGGTGAGTGTCCTGAAGAAGCACAAGGAAGCAATTGTTTGGAAGATAGCTAACATCAAGGGGATAAACCCATCTTTTTGCACTCACAAAATTCTGATGGAGGATGATCACAAACCTTCAGTCCTACCTCAAAGAAGACTCAATCCGAATATGAAGGAAGTGGTAAGGGCTGAAGTCATAAAGCTCCTCGATGCGGGCATTATCTATCCAATATCCGATAGCGAATGGGTAAGCCCAGTGCAAGTGGTCCCTAAAAAGGGGGGGGTGACTGTGATCACCAATGAGAAAAATGAGTTAATCCTGACCCGTAGTGTCACTGGATGGCGTGTGTGCATTGATTATAGAAAATTAAACGACGCTACTCGGAATGATCACTTCCCGTTATCATTCATTGACCAAATGCTTGAGCGGCTAGCGGGGCACCCCTACTACTGTTTCTTGGATGGTTTCTCTGGCTACTTCCAAATCCCCATTGCACCGAAAGATGAGAAAAGACCACATTCACTTGTCCTTACAGAACATTTGCTTATCACCGCATGCCCTTCGGGCTTTGCAATGCCCCGGCTACTTTTCATAGATGCATGATGGCAATTTTTTAGGACATGGTGAAAGACTTCATGGAGGTGTTTATGGATGATTTTTCCGTCTTCGGTGATACATTCGAGTTGTGCCTCAAGAATCTAGACTGTGTGTTCATCCGGTGTGAGGAAACTAACCTTGTGTTAAGTTGGGAGAAATGCCATTTCATGGTTCAAGAAGGGATAGTCTTGGGTCACAAAATCTCTAAAGAAGGGATTGAGGTCGACAAAGCAAAAATTCCTATCATAGAGAAGCTACTGTTCACTGTTGCCGAAAATCAGGATTTCAGAGAGTTCACACGGGCGTGTGGAAATCCCACACGGCCGTGTGAATTAATTTTCCAGCAAGCCAGAAACTTCACACTGTAGCAAAACACTGTAACAATGTTACTGTTCACAGTGCCGAAAAATCACGATTTCAGAATTTCCACACGGCCGTGTGGAATTAAGACACGGGCGTGTGGAATTCCTGGTTTTACACAGGGCCGTGTGGAATTAACACAGGGGCGTGTGGAACTCCGATTTCAACCCGATTTCAGCCTATAAATAGCCCGTTTTCAGATCTATTTGGGGACCCTTCCCTTCTATCACTTGGATATCTTTTGGGGGGCTTTCGGCTAGGGTTTGGAGAGGTTCTTGGAGGTCTTTGGAGCCGATTAAACGGTAACAACATCGACATCCTTTGGAAGAAAGCTATTGAGGAAGCTCTCATCGGCATTGATTTGTCAAGTTGTGCCTTAGGCTTGACAAGGGATTCGTTGGAGAAGACACACGACTACACAAGACCATCGATACGATCTACAAGGGGGTTTTCTTTATGGTTTTCATGCATATGTTCTTAAACTATTTATTGATTTTGTATTGCTCCACGGAGAGCTAAACCCTAGTGGGTATTCGGACTTGTAAACCCTAGTATGATATTGTTTCTATGACTTTTATTATGCTTTCTCAATTTAATGTTCTATTATTGAGTTCCAATCTTGCATGCCGATTGTATGAGATTTTCCCTTAGCCGTGACACTAGGGTTGAGAATCTATTAGGTTATCCTTTGAGGGTGTGACAACCTCTATAGGATTAGACTACACAAGGTTGGAGAGGGTTGAGAGGGAGAGTTGTGAGGTAGCGATGTACCCCTTTCCCCTCCGGTGTGGTTTCTCCCAACCTCCGTTTCCTTGATTCATTAGCGGTCGAGATAGAGTGAAGTGCTAGGTAGATAAACTCCCCTGGGGCTTAGTTACGCGAGTAACAGAGTGAAGGGTTGAAGTGAATCCTACGCACTGGGGCTTAATCTAGACTAGGGTTCTTCCACCTGGACCAAAGGGTTAGAACTACACATAGGAACAGGTTTTACCACTAGGAGTCCCTAGAACTTAATGCAATCCTACGTAGTGTGAGGCTTAGGTAGTTATAATCCTCTAGGGCTTAGTTGACAGGTCAACGAGAGTCAAGAGTCGTAGTGAATCCTAATGCCGGGGCATAGTGTTAGGGTTAGTTACGGTTGACCTTAGGTTTGAGACCGTGTGTTTAAGGATATCCTCGACTCAATTAGACATCAATTAGAGGGTATAATACAAGTCTTGCACTAGAAGCATTAGTCTTAGAGGGAGCTTTGTCCGGGTACCCCATCTTTATATAGATTACCTCTCCTACCCTCATTATTCTTCTTGCACTCTTTTATTTTCTTTTACATTTATATATATATATATACTTCTTTCATCATCGACTTCTTTCATAGCTAAATAGCGATAACACTTGTTTCTGAATATATTTTGTGCATTAGATCGAATTGTTTCATATTTCTTTCAAGCTGGAGGTGTTCTATAATGTTTCAATGCTGCACTTAGCAATTTGGAGAAGAAAATTTTGACTTTTGAGTGATTTCCAGCTCCTCACGGCCTCAAGGGGCCATGAGATGGGCCGTCTGCCCCTTAGCCGAGTCTTTGGCCTAGGGCTCACGGTCCCTCCCACGGCCACCTTGGGGCCGTCTTCCCCTCAAACCGAGGGTCTTACCTAGGGCTCACGGCCACCCTCACACCCGTGAGAGGGGCCGCGAGGCACTGGTTATACCACCTTCATCTCATCCTTGTTCACTTCTTCTCTCACCTCTTCATCCCCTCTTCAAAACACAAATTTTTCTCCTTCTTTCTTTCTCATTTCTTGGCCGAATCCTCTCACTAGATCACCTCCTAGATACTTTGAGACTTCGATCTAATGTTTTTCCAAGGTTTTCAAGCAAGGTTCATCAAGGTTTCATCGGTAAGCTCTTTGATGGCCTAGATTTTTCTTTTTCATTTTTCTTGGTTTCTTTGAGCCTCTTGATGGATGATTTCAAGTATGTTGCTTGCATTTGATGTTGTTATTGGTGTATGATCAATTCCCATTGAAATTTTCTACAAATGTTTGGATTTTTGAAAATGAGAGGTTATGCTTCATGTTGATATAGTGTCCATAGGGCCCTTCTCACGGCCGTATGGACCCTATTCACCCTATTTTTCTGTTCTTTTCCCATTGTTTGCATTTTGTTTGTCATTATCTTGGATTACTTGAAGCTTGATGAGGTTTATTGACATTGTAGGGATGCCAAACTTCAAGAAGCTTACCTCGAAACGTCCAAGGACTTCCACTCAACCCCCCGAAGAGCCCCATCTCACACACGCCCCCCACAAAGCAAGATAAGAAGTTTTGGAGACCAAGCCATTTGGCACTATTCAAAACATTGAGTGGGGAATCTTAGGGACAATTGGTATTGCCGAGCAAGTGAAAGAATTTCTATCACAAAATGGTTGGGAGAACCTTTTCTCCATTGATGAGCCAACTTTTTGCCAACTCACCTTGGAAGTTCTTAGTACCTTCGAAGCACGCCAAGACAAAAGGGCTTTCATCTCTCAAAAACAAGGCACCATTCACTTTCAAGCCTTTGGGAGGACTTATGATATGAATCATTTGGAGTTTGCTGAGTACTTGGGGATTCATGATGAAGACTACACTAGTTCATTACTGGTCGGCCAACTTGACACACCCCTTGCGTGTGTACCCGCAAGTGCACGGGCTGTTAAAGTAATAAAATACCCTGGTGAGTTGGTAGTCGTATCCACAGGGAATAATGTTCAGAAACAACTGTTATCGCTATTTAGTTATGATTGGAATCAATCATGAGAAAAGTATATATGTATAGATGTAAAAGAAAATAAAAGAGTGCAAGAAGAATAATGAGGGTAGGAGAGCTAATCGATATAACGATGGGGTACCCGGACAAAGCTCCCCCTAGGAGTAATGCTTTTAGTGCAAAACTTGTATTATGCTCTACAATTGATGCCTATTGAGTCGAGGATATCCTTAAACACACGGTACCAAACCTAAGGTCAACCATGACTAACCCCAACGTTATGTCCCGGCATTAGGATTCACTACGACCCTTGACTCTCGTTGACCTGTCAATTAAGCCCCAGGGGAGTCTATTTTCCTAAGCCTAACACTACGTGGGATTGCTTTAGGCTCTAGGGATTCCTAGTGATAAAATCTGTTCCAATATGTAGTTCTAACCCTTTGGTCTAGGTGGAAGAACCCTAGTATAGATTAAGCCCTAACACTCTATCTCGAGCGCTAATTAACCAAGGAAACGGAGGTAGGGAGAAATCACACCGGAAGGGAAAGGGGATACATCGCTACCTCACAACTCTCCCTCTCAACCCACTTCAATCTTAAGTAGTCTAACCCTATAGGAGTTGTCACACCTCCAAAGGATAACCTAGATTGCTCTCAAACTTAGTGTCATGGCTAAGGGAAAACAATAGCACAAGATAATTAAAATTGAAACTCGAATTTATTCATCAATAAAGAAAGCATAATAAAAGTCATAGAAACAATATCATCCTAGGGTTTACAAGTCCGAATACCCACTAGGGTTTAGCTCTCCATGGAGCAATACAAAATCAATAAATAGATTAAGAACATATGCATAAAAACCATAAAGAAAACCGCCTTGTAGATCGTATCGATGGTCTTGTGAAGCCGCCTAGTCTTTTCCACGAATCCCTTGTCAAACCTATGGCACACTTCGCCGAATCGATGCCGACGAAAGCTCCCCCAATAGCTTTCTCCCAAAGGATGTCGATGTCGATGCCGTATAATTGCCTCCAAAGACCTCCAAGAACCTCTCCAAACCCTAGCCGAAAGCCCCCCAAAAGATAGGCAAGGGATAGAAGGGGGGGTCACCAAATAGATCTGAAAACGGGCTATTTATAGGCTGAAATTGGGCTGAAATCGGAGTTCCACACGCCCCTGTGGATTTTCCACACAGGCTGCAGAATTTCCACACTCCCGTGTGTTAATTCCACACGGCCGTGTGGAAATTCTATTTTGCTGATTTTCCGCATGCTGTGAACAGTAACTTGCTAAAGTTTTTACTACAGTAACTACTACAGTGCTTCGCCAAAATGCTCCTGAATTCATCGTTCTTCATCGAGGCCATTGAATTGGGCACACAATCAGTGGTAGATTATGTCGATTACTTCATTTCTCTTTATTGGCAAAATTCTCCAATCCTACACAAGTTAAACTTTTGTGAATGTGACTGCCTTTGTGCCCCTCCAATGGAAGTTGGCACACACCCACAAGTCTAGACTCGTGCCTTGTTCCTTGCTTGCTCCAAGAACTCCTCAACAATGGTGAACATAACCTATTCTTGCTTCTATTTCTCCAAATTGGCTCCACAACCCTACAATGCACAAAAGCATATAAATGCACACCACTTAGTGATAAAATCTGATAAAAGGTATGCTCATTGTAAGATAATAACGCTTTGCATTACTATAACACAAGCATTTATCACAACTCCACATTGATTTTCCATCTGACATGAATGCGAAGGATTATTGGGCTGTCATAGCTCCAAGTGACACCAAGAACACCCAGAAAGCTTCTCGGATTGCGGACCCTATACAGAGATACATTCATGCCTTTATTACTCGTTCCATCGGGGGTCGACGGGACAGTCCTGGAGTGGTTTCTCAGTTAAATCTACTCATCTTATATGGGATTTTTGAGCAGTATCCTCTCCATATGGGCCACCTTGTTGATAGCGCTAAGCTATATCCGCAAGTGCACAAGTTATCAAGTAATACCCTGTACGTGACATAGGGGTCGCATTTCCTGGGGCCCGAGAAGCTACCCTTACTTCCCTTTTACAATGTTGTTCAACCGACATAATTTTAAGAGAGAGAATAAAATGTAAATAAACTAAACAAATAAGTAACCAATGGAAACATACGAGGACAAGATACGGGATAAATTAGGGCTAAGAGTGGTCACGGATGAGGATTCCCTTAGGGGCTACTAAAGTGAGTAGGATGCTTGAACTAACATGCAAGTGGCTAATTGGACCGAGAAAACCCTAGATTAGGCCAACACGATGGTCACGACAATTGACCCCTAATCCGGTACGGGTATTGGATATGGTAAGTCTACCGCCCAAGATTACCCCTACGATTGCAATGGGTGAAGTGATTTTCTCAAACTAGAGTTAAGATACAAAAGAGTATTTAACCCTAGTAGTGGAAGGGTACAAATACCCTATGGTCACGGCGTATTTATATGTATTTCCCTTCCAAGTTTGGTGAGTCTAACACTAGGGCAATGGTCATGCAACCTAGTATTTGCTAAGTCTTTTGATACATAGAGTTCTCATACATACCAAGCATGTAAAAACACCAAACAATGGATCACAAACAAGCCACAAACATAAATTAGAACAAAACATCCAAAACATCAAAAGTTCACCCCCCAAGATTCACCTACATCTGGTGACCTTGGGGTTTAGTTGCTCATGTTCACTAAATACAACAAGAAATACATGAAAACAACCAACAAAAGCTTGAGAAGAACTCCCTCAAAGAATAAAGGCCGGAGAAGTTCCAAAGATGCCACTCAAAGGGGTGGCTTCCCTAGTCTTCAATCTCTAAATGTAAGCTCTAGATCATGGATCCTTCCCAAAATCTTGCTCTCCTCGCCAAATTCTCCACTAAGTTGCCCTCCAAAAGCTCCTTCTTTTTCAGATCAAGGGTGGTGGTGAGAGGCTCCAAGAAGAAGACGCAAGATGTCTTCAAAGAAACCCTCCAAATCGCATAGAAGGGTAAATTCGTGCCTCCTCACGAGAGAGCTCACGGTCCATATATGGCCCGTGAGGTAGCCTGTAATGTGGGACGAAAGAATCTGCAAAGTTACGAATGCTACAGTACTGTGTCTACAGTACTATCTGACCCCAAATTCCTTGCAGTTGAGCTCACGGCCGTGAGCTTGCCCGTGAGGGTTTCCAGACTTAGAAAATTTCTCCAAATGTGCATGCTTCAGGCTACTACAGTATTGCTACAGTGCCGGGACACTAAAACGACGATTTCGGTGTGGATTTCTTCTCAAATCACGTCACTGAGGTCACCAAAGCATCTTTCGCACCTGAAACAATAAATAACCCAATTTAGACCACCAAAGGGCATCGATTCATTAACAAAATATGAAAATCATGCGCAAGAATACATATAAAATATGTACATTTAGACGTTTATCAAACATCCCCACACCTAAGCGTTTGCTTGTCCCCAAGAAAACACACATGAAGAACAGGGGCAAGAAGATAAATGTCTAAATGCACAACCTCAAGCTCAATAGTAAGGGACTCCACAAGCACGAATGGACAGAAATCAAGAAATGAGCTGTTCAATGAATAGTCAAGTAATACTAGTTATGTTCCCCCTGGAGTGTCCCGTGAGTGTGTTCGAACACCCACCTTGACCTCCACATCCTAGATTACCCCAGGATGACCATTCACCCCACACACAATGAAAATGGCATTAAAAAGTTAAAGACACCCTTAATACTCAGTTAAGAGTCCTTTGGTTCGTGAATAAAATGTTAGCACTTAAGTGACTACATAGCGAGGACCAGGGGATTAAAAGACTTTATTACTCTCACATATATACAGACATTTACTCATCTTTTTTTTTTTTGAGTCCCCAACTAATATAGACTGCGCAAAAATCTTTCAGATGGATGCACATGCTGGCCAGCACAAGAGCCACCCATCCTACTTGATTACAGTCTACATAGACGCATTCATGCTATACTAGCAGATGAATACTGTCATAGACTTTTATTTTTTTGGATCATATGTATAGACTAACTCTCAAATCCCCTGGTTAAACCCACTACAATAGTTCACTTTAGGCTAAAGAAAACCATGAAGGAACACAAAAGCTCTTAAAAGTGTATTGGAAATAGAATTTAACAATCTAATGCCAAAATCATCATGATGGGTTGGTTGGAGTGCACAAGGCAGAAGTGATCATGTACAGGTATAGGGGTACACTGAAGGTGAAACTACATTCAAGCACAAGTAAAGTACAGCTCATAACTATCATTCTACCAAGCCAGGAAGTCCTTAACAATAAAATCATAGCTATCATAGGCAATCAAAACATGCATTAATGAAGAATACTCCAAAAATCCATCCCCACACCTAAAGCTATACATTGTCCCAATTGTACATAAGTCAGCAGAACAGGGTGGGACAAACATGTTAAGTATAAGAAAATGGAGTAAAAGAAACTTCCCCAAACAGTTGATGAAGTATGTGATGTGATCCTCTAGTCGGTTGGGGCAAACAATGTAACGAGGGTATGGAGTGTGATACTGTATAACATGAGTAGGTCAGTGCGTGATACTACCCCGGTGGAATCCAATCGACCCCCAATGCCACGCGTTAGGAGGGCATGGATATATCTGTGAGTAGGGTGCTTCAACTGGGAGGCCTTCTTGGTGTGCGATCTAGTGGCAATGGATTTCCAGTAGGTGGGACCGGTCACAGGATACGGGAAATCCTTGCCCAAATCCTTAAATTCCGGCCTTTGGGTGAATGCTTCTATATAGAATCCCATGTGAACTTCCAATTGATCTTGAGTTATTCTGTGGCTCTTCCCAAAAGCACGAAATGTAACGTAGCAGTGTTGGCGAGAGAAGGGATTGTAGTTAAAAATTTTGAAATTGCTCAACATTTCTAGAGTCAATTCTTTATATGTCGGTTCGTCAATGGAGAATAACTTGTCCCAACCTCCATGTGAGATGAGTTCAAAGATCACTTCGTCCATGCCAAGGGTTTTCAAAACACCCCAATCGATTTTTTTGATCGTCCCAAAACTCTTGCGCGAGAGTAGCGCGAATCGGTTCCTATGTTCTTCCTTTCTGAACCTAGGTTGCTTGGGGGGCGGAAAAGGTTCCCTCTGGGATCTTTTGTATGCTACCTTCTTCACCCTCATCCTACAAGATCAAAGGAACCACCATTAAACAAGTTACAAGCAATGCATAAGTGAACAAATGAAAGATTGATGAAAAATATGCAGTGCTACAATATTCCGAGAAATTTTGGCAAGAGTCTTGCTTGAAAACTTGATAATATAAAGATACAACCATTCCAAAACATCATTACAGCATTGTAGTAACGAAGGAGAGAAGAAACCATGGAAAAATCAGCCTAAACAACCATGAGAACACCAAGTTCATGAGAAAGCATGCTTACCTCAAACCTTAGGGTTTATGGAGTGATCCTTAGGTTAAATCCGGCTAAAAGAGTGGTTTTTCTTCAAAACTTGAACACAAAATGATTTTAGAGAAGATGGAGAGTGTTTTAAAGCAAGAAAAATGAAAGAAAATGGAGGAGAAATGAAGTAGAAGTGAGGGGTGGAAGTGTAGGGATGATGAATAGCAAGAAGGGCCCAAAGGCCCTTAAAAACTTCAAGGCACGAAAGGCCTCACGGGTGAGCTCACGGGCGTGAGCTCACCTGTGGCCCTCTCGGTTTGGCTCACGGCTAAGCTCACGGCCATGAGCTTGGCCGTGAGCCCTCTCGGGTTTGCTCACGGGCCGAGCTCACTGGCGTGAGCTCTGCTGTAAGTGGCCTCTGTTTGGCTTGTGATTGAATCGATCCGCAAGCGCACGGGTCGCCAAGTAATACCTTGCACAAAAGCACAAGGGTCGTATTCCACGGGGCTAAGGAGCTACTCTTACTCCTCCATCGCCTATTATCTAACCTAACCAAACAAGCATTGATGTACGTTCTTTTGAAGCAAAGAAATAAATACGATGTAATTAGACAAATTTAAAAGCATATAATATGGTTGCAAGTGCTACAATGAAGAGTAAAGGCCTATGGATGTGGATCCCCTTGAGGGGTCATCATGATACATGGATGAAGGATGAAAGGTAGCTTGGTTGATTTAGACCGAAGGATCTCAAGATTAGATCAACCCCAATTTCTCGGCGATTGAACCCTAATCCCATACGGATATTGGTCGGAATCTCTTCCTAACCAACATCCCTACGATTGCATTAAGTATAAGGAGATCCCAAAATAAGGATACACTAAACCCTAGTCTATCCTTAAAGCTCGGAGGGCTATCGACACCCAATTTCTCGGTGTGCCAATACAAGTAACCCCTTTTAATTCATTAATGACCTAATACACGTGAGTAGGTCACGTCTACGTGTATAATTCAAGAAAGAACTACGGATCTCTCCATATGGTAGTTCTAGACATAAAGCACAATGAACTAAATCTTAAACCAAACCAAGCTTGCAATTAAGTAAAGATCATCCAAAATACATGATGAACCCCCCAAGGTTCACCAACATCCGGTGGCCTTGGGGGTCTAGTGTGCCATCAAGCAAGTAACAACAAAAATACAAAGTAAATCACTTAAAAAGCTCATAAATGACACTCCCTAGATGAAATGGTGAAGGAGGAGGTGGAGGTCCGGCCAAATGACGCTTTCCCCCGTCCAAGAGATGCCGAATGACGCTTCCCTTGACTTGGATCCTTGCCTCCTTGATGGTGAAGCTTCTCCCCTTTTAAAATGATGTTCTTGCCCCCTTCCTTGGCTCCAAATCGTCGTCTCCTCAAAGATTTCTTCGTTTCTTTCCTTTAGATGCCGGCCAAGAAGTTCCCTTTGTGTGCCCTAAAAACCTCTATATAAACTCCCGCAGGATCCCGGGGTGGATAGATCCATCCCGGGGTGGATAGATAGGCAAAAATAGGGCAAAACCTGTCTCATGTGGGGGTGCATCCCGGGGTGGATGAATGGATCCCGGGGTGGATAGGGGGCCGTGAGAGCTAGTTGAAAATCCCTGTCTTTTGGTGCTCACGGCCCCTTATACGGCCCCGCATGCTGCAGTACTCCAGCACCTTGATTCTTCATCCTTTTTCGCCCAAATCGTATTATCATGTTCCTCATGGCTCCTCCATGCCCTACAACATAAATAATGCTCAATTAAGCATAAAACGGGCATCCATTCATATAAAAACACATGCTAAGTGAACAAAATATGTATGTTAAAACACATACATTTAGACACTTATCAAACATCCCCACACCTAAGCGTTTGCTTGTCCCCAAGCAAACAAATCATGAAAAACAAAGGGAATGATAAGTGGCTAAATGTACATCTCCGGCTCAAACAAATACGAGATTATACAAGTATAGAATAATGATATACAGATGTCGAGTTACAGTCAATACGTACAATAAACAGATCCTGTCTCACCTCTTATGTGTCTGTACAGTGTAAGTGAATCTTTCATCTCATTTGCCCTGACATGGTCTAGCCCTATGACTTCAATCAGTACAGCTCTATATGCTAATCACTCCACAAGTACAGAGTACCAAGTCTTAAAATGCTAAGTGCCACTCCAATGAACAATTAAGATCCTTCTAATTCTACAACTTGAAACTAAATCCCATTTCTACTCACAAACTCAAATAGGCAGTCTAAGTGATCACTAGGGTTATTTTTATTTATATGTATAAACAATTTTTTTTTTTTTTTTTTTTTTTTTTTTTTTTTTTTTTTTTTTTTTTTTTGAGTCCGCCTAACGTAGACTGCACAAAAAATCTTTCTGGAGGATGCACATGCTGGTTAGGCACAAGAGTCACCCAACTACTCGATTACAGTCTACATAGACGCATTCATGCTTCATTAGCAGAGGAATACTGACATAGACTCTTTTTTTTTTTTTTTTTTTTTTTTTTTTTTTTTTTTTTTTTTTACATACCCTAGATCAAACCTTTAGACTGCACTACAAGTAACAAACCTAGGATTAGTTCAACAAGACTTAGAAGTTCTTAAGAGTTCATTGAAGGATAGAACTTAGTAGTCTAAGGCTAAGTAGTCAAAATTGTGTGTTAGGCATACAAGAGAGTTAAGAAAGTCAAGCAGGCTATTCCCAGGGCATCAACAAAAGACTCAGTGCACAGAACAATACTAGAGGTGAAACAGGATTCAATAGAGCACAACAAGAAAAAAATGTAACTCACATCAATCATTAATTCACACTTGAAGAATCTCACAAGAAAGTAACAAGCCATCATTGATGACACTAGCATGTAAAGTTGACCTAATACATGTAGATACACCCATCCCCACACCTAGTGTTGTACATTGCCCTCAATGTACACTAATCATGAAAATAGAGGCAATATACACAATAATAACAAAGGAGGAGGGTGAAAACGAACTTCCCCGGTTTATTTGGTAAGAATGGCGAAGTGTGACCCGACAAAAGTGTACGGCGAGCTCTACATGTCGGGCCCGGCTTCCACAAAATGTGGGGAGGCTCACCAAACTACCCTCAATGCCTGCAAGGCAAAAAGGGCACATCATCATTCCACGAAATTTAGAAAGGAGGGACGGGGAGTAATCAAGCAAAAACTAAAACCAAACACAAAAAGAACACAACAAGAATAAACACAAACACAACAAACAACTAACAAAAGAAAAACAATGGAACAAAAACATCATCCAAGCAAATCCATGTTCGTTCAATATCATGATGTCCAATTCACTCATATTGCAAGTGTTGCTATTGGATAACAAAGATGATACAATAATAGGCCCAAATACAATAAAATCAAGGGTGCTCATGGAGGAGTGTGAAAGAATTAAAAAAAAAAAAAAAAAAAATTGCTACAGTAACTCCCAAAAAAAATTTTGCAAGAGCTTCCCTTGTACATGGAGCATAAAAATTTTTACAAAGCTTTCAAATTACTCCAAAAACTGACAAAAACAACACACAACCAATCTCCCACAATATTGGCATCCATTCAACTTGAAAAATAGGGGAGAGGAAGAAGAAACATTCATGCTCAACACCTAGGGTTTAGAAAGGGGTACCTTAAAGGATAGGTGAAGATGATGGCAAAACTCCCAATAAATCATGCAAATTAGGTCCTTGGAAGTAGTAGATTCGTGTAGAGGAAGAAAAATGAAGAAAAATGGTGAAAGAATGAGGGAAAACGGATGAGAAATGAGAGAGTTATGAAGAAAATGGTGAGGATATAGGTCCAGGACCCGTGGCATACGGCCCCCCATACGGCCGTGAAGGGGACCGTGAGCCCTAGGCCATTTTCACTGGAAATTTGTCACGGCCCCATATACGGCCGTGAGGGGGGCCGTGAGACACAAGCCAAACTCACTGGAATCGTCTCATGGCCCTCCAAACGGCCCCCTTAGGGCCGTGAGGACCTGGAAATCACTCAAAAGTTGGAATTTTTCTTCTCCAAATGGCTAAGGATGACATTGAAACATTATAGAACACCACCAACTTGAACGAAACATGAAACAAATTGATCTAATGCACAAAATGACAACAAAAACAAGCAACACTCAACAAATAAAATGATTACACCACTCTTAAGATGACAAGAGAAAAGCTAGCATGGACTTATTCAATTTCAAAGCTAGTAAAGAAAAACGGCGACTACAACAATAAGATGAACATCCAAAATACGAAAAGTGAACTAAAGACCCCCGAATGCTTGGGTTGCCTCCCAAGAAGCGCTTGTTTAACGTCACGAGCCTGACGTACCTTTTTTCTTACCTCATGGGGGTTCAAAGAGCTTGAAGTTACCCCCGGTTAAGCTTGAAACAACATTGTTACCCGGCAAGTTCAAAGACATCAACGAATAGACATTAACTTTTTCATGATCAAAGAGGGGTTCAAATTTTACCTTCCCTCCATGAGATTTTGAACGACGGGGGTTGGTACCTTTCTTTTTCTTCCCCCGTACTTCCCTCCAAATTTTCTTCAACATTGATTCTTTCTTCTCTTTTTCCTTGGCATTGGTACATATCACTTCCTCCTTTGGTTTCTTCAAATTGTGACTTGGAGGGGGATTGTGGGGTTCTTCTTGTTCTTTGTCCTCCACCTCCTCTAAGTATTCATCCAAAGGATTTAATGATAGCACCTCCTGCACACAAGTAGAAATTAATCGATCAGTTTCATCAACAAAATATAATGTGTCGTCATGGTCAAGGGAATGTTTCATGGCCGCCGGCAACGTGTACACTGCTTCCTCCTCTCCAACCCTAAGTGTTAGTTTTCCTCCCTTGAGATCAATTAGGGCACCAGAGGTACTTAAGAATGGCCGACCAAGAATTAACGGTGTCTCCACATCTTCATCAATATCCATGATGACAAAATCCACAGGAAAGACCAATTTATCTACTCGAACAATCACGTCCTCCACAATCCCACGAGGTTTTCTTGTTGATCGATCCGCCAATTGTAGAGTCATCCTTGTGGGTTTAAGCTCATCCAAGCCAAGCTTCAAGTACATGGTGTAGGGCATGACGTTGATGCTTGCCCCCGAATCCGCTAATGCATTTTCCTGAACTCCTCCTTCAAGCACACAAGGAATTATAAAACTTCCCGGATCTCTCAATTTTTGTGGGAGCTTCTTTTCTAAAATAGCCGAACAATTTCCCGAGAGTGCCACTGTGCCTTCCTCTTCTAATTTTCTTTTATTGGTGAGGAGCTCCTTCAGAAACTTGGCATACTTGGGCATTTGCGTTAAAGCTTCAACGATCGGGATATTGAGGTGGAGCTGTTTGAAGATGTTGATGAATTTTCTAAACTGCACATCCTCCTTGTCTTGTTTCAATCTAGCCGGATAGGGAATTGGAGGCTTGTACTCGGGTGGATTTGATTTTCCCCGAAGATGAGATTCATTGTTTCCTCCCCGATCATCCTTCTCAACAACTTCTTCAGCAGATTTGGGATCTTCCATGAGGGTTATCCCTGCTTCCTTGACACTTGGGTCAATTTCGACCCTTGTCTCCACTTGCCTTCCACTTCTTAGGGCAATGGCCTTCAGTTGCTCCCTTGGGTTCTCTTCGGTGTTGCTAGGAAGACTTCCTGAAGGTCGTTCTGCATTTGCCTTGGCAAGTTGCCCCACTTGATGCTCAAGAGATTGCACCGAGGCTTGAAGATTTCTCATAATGGACCCAAAGTCACTGAGTTGCGAATTTATACTGTTAAATCGTGATTCGGTGCCAATCATGAACTTGGCAAGTACATCTTCGGTGGTAAATCTCTTCTCTTGCAAAGGTGGTTGTGCTTGAGGATTCTGAGGGGGGCCACCCTTTTGTTGCTGTCCTTGATTCCAAGAGAAGTTAGGGTGGTATTTCCACCCCGGATTGTAGGTAGAGCTGTAAGGATTTCCTTGCGGCCTTGGGCTCCCAATGTAGTCAACAGTCTCAATGGGTGCGACGGAGGAGCTAGCAATAGGGCATTGAGTGGTGACATGTCCACCTCCACAAGTGCTACAACTCATGACGGCTTCAGACTTGGAACTGCTACCCATGAGCATATCAATCTTCCTGGACAACATCTCGACCTTTGCGGCTAGAGCATCATCGGCCTTAACTTCATAAATTCCGGCCCCTTTCTGTGGTGTTCCTCTTGAGGCCCAATGAGATTCATTGCTTGCCATGGACTCAAGTAGTTGCTCGGCCTCGTCGGGATACTTGTTGCTAAGTGATCCACCCGCCGCGGCATCAATGAGTTGGCGAGTGGCATAATTCAGCCCATTGTAGATGATTTGCACCCGCATCCATGAAGCAAACCCATGGTGAGGGCATCTTCGAAGAAGGTCCTTGAATCTCTCATAAGCTTCAAATAAACTTTCGGACTCTCCTTGCTTAAAGGCTGAAATTTCTTGCCTCAATCTTGCCGCTTTGCTAGGAGGAAAGTATCTCCCAAGGAATTTCTCGACCATGTCTTTCCATGTCTTGATCGACCCCGGCGGTAGAGATGTGAGCCAACGGTAGGCCGCGTCCCTAAGACTGAATGGGAAAAGACGCAACCGGATAGCATCATCCGTTACCCCATTTATCTTGAATGTAGAACAAATTTGGAGGAAACGGGAAAGGTGATCGTGCGCGTCTTCATTCGCAAGACCATTAAACTGGACTGAATTCTGGATCATGCCAATTGTGCTTGCTTTGATTTCGAAATTATGGGTTGCAATAGTAGGTGCATGGACACTGAATTCTTCACCCGTAAATTGTGGCCTTTCATATTCGGACAAAGTTCGTCTCTCTTCAGCCATGATTGACGACTCACTAGTCTCAACTTGAACACCTTGTTCAATCGGGTCTTCACCAATTTCTCTCAACCTCCGATGCAAGGTCCTTTCAATCTCACTATCCGGCTCCACCAAGTTTGATGGATTTCCACGTGTCATACACAGTACCTTGCACAAATCAAGAAAGATAGAACAAGTCAAGCTCAAAAGAAATGAAAATAAGAGAAAAGAAAAGAACAATAAATAAATAAATGGCTAGAGCAATAGGCTAGAAGTTTCTCAGAATTCCTTAGAAGTCCCCGGCAGCGGCGCCAAAAACTTGATTGAATCGATCCGCAAGCGCACGGGTCGCCAAGTAATACCTTGCACAAAAGCACAAGGGTCGTATTCCACGGGGCTAAGGAGCTACTCTTACTCCTCCATCGCCTATTATCTAACCTAACCAAACAAGCATTGATGTACGTTCTTTTGAAGCAAAGAAATAAATACGATGTAATTAGACAAATTTAAAAGCATATAATATGGTTGCAAGTGCTACAATGAAGAGTAAAGGCCTATGGATGTGGATCCCCTTGAGGGGTCATCATGATACATGGATGAAGGATGAAAGGTAGCTTGGTTGATTTAGACCGAAGGATCTCAAGATTAGATCAACCCCAATTTCTCGGCGATTGAACCCTAATCCCATACGGATATTGGTCGGAATCTCTTCCTAACCAACATCCCTACGATTGCATTAAGTATAAGGAGATCCCAAAATAAGGATACACTAAACCCTAGTCTATCCTTAAAGCTCGGAGGGCTATCGACACCCAATTTCTCGGTGTGCCAATACAAGTAACCCCTTTTAATTCATTAATGACCTAATACACGTGAGTAGGTCACGTCTACGTGTATAATTCAAGAAAGAACTACGGATCTCTCCATATGGTAGTTCTAGACATAAAGCACAATGAACTAAATCTTAAACCAAACCAAGCTTGCAATTAAGTAAAGATCATCCAAAATACATGATGAACCCCCCAAGGTTCACCAACATCCGGTGGCCTTGGGGGTCTAGTGTGCCATCAAGCAAGTAACAACAAAAATACAAAGTAAATCACTTAAAAAGCTCATAAATGACACTCCCTAGATGAAATGGTGAAGGAGGAGGTGGAGGTCCGGCCAAATGACGCTTTCCCCCGTCCAAGAGATGCCGAATGACGCTTCCCTTGACTTGGATCCTTGCCTCCTTGATGGTGAAGCTTCTCCCCTTTTAAAATGATGTTCTTGCCCCCTTCCTTGGCTCCAAATCGTCGTCTCCTCAAAGATTTCTTCGTTTCTTTCCTTTAGATGCCGGCCAAGAAGTTCCCTTTGTGTGCCCTAAAAACCTCTATATAAACTCCCGCAGGATCCCGGGGTGGATAGATCCATCCCGGGGTGGATAGATAGGCAAAAATAGGGCAAAACCTGTCTCATGTGGGGGTGCATCCCGGGGTGGATGAATGGATCCCGGGGTGGATAGGGGGCCGTGAGAGCTAGTTGAAAATCCCTGTCTTTTGGTGCTCACGGCCCCTTATACGGCCCCGCATGCTGCAGTACTCCAGCACCTTGATTCTTCATCCTTTTTCGCCCAAATCGTATTATCATGTTCCTCATGGCTCCTCCATGCCCTACAACATAAATAATGCTCAATTAAGCATAAAACGGGCATCCATTCATATAAAAACACATGCTAAGTGAACAAAATATGTATGTTAAAACACATACATTTAGACACTTATCAGCTTGCGGGCTCTTTCCTTCATATAAAGGCGTACTCATGAGCAAAAATTGGCTCTCAACTTGATTTAACAATGAAGAACACTCCTCTAAGTCTTAAAAACACTCAAAATAAAGCCGAACAAAGCATGAAAGCATTCAAAACATGAATCTCATGAAATCTAATCATTAAAGAACTCACAACCACACACAAGCATGCATGAATGATGAAACAAAAATTGTTGAAAAGATGACTACAACATGAAGAAGACTTAGACAACTAACATGTCAACACACTTCAAGAATACGGAAAAGAAACAAGACATGCATTCAAATTACAACAAAAAGGAATTTGCAATGAATTTAAAACTTAGGTTGCCACCCAAGAAGCGCTTGGTTAACGTCATTAGCTTGACGTGTTTTACCTCAAAGTTCATGGTGGGACAAAAGGAGGGAATTTACCTCCATTCTTTGGTGATGCAATGTTACTCGAAAAGTAGTGCTTCAAGCAGTGACCATTGACTTTAAAGGCTCCATTTTGTGGATGAGTTATCTCGACGGCACAATGAGGGAATACTTGAGTCACGGTGTAAGGGCCATGCCATCGTGATTTTAATTTCCCGGTGAATAACTTCAATCTTGCATTGAATAGCAATACTTGGTCTCCGGGTTGGAAACATTTAGCTTGTTTGATATGCCGGTCATGATACTCCTTCATCCTCTCTTTATACCTCACTGATGAGTCATAGGCCAAGGATCGCCATTCCTCTAACTCATTTAGTTGGAACTTTCTCTTGCTACCACAAATGTAAGGATCAAAGCTGAGTTGCTTTATGGCCCAATAGGCTTTATGTTCTAGTTCAACCGGTAGATGACATGCCTTCCCATAGACCATTCGATAAGGAGTAGACCCAATGGGTGTTTTAAATGCCGCCCTATATGCCCACAGTGCGTCATTGAGTAGGTCAGCCCAATCTCGCCTGTGATGACTGACTATTTTCTCTAGTATTCTCTTCAACTTTCTATTCGAAACTTCAACCTGACCACTAGTTTGAGGATGATAGGCGGTCGATGTTCGGTGCGACACCCCATATCTTTTCAAGACCTTTTCGAATTGGGAGTTGTAGAAGTGGGTGCCCCGGTCACTAATTATCGTTCTGGGTGTCCCGAACCGAGAAAGTAATTTTTTTAATAATTTTATCACAACCCTTGCATCACATGATGGGAATACCTGAGCTTCCAGCCACTTGGAGATATAGTCGACTGGCACTAGGATATATTTGTTTCCCTGAGAGCTAGGGAATGAGCCCATGAAATCGATGTCCCAGACATCAAATACTTCGCATGCTTGGTTCCATGACTGTGGCATTTCTTCTCTTCTTGAGATGTTTCCCGTACACTGGCATCTATCACAATGTTGCACCAAAGCCTGAGCATCTTGAAATATTGTTGGCCAATAAAACCGAGCATCGAGTGCCTTTTTAGCGGTTCGGCTTCCACTATAGTGACCTCCTGTCGGCCCAGAATGACAATGCTTTAGGATGTCAAGACCTTCCACTTGCGAAACACACCTCCTCACAATCTGATCAGACCAAACCCTGAACAAGTGGGGGTCCTCCCAGATATAGTATTTCAATTAAGCAAAGAACATTTTCCTTTGTTGCTGAGTGAGCCACTTGGGAAAAGTATTCGTCGCGAGATAGTTTGCGATGCCGGCGAACCATGGAGTCTCATCATCTGTAATCACTTGAATACTACAAAGTTGCTCCAACGGAAATGTATCATTTATCTCTCTCCTTTCTAGCTTGTCATCGTTGGGATCCTCAAGGCGGGAGAGGTAGTCAGTAGCTAAATTTTCTGCCCCTTTCTTATATCTTATTTCCAAATCGAATTCTTAAAGAAGTAGCACCCAGCGGATCAGTCAAGGCTTGGCATCCGACTTGTTCAACAGGTATTTCAGGGCCGAATGGTTCGTGTAAGCAATCACCTTGGACAGCACCAAATAGGACCTGAATTTGTCAAATGTGAAGACAAGTGCCAGCAATTCCTTCTCGGTAGTAGTGTAGTTCTCTTGAGCATCATTCAAAGTTTTGCTTGCATAATAGATAGGATGAAAGTGTTTATCCCTTCGTTGCCCCAACACTGCGCCAATAGCATAGTCACTTGCATCACACATCAGCTCAAATGGCAGACTCCAGTCAGGGGAAACCATGATGGGTGCTTCAATTAGTTTTTGTTTAATTGTTAAGAAAGCGTGCAAACATTCACTAGTGAATTCAAAAGGGGCATCCTTCTCGAACAACTTTGTCAATGGTCTGGCAATGGATGAGAAATCTTGCACAAACTTCTGTAGAACCCGACATGTCCCAAAAAACTTCTGATAGACTTCATAGAAGTTGGAGGTAGAAGTTTCTCAATAGTGGCGATCTTTGCCCTGTCTACCTCAATCCCATGTTTCGAAATTTTATGCCCAATAACTATACCGTTCTTGACCATAAAATGGCACTTTTCCCAGCTGAGCACTAGATTTGTCTCCTCACATCTGCTTAGGACCCGTTCAAGGTTATTGAGACAAAACTCAAATGAATCACCGAAAACTGAGAAGTCATCCATGAATACTTCCATAATGTCTTCCACCATGTCCTCGAAAATAGCCATCATGCATCTCTGGAAAGTGGCCGGCGCGTTACAGATCCCAAAAGGCATCCGCCGATAGGCAAAGGTTCTATAGGGACATTTAAAAGTTGTCTTCTCCTGATCTTCTGGGCAATTCGAATATGAAAATATCCAAAAACGCCATCTAAAAAGCAATAATAGGAGTGTCTGATAAGTGCTTGTGTTATAGTAATACGAAGTATTATTATCTTACATTGAGCATTACTTTTCTCAGATTTAATCACTAATTAGTGTGTATTTGTGTTCTTTTGTGCATTGAAGGGTTATGGAGAAGATCTAGAGAAAAAGAAGAAAGAATAGGTTATGTTCACCATTGTTGTGGAGTTCTCGGACCAAGCAAGGAACAAGGCACGAGTCTAGACTTGTGGGTGTGTGCCAACCTCCATTGGAGGGGCACAAGGGCAGTCACACTCACAAAAGTCTATAACTCGTGTAGGATTGGAGAATTTCGCCAATGAAAAAAAATGAAGTAATCAACATAATCTACCGTTGATTGTGTGCCCAATTCAATGGCCTCGATGAAGAATGATGAATTCGGAAGCATTTCGGCAAAAACTGCAGCAGCATTGTAGCAAGTTACTGTTCATAGGCTACCGAAAATTAGCAAAATAGAATTTCCACACGGACGTGTGGAATTAACACATGGGCGTGTGAAAATCTTGCAGCCCGTGTGGAAAATCCACAGGGGTGTGTGGAACTCCGATTTCAACCCGATTTCAGCCTATAAATAGCCTATTTTCAGATCTATTTGGGGACCCCCCTTCTATCTCTTGCCTATCTTTTTTGGGGCTTTCGGCTAGGGTTTGGAGAGGTTCTTGGAGGTCTTTGGAGGCGATTATACGGCATCGGCATCGACATCTATTGGAAGATAGCTATTGGGGGAGCTTTCGTCGGCATCGATTCGGCGAGGTGTGCCCTAGGCTTGACAAGGGATTCGTTGGAGAAGACGTGCGACTCCACATACCATCGAGACGATCTATAAGGGGGTTTTATTTATGGTTTTATTGCATATGTTCTTAATCTCTTTATTGATTTTGTATTGCTCCGTGGAGAGCTAAACCCTAGTGGGTATTCGGACTTGTAAACCCTAGGATGATATTATTTCAATGACTTTTATTATGTTTTCTTTATTGATGAATTTAATTGAGTTTCAATTTTAATTATCTTTTGCTATTGTTTTCCCCTAGCCATGACACTAGGGTTGAGAGCAATTTAGGTTACCCTTTGGAGGTGTGACAACTCCTATAGGGTTAGACTACTTAAGATTGAAGATGGTTGAAAGGGAGAGTTGTGAGGTAGCGATGTACCCCTTTCCCTTCCGGTGTGATTTCTCCCTACCTCCGATTCCTTGATTTATTAGCGGTCGAAATAGAGTGAAGTGTTAGGTAGATAAACTCCCCCAAGGCTTTGGGGTGACGTGAATCCTATGCATTGGTGCTTAATTTAGACTAGGGTTCTTCCACCTGGACCAAAGGGTTAGAACTACTACACATAGGAACAGGTTTTATCACTAGGAATCCCTAGAGCTTAAAGCAATTCCATGTAGTGTTAGGCTTAGGTAGATAAACTCCTCTGGGGCTTAGTTGCGTGAGGGACAGAGTGAAGGGTTGATGTGAATCCTATTGTCGGGACATAGTGTTGGGGTTAGTCACGGTTGATCTTAGGTTTGGGACCATGTGTTTAAGGATATCCTTGACTCAATAGTCATCAATTGTAGAGCTTAATACAAGTTTGCACTAGAAGCATTAGTCCTAGTGGGAGCTTTGTCCGGGTACACCATCGTTATATCGATTACCTCTCCTACTCTCATTATTCTTTTTGCACTCTTTTATTTTCTTTTACATCTATACATATATACTTTTCTCATCATCGATTCCCATCATAGCTAAATAGTGATAACACTTGTTTCTGAACAATATTCCCTGTGGATATGACTACCCACTCACCAGGGTATTTTATTACTTCGACAACCCGTGCACTTGCGGGGTACACATGCAAGGGGTGTGTCAAGCTTTTGGCGCCGTTGCCGGGGAGTAGGCCTTTTAAAGACATTTGTACTTTGCTACTTTAGCTATTCATCATTCATTCTATTTCACCTTTTCTTATTCTTCCATCATTCTTCTTTGCTTTCTTTTGTTTTGTCATACTTTTTCTTGCAAGGAGCATAAATGGAGGTTGATGCAATCATTGAGCTACATTCTCAAGTTGAAGCTCTCAGTACAAGGCTTGATAGAATTATTGCTTCACAATAACAAAGTAATACATGCTACAGCACACATCATCCAAATGAGAGGAGCTACCAAAATGTTTTATGGAATAATGATGGACAACATTGGGAAGCACCTCAAGAGCAATTTCAAAAGGATGAGATACTTGAAGAGGATGCACCTCAGTGGAAAAAAGCGTTAGCTAACTTTATTGAAGCATCCGATGCCTCTTGCCGAAGTATGCAAGCCACACGAAAGTGTCATGAAGCCTCCTATAACAACCTTGAGCATCAATTAGGATGGATACTTGACACACTCTCCAAGGAAAATGAAGTGTTTGAGCAAGCAACGTAAGTTCCTTGTAGAGATGAGGTGGTAGTGAACGATAATGAACAAATGGGGTAGAGCGAGTACGTTGCTGTAGAAATTGAAGAGGAAAAGAAGAACATCATTTGGAGAATTGGGATTGCTTTAATGAAGAAGGTGCTTGTGAGCAAGGAAATTTTCAAGGAGATTTGCTAGTGTCATGTTCCTTTCAAGATGAAAATACACAAGAAGAAGCAAACCAGAGAAAACACACGCCCGTGTGGAAATTCCACACGGGCATGTGACACCACTTAGGGCTCAGCCAGAGAGGGCACAGGGGCGTGTCCATGCCCCTGTGAACAACCTCAGAAGGGGCACACGGCTGTGTGGAAATTCCACACGGCCGTGTGAGTTCTCGCAGAACTTAAACTCTTCTCCAGAGAGTCCACAGGGGCATGTGGGTGCCCCTGTGAGTGCCACTGTGCTAAGGCACACGGCCGTGTGGATTTCTTACACGACCGTGTGGATTTCTTACACGACCGTGTGGAAATTCTGCAGAGTTTTCCTTTCATCCCGAGAAAACACAGGGGCGTGTGGCCGCTCCTGTGAGAGGTCCTATGAAAAGCACACAGCCGTGTGGATTTCTCACACGCCCGTGTGGAACACTTAGAGTTTTTCGGGATATCCAGAGAGGCCACAGGGGCATGTGGGTGCCCCTGTGGCCGTCCTTGTGCTTGGCCAGGTTGGGCGCACGGCCGTTTGGAATTTCCACACGGCTGTGTGTATGTTCTGGAGAGCAAACAGAGGAAACACAGGGCGTGTCATTACCCCTGTTATTGATTCCAGTAGAGGCACACGGCCGTGTGGAATTTCCACACGGCCGTGTGGATGCGCAGAACACAAAAGGCTGTAGTTTCTTTTAAAATCTATTTGTGCCTTTTCGATTCTAAATACCTCCACACTCAAGGAACGTTTCTTCCCATTTTCCCAACCCTCTTTTCGTCCTTTTAAGGAGTTCTTAAGTCGTTTTCCGGCCATATTCGAAGTTTTTGATTTCCATTTCGTCGGCAAGCATCTTTTCTCTTTTTCTTCGTCAATCTTTTCTTTCTTTTTCAGCACCAGGATCACTATCAACAACAGCATCGGCACCAGTAGCAGATGACACCGACACTTGAGGCGTTTCTAGTTTTATGTTTCTTTTGTTTTATTTTACTTTTATTTAGCTTCACTGAACTCCCTTGTGTATACGTGCAGATTGTCTTGGATGTAAGGAAATTGAGGAATAGTCATGGACACGGTCATGGGACCGTGTGTGCTCCACAACCCATTGAGACTCAATTCTCAATGAACATAGCTCCATCAAACGCAACACTTAGAGTTCAGGGGAGTATTGTTTCAATTGCCCATTCCCACATATTGTTGTTTGATTGCTATATTTTTATTGTGCTTATATGCGTACATTGGGGACAATGTACATCTTAAGTGTGGGGGGGAGTTCACATTGCACACACATTTACTTGTGTGTTAAATTGCTTATGCTCATGTAGCCTATGGCGGTTCACATTAGTTGCAACGGTTGTATTCTTAGAGTTTAGGAGAATTTTTTACATTGTATCCTATCATGCTCATGTAGCCTGTGTGTGACAAAGGGGTCACATTCCATGGGGCCCGAGAAGCTACCCTTACTTCCCTTTTACAATGTTGTTCAACGGACATAATTTTAAGAGAGAGAATAAAATGTAAATAAACTAAACAAATAAGTAACGAATGCAAACATACGAGGACAAGATACGGGATAAATTATGGCTAAGAGTGGCCACGGATGAGGATTCCCTTAGGGTCTACTAAAGTGAGTAGGATGCTTGAACTAACATGCAAGTGGCTAATTGGACCGAGAAAACCCTAGATTAGGCCAACCCGATGGTCACGGCAATTGACCCCTAATCCGGTACGAGTATTGGATACGGTACGTCTACCGCCCAAGATTACCCCTACGATTGCAATGGGTGAAGTGATTTTCTCAAACTAGAGTTAAGATACAAAAGAGTATTTAACCCTTGGAGTGGAGGGGTACAAATACCCGATGGTCACAGTGTATTTATACATATTTCCCTTCCAAGTTTGGTGAGTCTAACACTAGGGCAATGGTCATGCAACCTAGTATTTAGTAAGTCTTTTGATACATAGAGTTCTCATACATACCAAGCATGTAAAAACACCAAACAATGGATCACAAACAAGTCACAAACATAAATTAGAACAAAACATCCAAAACATCACAAGTTCACCCCCAAGGTTCACCTACATCCGGTGACCTTGGGGTTTAGTTGCTCATGTTCACTAAATACAACAAGAAATACATGAAAACAACCAACAAAATCTTGAGAAGAACTCCCTCAAAGAATGAAGGCCGGAGAAGTTCCAAAGACGCCACTCAAAGTGGTGGCTTCCCTAGTCTTCAACCTCCAAATGTAAGCTCTAGATCATGGATCCTTCCCAAAATCTTACTCTCCTCGCCAAATTCTCCACGAAGTTGCCCTCCGAAAGCTCCTTCTTCCTCAGATCAAAGGTGGTGGGGAGAGGCTCCAAGAAGAAAACCCAAGATGTCTTCAAAGAAACCATCCAAATCCCACAAAAGGGTAAATTCCTGCCTCTTTATGGGTGTTCTCACGGTCGATATATGGCCAGTGAGGTACCCTGTAATGTGCGACGAAAGAATCTGCAAAGTTGCGAAACTGCTACAGTACTGCTGCAATACTGCCTGCCCCCCAAATTCCTTGCGGTTGACCTCACAGCCGTGAGCTTACCCGTGAGGGTTTCCAGAGTTAGAAAATTTCTCCAAATGTGCGTGCTTGAATCTGCTACAGTATTTACTATAGTGCCGGGACCCTAAAACGACGATTTCGGTGTGGATTTCTTCTCAAATCGCGTCGCTGAGGTCACCAAAGCATCTTTCGCACCTGAAACACGAAATAATCCAATTTAGACCACCAAAGGGCATCGATTCATTAACAAAATATGAAAAGCATGCGCAAGAATACGTATAAAATATGTACATTTAGATGTTTATCACTTGTGGCCGAGGTTTTCATACACTAGGCGCAGTTCACGCGATTGGGTGCCATCTTCATGGGTCCATACATCACTAGGCTGATCCGAGGTATGAATTTATTGGACCGGGCACATGACATGACCATCGTGGGGGTGTCGCACTGCTTAATGCTGCAATCCTATGGGCTACTGGATTAATTGAGAAGAGAGGTGACCAGTACAGGCTCTTCTGATACTCAATCGCGGGAGAATCCAGTCTTCCAGTAGAGTCCGACTCAAATCACAAGGGCGCTCCCGTCCCTGCTCAGGGCACTGTACTGCCACCAGATTTTGATGCCAGGTTACGAGGGATGGAGGGCAATATTCTGGCCATTCGTCATGAGCAGCGTGAGATGCGTGGTCAAGTCACAGAGGATTTTGGCCAGTTTACCATTTCCTCTCATGGCTCATCTTCATAGGCCACCATCACTTCCTGCGCTGCCACACCTGCACCACCTTTCAGTGATGATCACTTTAACTTCTGAGCATGGACATTTAGTTTTATTTCAGTAGCTGGTTGTTTGTTTTGTTTTTATTTCATTTTATGCATATGTGCTTGGTTTGTTTAAATAAGTTGGGAGGGGTTATGTCCTGAACAACCTTTTGTAGAACTTTATGTATTTTGGTTGTCTAGCATGAGTGTTTGACTATTCCCTAGTGCTTTTTCTTTGCATTTAATTTTTTTATGTGGAATGATGATATGCCCTTGTGCCTTGCAGGGCATTGAGGGTAGTTTGGTGAGCCTTCCCACATTTTGTGGAAGCCGGACCCGACATGTAGAGCTCGCTGTACATTTGTTCGGGTCACATCTCGCCATTTATACAAGACAAACCGGGGAAGCTCGTTTTCACCCTCCTCTATTGTTTTTATTGACTATCTTTTCTTGTTATTCATGACTAGTCTACATTGAGGGCAATGTACAACACTAAGTGTGGGGATGGGTGTATTACATGTTTAGGGCCATATTTACATGCTAGTGTTATCAATGATGGCTTTGTTCATTCTTGTGAGATTCTTTTAGCATGGATTAATGATTGATGTAAGTTACATATTTTTTGTGTGCCCTATTGTATCCTGTTTCACTTCTAGTATTGTCTTGTGCACTGAATTTTTTGTTAATGCCCTAGGAATAGCCAACTTGACTACTTTAACTCTATTGCATGCTTAACACACAACCTTGAGTACTTGGCCTTAGAAGTCTAAGTTCTATCATTCAATGAACTCTTAAGAACTTCTAAACCTTGTTGAGCTAGTCCTAGTTTTGTAACTTGTAGTGCAGTCTAAAGATATGATCTGGGGTGAATGTGGAAAAAAAAAGAGTCTATGTCAGTATTCCTCTGCTAATGAAGCATGAATGCGTTTATGTGGACTATAATCGAGTAGTTGGGTGCCTCTTGTGCCTAACTAGCATGTGCACCGTCTAGAAAGATTTTGGTGCAGTCTACGTTAGGCGGACTAGAAAAAAAAAGTGTGTATACATATAAATAAAACCCTAGTGACCACTTAGACTGCCTAATTGATGTTTTGAGAAGAAAAGGGTTTTTATTTCAAATACAGGACTTAGAAGGATCTTACTTGTTCATTGAGGTAGCACTTAGCATTTTAAGACCCAGTATTCTTCTATGTGGAATGATTAGCATCTAGAGCTGTACTGATTGAAGTCAGTAGGCTAGACCAAGCAAGGGAAAATGAGATAAAAGATTCACTTGCACTGCACAGACATATAAGAGGTGAAATGGATCTTTTTGTTGTACTTATTGATTGTAACTCAACATCTGTATATCGTTATTCATTGCTTGTAGAATCTCATTTTTATTCGAGCCGGAGATAGTACATTTAGCCACTTATCTTTCCCTCTATTTTTCATGATTTGTTTGCTTAGGGACAAGCAAACGCTTAGTGTGGGGATGTTTGATAAGTGTCTAAATGTATGTATTCTAGTATACATATTCATTGCACTTTGCATGTATTTTGTTACGTTTGGTGCCCTTTTTTATTCTTAATCGAGTCATATTTGCTTTGTAGGGTAGGTAGAAGCCATGGAGATTGCGAAAACATATCCTGGGCAGAAAAGAGAAGAAAAACCAGGTTGCGGCAACATATCCTGGACTGTAGCAGATTTATTGTAGCGTATACACTGTAGCAGTACTGTAGCACCTGGGGGTTCTTCGGGTAAGAAACTCCTGAGACTTTTGCCTAAGCCTCATGGCCCCGTCTGCTACCCCATGAGAAATTTCCAGAAGCTTTAGCCTAGTTCTCACGGCCCCGTCTGTGACCCAGTGAAAAATTTTCAGAAATTTTTGCCTAGGCTTCACTTCCCCGTTAACTACCTAGTTTAACCCTTCACTCCCCCGTTAACTACCCCGTGAGGCTCTGGATTTGGGGTTTTCCTTGAACTAATCTACATCCATATGGCCATCCATACGGCCCATATGCTTCAGGGGTATAAATGGGAAGTTCTAGGGCTTTTAAAAGGGACCTTTGGCTGGCATATTGAAGGGGAGAACGAAAACACCTTTTGGATGACGACGATTTGGAGCCAAAGAAGGAGGTAAGAGCATCATCAACAAGGGAAGAGCTTCATCATCAAGGGAGCAAGGTTGCAAGCCGAGAGGAAGCATCATTTGGCAATCTCTTGGGCGAGTAAAAGCGTCATTCGGCTGGACCTCCACCTTCGCCTTCATCATTTCATCTAGAGAGTGTCATTTATGAGCTTTCTGAGTGATTAACTTTACCATGTTGTTATTGTTTGTATGATGGCACACTAGACCGCCAAGGCCACCGGATGTCGGTGAACCTTGGGGGGTTCATTATGTATTTTGGATGTTTTGCACTTAATATTATGTTTGGGTTAATTTATAATTTTGTTCATTGTGTTCCATGCCTAGAGCTACTTGAAGGAGAAATCCGTTGCTCTTTCTTGAGTTGTACACGTAGACGTGACCTACTCGCGTGTATTAGATCTTCGATGAATAGAAATGGGTTTTTTTTATTGGTATTACCGAGAAATTGGATATCAATAGCCCTCTTCGAATCATGTGGTGAGTTATAAGACTTCTCCTTCTTCGAATCATCATTTGAGAGCTTTAACTATCTTCACACAAGTTGGGACATGAAGGTGTGACTGCCTTTGTGCCCTTCCATCACATAAATCATCTTGAATTCTTCAGGAAGTTGGCACACACCCTCATGTGCATGATCCCCTCTTGTGCCTTGGCACTTGTGTTGTACAAAAACTCCCAACAATACGTCTTTATAACTCATCTTTGCTTCCTTTTCCTCCTTTAACGCTTCCACAACCTGATTGCATAAAAGAACACCAAAATACACTTTATGAGACATAATCAATGGTAAAATGATGCTCAATGTATGTAAAACAAGTCGGTAAAACATGTATAATCAAGCACTTATCAGTTTAGCTCCTCATGGAACTATACATGTTCATCAAAATAGAAAAAAAAAGTAGAAATCAAAGACATTGATGAAAACCCCCTTGTATATGGTGTGGCCGTGGTCTTGTGCGGCGGTCAAACGTCGGTGATGATGCCGATGACGCACACTAAACCTCCATGAAATCCTCTCTAAAACCTAGCCGCACTCCCCAAGTTGAGGAGAAAGATAGGTCAAACGATATCCCAAAGGTCTCCAAAATCCCCTTTTTATATTGTTGAATCGAGGCTTTAAAATCGGACTTATCGAGAGCTTCACACGGCCGTGTGGAATTTCCACATGCCCGTGTGAAGTTTTTGTATGACTGAAAAATCGATTCACACGGCCGTGTGGAAGTTCCACACGCCGTGTTAATTCTCTGAAACCCTGATTTTCGGCAGAAATTGAACAGTAGCTTGTTACAGTGTTTTTGCTACAGTAACAAGCTACAATACTTGCCAAAATGCTCCCGAATCCGTTGTTCTTCAATGAGGCCATTGGTTGGGCACATAAACAATGGTAAGTCATGCCGATTACTTCAAGTCTCCTTCTTTGTGAAGTTCTTCTAAGCTACACGAGTTTAGACTTGTTGTGAATGTGACTGCCTTTGTGCCCCTCCAAAGGAGGTTGGCACACACTCACAAGTCAAGCTCGTGCCTTGTTCCTTACTTGGTCCGAAAACTTCCCAACGTCGGCGAACACGACCTAATTTCATTCTTCTTCTCCAATTTAGCTCCACAAGCCTTGAATGCACAAGAGTACACAAATACACACCATTTAGTGATAAAAACTGATAAAAGACATGCTCAATGTAAGATAATAACGGTTCGCGGTACTATAACACAAGCACTTATCAAACCCCCCCCACACTTAAGCTTTTGCTTGTCCTCAAGCAAAAATAAAATGTGAAAGTACTTGTGAAGAACAATTGAAAGTGCTCAGCCTTAGGTTCACCAAAAGTATGCAAAAGAAGCATTCTATAAGTAAGGGGAAATCAAAACATTGCATAAGGTTACAAATTCTCTAGCTAAAAACTCGAATCAAAAAGGATAAAAACTCAAAAATGTGTTAGTGTGAGCGATTTCACTCAAGAGAAACAACGAGTACTCCTCAAACTTTTGTTAGAAAGAAGTTATTTATATGCAAAAACAAAACTAAAGAGAAAAGGAAGTAGTAGCTTCACACATCCTTGAAGGTAGCCCTTTCCTAGGCGGCCGCCAAAGGTGGCTTTCACACTTTCGAGGAGGTAGCTCTTTCTACCGGGGTAGTAGCTTTCACGCATCCCATAAGATAGCTCTTTCTCTCATTAGGGCATAACTTGTATCCGACTTATGAGAGTAGCTACATACTTCATAGGTGGTAGCTCTTTCCACCCCAAATGCATACATAAAACAAAGCAACTATTCACAAACTCATATATATTTTTATTTTTTATTTTTTCTCTTTTCCATATATTTTTTTTTCATTTTTTCCATCTTTTTCATATATTTTTTTTATATTCATTTTCCAAAGTAAAACTAAGAACGATGATAAACTTGTCCTTAAAAACATCAAGATTGAGTTTCCAAAAGATTCCAAGAGTAAGTTGTGCAATATATGATAATCGAGCAAAAATTCCCTAAAAATTCAAGTAGAAACTAGAGCATGATAGGATACAATGTTAATAATTCTCTTAAACTCTAAGAATACAACCGTTGCAACTAAGGTGAACCGCCATAGGCTGCATGAGCATGAGCAATTGAACGCACAAGTAAAGGTGTGTGCAATGTGAACTCCCCCCCACACTTAAGATGTACATTGTCCCCAATGTACGCATGCAATCACAATAATAAGTAACAAATTAAAACAATTAGTGTGGAAGTGGGCAATTGAAACATTACTCCCCTGAACTCCAAGTGTTCCGTTTGATGGAGTTAGGTCATTGAGAGTTGAGTCTCAATGGTTTGTGGAGCACACACGGTCCCATGACCTTGCCAATGACTGTTCCTCAAAATCCTTACATCCAAGACCATCTGCGCACACATATACAAGGGTTCAGAATAGCTCAAGAAAAACCAAAACAAAGCTCGAGTATATAAATATATGAAAATGAAATACAACTTGAGACAAAATAAAAATAGATGGAAAATAAAAGCAAACCCAGAAGAAGAGTCCTTTCTGGGTACTACAAGTCCAACAGAAATAGAAAATAAGAGTGCAACAGAAAATCAAAATAAAAACTACGACGCCTCCGAGTCGTTGTCCTGAGTAGTGGCCTCTGGTGCTGCTAGAGGCTCTGAAGATGCAAGTGGATCTACTGCTACTGGAGGAGATGGTGGTGGAGGTGTAGAAGCTCGGGGACGGACCACAAATGGTGCTGACACGGCCTGCTCTAGGAGTCTCTGTATAGTGTCAAGCCGTGCAATGGTCTCAGTGTGCTGTGCTATCTGTACGGCCCTGACCTCAGCCACCTCTGTCTGTAGTAACCCCACTGCACTCTCGAGGCGCTCCAGTTGATCCTGGCCTCGACAAGGCGAGAACATGCGCACTGGAGGTGGCTCCTGCGCGGTGGGTGATGCCTGTGTCTCTGTCTCTGCTGCGGGTGGCTCCAAGGCTGCCTGGGACCCCTCGGCCTGCTCTGACTGTGATATGATCATAGTATAGACTCCTGGCCCTAATCTGCGGACCATACCCATCAGTCTAAATGTATCTCTGCTGAGCGGAGCTGGTGTAGCAATCTTCTCGGCCCCGGGCACCCCATCTCTGAGTCCCAAGCCTATGATGAGGCATGTGACGTAGGGACCTGCAAAGATGACTCCAACCCTGGGGTACTGGCCCTGGTGACGCATGTACTCGGCTAGAATGTGCCCCAGGTGGAGTGGCTCGCTCTGCACCATGGAGTATAAGTATAGCAGCTCCTGTCTGTTGAGTACCCCTGTACTATCCCCTATGCCGCTCACTAACCTGCTCAGTATGGCATGAATGTACCTGTACGCTGGCCGGGAAAGGAATGTCGCCTTCGAAACCCCCAGCTCGTATTGTCTATCCCCACACAATATCCTGTAAATCCCCTGAGGTGACAGGGTCCCTGGGTAATCAGTGGGCAGCAGCGCATACTCCTCTGTCTCGGTAAATGGCTGATCGTAGAGGCCCATCATAATCGAGAACTGGGTGATACTCAGGCTGAAGTGTTGACCAAGGGCACGAAACTGGATCGTCTTGCCATGTGTGAAGCCATCATATCCTCGGTCGAACTCAAAGGTCGATAAGACCTCGGGTGTGAGTGCTCGAATCGCTGGCTCTCTGATAGACAGTAGACGGCCCCAACTGCCAACTGCTAATAGCTCCTCAACCTCAGTAGCTATAGCGTCGCCCCCTGTATCACTCTCAATGTGCTCAAGTCAGGGTAGCGCGACTGTCCAAAATGAAGTGCCAAGAGTTTCTTGAACCGTTCCCTGTGCTATGGTATATCAAACTCCATCTCCTCTGGAGGTGGAGTAGCCTGCTGATGGTCGCCGCGCGACACGCTAAAGAAGCGAGCACGCGACTCCCTGGCCGCAAGTGCACGGGTCGTCAAGTAATAACCTCTCACGCAAGCACGAGAGGGTCGTATTCCCAAGGGCCCCAAGATCTGCTATTACTTCCTCCTAGGTATCACTATCTAGTCTACCAAACCAAGAGTTGAAGTATAAAATACAAATATGAAAATAAATAAAAGAAATACTATAAACAAAATGGACTAAGGTACACCATACAGACAATTTGAAAGACAAGTAGCGATGAGGATTAGAGGCCTCGGGCAAGGATCCCCTCGGTAGAAGAACAAGTTAGAATGGATAAACTTAGGAAATTAAGTGCTAAGTTGGCTAGAGTTGGTCCGCTAGACTCGGATGTCGACTACCCCGGAACCTCCGTAGTGTAGCCCTAATCCAGTACAGGTTCCTCTATCAAGAAGATACCCCTACGATGTCATTGGGAATAGGGAGTCTTGCCTAAGGTAATTCTAATGCTCGCTCTCGGCTAGAACCACCCTAAGACTCGCGGGGAGCTACCGGCACCCGGAACCTCCAGTGTACCGGTACATTGAATCCCCCTTCAATCTATGTGGATCTAATACATGGTCGCATCCCGCGCATCCAAGTACAATCGATAAGATAAATCACAGAGTTCTCATGCGATTCACAACAATCAAGCACACATAGAATGAAACCAAGCAACAAACCAACAATCAATTAAACTAACAATAATCATCCATCCATACAAACAAGTTCCTCTCCCAAGGTTCACCGTAGCCCGGAGACCTTGGGAGGCTAGTTCCACATCAAAGGAAGAAATACAAGATATAATCAATGAAAATGCTCATAAGAAACTCCCTCAGATGTAGGCTAGAAGATGGAGACGAAGCCTCGCCGGATCCGCGCCGATGAGCCCCTTGATGTGTTCCTTGAGTGCTTCCTTCTTCTCCCTTTGAGTTCTTGATCTTCAAATCGCCTCTCCAATCCGGTGATGGTAAAGAAAACTGATGGAAATGATGGTGGAGGATCGTGGTGATGCTGGTGGAGAAGGATGGAGGAGATGGTGGCAAATGACAAGTCTCCCAAAAGCCCTAACTTCTCTTATAAAGCTTCAAAATCCCGGTTCTGCCCGTGTGTGTGCGGGCTGTGTGTGGGCTGCACACAGCCCGCACACCTTTCTGTCTCCCTTGTGCGGGTGGTGTGCGGGGCCGCACAGTGCCCGCACACTACTACAGTACCGGTGCTACAGTAAATGCCTACAGTGCTGTATTTAGACACTTATCAAATACCCCCCTACTTGAGCATTTGCTTGTCCCCAAGCAAACAAACATGAAGAACAAAAGGGATTGATAAGTGGCTAAATACACAACCTCCGGCTTAAGTGTAAGTGTACAATAGCAATGGTAAAACTCAAGATACTAAGCTAGAACCACTTAAGAAATTTCATGCATTCAACGGCAATTATATGATGTGTGTGTGCAACCCCTCTACTTTGAAGCCCTGTAGACCAAGTCAGGTGGACAGAACCCCGAGGACCACATCTTGAGGCAAATCACACCACTTAGTGGAATTCAGCCTTGAAGTGGTAGAGATGCTCCTAGTAGGCTCCCAAGGATCTTTCCTCTATTGTTCGAACAACCAATGGTCATAACACTTTCTTTTGTTCCATACATATATGTACATGTATAAGTATATATTTACACATTTTTTTTTCTGGACTAACATGAATTGCAAATCCACATTACCTGGAACTTTGCACATTCATATAAACGCGCTCATGCCTTTATAGCTTTTGGCGAGAGGCACACTCTGGTTAGGAGCAAGAACCCCAGGTTACTTCGCTAGTAGGGTAGAGGAGCACTGTCCTTTTTTTTTTTTTTTTTTTTTTTTAACCGTGTTGAGCGAAAGACATAGAGGAAAGTCCTTAAGAGTCTATTAGGAGAAATACCTAACACGTCAAAGCATGAAACTCCACGAATGGGTTAGCAACTAAGAGGGTCACGAAGGTTACTATTTTCCTAACCTAGGTGTCCAAGGTTCTACATAGGAGGTTAAGTGATGGAATGCCGAGAATGAAACAAAATTCTTAAGAGTGCAGGGTTATGAGTAGCTTAGCATCTATCATTGTTCTACACTATCATACACATACAAGAATCATTCATGCCATCCTTGGTTTACTAACATGCAAAGTTGCTCAAAAATTCTTAAAGTTCACGAAAATCATGAAAGTCCACCCCCCTACTTAAAGTAGTACATTGTCCCCAATGTACCTAAATCAGCAGCTCAGTAAAATATATGCAATTAAAGCAAGGTAAGAGGGTTTCGTGAACTTCCCCGAGTCTCCAAGTATAATCTTGAAGTCCATGAGACCAGGTTGGCCAATGATGAATCTTGTAGATGTTGGGAGAGAAAAAAGCACTAGATGCTCCAATTCGACCTGCAAAGTAGAAAAGAACATCATCTCAAGTTATCCATCACACACACTAAAAATAAAATACAACAAACACACAAATAAACAAGGCTAAGAACAAAGAAAACAAGAAATATGAAACACAATGTGTGGGTGCTCAAGTGAAACTTTCCAACTCAATGCTTGGCAAAACTTGATAAGAAATTATGTAAGAGCATGCATTTTCAAGTTTCTAACATTCTTACATCAAAAAGCTTGGGGATTAAAACAAATTTAAACAATGAAAATCAATAAAGATGAGAGATACGCTTAAACCCAAAGCAAGACGACAAAATTCAAAGATGTCGGTGAAAACTCGATGAGAACGATAGATCGAAAAAATTAAAACTCAAAAATGATGAGAACTTTAAGATCAATGAAAGGTTGGGCAAATGAGGAGGCAAACTAAGAGGATACACCAAAAAAATTGGCGAGAAATAGGGTGAAAGGAGGGCGAAGAAATCAGCCCCGAAGATGCTGAAATTTGGCTGAAAAATGGGCTGAAAAGGACTGTGTGAGGGGTGTGTGCGGGCTGTGTGGGGCCGCACACAGCCCGTACACCCTTCTGGAGGGTGTGTGCGGCCCGTGTGCGGCCCCGCACACTCGCCACACACCCCACTGCCTAGTGTGTGCGGTTGGTGTGTGGGGGCTGCATACAGCCCGCACATTGCTCTGGCTGGTGTGTGCGGGCTGTGTACAGCCCGCACACTCATAAAATTTGCTTTCTAGGCCTATAAACATCATGAATCACCTCGAAAAAACTTACATTCTTGACCCAACATGCATAAAACTCATCAAAACACAAAGATGATCATAAACAATGAAGAACACACCAAGAATCACCAACATGAATGAAAATACAAATCCAAGCAATACAAGCAATAAAAACATGAAAAGAATACAACCACACAAAGTTAAAAAAAATAAAACTAAGAAAACTATGACACACAAACAAACAAAGCAAAATACGAAATTTGACACCTTGGGTTGCCTCCCAAGAAGCGCTTGTTTAACGTCACGAGCTTGACGTACCTCTCTTACCTCATGGAGGCTTGAAGATGGTATGCTCCTCCCGGCCAAGAATGCCATAGCTACTACCAAAGAATATGAAACGTACCTGCCGGGATGGTGCTGATGTGGAGGTCAAGCATGCACTACCTTTTGGCCTCCATGGAAAAAGCTTGGGACGGGAATTGTGCAATTTGAACTTGGGCGGATCCTTGGATGGCTTGAACCTCCTCTCCGCTTCTTCTTGATTCCCAGCCCAAATTCCTTTGAGTATCCCACCAACTTGTTTGGGTCTCCAGAGAAAGAGCTTTGGTTGAGAACTATCCAAGCTTGGCACGGGTGGGTTCACGGATGGCTTCAAACTCCTACCCACATATCCTTCCTCAACCATGGTGGAATAGTCAACCATTACCCACAGAATTTTCTTGGGCCACCACGGAAATATTTTTGGTTGGGAATTGTCCAGTCCAAGCATAGGTGGGTTCATTGATGGTTTCATTTTTCTACCCTCATCCTCAAAGACAATCCCAAAATTTTCTTAGTGCACAAGACTAAAATGGGCAAATGGGTGGAATGATCGATGTTAAGTAAAGTAGCTTCTTCAATTGTGCTTGATGGACTTGTTTCTACTTCCTCACACTTCTCAATGGCCACTATTTGATCCTCCCCCATTTCTTCTTCAATTTCATCTTGAGGTGAAACTTCTACTATTTGCTCACTGGGTATTGATGCCACTTTATTTTCTTTTTCAGCCTCAAATACCTCAAATTCCACTTCCACCTCAAATTCACTTTTATTCTCTTCCCTTCTAGTGTCATTCTCAGATAGGTCTTCTATAGTGTGTGGCAACTTGGTCGAGGTATTGGAAGATACTCCTATCTGGCTTTCCATGCTTTGAAGAGATGGTTGGGCATTAAAATTTGCGGCAATCAAGGCTTCAAGTTGAGCATCCGCATTCATCATAAATCTTTCAAGCACACTTTCTGTATTGAAACCCCATTCATTCAGTGTCCTACTTTGAACAACTGGAGGGGGGGTGACGCCAAGGTTCTTGAAAGGAGGGCTCTTACGGTTCTAACAAATCTGGGTGGCCTCCCGAGTACAGATTATAAATATTATCATTCAAATGACGCCACGGTTCTTGAAAGGGAGGCTCTTGTAGCAATTCTTGGTTAGAGGGCTCCCAATGTTGTCCATGGTGATGCGATGAAAAATCTACGTGCCCTTGCCAATATGGATCATACACATGTTCAAATTGATTGGTACTTCTTGCTCTCAAGGCCTCATACTCATTGATCTGCCATTCTTCAAGATAAAAAGGGAAACTACCTGAGCCTTCACGAAAATCCATTGCCCTGTACACAAAAGACAATAAAAAAAAAATTGAGGTATAAAAGAAAACAAGAATATTTACAAAAGAAAAGATAAATGACTAGAGTAGCGAGCTAGAAGTTTTCCTAGCATTCTTGGATTCCCCGGCAACGGCGCCAAAAACTTGATGGTCGCCGCGCGACACGCTAAAGAAGCGAGCACGCGACTCCCTGGCCGCAAGTGCACGAGTCGTCAAGTAATAACCTCTCACGCAAGCACGAGAGGGTCGTATTCCCAAGGGCCCCAAGATCTGCTATTACTTCCTCCTAGGTATCACTATCTAGTCTACCAAACCAAGAGTTGAAGTATAAAATACAAATATGAAAATAAATAAAAGAAATACTATAAACAAAATGGACTAAGGCACACCATACAGACAATTTGAAAGACAAGTAGCGATGAGGATTAGAGGCCTCGGGCAAGGATCCCCTCGGGAGAAGAACAAGTTAGAATGGATAAACTTAGGAAATTAAGTGCTAAGTTGGCTAGAGTTGGTCCGCTAGACTCGAATGTCGACTACCCCGGAACCTCCGTAGTGTAGCCCTAATCCAGTACAGGTTCCTCTATCAAGAAGATACCCCTACGATGTCATTGGGAATAGGCAGTCTTGCCTAAGGTAATTCTAATGCTCGCTCTCGGCTAGAACCACCCTAAGGCTCGCGGGGAGCTACCGGCACCCGAAACCTCCAGTGTACCGGTACATTGAATCCCCCTTCAATCTATGTCGATCTAATACATGGTCGCATCCCGCGCATCCAAGTACAATCGATAAGATAAATCACAGAGTTCTCATGCGATTCACAACAATCAAGCACACATACAATGAAACCAAGCAACAAACCAACAATCAATTAAATTAACAATAATCATCCATCCATACAAACAAGTTCCTCTCCCAAGGTTCACCGGAGCCCGGAGACCTTGGGAGGCTAGTTCCACATCAAAGGAAGAAATACAAGATATAATCAATGAAAATGCTCATAAGAAACTCCCTCGGATGTAGGCTAGAAGATGGAGACGAAGCCTCGCCGGATCGGCGCCGTTGAGCCCCTTGATGTGTTCCTTGAGTGCTTCCGTCTTCTCCCTTTGAGTTCTTGATCTTCAAATCGCCTCTCCAATCCGGTGATGGTGAAGAAAACTGATGGAAATGATGGTGGAGGATCGTGGTGATGCTGGTGGAGAAGGATGGAGGAGATGGTGGCCAAAGACAAGTCTCCCAAAAGCCCTAACTTCTCTTATAAAGCTTCAAAATCCCGGTTCTGCCCGTGTGTGTGCGGGCTGTGTGGGGGCTGCACGCAGCCCGCACACCTTTCTGTCTCCCTTGTGCGGGTGGTGTGCGGGGCCGCACAGTGCCCGCACGCTGCTACAGTACCGGTGCTACAGTAAATGACTACAGTGCGTTTCTACAGTAACGGCCTGAAAAGCCACTCTTTTCTTGCCTGAAATATGAGGATGTGTGTGAGCTTCAATATATTCTTCGATGATGCCAAAAGAAGCTCAAACACGCACTAGATGGTCTTTCGATGTCCTGAAATGATAATTAACAAGAAAAGCGCGTAAAGGGCATCGGAGTCATACAAAAATGCATGAAAGTAAATAAAATTTACATAATAAAAGTGATGTATTTAGACACTTATCACCTGCCGTGGGCACTTCCCTGCTGATTTCTTAGACCTAGAAGTTATATCTGCAAAGTTGCAAAAGAAAATTTTCAAAGATCAGTTCAAAAACTCATTCTGCAGAAATCCACATGGCCATGTGTTAATTTCACACGCCCGTGTGAAGCTTCTGGCGGGCAGAGCACCACGGCTGTGAGCTAAAAATCCAAAATTTACAACAAATTTCATTCTACATTTATCTCTAAACATGTTCGCATATATAATAAGCATTTAAAACAAGCAAAATCGTCCAACAGAATGAATCAAATTAAGAATTGATGAAGAAAAAGGGCTTGAAGTCCTTACCGACGGAGTGGATGAAGAAATACTTAAAATCAGCCGGAAAAACTCCAAAAAATCCTCTGAGATGGTCGGGAAAGTAGTAGAGATGGTAAGAGAGGAGTTTAGAGTGGAAGAATCAAGAGGCACGAGTGAAATCCAAATGAAAATGGGCGGCTTTTGAAGTTTTGGGAATCCACACGGCCATGTGGATATTCCACACGGCCGTGTGCCTCTGAAATTAGGATTCACAGGGGCCATCACACACCCTTGTGTGCACTCTAGTCACTCTCTGAACTATCCCATACACGGCCGTGTGAAACACCCACACGGCTGTATGCCTTCATAGGGTAATCCACAGGGGCTGGTACACTGCCCTGTGGATTCACGGGAAAACACAGAAGATCTTTGAAAATTTTCACACGCCCGTGTGCTCAACCTGGCCAAGAACACAAGGCCAGCCACAAGGGCACGTCACACGCCCCTGTGGGCTCTCTGACTTGCCCGAGAAACCCTAAGTGTTCCACAGGGCTGTGTGGGCAATCCACACGGCCGTGTGCCTTTCACAAGCTCTTCCATAGGGGCGCACACACGGCCCTCTGTATTCTCGGGAAAAAGGTTTATCTCTGCAGAGTTTCACATGGCCGTGTGGAATTTCCACACGGCCGTTTGCCTTAGCACAGTGGCACTCACAGGGGCACCCACACGCTCCTGTGGACTCTTTGGAAAAGAGTTTAAGTTCTGCGAGATCTCACACGGCCGTGTGGAATTTCCACACGGCCGTGTGCCCCTTCTGAGGTTGTTCATAGGGGCATGGACAGGCCCCTGTGCCCTCTCTGGCTGAGCCTTAAGTGGTGACACACGCCTGTGTGGAATTTCCACACGGGCGTTTGTTTTCTCTAGTTTACTTAGAAAAATTTACAGACTCTCACAAAAATTCAGAAACACAAATACTATGTTTGGAGCCTGTGAAAACCATCAAAACACGACCAGATACCATGGAAAATATGCTCAACCAACTAAAACTTCGTCAATAATCATCTAGGCACATGAAAACGTCAACAATCCACAATAAAAATCACAGCACATGCATTAAAACTTCAGGACACCAAAACTAAGACTCTTATTCAACCTAAACTAAGCTAAGTCCTAGAAAAACTGTAAAAGCTTGGGTTGCCTCCCAAGAAGCGCTTGTTTAACTTCACTTAGCTTAACGTACCTGTCTTACCTTACGGAGGTTCATGAGTTGAAGTTGCCCTCTTCCCTACAATCTGAAAACATGCATTACATAATCTTTGTAGAGTAGAGAGAGAGTTGTCGAATTCGTTACCACAAAAGGGTGTAACACCCTTACTCCGTGAATGTTCATCCCCTTTCTTGTTGGGGTTCTTCTTGTGGCGTCTTTTCGACCTCTTCATCCTCTAAAGCATCTTCTTCGTACGCTCCTTCTCCATCTTGATGTCTGTCTTGACTGGACCAAGTGCAAGTACTTCTTCTTCTTCTATCTCCATGTCTTGGTCCAGCCACCCTTCATAAGGATCCGGGTTTAACATTTTCTGCACATAATCATCAATACACTCATCAGTAACATCAAGATAGTAAAGAATATCATCAAAATCAATGGAATGTCTCATGGCTTCGGGGAGGCGATAGGTGAGCTTATCATCTCCAACTCTAAGTGTGAGCTCCCCACCGTCCATGTCTATCAAAGCCTTGGAAATGCGCAAGAACGGTCTCCCAAGAATCAGCGGCACCTCGACATCCTCGTCCACATCAAGTACAACAAAGTCCACCGGGAAGATGTACTTATCTACCTTCACTAACACATCTTCCACAATTCCCCTCGGATGCCTTACCGATCGATCCACAAGTTAAAGTGTCATTCAAGTTAGTCTAGGCTCGCCCAATCCTAGCTTTTGGAAGAATGTGTAGGGCATGACGTTGATTGATTGCTTCCCCGTAAGTGTACGGGATCGCCAAGTAATACCCTGTGAGTGACACAGGGGTCGTATTCCACTGGGGCCAAGGAAGTACTATTACTCACTCTTCATCTATTTTCTAGCCTACCATTCAATATGAGTGGAAAGAAAATAAAGCAAACAAACTAATTTAAACTAATCCTATGGCCTGGTAACTAACACACGGATGTAAACAATCAAGGGAGTATCAAGCATGAGAAGGGTGCGTTTGGATAAGGAATCCACCTAGGGTTGTCATTAAGTCCAAAACTAGGATGATATAAAGATGCATTGATGATAGTTGAGACCTAGAGACTTCGTGAGTAGATTAGCCCCGATCTCTCGGCGACTAACCCCTAATCCCATACGAGTGTTAACCGGAATCTCTCCGTATTAACCCACCTACGATCGCATTAAGCTCCGTGAAATCTCTAATAGGAGTAAACCTATTATCCTTCGACTTAAACCTAGCAATGGAGGGCTACCGGCACCCAATTTCTCGGCGTGTCGGCACAAGAATCCCCTTTCAATCTCTCTTAGATCTAGTACACGTGAGTAGGTCACGTCTACGCATACAACTCATAAAAGAATTACGGATTTCTCCACAAATGTAATTCTAGACATGAAAGCACGAAAGATTGAATCTCAAACAACCATCAAACCAAATTAAATACAACATCCAAAGTTCATACACAAGATGAACCCTAGGGTTCATCCAAATCCAAACACAATGATAAGTTAATCCCTCATGACAAGGGATACATGAACAACATACAAGGAAGACAAAAACATAAAAGAAGCAATGAAAACCCCCTCTAGTTGATGATCTCCTTAAATGGATGAAGCTTCACAAGATTGTCGATAATGGCTTAGATCTCCACTCCAACTCCTTCTCCCTTGCTCCTCTCCCTCTTGGTGATGATGTGTGCTCGTTTCCCACAAAGATCACCGCCAAAAGGTGGCCGGAAGGCCTCAAGAAGGTCTGGTGGCGGCGGCCTCAAAGGCCAAGAAAAAGTCTCCTTGAAAAGCCCTAAAAATGTTCTTTTATATTCCCGCAGTATCCCAGGGTGGATAGATTGATCCCAGGGTGGATAGGTAGGCAAAGATAAGGCAAAACTTGGCTCATGTGGGGGTGTATCCCGGGGTGGAAGGATGGATCCCGGGGTGGATAAGGGGCCGTGAACCCTAGTACAAAATCACTGTGGTTTGATGCTCACGGCCCCTCATACGGCCCCTTATGCTGCACTGTTCATTCTTATGCACTTCCATCATTTCCAGCCCAAAACTCCTCAGGTGCAACAGCAGCTACTACAGTAAATACGCTACAGTGCTTCAGCTACAGTAAATACACTATAGTGCTGCGACGCCTAAATTTCATCCTTTTTCGCCCAAATTGTATTCTCGTGCTCCTCATGGCTCCCCCGTGTCCTACAACATAAATAATAGTCGATTAAGCACAAAACGGGCATCAATTCTTAACAAAATACATGCTAAGTGTACAGAGTACGTATATTAAAACATTTACATTTAGACACTTATCATTGATACTTGCCCCCCAATCGGCCAATGCCATCTCTTCACCCAAGTTGCCAATATTGCATGGTATTATGAAACTCCTGGGATCTTTCCTCTTGCTTGGTATGTTCTTTTGCAATACAGCCGAGCAATTGGCATCAAGGATCACGGATGCACTCTCCTCCAATTTCCTCTTGTTAGTCAAGAGGTCCTTCAAGAACTTCGCATACTTAGGCATTTGGGCCAATGCCTCAACGAACGGGATGTCGATGTGCAATTGTTTGAAGATACCCAGAAATTTCTTATATTGCTCGTTGTCTTGGTCATTCTTCAATCGTGGAGGGTAGGGAATCCTTGGCTTGTACGGTGGGGGTGCCACCTCTTTTTGCTTTGGTGCTTCATCCTCTACCTCCATGACTTCGGGTGATTCTTTCGTCTTCTCTAGAGGGAGATTTCTCTCGACCTCTTTACCACTCCTTAAGGTGATTTCCTTCACTTGCTCCCTTGAATTAGTCTCCGTATTGCTAGGCAAGCTACCTTGAGGTCTTTCCGCCAATGTCTTCGCAATTTGCCCTACTTGATTTTCCAAATTGTGTAGGTAGGCGGTATGATTGCAAAGAGTGGCCTCAACCGACTAAAATCTAGCATCTGACGAAGAAACAAACCGTGTGAGGGCTCTCTCGAGGTTGGTCATTTTCCCTTCTAACTCGGTCACTCAGCTTTCTAGATTCGGAGCTTGTTGACCTTGAAATCCCGGTGGTGCACTGTTTTTCTGTTGTGACTGCCCTTGATTATTCCAAGAGAAATTTGGGTGGTTCTTCCATCCCGGATTGTAAGTTCCACTGTACGGGTTGCCTTGGCCTTGTCCTTGTCCTCTATAAGCATTATCAACAAAATCAGCCTGCTCCACCGCACTAGTACCTCCAATAGCAATAGGACAATCACTCGAAGCGTGACCTCCCCCACAACCGTTACATGTAGTGATGGCTGTAACTCTTGGTGAAGCTAGAGCATCAAGCTTCTTACTTAATGATTCTACTTGTGCCGCCAAAGATGTAACCGCGTCAACTTCATGAATTCCGGCAACCTTCTTTCTGTCCCATGAATTCCATTGATAGCTATTCATAGCCATCTCCTCTACAAGGTGCCAGGCTTCACCGGGAGTCTTGCTTCCTAGAGTTCCTCCGGCCGCCGCATCTAAGAGTTGCTTGGTACTCGGATTTAACCAGTTGTAGAATGTGTGAATGATCGTCCACTCGGGAAATCCATGTTGCGGGCACTTGCGAAGGAGCTCCTTGAACCTATCCCATGTCTCGAATAGAGACTCCAATTCCATTTGCACGAAGGATGATATTTCATTCCGGAGCCTTGCAGATTTTCCCGGCGGAAAGTATCTAGCCAAGAATGCCTCGGTCATCTCCTCCCACGTAGTGATGGATGCTCTCGGTAATAAATGAAGCCAATGTCTTGCTTTTCCCTTCAATAAAAATGGGAAGGCTCTCAAATGAATTGCGTTGTCCATTACTCCATTAATCTTCAACATGTCACACACTTCGAGGAAATTCTCTATATGACTGTTGGGATCTTCATCGGCCAACCTATTAAATTGTGCGGACTGTTGCAACATCTATATGAACGACGTCTTCAACTCAAAATTCATTGCCGTGATTGGGGGCCTCACAATGCTCGATTGGGTCCCCATTACTGTGGGTCTAGCAAAATCGGACAATGTTCGTTGTTGTTCATTCTATTCTGACATTGTTTTTGACCCTTCTGTCTCAATATCGGCTTGATTTGAAGCTTCTTGCACAGGTTCCTTCCCCTTGCGATGTGTTCTTCGTTCAATGTCCGGGTCTCCTTCAACAAGAATCGAAGGGTTCCCACGGGTCATAACCTGTAAACGAAAACATAGAAAAGAAAAATAATAACAATGATAGATAAAGAAAATATGAAATAGAATGAGAAGTGAATAGCTAAAATAGTGAAAAACAAATATCTAAAACAGCTATTCACCGGCAACGGCGCCAAAAACTTGACAGGACCCCTTGCGTGTATCCCGCAAGTGCACGGGTTTGTCGAAGTAATTAAATTTACTCTGGTGAGAGGGTAGTCGAATCCACAGGGAATAGGTATTTAGAATATGAGATTTCACTAATAAAGCTATGCGGCGTATGGAAAAGCAATAATAGGATCAATGAGTGAATATAGAATCAAACAGAACGAAAGACAAGAAATTAAATAGAAAGATGGAAGATGAGAGAGTGCAAGTAAAAGAGAATAGAGAGGAACTAGCAATGGATGAAATAGGGTATACGGACAAGCTACCTCTAGGATCTATGCTTCTAGTGTAGGACCATGCTATTATAGTTCCCTATTGATGTTAATTAAGTCGAGGATATCCTAAAACTCACGGTCCCAAACATAAGGTCAACCGTGACTAATCCCAACACTGTGTCCCGGTATTAGGATTCACATCAACCCTTCACTCTGTTACTCGCACGACTAAACCCCAGGGGAGTATATCTACCTAAACCTCACACTATATGGGATTGCTTTAAGCTCTAGGGATTTCTAGTGGTAAAACCTTTTCCTATGTGTAGTTCTAACCTTTTGGTCCAGTTGGAAGAACCCTAGTCTAGATTAAGCCCCAGCGTGTAGGATTCACTTCAACCCTTCACTCTATTACTTGCGTACCTAAGCCCCAGGGGAGTTTATCTGCCTAGCGCTTCACTCTATTTGGACCGCTGTGAAATCAAGGAAACGGAGGTAGGGAGAAATCACGTCGGAAGGGAAAGGGTACATCGCTACCTCACAACTCTCCCTCTCAACCCTCTTCAATCTTAAGTAGTCTAACCCTTAAAGAGTTGTCGCACCTCTAAGGGGCAACCTAAATTGTTCTCAACCCTAGTGTCACATCTAAGAGAAAACATTAACAAGATGAAATTAAGATTGAAACTCAATTTTTATTCATCAATCATGGAAAAGCATAATAACAATGTCAAAGAAACATAAAAACCCTAGAGTTTACAAGTCCGAATACCCACAAGGGGTTTAGCTCCTCATGGAACTATACATGTTCATCAAAATAGAAAAGAAACTACAAATCAAAGACATTGATGAAAACCCCCTTGTATATGTTGTGGCCGTGGTCTTGTGCGGCGGTCGAAACGTCGGTGATGATGCCGATAACGCACACTAAACCTCCACAAAATCCTCTCCAAAACCCTAGCCACACTCCCCAAGTTGAGGAGAAAGATAGGTCAAAAGATATCCCTAAAAGGTCTCCAAAATCCACTTTTATATTGTTGAATCACAGCTTTAAAATCGGACTTATCGGGGGCTTCACACAGCCGTGTGGAAGTTCCACACACCCGTGTGAATTCTCTGAAACCCTGATTTTCGGCAGAAATTGAACAGTAGCTTGCTACAGTGTTTTTGCTGCAGCACTGCTACAGTACCTTGCCAAAATGCTCCCGAATCCGTTGTTCTTCATTAAGGCCATTGGTTGGGCACACAAATAATGGTAAGTCATGCCGATTACTTCAAGTCTCTTTCTTTGTGAAGTTCTTCTAAGCTACACGAGTTTAGACTTGTTGTGAATGTGACTGCCTTTGTGCCCCTCCAAAGAAGGTTGGCACACACTCACAAGTCAAGCTCGTGCCTTGTTCCTTACTTGGTCCAAAAACTTCCCAACGTCAGCGAACACGACCTAATTTCATTCTTCTTCTCCAATTTAGCTCCACAAGCCTTCAATGCACAAGAGTACACAAATACACACAATTTAGTGATAAAAACTGATAAAAGATATGCTCAATGTAAGATAATAACGGTTCACGGTACTATAACACAAGCACTTATCAATAAAGAACAAGAGATACAAGCTAAAGCACATAACAAACTCCCCTAAGATGAAGACTAGAGGTGGTGATGAGAACTTGATAGATCCGCGCCAACAAGCTCCTAGATCTTCTCCTTGATAGCGCTCCTCTTCTCCGCTTCGATTTGCACCCTAGATCAGCCTTATTCCACAGCCTTGAAGCTTTTGAAACCCTAGATGGTGGTGGAGGAGAAGTGGTTGCCAAAAGGCCCCAAGAGAAATGCCCTGAAGCCCTTTAAAACCTAATTTCGGGATGCCATGCGGCCTGGCATGCGGTCCACATACGGGCACTGTAGCACCCCGACATTTGCGTAAGTTGTTGCAGTGGAGTGCTACAGTGAAATAAACTAATTCAGACCAAAAATGGGCATCCACACATACAAAATACTCTATTAATACGCACACATACATAAATAATACATACATTTTAGGCGTTTATCATCATCCATGTATCATGATGACCCCTCAAGGGGATCCACATCCAGAGGCCTTCACATATCACTGTAGCACTTGCTACCGTTTTGTTTGACTTTAAATTTATTTATACATAATGTTCTTGTTTCTTTGATTCAATTAGAATACCACAATCCTTATGAAGGAGTAATAGTAGACCCTTAGCACCGTGGAATACAATCCTTGTGCTTTTACACTAGGTATTACTTGGAGACCCCGTACACTTGCGGGATTCCTCATCATTAATGTAATATGAAGTATTATTTTCTTACATTAAGCATTACGTTTCTCAGATTTTATCATTAATTGGTGTGCATTTGTGTTCTTTTGTGCATTGTAGGGTTGTGGAGTAAACTTAGTGAAGGAAGAGCAAAGTTAGGTCACGTTCACCATTGTTGAGGAGTTCTCAGACCAAGCAAGGAACAAGGCATGATTCTAGACTTGTGGGTGTATGCCAGCGTCCATTGAAGGGGCACAAAGGCAGTCACACTCAACCCGATGGTCATGGCATATTCATACATGAATCCCTTCAAAACTTGGTGTGTCTAATACTAAGGTGATGGTCACGCAACCTAGTATAACCTAGAAATCGATACACAGGGTTCTCATGCATACCAATACATCAAAGTGCACCAAGCTTGAACAATAAACCACACAAATACCATACATGTAAATCAAGTATTCATACAAGCAAGTTCATTCCAAGGTTCACCGGATGCCCGACGACCTTGGGAGTCTAGTTCAACATCAATAAAGGAGAAAGTATAAAGAACAAGAGATACAAGCTAAAGCACATAACAAACTCCCCTAAGATGAAGACTAGAGGTGGTGATGAGAACTTGATGGATCCACTCCAACAAGCTCCTAGATCTTCTCCTTGAAAGCGCTCATCTCCTCCGCTTTGATTTGCACCCTAGATCAGCCTTCTCCCGCGGCCTTGAAGCTCTTGAAACCCTAGATGGTGTTGGAGGAGAAGTGGTGGCCAAAAGACCCCAAGAGAAATGCCTTCAAGCCCTTTAAAACCTAATTTCGGGTTGCCATGGCAGCATCCCGGCCCGTCACCCCCGCCCCATCACTCGGCATCACTTGAAACCCCCACGTGCCAGATTTCAAAGAGTTTGCATGACGGAATCACCGATTCCGTCGGAGCGCGCTCGTGTGATCAAGTGATCGATCGGCGGCTCCGGCGGGGCTTCCCGAGCGACGGCGGCATCCCGGCCCGGCGACCCCCGCCCCATCACTCGGCATCACTTGAAACCCCCTCTTGACAAGTTTCAAGGAGTTTGCACGAGGGGATCACCGATTCCGTCGGAGCGCACTCGTGCGATCAAGTGATCGATCGGTGGTGCCGTCGGGGCGTCCCGGGCGACGGCAGCATCCCGTCCTGTCGCCCCCGCCGCATCACTCGGCATCACTTAAAACCAACACTGGACAAGTTTCAAGGAGTTTGCATGAGAGGATCACCGATTCCGCCAGAGCGCACTTGTGTGATCAAGTGATCTATCGGCGTGGTGTCCCGGGCGACAGCGACATCCTGGCCTGTCAACCCCCGCCACATCACTCAGCATCACTTAAAACCCCCACGGGCCAGGTTTCAAGGAGTTTGCATGAGGGGATCACCTATTCCGCTGGAGCGCACTTGTGTGATCAAGTGATCGATCGCCGGCGCCGGCGGGGCGTCCCGGGTGACGGCGACATCCCTGCCCAGTGCCCCCGCCCCATCACTCGGCATTACTTGAAACCCCAAGGGCAAAGTTTCAAGGAGTTTGCACGAGGGAATCACCGATTCCGTCGGAGCGCACTCGTGTGATCAAGTGATCGATCGACGGCGCCGGCGGGGCGTCCCTGGCGACGGCGGCATCCCTGCCCAGCGCCCCCGCCCTATCACTCAGCATCACTTAAAAGCCCCATGGCACAAGTTTCAATGAGTTTGCACGAGGGAATCACCGATTCCATCGGAGCGCACTCGTGTGATCAAGTGATCGATCGGGGGCGCCAGCGTGGTGTCCCGGGCGACGGCGGCATCCCGGCCCGTCACCCCCGCACCATCACTCGGCGTCACTAGAAACCCCCGCGGGCCAAGTTTCAAGGAGTTTACACGAGGGGATCACCGATTCCGTCGTAGCGCAGTCGTGTGACCAAGTGATTGATCGCGGCGCCGGTGGGGCGTCCGGGGCGACGGCGGCATCCCGGGCCGGCGCCCCCGCCCCATCACTCAGCATTACTTGAAACCCCCTCGGGACAAGTTTCAAGGAGTTTGCACGAGGGGATCAATGATTCCGTCGGAGTGCACTCGTGTGATCAAGTGATCAATCGGCGGGGCCGGCGGGGCGTCCCGGGCGACGGCGGCATCACGGCCCGTTGTCCCCGCCCCATCACTCGGCATCACTTGAAACCCCCACGGGCCAAGTTTCAAGGAGTTTGCACGACGGGATCACCGATTCCGCCGGAGCGCACTCGTGTGATCAAATGATCGATCGGCGGCGGCGGCGGGGCGTCCTCGGCGACGGCGGCATCAAGCCCGTCGGCCCTACCCCATCACTCAGCATCACTTGAAACACCCACAGGCCAAGTTTTAAGTAGTTTGCACGATGATAAGTGTCTAAATGTATGTGTTTTAACATACATATTTTGTTCACTTAGCATGTATTTTTATATGAATGGATGCCCGTTTTATGCTTAATTGAGCATTATTTATGTTATAGGGCATGGAGGAGCCATGAGGAACATGATAATACGATTTGGGCGAAAAAGGATGAAGAATCAGGGTGCTGGAGTACTGCAGCATACGGGGCCGCATAAGGGGCCGTGAGCATCAAAAGACAGTAATTTTCAACTAGCTCTCACGGCCCCCTATCCACCCCGGGATGCTTCTATCCACCCCGGGATCCATCCATCCACCCCGGGATGAACCCCCACGTGAGACAGGTTTTTGCCCTATTTCTGCCTATCTATCCACCCCGGGATGGATCTATCCACCCCGGGATCCTGTGGGAGTATATATAGAGGTTTTTAGGGCACACAAAGGGGACTTCTTGGGCGGCATCTAAAAGGAAAGAAACGAAGAAATTTTTGGGAAACGACGATTTGGAGCCAAGGAAGGAGGCAAGAACATCATTTTGAAGGGGAGAAGCTTCACCATCAAGGAGGCAAGGATCTAAGACAAGGGAAGCGTCATTCGGCATCTCTTGGACGGGGGAAAGCGTCATTCGGCCGGACCTCCACCTCCTCCTTCATCATTTCATCTAGGGAGTGTCATTTATGAGCTTTTTAAGTGATTTACTTTGTATTTTTGTTGTTACTTGCTTGATGGCACACTAGACCCCCAAGGCCACCGGATGTTGGTGAACCTTGGGGGGGTTTTATCATGTATTTTGGATGATCTTTACTTAATTGCAAGCTTGGTTTGGTTTAAGATTTAGTTCATTGTGCTTCATGTCTAGAACTACCACATGGAGAGATCCGTAGTTCTTTCTTGAATTATACACGTAGATGTGACCTACTCACGTATATTAGGTCATTAATGAACAAAAAGGGGTTACTTGTATTGGCACACCGAGAAATTGGGTGTTGATAGCCCTCCGAGCTATAAGGATAGACTAGGGTTTAGTGTATCCTTATTTTGGGATCTCCTTGTACTTAATGCAATCGTAGGGATGTTGGTTAGGAAGAGATTCCAACCAATATCCGTATGGGATTAGGGTTCAATCGCCGAGAAATTGGGGTTGATCTAATCTTGAGATCCTTCGGTCTAAAGCAACCAAGCTACCTTTTATCCTTCATCCATGTATCATGATGACCCCTCAAGGGGATCCACATCCATAGGCCTTTACTCTTCATTGTAGCACTTGCAACCACATTGTATGCTTTTAAATTTGTCTAATTATATCGTATTTATTTCTTTGCTTCAGAAGAACATACATCAATGCTTGTTTGGTTAGGTTAGATAATAGGCAATGGAGGAGTAAGAGTAGCTCCTTAGCCCAGTGGAATACGATCCTCGTGCTTTTGTGCGAGGTATTACTTGGCGACCCGTGCGCTTGCGGATCGATTCAATCAAGTTTTTGGCGCCGTTGCCGGGGAACTTTCTAAGGAATTCTGAGAAACTTCTAGCCTATTGCTCTAGCCATTCATTTATTTATTTATTGTTTCTTTTATTTCCTTTTGTTTTTGTTTCTTTTGAGCTTAACTTATTTTATCTTTCTTGATCTAGCAAGGCACCGTGCATGGCAAACTTAAACTATACACAAGGAAATGAATCAATTTTGAATGAGATTTGGCGGGAGTGGTTACCACCTAAACATCACTTGTCACACATTCAGGATAATTCTTTCTGCAGATTCAGGCCATGGGAAGGCTCAACCCTAGAAAACAAGGGTGACACATTGAAGACACTATTCACAGAATACATGAACAACGGGGTGGTTTCACAAAATGAGGATGGTAACTTCTCTAGTGAGTTGCTGCTTCAAAAATTGAAAGGAATAGACGAACCCCGGCCAAGTCGGATGGTCAAATTTGTAGAGGATCAGAGAGATACACAAGAAAGCATTATGCAACATGTGTTTGGCATAAATGATAGCTCGGATGAGGGTTCGGAGTCAGAAGAACAGGAGGATGCAGTTCAGCATGATGGACTGGGAAATAAAAGCTTAAGACCGTCAACAGAAGAAGCACCTGAACTAGAGCTGAAAGAGTTGCCTGAACATCTCGAGTATGCTTTTCTTGGAGAAGGAACACAACTTCCAGTTATCATTGCTGCGAATCTAACAGTTGAACAGAAAAGGAGCTTAGTGAATGTGTTAAAGAAACATAAGAAAGCAATTGCGTGGAAGATAGCCGACATAAAGGGAATAAATCCATCCTTTTGCACTCACAAAATTCTGATGGAAGAAAATCACAGACCCTCAGTATTGCCTCAAAGAAGACTCAATCCAAATATGAAAGAAGTGGTCAGGGCCGAGGTCATAAAGCTCCTTGATGCAGGCATCATCTACCCAATATCTGACAGTGAGTGGGTTAGTCCAGTGCAAATGGTCCCTAAGAAAGGAGGGATGACCGTGATCACCAATGAGAAAAATGAGTTGATTCCAACCCGAACTATCACTGGGTGGCGTGTCTGCATTGACTACAGAAAATTGAATGATGCCACTCGGAAAGACCTTTTCCCGCTGCCATTCATTGACCAGATGCTGGAGCGACTAGCAGGGCACTCCTACTACTGCTTCTTCGATGGGTTTTCTGGGTACTTTCAAATCCCCATTGCACCGGAAGATCAGGAAAAGACCACATTCACATGTCCTTATGGGACGTTTGCCTATCGCCGAATGCCTTTTGGACTTTGCAATGCCCCTGCTACTTTTCAGAGGTGCACGATGGCAATTTTTGAAGACATGGTGGAAGACTTCATGGAGGTGTTTATGGATGACTTTTCCGTCTTCGGAGACACATTTAATTGTTGCCTCAAAAATCTTGAGCGGGTTCTCGTTAGATGTGAGGAAACTAATCTTGTGCTAAGTTGGGAGAAATGCCACTTCATGGTACAAGAAGGGATAGTCTTGGGTCACAAAATCTCAAAGGATGGGATTGAAGTAGATAAGGCGAAGATCTCTGTCATAGAAAAGCTACCTCCCCCAAATTCAGTGAAAGCCATTAGAAATTTTCTGGGACATGCAGGCTTCTATAGAAGATTCATCAAAGATTTCTCAAAAATTGCTAGACCCTTGACAAAGTTGTTGGAAAAAGATGTCCCATTTGAGTTTGGCGATGACTGCATGAAAGCATTTCTTACACTCAAGAAGATGCTAGTTCAAGCTCCTATTGTGGTAGCTCCGGATTGGGATTCCCCATTTGAACTGATGTGTGATGCAAGTGATTTTGCAGTGGGTGCGGTTCTTGGGCAACGCCGAGACAAACATTTCCACCCCATCTATTATGCGAGCAAAACCTTAACTGGAGCTCAGGAGAATTACACCACAACTGAAAAAGAACTACTTGCCGTGGTGTTCGCATTTGATAAATTCCGTTCCTACCTAGTTCTGTCCAGAGTTGTAGTGTACACTGATCATTCAGCCTTGAGATACCTGCTCAAAAGTCAGACGCCAAGCCAAGGCTGATTAGATGGGTGTTGCTCCTTCAGGAGTTTGATCTAGAAATCAAGGATAAGCGTGGAGAAGAAAATCTCGCAGCCGATCACTTATCCCGCTTAGAGAACCCCAGTAGGGAAACTATAACTGAGAGAGAGATCAATGATTCATTCCCTGAAGAGCACTTGTACAACATTCAAGTTATGGAGGAAAATGAGCCGCCTTGGTTTGCCGATTTTGCCAACTATTTGGTTGGAGGGGTTATCCCAAAATGGTTCACCTATCAACAACGAAAGAAATTTTTTTCGGACGCCAAGCACTACATATGGGAAGATCCCTACTTATTCCGAACTTGTGCCGATCAAGTTGCTCGAAGATGTGTATCCCGACCGGAGGGCCTTAGCATCTTGAAACATTGTCATTCAGGGCCTACTGGAGGCCACTACAATGCGAACCGGACTGCAAAGAAGATCCTTGATGCAGGTTTCTATTGGCCATCATTATTTCAAGATACCCAAAAATTCATACAATCTTGCGATCGTTGTCAACGGGTTGGCAACATATCTCGTAGGGATGAGATGCCCCAGAATTGGAATCAAGCTTGTGAAGTCTTTGACGATTGGGGGATTGACTTTATAGGACCATTTCCTAGCTCCCATGGGTTTAAGTTCATCCTTGTGGCAGTAGACTATGTATCCAAATGGGTGGAAGCACAAGCCTTGCAAACAAGTGATGCTAGGGTGGTGGTAAAATTTTTGAAGAAACTGTTCTCCAGGTTTGGCACACCACGCGCAATCATCAGTGAGAGAGGCACACACTTCTGCAATGCCCAATTCACAAAAATCTTGAAGCGATATGGTGTACACCACAAAATGGCGACACCCTATCACCCATAAACTAGTGGGCAGGTAGAAGTGTCCAATCGAGACTTAAAGCGAATACTTGAGAAAATGGTGAGTCAAAACCGAAGAGACTGGGCGGAACACTTGGATGACGCTCTCTGGGCTTACAGAACTGCATACAAAACTCCTATAGGGGCTACCCCTTATAGGCTAGTCGATGGAAAAGCTTGCCATTTACCGGTTGAGCTTGAGCACAAAGCTTTTTGGGCCATCAAATTCCTAAATCTTGACTCCACTCTTGCAGGTAACAAGAGGAAGCTACAACTGAATGAACTGGATGAATGGCGCTCCAATGCATACGAGAATTCGAAGCTTTACAAGGAAAGAGTAAAGGAGTACCACGATAGGCATATCAAGCACCCAAAACAATTCCAAGAGGGAGATCAAGTGTTACTGTTTAATTCCAGGTTGAGATTATTCCCTAGGAAGCTCAAATCGCAATGGTGTGGTCCATACGTTGTCACTCAGGTTTTCCCGCATGGAGCAGTTGAGGTGACCCACCCGGATCGTGGTACCTTCAAGGTGAACGGACAAAGATTGAAATTGTACTTCAACCATAATGATATTTCAAGCTCGACCGGGGGTAACCGCAAGCTTTTTGAACCCCCTTGAGGTAAGAAAGAAGGTACATCAGGCTCGTGACGTTAAATAAGAGCTTCTTGGGAGGCAACCCAAGTGTTCGGGGGTTTTTAAATTCAATTTTCATATTTTAGTTGTTCATTTCTACTTTGCATTGTGCTAGTTTCCTTATCTGTTGTGCATTTGAATAAGTCCATCCTCAAAATCTTTGCTCTCATCATGTGTGTTGTTTTATATTTTTCCTTGTTGTGCCTACTTGCTATATTGTCAATTCATGAGTTTATTCGAGTCTTTTGCGTATTTCTTCCGAGTACCTTAACCCCCCCCCCCCCCCCCCCCCCCCCCCCCATTATTTGGCCCTTTAAGTCTTCTTCTCCATTCCCCTTTCATCTCCACCATTTCCCCTCCCCTCTTTCCATCATTTCTCAACCAAATCTCTCCATTTTTCGTTCTAGATCACCTCCTAGACATTTTGTGACATCGATCTAGTGATTTACCAAGAGCTTCAAGCAAGTTCCACCAAGGATTCACCGGTAAGCTTTTTGATGCCCTAGATTTCTCTTTCTCATTTTCTCTTGAGTTCATGGAGCTTTTTGGTGGATAAATTCATGCTTTTATCATGTGTTGGTGGTGTGATTGTTGTTTGTTCAATTTCCATTGAATTCTTGTAAAAAGTTTTTGATTTTCATGATGGTAATAAAATGCTCCACCATGAATAGTGTCCATACGGCCCCCTATACGGCCGTATGGACCCTATTCATAGCCATTTTTCATTTATTTCTTGCTTCTTGTGTTATTTTCGGTGTTGTATTGGATTGGTTTAGGCTTAATGAGGATCTTATGTGTTGTAGGGATGCCAAACTTCAAGAGGGTTGCTTCAAAACGTCCAAGAGCTTCAACACAAATTCCTGAGGAACCTACGTTCACGCACCCCCTTCACATGGCAGCCCCGTGGAATACGATCCTCGTGCTTTTGTGCGAGGTATTACTTGGCGACCCGTGCGCTTGCGGATAGATTCAATCACACGACGGGATCACCGATTCCGACGGAGCGCACTCGTGTGATCAAGTGATCGATCGGCGGTGCCGGCGGGGGATCCCGGGCGACGGCGGCATCCCGGCCTGGCGCCCCTGCCCTATCACTCGGCATCACTTGAAACTCCCTCGGGAAAAGTTTCAAGGAGTTTGCACGACGGGATCACCGATTCTGTCCGAGCGCACTAGTGCGATCAAGTGATCGATCGGCTGCGCCGGCGGGGCGTCCCGGGCGACGGCGGCATCCCTGCCCGGCGCCCCCGCCACATCACTCGGCATCACTTGAAACCCCCCTTGGGATAAGTTTCAAGGAGTTTGCACGACGGGATCACCGATTCCGCCGGAGCGCGCTTGTGTGATCAAGTGATCGATCTGCGGCACCGGCGGGGCGTCCCGAGCGACGGCGGCATCCTATCCCGTCACCCACGCCCCATCGCTCGGCATCACTTGAAACCCCTTGGGACAAGTTTCAAGGAGTTTGCACGAGGAGATCACCGATTCCGCCGTAGCGCACTCGTGTGATCAAGTGATCGATCGGCGGCGCCGGCGATACCGGCCCGGCGCCCTCGCCCCATCACTCGGCATCACTTGAAACACCCTCAGGACAAATTTCAAGGAGTTTGGACTAGGGGATCACCGATTCCGTCCGAGCGAGCTCATGGGATCAAGTGATCGATCGGCGGCGCCGGCGGGGCATCCTGGTCAACGCTGGCTTCTCGGCCCATCGCCCCCGCCCCATTACACGGCATCACTTGAAACCCCCACGGGCCAGGTTTCAAGGAGTTTGCACGAGGAGATCACCGATTCCGCCGGAGCGCGCTCGTGCGATCAAGTGATCGATCGGCGGTGCCGGCGAGGCGTCGCGGGCGACGGCGGCATCCCGGCCCGTCGACCACACACCATAACTCGGCATCACTGGAAACCCCCTCGGGACAAGTTTCAAGGAGTTTGCACGACGGGATGACCGATTCCGCCGGAGCGCGCTTGAGTGATCAAGTAATCGAACGGCGCCGCCGCCGGCATCACGTCCCGTCGGCCCCGCCCTATCACTCGCCATCACTTGAAACCCCCACGGGCCAAGTTTCAAGGAGTTTGCATGAGGGGATCACCGATTCCGTCGGAGCGCGCTCGTGTGATCAAGTGATCGACAGGCGGCGCCGGCGAGGAGTCCCGGGCGACGGCGGCATCTTGTCCTGTCGCCCCCGCCCCAATGCTAGGCAACACTTGAAACCCCCTCGGGCCAGCTTTCAAGCAATTTGCACTAGGGGATCACCCATTCCGTCGGAGCGCGCTCGTGATATCAAGTGATAGATCGGCAGCGCCGGCGGGGCGTCCCGGGCGATGGCAGCATCCCGGCCCGCCGCCCCCGCCCCATCACTCGGCATCACTTGAAACCCCCTCGGAACAAGGTTCAAGGAGTTTGCATGATGGGATCACCGATTCCGTCGGAGCGCACTCGTGTGATCAAGTGATCGATCGGCGGCACCGGCGGGGCGTCCCGGGCAACGGCGGCATCCCGGCCCGTCGCCCCGCCCCAACACTCGTAACACGACCCCTTGCGTGTATCCCGCAAATGCACGGGTTTGTCGAAGTAATAAAAGTTACCACGGTGAGAGGGTAGTCGAATCCATAGGGTATAGGGAGTTAGAGTATGAGATTTCACTATTAAAACTATGTGAATTACGGAAAAGTAATAATCGATTCGTGTGTGAATTGTGAGAACAACTATACTAAAAGACAGGAAATTAAATAGAGAGAGGTGAAAGATTAGAGAGTGCAAGAAAAAGAGATTAAGGAGGATTTAACAATGAATGAAGTGTTGTATCCGGACAAGTTACCTCTAGGATCTATGCTTCTAGTGCAAGACTATGCTATTATACCTTCCTATTGATGCTAATTGAGTCGAGGAAATCCTTGGACTCACGGTCCCAAACCTAAGGTCAACCGTGACTAACCCCAACATTATGCCCCGGTATTAGGATTCACATCGACCCTTCACTCTATCGCTCGCACGATTAAGTCCCAGGAGAGTACATCTACCTAAACCTCACACTACGTGGGATTGCATTAAGCTCTAGGGATTCCTAGTGATTAAACCTGTTCCTATGTGTAGTTCTAACCCTTTGGTCCAGGAGGAAGAACCCTACTCTAGATTAAGCCCTAGTGCATAGGATTCACTTCAACCCTTCACTCTGTTACTTGCGTAACTAAGCCCCAGGGGAGTTTATCTACCTAGCACTTCACTCTATCTTGACCGCTAATGAATCAAGGAAACGGAGGTAGGGAGAAATCACACCGGAAGGGAAAGGGGTACATTGCTACCTCACAACTCTCCCTCTCAACCCTCTTCAATCTTGAATAGTCTAATCCTATAGGAGTTGTCACACCTCCAAAGGAAAACCTAAATTGCTCTCGACCCTAGTGTCAAACCTAAGGGAAAACAATAGCAAAATAAAATCAAGATTGAAACTCAATTCTTATTCATCAATAATGGAAAAGCATAATAACAATGTCAAAGAAACATGATAACCCTTGAATTTACAAGTCCGAATACCCACAAGGGGTTTAGCTCGTCATGGAGCTATACATGTTCATCAATGTATGAAATAAAACACAAAGTAAAGACATAGATGAAAACTGACTTGCGTATGGTGTGGCCGTGGTCTTGTGCGGCCGCCAGACGTCGGTGACGATGCCGATGACGCGCTCTAAACCTCCACGAAGTCCTCTCCAAAACCCTAGCCGCACTCCCAGAAGTTGGGGAGAAGAATAGGTCAAAAGATGTCTCAAAAAGTCTCCAAATCGGGCTTTTCTAATGTGGAGTCGCGGCTTTAAATTTGCTGAAATCTAGATTTCACACAGCCGTGTGGAATTTCCACACGCCCGTGTGAAGTTTCTGGAATTCTGATTTTCGGCCGACTGTAAATAGTAACTTGCAACAGTGGTTTTGCTACAGTAATTTACTACAATACTGCTACAGTAATTGTGCCGAAACACTCCCGGATTCGTCGTTCTTCATCGAGGCCGTTGAATTGGGCACACAATTAACAGTAGATCGTGCCGATTGCTTCAAATCGCCTAATTGGTGAAGTTCTCATTGTTGGCATGAGTTAGACTTATTGTAAATGTGACTGTCTTTGTGCCCCTTCAAAGGAGGTTGGCACACACTCACAAGTCTATGCTCATGCCTTGCTCCTTGCTTGGTCCGAAAATCTTCCCAACAATGCCAAACACGACCTAACTTCGTTCCTTTCCTTCATTTTATCTTCACAACCCTACAATGCACAAAAGTAAACAATTGCATACTTTTTAGTGATAAAATCTGATTAAATTAATGCTCATTGCAAGATAATAACACTTCGCATTACTATAACACGAGCACTTATCAAATCCCCCCACACTTAAGCTTTTGCTTGTCCTCAAGCAAAAATAGAACGTGAAAGTACTTGGGAAGAACAATTGAAAGTGCTCGGCCTTAGGTTCACCAAAAGTATGCAAAAGAAGCATTCTATAAGTAAGGGGAAATCAAAACATTGCATAAGGTTATCATTGCTCTAGCTAAAAACTCGAATCAAAAAGGATAAAAAACTCGAAAATGTGTTAGTGTGTGTGATTTCACTCAAGAGAACCAACGAGTACTCCTCAAACTTTGGTTAGAAAAGACTTGTTTATATACAAAAATAAAAATAAGGAAGGAAGTAGTAGCTTCACACATCCTTGAAGGTAGCCCTCTCCTAGGCGGCCGCCAAAGGTGGCTTTCACACTTTCGAGGAGGTAGCTCTTTCTACCAGGGTAGTAGCTTTCACGCATCCCATGAGATAGCTCTTTCTCTCATTAGGGCATAACTTGTATCCGACTTATGAGAGTAGCTACATACTTTATAGGCGGTAGCTCTTTCCACCCCAAATGCATAATTAAAACAAAGCTAATATTTACAAACTCTTATATTTTTTTCTCTTTTCCATATTTTTTTTCATTTTTCAAAATTTTTTTTATATGCATTTTCCAAAGTAAAACTAAGAACGATGATAAACTTGTCCTTAAAAACTTCAAGATTAAGTTTCCAAAAGATTCCAAGAGTAAGTTGTGCAATATGAGAATATTGGTAACGCGCTTGAATCGCTCTCCCACAAGTGCACGGGGTCGCCAAGTAATACCCCTCGCGCGAACACGAGGGGGTCGTATCCCCAAGGGCCCAAGAAGCTATTCTTACTTCCTTATCACAATGTTGTTTGACCTAATCAATCACTTGAAAGAAGAACTACCAATAACCTACTAAAACAAAGAGCATGCAAATAGCAAATATAAATACGGAGGGGAAAAATCAAGGTGAGGGAATGGCCATGGATGAGGATTCCCTCGGGGGCTACTAAAGTGCCAAGGATGCCCTAACTAGCATGCACGTGGGTGGTTTGGACCGGGAAACCCTAGATTAGACCAACCCGATGGTCACGGCGTTGGTCCCTAATCCAATACAAGTATTGGAATACGGAATTGCTTCCGCCCAAATCCTTGTACGATTGCAAAGGGTTTAGTGGATTTCCCCAAGCTAGGGTTGAAACACAATCAAGGACAACCCTAACAATTGGAGGGGTACAAATACCCGATGGTCACGGCGTATTCATACATGTATCCCCTTCCAAGCTTGGTGAGCCTAATACTAGGGCAATGGTCATGCAACCTAGCATTGTCTAGGAATTGACATATAGAGTTCTCATGCATATCAAGGCATTCAAGAACAACCAAACAAGGATCACAAACCAAACCAAATATATAAACTAGAAAGTAGCATCCAAAATACACAAGTTCACCCCCAAGGTTCACCTACATCCGGTGACCTTGGGGTTAGTTGTTCATGATCACAAAGTAAGCAAGCAAATACATAAAAACAACCAAAAGCATAATGAAAACACCCCCTGAAAAGATCAAGGCTGAATGACGCTTCCAAGGACGCCACCCAAAGAGTGGCTTCCTATGTCAAACTTCCTCTCAAATGCAAATAGAAGGCGTGGATTCGTCGTCTCGTGCTCTCCCCATCGTCCTCTCCTCAAGAAATGCCTCTAAAAACCGGCCTCAAGTTCCCAAAGAAAGTGGTGAAGTGTAGTGTTCTTTGATGAGCGAGCGCGCGACTAGCTACAGAGCTAGCACGCGACTCCCCGGCCGCAAGTGCACGGGTCGTCAAGTAATAAACCTCACGAGGAGGGTCGTATTCCCAAGGGCCCGAGATCTACTATTACTTCCTTTTGGGAGTCACTTTCTAGTCGATCGAAACAAGGTTGAAGCAATATTAAAATAATAAAAACAAGTAAAGAAATGCAAATAAGATAAAACTCAATCCGGAATAAAATAGAGATGAAGAATCCAATAATTATGGAAGGCCTCGGGCGAGGATTCCCCCGGGAGAAGACTAAATACGAATGACCAAGATAATTATAAAACTAGGGTTGGCTTGGTTTCGGTCCGCTAGACTCGGATGTCGACTACCCCGGAACCTCCGTAGTGTAGCCCTAATCCAGTACGGGTTTCTCTATCCAGAAAATACCCCTACGATGTCAATGAGAACAAGGAGTCTTGATTAGGGTTAATCTAATGCACGCTCTCGGCTAAATTAACCCTAATCGCGCGGGAGGCTATTAACACCCGGAACCTCCGGTGTATTAATACATGTTACCCTCTTTAACTCATCAAAGGACCTAATACAAGCTAGCATCCCGCCAAACAAGTATCATTCAAAATCAATTCTACGGAATCCATCCATTGTAGAATGAACAACATGATGATGAATTAAAACCAAACAATCAAACTAACACATTCATTTAAAGCAAAATATAGGTCATTCATACAAAGTCTCCTCCCAAGGTTCACCGGGAGCCCGGCGGCCTTGGGAGGTTTAGTTCAACATCACAAAACTAAGGAGCTCATCATACAACAATTCCATCCAATAAAAACAACAAAAACCCCCTCGAAGATGTCGACTAGGGTTGAAGGCGTAGCTCGTCGGATCCGCGCCGGCGAGCCCTATGAAGCTTCTCAACGTCTTCCCCTTCTTCTCTCCTTCGAATCTAGCCGAAAATCCTTCCAAAATCCCTCAAGAAATGGTGAAATGAAGTCTAGGACAAGTGGAGGCCGGATGAGAACCCAAAATCCCCTCAAAAACTCTTCAGAACAAGCATATATAGCCCGAAGGTGTGCGGGCACTGTGCGGGCCGCACAGTGCCCGCACAGCCTTCTGGCTGTGCTGTGCGGCCAGTGTGTGGGCCGCACACTGGCCGCACACCTCTCTGTCTCCCTTGTGCGGCCACTGTGCGGGCCGCACAGTGGCTGCACACGGCCGAGAAAATGTGTCCGTGTGCGGCGCGTCGGCTTCCAGGGTGCTCCAACTCTTCGTTTCTTCTTCAATCTTCCCCGGAATGACACGAATACGGTCGAAACTTGCGCACTTGGTCCTCGAAACCCTGAAATGAAAATAAAACATCAAGTGCGCAAAAACTCATCGAAAATACACATAAGTTGCATGAATGTACAAGAACATCATAGCTAAAACATGATGTATTTTGGCACTTATCAAATACCCCCCACTTAAGCATTTGCTTGTCCCCAAGCAAACGGACATGGAGAACCAGAGATAATCATAAGTGACAAAATACATAACCTCCGGCCAGAGATATAAGTATCATAGCCAAAGTGAAACTCAAAATATTAAGCAAAGACCACTTGAGATGATTCACGCATTCATTGGCCGTGTCGTGCTGTGTGTGTGCAAATCCCCTAGTTCGAAGTCCTGTAGTCCAAACAAGGTAGACAGGACCCCGAGGACCACTTCTTGAAGCAATTCACGCCACCTAGTGGAATACGGCCTTGAGGTGGTAGAAATACTTCTAGTAGAGTCGTAAGGATCCTTCCTTTTATTTTCGAACAATAACCGGTCGAAATTTATTTTTCTGTACGCAATATGTTTATCTTTTTCTTTTCCGGGACTAACATGAACTGCAAATCCACATTACCTGGAGCTTTGCACATTCATGTAAACGCGCTCATGTCCTTATAGCTTTTGGCGAGAGGAACACTCTGGTTAGGAGCCAGAACCCCAGGTTACTTCGCTATTAGGACAGAGGAGCACTGTCCACGTTTTTATTCACTTTGCCTCTTTTTTTTTTTTTTTTTTTTTCGACCGTATTGCAAAAAAGAACAAGAAGAAGGTCCTTAAAACCCTATTAGAAGGTATTCTAACACGTCAAGGCGCGAGACCACTAGTATGGGTTAGCAACTAAGAGGGTCACGAAAGTGCTGTGGTTCCTCGCCTAGATGTCCAGGGTTCTACCTAAGGGAATAGTGCGAGAATTGCCTAGAATGACATGAAAATCTCAAGTGTGCAGGGTCATAAAAAGCTTAGCATTTGTCATGATTTCGAGCTATAATACAATCACAATTAAGTACGCCATCCTAGGTTTACAATCATGCAACAAGTCAAGAATTATCAAAAATTTTCATACAAGTTCACGAAACAAGTAACGAAGATCAGACATGCATAGCCACCCCCCACTTAAAGCAGTACATTGCCCTCAATGTACATTGATCAGCAGTACAGAAAAATTTATGCATGGAAAATAAAGAGGGTGGTGTCATGAACTTCCCCGAGAAATTGGTAATGAGCTTTGCAAGGCACGAGCTCGGGGTGACCATCACCATGGCTACAAGCGAAGTGGAGAGGAAGAAAAATGGACGTCTTGGTCTACCTACAAGCATCCATCAACCACACAAAAACAAAGAAAAGAAACAAGGAATGAAAGCGAAAGTGAGCTCTCGGAGTGAAAGGACTGATGAAGCCGCTCAAGGTCTTCTGTGTCTCCTCCAACGGGCTCGATCAGAAAGTTGACCTACGTCTCGAAAAATAAAGATCAAGCCATGGCAACACGCTAAAATGCGCGAACACGAGTTTAGAAAAATGAGTGAAGTGGAAACAACGCGAAGTTATGCGAATAAATTGAGTTTTGAAAATATTTTTAACGTTGAAACGATGCGAGGGATGTGGTATGATCAAAACAAGCGCGAAAATGTGGAGAAAAGCCGGAAAGAAGAGCATTACAGCAGCAAAACTGGGGCCAGTGTGCGGGTGGTGTGCGGGCCGCACACCAGCCGCACACCCTTCTGCCAGGGGTGTGCGGCCTCTGTGCGGCCGCATAGTAGCCGCACAGAGCCCTGAAAAAAATGCAGAAACGGCTATCTCCAACCCTAAAACACATCTTCGACATTACAAACGCAACAAAACTCATCTCGGACAAGGGATATATGTATATAAACATAAAACAAACGGGAATTCACCGAGATGGGAAGGAAACAAGGACATACACACTAAAAACATACCAAGAACGGATGAAACGGAGAGCTCACACCCCAAACATAGCATGACCAAAAATACGAAATTTGAAAAGTACGGAATTGTAAAAATTCATGGGGTGCCTCCCACAAGCGCTTGTTTAGCGTCACGAGCCTGACGTTCAAGTTTCTCAACTCATGGTGGTTTAAAAGAAAAAGTTTTACCTGAAGTTCCAATGGATGCAAATGATGATCCAACCGGCAAATTTAAGGAGAGGAGGGAATCGATGTTGTGCATACCTAGGTCGACGAAACATGCTGTGTGTACCTTGTCATGAGAATTCTTGTTTGCTTTATTGACCTTGGGAGTTATTTTTTTCCATGCTCGCTTCCACGAGCGCTCTCCTTTACTTCTCCCTTGTGACTTATCCGGAAATATATGAGGAGGGTCTTCTTGTGCCTTCTTTTGTGTCTCATCCTCCTCAATAACAACATCTTGTAAGAATTCATCAAGGGGGGTCATCATAAGGACTTCATGCACACAATCTTGAACTAGTAATTCTGTATCATCGAGTGCATAAGAAGTGTCATCAAGCTCCTTGGGGTGTTTCATTGCCTCGGGAATTTTAAAAGTGGCTTCTTCATTCCCGGCCCGCAAGGTCATTTTCCCGTCTTGAATATCCAGCAGGGCACGGGATGTGGCAAGGAAGGGCCGGCCGAGTATGATGGGGACCTCAGTAGCATCATCAACATCAAGAATGACAAAGTCAGCCGGAAAAACTAGACCACCAACTTTCACAATCACATCGCTCACAATGCCACGCGGGCGTCTAACAGTTCGGTCCGCAAGTTGTATGGTGATCCGCGTCGGCTCTAAGTCTTGAAGGCCCAGTTTTAAGAAAAGCTTGTAGGGCATAACATTTATGCTTGCACCGGAATCGGCAAGGGCTTTCTCTACAAGCGAGTCCCCAAAATGACACTCCACAATTAGACCACCCGGGTCTTTGATTTTTTCGGGCAATTTGCTTTGGAGAATTGCCGAACAACTCTCCCCTAGAGACACCGTAGATGCTTCTTCAAGTTTCTTCCTGTTTGTAAGCAACTCCTTCATAAACTTGGCATATTTTGGCATTTGAGAAAAGGCCTCTACAAGTGGAAGATTGATGTGAAGTTGCTTGATCATCTCCAAAAATTTTTTGAATTGAGTGTCCTCCTTGTCCCGATTGAGTCTTGCCGGATAGGGGACCTTCGGTTGGTGCTCTAGCAATTTTTTCTCTTTGTTTTGAGGTTCAATTGAATTGTCATGGCTGTCATTAGCTTCATCCCCACCTACGGAGGAAGTGCCTCTCACCACGTTCTTTTCCTTGTTATCAATTGGCCTAGGAGTCGGCCGAACCTCAACCTCTCTACCACTCCTCAAAGTGATAGCTTGCACATGTTCTCGTGGGTTAGTCTCAGTGTTGCTAGGGAGACTACCCGGTGTTCTTTCCGCCATGGATGCCGCGATCTGTCCCAAGTGTTTTTCGATGCCCTGGATTGAAGCTTGCATATTCCTCACTGTTGTCTCAAGTGTGTTCAACCTTGCATCGGTGATTTGCATGTATTTAGCTAGGACATCCTCAGTAGTGAATTTCCTTTCCGTTGGAGGTGCTTGTGATGATTGTGCCTGAAACCCTGGTGGTTGCGTAAATTTTTGTTGGCCTTGATTTCCCCAATTGAAATTTGGGTGATTTCTCCACCCGGGGTTGTATGTTCCACCATAGGGGTTTCCTTGAAATTTTTGCCCCTGATTCACATAGTCAACATGTTCGAGTGGGGTGACATCGGGGACTGAAATGGGGCAACTAGAAACATCATGTCCCCCTCCACAAGTTCCACAATTCATCACTTGCTTGACACTTGTGCTCGAACGCTCGGTTCTTTCGGACATAAGCAAACTCACTTGCTTCGCTAGTGCTTCGAGCTTCGCATCTTGAGCGGTTTTACTGTCGATTTCATGAACCCCTCGAGCTTGAGTCAGTTTTGCCCTTGAACCCCAATGTGATTCATTTCGTGCCATGTTCTCAATTAATTCTTCGGCATCTTCGGGGTATTTGCTACTCAAGGATCCACCGGCTGCGGCATCAATGAGTTGACGATTCTGGTAGCTCAAGCCATTATACAGTATCTGTATTCGCATCCAAGCTTCAAAACCATGATGTGGGCATTTTCTCAAGAGGTCTTTAAATCTCTCATGAGCTTCAAAGAGGGTTTCGGAATCTCTTTGACTGAAGGCCGAGATCTCTTGCCTTAATCTAGCAGCCTTGCTTGGAGGAAAATAGCGGCCCATAAACTTGTTTACCATCTCCTCCCATGTCTTTATGGAACCCGGGGCGAGTGATGTGAGCCACCTGTAAGCGGCGCCCCGCAAACTGAATGGGAAAAGACGGAGTCTAGCTGCATCATCAGATAGGCCATTGACTTTGAAAGTTGAGCACATTTGGAGGAATCGGGATAGGTGCTCATTCGGGTCCTCATCGCCCAAGCCATCGAACTGCACTGAATTCTGTATCATGCCGATTAGTCTAGCCAAATCAAAATTACTTGCACTGGCAGCCGGAGCTTGCACACTAAACCCTCCCCCAGTAAACTGTGGCCTCTCATAGTCAGACAAAGTTCTTCTCTCTTCGGCCATAGCTATAGGAACTGATTCAGGTGCAGCAACTGATCCCGAGGAGGAACCCACTTGAGTTTCTCTCAACCGTTGGTGTATGACGCGTTCAATTTCTTCGTTCGGCTCTACAAACCCAGTGGGGTTTGCACGAGTCATGCACAGAACGCCTGAGAAAACAAAAGACAAAAGAGATATTAGTGAATATATAAAAATGACGAAAACAAAAACAATAAAAGATGGATAATTACAAATGAAAGCGAAATGACTAGAGCAATGATCCAAAAGTTTTCCTAGAATTCTCGGTTGATCCCCGGCAACGGCGCCAAAAACTTGATGAGCGAGCGCGCGACTAGCTACAGAGCTAGCACGCGACTCCCCGGCCGCAAGTGCACGGGTCGTCAAGTAATAAACCTCACGAGGAGGGTCGTATTCCCAAGGGCCCGAGATCTACTATTACTTCCTTTTGGGAGTCACTTTCTAGTCGATCGAAACAAGGTTGAAGCAATATTAAAATAATAAAAACAAGTAAAGAAATGCAAATAAGATAAAACTCAATCCGGAATAAAATAGAGATGAATGATAAGTGCCTAAATACATCATGTTATAGCTATGATGTTCTTGTACATTCATGCAACTTATGTGTATTTTCGATGAGTTTTTGCGCACTTGATGTTTTATTTTTCATTTCAGGGTTTCAAGGACCAAGTGCGCAAGTTTTGACCATATTCGTGTCATTCCGGGGATGATTGAAGAAGGAACGAAGAGTTGGAGCACCCTGGAAGCTGACGCGCCGCACACGGACACATTTTTCTCGGCCGTGTGCGGCCACTGTGCGGGCTGCGCAGTGGCCGCACACCCTGGCCAGAAGGGTGTGCGACCACTGTGCGGCCCGCACAGTGGCCGCACAAGGGAGGCAGAAAGGTGTGCGGCCAGTGTGCGGGCCGCACACTGGCCGCACAGCACAGCCAGAAGGCTGTGCGGGCACTGTGCGGCCCGCACAGTGGCCGCACACCTTCGGGCTATATATGCTTGTTCTGAAGAGTTTTTGAGGGAGTTTTTTTGGTTCTCATCCGGCCTCCACTTGCCCTAGACTTCATTTCACCATTTCTTGAGGGATTTTGGAAGGATTTTCGGCTAGATTTGAAGGAGAGAAGAAGGGGAAGACGTTGAGAAGCTTCATAGGGCTCGCCGGCGCGGATCCGACGAGCTACGCCATCAACCCTAGTCGACATCTTCGAGGGAGTTTTTCCTGTTTTTATTGGATGGAATTGTTGTATGATGAGCTCCTTAGTTTTGTGATGTTGAACTAAACCTCCCAAGGCCGCCGGGCTCCCGGTGAACCTTGGGAGGAGACTTTGTATGAATGACCTATATTTTGCTTTAAATGAATGTGTTAGTTTGATTGTTTGGTTTAAATTCATCATCTTGTTGTTCATTCTACAATGGATGGATTCCGTAGAATTGATTTTGAATGATACTTGTTTGGCGGGATGCTAGCTTGTATTAGGTCCTTTGATGAGTTAAAGAGGGTAACATGTATTAATACACCGGAGGTTCCGGGTGTTAATAGCCTCCCGCGCGATTAGGGTTAATTTAGCCGAGAGCGTGCATTAGATTAACCCTAATCAAGACTCCTTGTTCTCATTGACATCGTAGGGGTATTTTCTGGATAGAGAAACCCGTACTGGATTAGGGCTACACTACGGAGGTTCCGGGGTAGTCGACATCCGAGTCTAGCGGACCAAAACCAAGCCAACCCTAGTTTTATAATTATCTTGGTCATTCGTATTTAGTCTTCTCCCGGGGGAATCCTCGCCCGAGGCCTTCCATAATTATTGGATTCTTCATCTCTATTTTATTCCGGATTGAGTTTTATCTTATTTGCATTACTTTACTTGTTTTTATTATTTTAATATTGCTTCAACCCTGTTTCGATCGACTAGATAGTGACCCCCAAAAGGAAGTAATAGTAGATCTCGGGCCCTTGGGAATACGACCCTCCTCGTGAGGATTATTACTTGACGACCCGTGCACTTGCGGCCGGGGAGTCGCGTGCTCGCTCTTTAGCGTGTCGCGCGGCGACTCATCAATGAAGAATCCAATAATTATGGAAGGCCTCGGGCGAGGATTCCCCCAGGAGAAGACTAAATACGAATGACCAAGATAATTATAAAACTAGGGTTGGCTTGGTTTCGGTCCGCTAGACTCGGATGTCGACTACCCCGGAACCTCCGTAGTGTAGCCCTAATCCAGTACGGGTTTCTCTATCCAGAAAATACCCCTACGATGTCAATGAGAACAAGGAGTCTTGATTAGGGTTAATCTAATGCACGCTCTCGGCTAAATTAACCCTAATCGCGCGGGAGGCTATTAACACCCGGAACCTCCGGTGTATTAATACATGTTACCCTCTTTAACTCATCAAAGGACCTAATACAAGCTAGCATCCCGCCAAACAAGTATCATTCAAAATCAATTCTACGGAATCCATCCATTGTAGAATGAACAACATGATGATGAATTAAAACCAAACAATCAAACTAACACATTCATTTAAAGCAAAATATAGGTCATTCATACAAAGTCTCCTCCCAAGGTTCACCGGGAGCCCGGCGGCCTTGGGAGGTTTAGTTCAACATCACAAAACTAAGGAGCTCATCATACAACAATTCCATCCAATAAAAACAAGAAAAACCCCCTCGAAGATGTCGACTAGGGTTGAAGGCGTAGCTCGTCGGATCCGCGCCGGCGAGCCCTATGAAGCTTCTCAACGTCTTCCCCTTCTTCCCTCCTTCGAATCTAGCCGAAAATCATTCCAAAATCCCTCAAGAAATGGTGAAATGAAGTCTAGGACAAGTGGAGGCCGGATGAGAACCCAAAATCCCCTCAAAAACTCTTCAGAACAAGCATATATAGCCCGAAGGTGTGCGGGCACTGTGCGGGCCGCACAGTGCCCGCACAGCCTTCTGGCTGTGCTGTGCGGCCAGTGTGCGGGCCGCACACTGGCCGCACACCTCTCTGTCTCCCTTGTGCGGCCACTGTGCGGGCCGCACAGTGGCCGCACACGGCTGAGAAAATGTGTCCGTGTGCGGCGCGTCGGCTTCCAGGGTGCTCCAACTCTTCGTTTCTTCTTCAATCTTCCCCGGAATGACACGAATACGGTCGAAACTTGCGCACTTGGTCCTCGAAACCCTGAAATGAAAATAAAACATCAAGTGCGCAAAAACTCATCGAAAATACACATAAGTTGCATGAATGTACAAGAACATCATAGCTAAAACATGATGTATTTTGGCACTTATCAAATACCCCCCACTTAAGCATTTGCTTGTCCCCAAGCAAACGGACATGGAGAACCAGAGATAATCATAAGTGACAAAATACATAACCTCCGGCCAGAGATATAAGTATCATAGCCAAAGTGAAACTCAAAATATTAAGCAAAGACCACTTGAGATGATTCACGCATTCATTGGCCGTGTCGTGCTGTGTGTGTGCAAATCCCCTAGTTCGAAGTCCTGTAGTCCAAACAAGGTAGACAGGACCCCGAGGACCACTTCTTGAAGCAATTCACGCCACCTAGTGGAATACGGCCTTGAGGTGGTAGAAATACTTCTAGTAGAGTCGTAAGGATCCTTCCTTTTATTTTCGAACAATAACCGGTCGAAATTTATTTTTCTGTACGCAATATGTTTATCTTTTTCTTTTCCGGGACTAACATGAACTGCAAATCCACATTACCTGGAGCTTTGCACATTCATGTAAACGCGCTCATGTCCTTATAGCTTTTGGCGAGAGGAACACTCTGGTTAGGAGCCAGAACCCCAGGTTACTTCGCTATTAGGACAGAGGAGCACTGTCCACGTTTTTATTCACTTTGCCTCTTTTTTTTTTTTTTTTTTTTTTTCGACCGTATTGCAAAAAAGAACAAGAAGAAGGTCCTTAAAACCCTATTAGAAGGTATTCTAACACGTCAAGGCGCGAGACCACTAGTATGGGTTAGCAACTAAGAGGGTCACGAAAGTGCTGTGGTTCCTCGCCTAGATGTCCAGGGTTCTACCTAAGGGAATAGTGCGAGAATTGCCTAGAATGACATGAAAATCTCAAGTGTGCAGGGTCATAAAAAGCTTAGCATTTGTCATGATTTCGAGCTATAATACAATCACAATTAAGTACGCCATCCTAGGTTTACAATCATGCAACAAGTCAAGAATTATCAAAAATTTTCATACAAGTTCACGAAACAAGTAACGAAGATCAGACATGCATAGCCACCCCCCACTTAAAGCAGTACATTGCCCTCAATGTACATTGATCAGCAGTACAGAAAAATTTATGCATGGAAAATAAAGAGGGTGGTGTCATGAACTTCCCCGAGAAATTGGTAATGAGCTTTGCAAGGCACGAGCTCGGGGTGACCATCACCATGGCTACAAGCGAAGTGGAGAGGAAGAAAAATGGACGTCTTGGTCTACCTACAAGCATCCATCAACCACACAAAAACAAAGAAAAGAAACAAGGAATGAAAGCGAAAGTGAGCTCTCGGAGTGAAAGGACTGATGAAGCCGCTCAAGGTCTTCTGTGTCTCCTCCAACGGGCTCGATCAGAAAGTTGACCTACGTCTCGAAAAATAAAGATCAAGCCATGGCAACACGCTAAAATGCGCGAACACGAGTTTAGAAAAATGAGTGAAGTGGAAACAACGCGAAGGTATGCGAATAAATTGAGTTTTGAAAATATTTTTAACGTTGAAACGATGCGAGGGATGTGGTATGATCAAAACAAGCGCGAAAATGTGGAGAAAAGCCGGAAAGAAGAGCATTACAGCAGCAAAACTGGGGCCAGTGTGCGGGTGGTGTGCGGGCCGCACACCAGCCGCACACCCTTCTGCCAGGGGTGTGCGGCCTCTGTGCGGCCGCATAGTAGCCGCACAGAGCCCTGAAAAAAATGCAGAAACGGCTATCTCCAACCCTAAAACACATCTTCGACATTACAAACGCAACAAAACTCATCTCGGACAAGGGATATATGTATATAAACATAAAACAAACGGGAATTCACCGAGATGGGAAGGAAACAAGGACATACACACTAAAAACATACCAAGAACGGATGAAACGGAGAGCTCACACCCCAAACATAGCATGACCAAAAATACGAAATTTGAAAAGTACGGAATTGTAAAAATTCATGGGGTGCCTCCCACAAGCGCTTGTTTAGCGTCACGAGCCTGACGTTCAAGTTTCTCAACTCATGGTGGTTTAAAAGAAAAAGTTTTACCTGAAGTTCCAATGGATGCAAATGATGATCCAACCGGCAAATTTAAGGAGAGGAGGGAATCGATGTTGTGCATACCTAGGTCGACGAAACATGCTGTGTGTACCTTGTCATGAGAATTCTTGTTTGCTTTATTGACCTTGGGAGTTATTTTTTTCCATGCTCGCTTCCACGAGCGCTCTCCTTTACTTCTCCCTTGTGACTTATCCGGAAATATATGAGGAGGGTCTTCTTGTGCCTTCTTTTGTGTCTCATCCTCCTCAATAACAACATCTTGTAAGAATTCATCAAGGGGGGTCATCATAAGGACTTCATGCACACAATCTTGAACTAGTAATTCTGTATCATCGAGTGCATAAGAAGTGTCATCAAGCTCCTTGGGGTGTTTCATTGCCTCGGGAATTTTAAAAGTGGCTTCTTCATTCCCGGCCCGCAAGGTCATTTTCCCGTCTTGAATATCCAGCAGGGCACGGGATGTGGCAAGGAAGGGCCGGCCGAGTATGATGGGGACCTCAGTAGCATCATCAACATCAAGAATGACAAAGTCAGCCGGAAAAACTAGACCACCAACTTTCACAATCACATCGCTCACAATGCCACGCGGGCGTCTAACAGTTCGGTCCGCAAGTTGTATGGTGATCCGCGTCGGCTCTAAGTCTTGAAGGCCCAGTTTTAAGAAAAGCTTGTAGGGCATAACATTTATGCTTGCACCGGAATCGGCAAGGGCTTTCTCTACAAGCGAGTCCCCAAAATGACACTCCACAATTAGACCACCCGGGTCTTTGATTTTTTCGGGCAATTTGCTTTGGAGAATTGCCGAACAACTCTCCCCTAGAGACACCGTAGATGCTTCTTCAAGTTTCTTCCTGTTTGTAAGCAACTCCTTCATAAACTTGGCATATTTTGGCATTTGAGAAAAGGCCTCTACAAGTGGAAGATTGATGTGAAGTTGCTTGATCATCTCCAAAAATTTTTTGAATTGAGTGTCCTCCTTGTCCCGATTGAGTCTTGCCGGATAGGGGACCTTCGGTTGGTGCTCTAGCAATTTTTTCTCTTTGTTTTGAGGTTCAATTGAATTGTCATGGCTGTCATTAGCTTCATCCCCACCTACGGAGGAAGTGCCTCTCACCACGTTCTTTTCCTTGTTATCAATTGGCCTAGGAGTCGGCCGAACCTCAACCTCTCTACCACTCCTCAAAGTGATAGCTTGCACATGTTCTCGTGGGTTAGTCTCAGTGTTGCTAGGGAGACTACCCGGTGTTCTTTCCGCCATGGATGCCGCGATCTGTCCCAAGTGTTTTTCGATGCCCTGGATTGAAGCTTGCATATTCCTCACTGTTGTCTCAAGTGTGTTCAACCTTGCATCGGTGATTTGCATGTATTTAGCTAGGACATCCTCAGTAGTGAATTTCCTTTCCGTTGGAGGTGCTTGTGATGATTGTGCCTGAAACCCTGGTGGTTGCGTAAATTTTTGTTGGCCTTGATTTCCCCAATTGAAATTTGGGTGATTTCTCCACCCGGGGTTGTATGTTCCACCATAGGGGTTTCCTTGAAATTTTTGCCCCTGATTCACATAGTCAACATGTTCGAGTGGGGTGACATCGGGGACTGAAATGGGGCAACTAGCAACATCATGTCCCCCTCCACAAGTTCCACAATTCATCACTTGCTTGACACTTGTGCTCGAACGCTCGGTTCTTTCGGACATAAGCAAACTCACTTGCTTCGCTAGTGCTTCGAGCTTCGCATCTTGAGCGGTTTTACTGTCGATTTCATGAACCCCTCGAGCTTGAGTCAGTTTTGCCCTTGAACCCCAATGTGATTCATTTCGTGCCATGTTCTCAATTAATTCTTCGGCATCTTCGGGGTATTTGCTACTCAAGGATCCACCGGCTGCGGCATCAATGAGTTGACGATTCTGGTAGCTCAAGCCATTATACAGTATCTGTATTCGCATCCAAGCTTCAAAACCATGATGTGGGCATTTTCTCAAGAGGTCTTTAAATCTCTCATGAGCTTCAAAGAGGGTTTCGGAATCTCTTTGACTGAAGGCCGAGATCTCTTGCCTTAATCTAGCAGCCTTGCTTGGAGGAAAATAGCGGCCCATAAACTTGTTTACCATCTCCTCCCATGTCTTTATGGAACCCGGGGCGAGTGATGTGAGCCACCTGTAAGCGGCGCCCCGCAAACTGAATGGGAAAAGACGGAGTCTAGCTGCATCATCAGATAGGCCATTGACTTTGAAAGTTGAGCACATTTGGAGGAATCGGGATAGGTGCTCATTCGGGTCCTCATCGCCCAAGCCATCGAACTGCACTGAATTCTGTATCATGCCGATTGGTCTAGCCAAATCAAAATTACTTGCACTGGCAGCCGGAGCTTGCACACTAAACCCTCCCCCAGTAAACTGTGGCCTCTCATAGTCAGACAAAGTTCTTCTCTCTTCGGCCATAGCTATAGGAACTGATTCAGGTGCAGCAACTGATCCCGAGGAGGAACCCACTTGAGTTTCTCTCAACCGTTGGTGTATGACGCGTTCAATTTCTTCGTTCGGCTCTACAAACCCAGTGGGGTTTGCACGAGTCATGCACAGAACGCCTGAGAAAACAAAAGACAAAAGAGATATTAGTGAATATATAAAAATGACGAAAACAAAAACAATAAAAGATGGATAATTACAAATGAAAGCGAAATGACTAGAGCAATGATCCAAAAGTTTTCCTAGAATTCTCGGTTGATCCCCGGCAGCGGCGCCAAAAACTTGATGAGCGAGCGCGCGACTAGCTACAGAGCTAGCACGCGACTCCCCGGCCGCAAGTGCACGGGTCGTCAAGTAATAAACCTCACGAGGAGGGTCGTATTCCCAAGGGCCCGAGATCTACTATTACTTCCTTTTGGGAGTCACTTTCTAGTCGATCGAAACAAGGTTGAAGCAATATTAAAATAATAAAAACAAGTAAAGAAATGCAAATAAGATAAAACTCAATCCGGAATAAAATAGAGATGAAGAATCCAATAATTATGGAAGGCCTCGGGCGAGGATTCCCCCGGGAGAAGACTAAATACGAATGACCAAGATAATTATAAAACTAGGGTTGGCTTGGTTTCGGTCCGCTAGACTCGGATGTCGACTACCCCGGAACCTCCGTAGTGTAGCCCTAATCCAGTACGGGTTTCTCTATCCAGAAAATACCCCTACGATGTCAATGAGAACAAGGAGTCTTGATTAGGGTTAATCCAATGCACGCTCTCGGCTAAATTAACCCTAATCGCGCGGGAGGCTATTAACACCCGGAACCTCCGGTGTATTAATACATGTTACCCTCTTTAACTCATCAAAGGACCTAATACAAGCTAGCATCCCGCCAAACAAGTATCATTCAAAATCAATTCTACGGAATCCATCCATTGTAGAATGAACAACATGATGATGAATTAAAACCAAACAATCAAACTAACACATTCATTTAAAGCAAAATATAGGTCATTCATACAAAGTCTCCTCCCAAGGTTCACCGGGAGCCCGGCGGCCTTGGGAGGTTTAGTTCAACATCACAAAACTAAGGAGCTCATCATACAACAATTCCATCCAATAAAAACAAGAAAAACCCCCTCGAAGATGTCGACTAGGGTTGAAGGCGTAGCTCGTCGGATCCGCGCCGGCGAGCCCTATGAAGCTTCTCAACGTCTTCCCCTTCTTCTCTCCTTCGAATCTAGCCGAAAATCCTTCCAAAATCCCTCAAGAAATGGTGAAATGAAGTCTAGGACAAGTGGAGGCCGGATGAGAACCCAAAATCCCCTCAAAAACTCTTCAGAACAAGCATATATAGCCCGAAGGTGTGCGGGCACTGTGCGGGCCGCACAGTGCCCGCACAGCCTTCTGGCTGTGCTGTGCGGCCAGTGTGCGGGCCGCACACTGGCCGCACACCTCTCTGTCTCCCTTGTGCGGCCACTGTGCGGGCCGCACAGTGGCCGCACACGGCCGAGAAAATGTGTCCGTGTGCGGCGCGTCGGCTTCCAGGGTGCTCCAACTCTTCGTTTCTTCTTCAATCTTCCCCGGAATGACACGAATACGGTCGAAACTTGCGCACTTGGTCCTCGAAACCCTGAAATGAAAATAAAACATCAAGTGCGCAAAAACTCATCGAAAATACACATAAGTTGCATGAATGTACAAGAACATCATAGCTAAAACATGATGTATTTTGGCACTTATCATTCTTCAAGACCTAGCTTCCTCCTTGAAAATGAACTCCAAAACCCTTAAAAAACCATTTCCAGTGGGTAATGCAGGCCCCTATGCGGCCCCGCATGCGGGGAGAGAAAATTCCCTAGAAAATCCCGAAATCGCGTAAGTTGCTAGGTTGCATGACCATTGCCCTAGTGTTAGACTCACCAAACTTGGAAGGGAAATACGTATAAATACACCGTGACCATCGGGTATTTGTACCCCTCCACTCCTAGGGTTGAGTACTCTTTTGTATTGTAACCCTAGTTTGCGAAAACCACTTCACCCTTTGCAATCGTAGGGGAAATCTTGGGCGGTATACGTACCGTATCCATTACCCGTACCGGATTAGGGGTCGACTTCCGTGACCATCGGGTTGACCTAGTCTAGGGTTTTCTCGGTCCAATTAGCCACTTGCATGTTAGTCCAAGCCTTCCTACTCACTTTAGTAGCCCCTAAGGGAATCCTCATCCGTGACCACTCCTAGCCCTATTTCTACCCCGTATTTTGCCCTCGTATGTTTGCTTTGGTTATTTACTTCTTTAACTTCTTTGCATCATATTCACTCTTTTGAATCGTATCAGTCAAACAATATTGTAATAAGGAAGTAAGGGTAGCTTCTCGGGCCCCAGGGAATACGACCCCTGTGTCACGCACAGGGTATTACTTGACGACCCGTGCACTTGCGGGATCACACTCATCAAAAATCATCATAATGGGTTGGTTAGAGTGTACAAGGTAGGAGCAATCATGATAGAATATGAAAAAGCACTAAAAATAAAACAGGGCATCATTCAAGCATAGTATAAGAATACAACCCACTTCTATCATTCTTTCAAGCTAGGAAGTACTAAACACTAAGATCATGGCTATCATCGGTATTCATGCATGCAAAACTAGTAAAGTACCCTATCCCTACACCTAAAGTTGTACATTGCCCTCAATGTACATAAATCAGCAGAGTAAGGTGCGAGGCATGCCAGAAAAGAAATAAAGGAATGAGGTAAAGAAACTTCCCCAAATGGTTGATGAAAGGAACATCCAAATATGCATGAACTGGGGAAAGCTGAGGGGCACAAGGGGTGCGGAGCTTCTACAGTGATCAGTCCTGAAAATAGAGAGAAAGCAAATCACACCCCAAGAAACAAATAGAGAGCAGGACAAGTAAGAACGAACCAAAAACGGGAAAGTACAGTTTAGGAGGGTGAGGACCCTCACTAACTGAAAAGTACAACAATACAAACCAACAAGTCTAGAAATAAAAACCAGTACAAACAATAGAAAAAACTAAAGTGGTGTTGGGAGTCTAGAAATCTGGCGGGAGTGATGGCGCAAGGCACGTGGTAGTTGTGGAGGAGGTGCCGACAGAAGATGAAGTGCCGCGCATGTATGATAAGATCTCGGCCATGCTGCTCTCGATGCGGTCCTGTGATATGGCTAAATCTCGCACTGATGCTGTCAATGCCTCCTGAGAGGTCCCAAGGGTCTGCAAGTACCTGTGAATGGGGTCTGCCATCAAAGAAGCCTTCTTCTTCGATGATGAGCAAGCAATAGACCTCCAAAGGGAACTAGGGGACACCAATCGTGGGAAGTCACGAGATAAATTCCTGAGCTCCGAATCGGCGAGGGACTCATAAGTGTGAAACCCAAGGTATATGGCCAACTGGTCGTCGGTGATCCTGTGCCGCTTACCAAAGGCTCTAAAAGTAATGGTGCTAGCCTGGCGCATAAGAGGAGCATGCCCGGAGACCTCAAACGTGCTCAACACCTACAAGGTCAACTCCCGATAAGTGGGCTCATCGATCTCAAGAATGTCATCCCATTCACCATGGGAGATGAGGCCTCGAAAGGTATCATCAATGTCCAATGTCTTCAAGGCCTCCCAATCGATCACACGCACTGTGCCAAACCTCCTCTTCGACAAGAAAGCGAACCTTGCCTTGTGTGCATCGTTCTTGAATGTAGGCTCGCAAACGGGTGGTGGAGAGCTTCTCCTAACTCGCTTGGAAGCCACGTGTTTGATCGGCATCGCTACAAAACAAGAGAACCATCATCAAGCCAAAAAAAAAACTTGAGAAAATTGGTTAATGAAGAACAAAGGCTGATTTTTGGCTAGTGCTACAGTAATTTCGGGGAAATTTTGGTAGAGTTTCTTCTTGTAAAAGTGACAATCTAAATGTACAAAGCTTGGAATTCAAGAGAAATAATTACAAGAAGCATTCACCATGAAAAACATCATGTTTTCCCATCATTTCAACCACCAAAAACCAAAGAATGAATGATAAGAACACAAACCTTGAACTAGGGCACCAATGAGAAGATGAAGTGAAAATCGGCTTAAACCTTGATAAAACCTTGAAAATCTTCCAAAATTATGCTTGCTAGGATGAAGAGAGTGTTTGGATGCAAAAAGAATGAAGAAAAATGGTGGAGAGATGAAGGAGAAAAGAGAAGAAGTTTGATGAAAATTGAGTGAATAGTGAGGGGGTGGAGTGAAGAGAGGTAGAAGAAGAAATCGGGTGACCATGCGGCCCCCTATGCGTCCGCATGGTCGGCCGCATGGCTCTCGGGATAATTCATGCGGCCTGCTATGCGGCCGCATAGCAGGCCGCACAAGGCTCGGGAAATTTTGTGCTGCCCCTTGTGCGGCCGCATGGCAGGCCGCACAGGGCCTAGGAAGTTTCCAGCTCTAAACACTCTCAAATTAAACAATGAACTCAACCTAGCACTCAAAAATCACATGAAAACAAAGCCGAAAACACTCAAAAATCATTGAAAACATGGAGAATGAGGCACCAACACTCAAGGAAAAATACAAAGATCATGAAATCTATGGTGCAACAAGATGAAATAAATTATGGAATTCGACTAAACAACAACCACAAGCACAAAAATCAACAAGACTCAAACTCTTAAGCACCACCACAAAAAAAAAATACGAAAAACACCCAAACACATAAACAACAACTAAAAAGAATAAATCGATGCAATGAATTGAAAGACTTGGGTTGCCTCCCAAGAAGCGCTTTTTTAATGTCTTTAGCTCGACATGACTTACCTTAATTCAAGGTGGGACAAAGGGGTGAGAAATACCTCCAATTTTTGATGAAGAATTGTTACCCGGAAAGTTCAATGAGAGGCACGAAAAAATCTTGAATTTCCCCCGGTCATCGAAGAACAAATGGTCAACCTCCTCGGGTGACATTGTAGAAACATTCACCCCCCGCTTTTGCTTCTCTTTTTTTTTCCTCCATAACTTTTTCAAGGTTCTCTTCTCATTGGAATGTGGTGAAGATTTAACCTCTACTTGTGCTAGTTGTTGCAATGGTGGAGGGGAAGGCTCATCATCCGCAACATCATCCCCGAGATCTTCAAAGTACTCCTCCAATGGGTTCAAAGTGAGGACTTCCTGCACACAGTCGGAGATAATCACATCAGTTGTATCCGTGAAATAGAGAGTATCATTGTGATCAAGTGTACGTTTCATAGCTTCGGGGAGGGTGAAGACCACTTGTTCATCTCCGACCCTCAAAGTCATTTTTCCTCCTTTTACATCAATTAGTGCGCCGGCGGTGTTCAGAAATGGACGACCAAGGATCAACGGAACCTCCACATCGTCATCCACATCCAAAATTACAAAATCAACTGGGATGATCAACTTATCTACCCGAACTAGAACATCTTCAACAATTCCCCGGGGTCTTCGCACTGAACGATCCGCAAGTTGCAAAGTCATTCGTGTGGGTCTCAAATTGTCCAACCCCAACCTCAAGAACAAGTTATACGGCATAACATTTATGCTAGCTCCCGAGTCGGTCAAGGCACTTTCTTGCACTCCATCCCCGATCACACAAGGGATAATGAAACTACCCGGATCATTGAGTTTCTTAGGTAATTTCTTTTGGATAATGGCCGAACAATTTCCAGATAGAGTCACCGTCTCCAAGTCTTCAAGCTTCCTCTTATTGGTAAGGAGGTCCTTCATGAATTTAGTGTATTTCGGCATTTGTGAAAGTGCCTCCACCAAGGGAATGTTTATGTGAAGCTGCTTGAAGATGTTCAAGAATTTCTTGAATTGAGCGTCCTCTTTATCTTGTTTGAGCCTAGAAGGATATGGTACCACAGGTTTATACTCAGGCTCCCTCGTAGTTGAAGAACTCGGAACATTGCCCTTGTGCTTCCCCTCAATCTCATCAGTTACCTCATCACTTGGCTTAGGGTCTTCCCGGTCGGCTACCCTATCGTTGGAGGCACTTGGACCATCCCCGGTCCTTACCTCCAACTGCTTTCCACTCCTTAGTGTCACTGCCTTTAAGTGTTCCCTCGGGTTGCACTCAGTGTTGCTCGGCATGCTACCCAAGGGGCGATCTGACTGTGCCCTAGCAAGTTGTCCCACCTGGGTCTCGAGAGACTGAATGGAGGCTTGGACATTCCTCAGTACAGTACCAAATTCATCCAATCTTTTGTCCACATTCTGGAACATGGGCTCCGTAGTGATCATGAATCATGCCAATACATCCTCAGTCGAGTATTTCTTTTCTTGGACCTGCTGGGGTTGAAATTGGGTGCCCTGGGATGGTGGAGGTCTCTGCTGAGACTGTCCTTGTTTCCAAGACATGTTCGGGGGATTCCTCCACCCCGAGTTGTAGCTATTGCCGTATTGATTTCCCGGTCCTCGAGGACGTCGACCAACATAATCCACTGATTCCACGGGTGCAGAAGGAGCAATAAATATGGGGCACTGTGAAGTTGCATGCCCAGCACCGCAAGTATCACAGGACAACACTGCCTTAGGGGTAGAACTGGACCCCAACATGAACTGCTCAAATTTCTGTGTCAATGCACTGACTGCCGCGTTGTTATCGGTGACATTCTTCGATAAAGCCTCAACCTTTGCAGTCAATGCAGTGGTCTCATTCACCTCAAACAGTGTCTCAGAATCTCCCTGCCGAAAAGATGATATCTCTTGTCTCAGTCTCGCAGCCTTACTCGGTGGGAAATATCGGGCCAAGAATTTCTCAACCATTTCCTTCCAGGTGGTGATGGACCCGGGAGCCAAGGAAGTGAGCCATCTGTATGCTGCTCCCCTCAAATTGAATGGAAACAGTCATAATCTGATAGCATCATCTGACACCGAATTGATCTTGAATGTAGAGCAAATCTGCAAGAAGCGGGATAGGTGGGCATGTGGGTCTTCATCAGCTAGCCCATCAAACTGAACCGAATTTTGTATCATTCCAATTGTGCTCGCCTTGATTTCGAAATTATTAGCCGGCACAGCGGGCGCATGCACACTAAACTCAGTTCCGGTAAATTGCGGTCTCTCATAGTCCGACAAAGTCCTCCTAGGTTCGGCCATGACTGAGGGTTCACTTGATTCCACTCTAACCTCTTATTGTCTTGAGTTCTCAGCCACCTCTTTCAATCTCTGATGTAATGTTCTTTCAATTTCGTCGTCGGGCTCAATCAAATTGGCTTGACTCGCTCTTGTCATAAGATAGGTACCTTGCAAAAAGTTGAGTCAAGAATTAGAAATGAAGGAAAGACAAGAAAATAAAATGCAAACAAAGAAATGACGGAATATATATATACAGGAATGGTAAAACAAACAAAATGAAATGATCAAATCAACACGTTATAAGTTTTCCGAATATTCCTCGTGGTTCCCCGGCAACGGCGCCAAAAACTTGGTAACGCGCTTGAATCGCAAGGGCCCGAGAAGCTATTCTTACTTCCTTATCACAATGTTGTTTGACCTAATCAATCACTTGAAAGAAGAACTACCAACAACCTACTAAAACAAAGAGCATGCAAATAGCAAATATAAATACGGAGGGGAAAAAATCAAGGTGAGGGAATGGCACCGGATGAGGATTCCCTCGGGGGCTACTAAAGTGCCAAGGATGCCCTAACTAGCATGCACGTGGGTGGTTTGGACCGGGAAACCCTATATTAGACCAACCCGATGGTCACGGCGTTGGTCCCTAATTCAATACAAGTATTGGAATACGGAATTGCTTCCGCACAAATCCTTGTACGATTGCAAAGGGTTTAGTGGATTTCCCCAAGCTAGGGTTCAAACACAATCAAGGACAACCCTAACAATTGGAGGGGTACAAATACCCGATGGTCACGGTGTATTCATACATGTATTCCCTTCCAAACTTGGTGAGCCTAATACTAGGGCAATGGTCATGCAACCTAGCATTGTCTAGGAATTGACATATATAGTTCTCATACATATCAAGGCATTCAAGAACCACCAAACAAGGATCACAAACCAAACCAAATACATAAACTAGAAAGTAGCATCCAAAATACACAAGTTCACCCCCAAGGTTCACCTACATCCGGTGACCTTGGGTTTAGTTGTTCATGATCACAAAGTAAGCAAGCAAATACATAAAAATAACCAAAAGCATAATGAAAACACCCCCTGAAAAGATCAAGGCCGAATGACGCTTTCAAGGATGCCACCCAAGGAGTGGCTTCCTCTGTCAAAGTTCCTCTCAAATGCAAATCGAAGGCGTGGATTCGTCGTCTCGTGCTCTCCCCGTCGTCCTCTCCTCAAGAAATGCCTCCAAAAACTGGCCTCAAGCTCCCAAAGAAGATGGTGAAGTGTAGTGTTCTTCAAGACCTAGCTTCCTCCTTGAAAATGAACTCCAAAACCCTTAAAAAACCATTTCCAGTGGGTGATGCGGCCCCCTATGCGGCCCCGCATGCGGGGAGAGAAAATTCCCGAGAAAATCCCAAAATCGCGTAAGTTGCTACAGTGTCGCTACAGTAAACTGCTACAGTCGTATGCGGCTTCTGCAGTGCCCGCATGACAGCCCGCATGAACCTCCAGACTTAGCCATTTCGCCAAAGGGTTCGTGCTACAGGATCTGCTACAGTGTCGCTACAGTGTTAAAAATTCCTAAAATTCAAGTAGAAACTAGAGCATGATAGGATACAATGTTAAAAATTCTCCTAAACTATAAGAATACAACCGTTGCAACTAAGGTGAACCGCCATAGGCTACATGAGCATAAGCAATTGAACGCACAAGTAAAAGGTGTGTGCAATGTGAACTCCCCCCCACACTTAAGATGTACATTGTCCCCAATGTACGCATGCAAGCACAATTAAAAATTAAGAATTGTAAAATAATTAGTGTGGAAGTAGGCAATTGAAACATTACTCCCCTGAACTCCAAGTGCTGCATTTGATGGAGCTAGATGCATTGAGAGTTGAGTCTCAATGGGTTGTGAAATAGACACGGTCCCATGACCGTGTTTATGACTATTCCTTAGATTCCTTTCATCCAAGACCATCTGCGCACACATACACAAGGGTTCAGTATAGCTCAATAAAAACTCGAGTATATAAAATATGAAAATGAAATACAACTCGAGAGAAAAGAAAAGCTAAATAAAAGATAAACTCAGAAGGAGAGTCCTTTCTGAGTAATACTAGTCCAGAATAAAATAGAAAATACAAGAATGAAAATCAAATAAAAATAAACTCTAAGACGCCTCAGCGTCAGTATCCTGAATAGAAGCCTCTAGTGCTGCTGAAGGCTCTGTCGGTGATGGTGGAGCTGCTGCTACTGGTGCTGGTGATGCTGGTAGTGGTGGAGTGGAAGCTCGGGGTGGGACCACGAATGGTGAAGTCATGGCTCGCTCAAGCTCGGGGTCGAGCCATGACCTCTGTGTGGCACTGACCTCAGCCACATCTGTCTGTAGCACCCCCACTGCACTCTCGAGGCGCTCTAGTCGATCCTGGCCTCGGGAAGGCGAGAAGATATGCACTGGGGGTGGCTCTGGCGCTGTGGGTGGTACCTCGGTCTCTGTGTCTGCTGGGGGTGGCTCTAATACTGCCTGTGACCCCTCGGCCTGATCTGTACGAGGAATGATCAAAGTGTAAACTCCTGGTCCTGATCTGCGGACCATCCCCATCATCCTCAGCATCTCCATGCCTAACGGAGCCGGTGTAGAAGTCCTCTCAGCGCCACGTACTCCGTCTCAAAGTTCTAACCCCATAATCAGTCGCGTGGTATAGGGGCCTGAGAAGATCACTCCTACCCTGGCGCGCTAGTGTGGCTGTCCTGTCCCGGTCCTCGGTTTTGTGCCCGCTTGCGTACCGCAAGGCAATCGCGGATCAGCCCAGCCCGTTCTGTGACGGCTCTGTGGCTCCGTTCACCTAGGCGCGCAAGTATGGCCGTCCCGTCCCGTCCCCCTTTGTGTGCTCTCCCACGCTTGCGTTCCACAAGGCTGCGTGGTTTTGCCCGGCCCCAGGCGCGCAAGCGCGGCATCATATTCCCTCATGAACGCGCTTGGCGGAGCCTTCGTGCCGCACCTCGGTGCCGACCCGCGTCGCTGCCTATTATATTCCCCCTAACGGGGGTTTTGACGCGGGGGCGCTGCGGCAGGGCGGTGAGGCGAACGCGTCGGGTGACCGTGTCGGCGCGTGAGTGGTCTCGGACTGGTTGTCCCCGACGGGCCCGACGCCATTCTGTGTCGGACCGCCGGGATGCCGCCCCTTCTTCGGTCCTCCGTCCGCTCCCGACCTCTTGGCGAGGCCTGTTGCTTGTTTGCCGATACCCGCCGCCCAACGGGAACACCGGCCCCGTCGATACAACGTTCAATCACCGTCGGGTGGCTCGCCCTTCACGCTCCCGTTCCGGAGGCAGTGTTGCTCGTTCCCCGACCGCCCTCGACGGTGGGCCTGCCCACTGTCGACGCGCGACTGGTTTGGCAGCAGCGCTCTCGGATTCTTGTTTTGTGATCATGAGCAACTAAACCCCAAGGTCACCGGATGTAGGTGAACCTTGGGTTTGAACTTGTGTTATTTTAGATGTTTCTTTCTAGTTTATGCATGTGTGTTGGTTTGAGATCCTTGTTTGGTGTTTCTTGAATGCCTTGATATGTATGAGAACTCTATGTATCAATTCCTAGACAATGCTAGGTTGCAGGACCATTGCTCTAGTATTAGGCTCACCAAGCTTGGAAGGGAATACATGTACGGATACGCCGTGACCATCGGGTATTTGTACCCCTCTAATTGTTAGGGTTGTCCTTGATGTTGGGATCGACAAGGGTCTACGAGCATGTTAGAAGACAAAATATGCACAGCGGATAACAAACAAAACTAGCATGGACCCTAGCATGCAATGGAAACGAATAAAGACATAAAAATCTAAAATAAATAAATAAATACAATTCCAGGGGTGTAGTCGAAAAAGGGACTGCATATACGCGACTCCCCTCTACTCTCACACACACACAAGCCGGAAATAATCCGGTATGGATTGCTAGTATCCAATGATAACTCTTATCGAGAAATACGAATAGCAATTAAAATTAGGTCTCAAAAACCTAATCGTAAACATGTGTAAGGAATTGTAAATCCAAAACCGACACTCGGCGAATGTTTTACATGTGAGAATCTTTTGAGAAAAATTCCATAACCATTATGAAATAATCTCAAAAGACCCTCACCCCGGCGATCTCCATTGATAAAGAAATATCAATGAAAAAACCAGCCTGTGAACTAACATACATGAATAAACAAGAAATATCAAAGGGGTGTCGACCTATACCTTCGCCGGAGCCGAGTAGCGGCAATCCGGATGGAGAAACCTTTCTCCAAAAGGGGGAAAAGGTGGACAACACCTTTGACCAGTGTCGGCGACGTCCTCTTGGCTAGGGCGGACCGGCGGCCTCCTTGAGGGAGAGAGGGAGAGGAAAGATTAGGGTTAGGGTTTTCTCTAATACACATGTATTTGTAAAACCCTAAAACCAATCCCAATGCAATATCAACCATCGATTCCTCTTATTGGATATTAATCATATTAGATCCAATAAGCTAACACTTAATTTCTAATTAAGTCCCTCAATTTTTAGGTTATCTCATAACTCAATCTTTACACATTCTTGGTTAGACCAAATCAACTCTTGATTTATCTAAACTCCATTTAGCTATTCGACTCATTAGATTGAGTCCGGATTTCACGGCTTTTACGTGTGTGATCCTGTAGGCCCGTTTTAAAATCGGCAATGGGATTTTAACCCCGTCTAGCATGGCAATGTGACTACCCGAATTAAAACGGAGGTCGACTGGGTAATCAACTAACCTTGTAACCTTATCCGATTCCTTTGCCAATTAAATATCTCGATCAACATAAGGCATGGAGCTTAGTCACCCTTATTTATTTGTCGATCGATTTCTTGATCCTCGGTGAACTGACTAGGTCAAATAAATGATAACCCTTACCATTTCACTTGGGCGTGGCCACGCACTACTCAGTTTCACCGATCAAGTGGCCGGTGATATTCTCTCTCCTCAGAGAGTGGCAATCCCCTCGCATCGCAAATGTTACTCGCTATGAATCTCGATGCACCCAATCATACCCACACTTGTCACTCTGTTACGAATGACGTTAGGCGTATGTCAAAGTACACCAACATTCATCCAAGCTCCATAGCGACCTTGAGTCTAAGGATTCAGTATAAGCGTTACATGAGAACCACTTATGACTTTGCAATCATGTAGTGATCTCGTGAGCGGATCGATCCAGACACGCTGTTCACTAACACGTGTCTATGTCTATTGATTGACATCACATGTCCTATAATCCGTAAAACATGATCATCACACAATAGGCATACTAGTCTTAGTTTACTATCATTCCCATGACAGTAATTGACCAGGGATGTTTAGAAAGTTGTTCCTTTACCCACCAAGGTTTTACTGCCCGAATCACGTATTCGGCAACTTGTGCGGAACAAACTCTCAGGGATAGTTCTATCCAAGCACACATGCACAGAAATGTAGTAAGATAAAACAAGCCAGGTGATAAACGTCTAAATGTGCGTATTTTATACGTATGTATGCTCATGTATTTTGGTATTTTATTAATGAATCGATGCCCTTTTTGGTCTAAATTGTTGTATTTCGTGTTTCAGGTACATTATATGCTTCAGTGACCCTAACGATACGATCTGAGAGGAAATCCGTACCGAAGCCGTCGTTTTAGGGTCCCTAGTACTGTAGCATTACTGTGGCTGCCTGAAGCGCGAAGAGTTAGAAGGAAAATGAGATTTGGAAACCCTCACGGGCAGGCTCACGGCCGTGAGGTCATATGCGAGCAGTACTGTAGCAGTTCTACTGTAGCAGTTCTACTGTAGCAGTCACTGTGCAAAATCACTACTTTGCGGTTTCTTGTTGCCCGTATTACAGGCTTCCTCACGGGCCGTATATGGACCGTGAGGCCACCCGTGAGCTTGCCCGAACCCATCCTTTAAAGAGCTTTTACTTGGGTTTTCTAGGGCATCTAGTGTCTTCTTCTTGGAGCTCTCACCACCACTCGAATTCTGAGGAAGGAGAAGCATTTTGGACGGCGATCTAGGCAAGGATTTGGCGAGGAGAGCAAGGTTTTGGGAAGGATCTTCACCCTAGAGCTTGGAATTGGAAGGTTGAAGACAAGGAAAGCCACCCTTTTTGTGGCGTCTTTGGAACTTCTCCGGCCTTCATTTCTTGAGGGAGTTTCTTCTTATGCTTTTGGTGTTTGGTTTCATGTATTTTGTGTTGTATTTCTTGATCATGAGGAACTAAACCCCAAGGTCATTGGATGTAGGTGAACCTTGGGGGTGAACTTGTGTATTTTGGATGTCTTGTTCTAATTAATGTTTGTGGCTTGTTTGTGATCCATTGTTTGGTGTTTTTACATGCTTGGTATGTATGAGAACTCTATGTATCAAAAGACTTAGGAAATGCTAGGTTGCATGACCATTGCCCTAGTGTTAGACTCACCAAATTTGGAAGGGAAATACGTATAAATATGCCGTGACCATCGGGTATTTGTACCCCTCCACTCCTAGGGTCGAGTACTCTTTTGTATTGTAACCCTAGTTGAGAAAACCACTTCACCCTTTGCAATCGTAGGGGTAATCTTGGGCGGTATACGTGCCGTATCCAATACCCGTACCGGATTAGGGGTCGACTTCCGTGACCATCGGGTTGGCCTAGTCTAGGGTTTTCTCGGTCCAATTAGCCACTTGCATGTTAGTTCAAGTTTCCTACTCACTTTAGTATCCCCTAAGGGAATCCTCATCCATGACCACTCCTAGCCCTATTTTACCTCGTATCTTGCCTCCATATGTTAGTTTTGGTTATTTACTTATCTAGCTTGTTTACGTTACATTCGCAATCTTGAGTTGTATCGGTCAAACAATATTGTAAAAAGGAAGTAAGGGTAGTGACACGACCTTTTGCGTGTGTACCGCAAGTGCACGGCCTTGTCGAAGTAATAAATTTACCTTGGTGAGAAGGTAGTCGAATCCACAGGGAATAGGGAGATAGAATATAAGGTTTCACTAATTAAGCTATGCGAAATACGGGAAACGATAATAGGATTGATGAGTGAAAAATAATGCAAAGCAATAAACTAAATAGAAGGATGAAAGTAAGAGGTGCAAATAGGAAAATCGAGAAGGACTTGCAATGAGTAAAAGGGGGTATCCGGACAAGCTACCTCTAGGATCTATGTTTCAAGTGCAAGACTATGATATTATACTCTCCTATTGATGTCAATTAAGTCGAGGAAATCCTAAGACTCACGGTCCCAAACCTAAGGACAACCGTGACTAACCCCAACGCTATGCCTTGGTATTAGGATTCACAACACCCTTCGCTCTGTCACCTAGATGATTAAGCCCCAGGGGAGTCCATCTACCTAAACCTCACACTATATGGGATTGCATTATGCTCTAGGGATTCCTAGTGATTAAACCTGTTCCTACAAAAATAGTTCTAACCCTTTGGTCCAGGTGGAAGAACCCTAGTCTAGATTAACTTCAATCTTGGCTTTGTCTACCTCTATACCTTTCCGAGAGATCTTATGTCCTAAAACAATACCTTCTCGGACCATGAAATGACACTTCTCCCAATTGAGAACAAGGTTTGTTTCTTCGCACCTTGTTAGCACTCTCTCCAAATTTTTTAAACATAGATCAAAGGAGTCACCAAACACCGAGAAATCATCCATGAACACCTCCATTATATCTTCCAAAAGGTCATCAAAAATAGCAGTCATGCATCGCTGAAACGTTGCGGGTGCGTTGCAAAGTCCGAACCGCATTCGTCTATATGCAAACGTACCGTAGGGGCAAGTGAAGGTAGTTTTCTCTTGATCTTCCGGGGCTATAGGGATCTGAAAATACCCTGACATCCCGTCGAGGAAACAGTAAAACTCATGCCCGGCTAACCGCTCTAGCATTTGATCAATGAAAGGCAATGGGAAATGATCCTTTCGGGTTGCATCGTTCAACCTTCTGTAGTCAATACACACCCTCCATCCTGTGACCGCTCTGGTTGGAATAAGTTCATTCTTTTCATTCTTGATCACTGTCGTTCCACCTTTCTTTGGAACCACTTGCGTTGGACTGACCCAAACACTGTCAGAGATGGGGTAAATAATTCCTGCATCTAGCAACTTCACCACCTCTGCCTTGACAACCTCCTTCATGTTTGGGTTCAGTCTTCTCTGGGGCTGAATTACTGACTTGAAATTATCCTCCATTAGAATTTTATGTGTGCAAAACGAAGGATTTATTCCCTTCAAATCTGAAATCTTCCAAGCAATGGCAGGCCTGTGTTTTTTTAACATGTCCACCAACCTCTCTTTCTGTTCTGATGAAAGATCAGAGGCTATGATAACAGGGAGTTTCATTCCGTCTGCTAGATATGCATACTCCAGGTGCTGCGGTAATGTTTTTAACTCCAAATCAGATGGTTCTTCAATGGACGGCCGCAAACGGTTCTCTCTCAATCGATCAATCTCTTCAAACTGACATGATTCTTGTTCTTCTACACTTTCTGTGTTGTTCTGTAGAACCTGGCTAATGAGATGATCTTGGGGTTCCACTGCAACCTCTATACTACATGCTTTACGGGTTAAATCGATTATCTCTACTGAAAAAACCTCCTGTTTCTGTTCTTGACAATATGATTCAAACTGGGAGAGAACTTTCTCTAGAGTCTCTCCCGACTCTTCCCTTGAAGCGGATGCAGACCTTTCAAATTCATCCAATACCTCGTACAATTCACATCCTATGTGCTGTTCCATGCAAGACTGATAAACCTTGGTGTCTTCTTCAACGGAAGGAGTGAGAATTATTTGCTCATACTCAATACCACTCATAACTGCTTGTACTGTGAATGACTGAAATTTCTATTTCACCTCTTCTACTAATCTTGTAAGTGTATCGATCATTTCAGTTGTATAAAGCATCCCTTCTTTTCTGTACTCAAGATCAAGTCAGTGCAAACCACTAAGAACAATGGTAGATAAAGAAATTATGAAATAGAGTGCGAAGTGAATAGCTAAAGTAGTGAAAAACAAATATCTAAAACGCCTATTCCCCGGCAACGGCGCCAAAAACTTGACACGACCTTTTGCGTGTGTACCGCAAGTGCACGGCCTTGTCGAAGTAATAAATTTACCTTGGTGAGAAGGTAGTCGAATCCACAGGGAATAGGGAGATAGAATATAAGGTTTCACTAATTAAGCTATGCGAAATACGGGAAACGATAATAGGATTGATGAGTGAAAAATAATGCAAAGCAATAAACTAAATAGAAGGATGAAAGTAAGAGGTGCAAATAGGAAAATCGAGAAGGACTTGCAATGAGTAAAAGGGGGTATCCGGACAAGCTACCTCTAGGATCTATGTTTCAAGTGCAAGACTATGATATTATACTCTCCTATTGATGTCAATTAAGTCGAGGAAATCCTAAGACTCACGGTCCCAAACCTAAGGACAACCGTGACTAACCCCAACGCTATGCCTTGGTATTAGGATTCACAACACCCTTCGCTCTGTCACCTAGATGATTAAGCCCCAGGGGAGTCCATCTACCTAAACCTCACACTATATGGGATTGCATTATGCTCTAGGGATTCCTAGTGATTAAACCTGTTCCTACAAAAATAGTTCTAACCCTTTGGTCCAGGTGGAAGAACCCTAGTCTAGATTAAGCCCCAGCATATAGGATTCACTACAACCCTTCACTCTATTGCTTGCGCAATTAAGCCCTAGGGGAGTTTATCTACCTATTGCTTTACTCTATTTCGACCGCTATTAAATCAAGGAATCGGAGGTAGGGAGAAATCACATCGGAAGGGAAAGGGGTACATTGCTACCTCACAACTCTCCCTCTCAACCCTCTTTAATCTTAAGTAGTCTAATCCTATAGGAGTTGTCACACCTCCAAAGGAAAACCTAGATTGCTCTCAACCCTAATGTCACGTTTAAGGGAAAACAATATCAAGAGATAATTAAGATTAAAACTCAATTTATTCATCAACGATGGAAAGCATAATAATCAATGTCAAAGAAACATAAGAACCCTAAAGTTTACAAGTCCGAATACCCCGCGAGGGGTTTAGCTCCTCATAGAGCTATACATGTTCATCAATGTGAAAATTAAAGCATAAAACATAGACATAGATGAAAACCCCCTCGAAGTTGGTGTGGCCGTGGTCTTGTGCAAACGTCGAACCTCGGAATCGATGCCGACGATGTGCTAGAACCTCCACGAAACCCTCTCCGAAACCCTAGCCGCACTCCAGAAAGTTGGGGAAAAGTTCGGTTCCAAGATCTCCCAAAAGGTTGCAAAAATCCCCCTTTTATAATGTTGAATCGCGGCTTTAAAATTGGACTTATCGGGGGCTTCACACGGCCGTGTGGAATATCCACACGCCCGTGTGAAGCTTCTGTCTCGGCTGAAAAATTAATTTCACACGGCCGTGTGGAATTTCCACACGCCCGTGTGTCTTCACTGGATGGCTGAAATTGCAAAACACACGGCCGTGTGGAATTTCCACACGCCCGTGTGACTTCTCTGGAACACTGGTCTTCAGCTGAACAGGCTTGGTAACTTGCCGAAACGCCTCCCGGGTCCATTGTTCTTCATCGAGGCCATTACTTGGGCACACAAGCAACGGTAGGTCGCGCCGATTGCTTCAAGTCTTCTTCTTTCGCGAAATTCTCCTAAGTAACACGGATTGGACTTGTTGTGAATGTGACTGCCTTTGTGCCCCTCCAAGGGAGGTTGGCACACATCCACAAGTCCAAATACGTGCTTCGTTCCTTGCTTGGTCCGAGAACATCTCAACATTGGCAAACGCGACCTAATTTCATTCTTCTTCTCCAATTAGGCTCCACAATACCTTCAATGCACAAGAGAACACAAATGCACACATTTAGTGATAAAATCTGATAAAAGGTATGCTTAATGTAAGATAATAGCGCTTCGCGATACTATAACACAAGCACTTATCAAACTCCCCCACACTTAAGCTTTTGCTTGTCCTCAAGCAAAAATAAAACGTGAAAGTACTTGGGAAGAACAATTGAAAGTGCTTGGCCTTAGGTTCACCAAAAGTGCAAAAGAAGCATTCTACAAGTAAGGGGAAATCAAAACATTGCATAAGGTTATCAATGCTCTAGCTAAAAACATGAATTAAAAAGGATAACAACTCGAAAACGTGTTAGTGTGTGCGACTTCACTCAAGAGAACCAACGAGTACTCCTCAAACTCTTGTTTACAAAGACTTATTTACGAACGAAAAAAAATTAAGAGAGGAAGTAGTAGCTTCACACATCCTCGAAGGTAGCCCTTTCCTAGGCGGCCGCCAAAGGTGGCTTTCACTCTTTCGAGGAGGTAGCTCTTTCTACCGGGGTAGTAGCTTTCACGCATCCCATGAGATAGCTCTTTCTCTCATTAGGGCATAACTTGTATCCGACTTATGAGAGTAGCTACATACTTCATGGGTGGTAGCTCTTTCCACCTCAAATGCATACATAAAAGAAAGCAACTATTCACAAACTCACATTTTTCTTTTCATTTTCATTATTCTTTTTCTCTTTTTTTTTTTTTTTTTTTTTATATATATGCATTTTCCAAAGTAAAACTAAGAACGATGATAAATTTGTCCTTTAAAACTTCAAGATCGAGTTTCCAAAAGATTTCAAGAGTGAGTAGTGCAATAGGGTGTAATCGAGCAAAAATCCCCTAAAATTCAAGTGGAACTAGAGCATGATGAGCAAAAATCCCCTAAAATTCAAGTGGAACTAGAGCATGATAGGATACAATGTTAAAAATTCTCCTAAACTCTAAGAATACAACCGTTGCAACTAAGGCGAACCGCCATAGGCTACATTAGCATAAACAATTGAGCGCACAAGTAAAGGTGTGTGCAATGTGAACTCCCCCCCACACTTAAGATGTACATTGTCCTCAATGTACGCGTAGAAGCACAATAATAAGTGAAAACGATAAAAGCAACTAGTGTGGAAGTGGCAATTGAAACATTACTCCCCTGAACTCCAAGTGTTGCATTTGATGGAGCTAGGTCATTGAGAGATGAGTCTCAATGGTTTGTGGAGCACACACGATCCCATGACCGTGTCAATGACTATTCCTCAAAATCCTTACATCCAAGACCATCTGCGCACACATAAACGAGGGTTCAGTAAAGCTCAATAAAACTCGAGTATATAAAATGTAAAGCAATGAATACAACTCGAGACAAAATAAAAAGCAAAATAAAAGCTATACTCAGAGGGAGAATCCCTTCTGAGTACTACAAGTCCAAAATAAAGTAAAGATATACAGAATGACAAATAAAAGAAAAGAATCTAAAATCTAGGACGCCTCAGCGTCGGTGTCCTGAGTGGTGGCCTCTGGTGCTGCTGGAGGCTCTGTATCTGCTGGTGGATCGGCTGATGTCGGTGCAGGTGGATCTGCTGGTGATGCGGGAGATGGAGGTGGTGGAGTGGAAACTCGAGGTCGGACCACGAAGGAGGAGGAGGCAATCTGCTCGAAGGTCTGTCGTAAGCTCTGGAACTGCGCCATTACCTCCTGGTGCTGTGAAATCTGTGTGGCCCTAACCTCAGCCACCTCGGTCTGTAGGATCCCCACTGCGCTCTCGAGGCGCTCCAGTCTGTCCTGGCCTCGAGACGGTGAAAACATCCGCACCGGAGGTGGCTCCGGTGCGGTGGGGAGTACCTCAGCCTCTGCCCCTGTCTCTGTGTCCTGCGGGGGTGGCCCCAATGCTGCCTGGGAGCCCTCGCCCGGGAATGCCTCGGGCCAGTATAGTGTGTAACGCTGGTAATGTCTCCAGGCCATGCCCATCTGTCTTAGCATCTCCAAGTCGATTGGGGAAGGTGTGACTGTTTTTTCTGTCCCTCTGATTGCAGACCGAAGACCCATTCCCTTCATAAGTTTTGTGATGTATGGTCCTGCGAAAATCGTCCCAAGCCTGGGATATTGACTTTGATGACGCATGGACTCGGCGAGTATATACCCAATATGGAGTGGCTCCTTTTGTACCATCGAGTATAAATAAAGGAGTTCCTGCCGACTAAGAACTCCTGTACTATCGCCCCGGCCGTTTATTGACCTACTCAGAATGGCATGAATGTATCTATAAGCCGGTCGTAATAGACAAGTAGCTTTTGATACACCGGGCTCATAGTTCCCTCGTCCACATAACACTTTGTAAGCTCTTTGAGGGGTCAAATTTCCGGGGTAGTCAGTTGGGAGGTTCTTGTACTCCTCCGTTTCAGTGAATGCCTCGTCGTACAACCCCATGTAAATGGAAAACTGTGTCACCGACAAATTGTACTCATGCCCGCATGCCCGAAACTGTATAGAGTTGGCGCTCATCGACTCTCTACTTGCTTTGTCGAATTTGAATGATGAGAGCACCTCTAAGGTAAGCAAACGGTTCGCTGGATCTCGAATTGTTAGCAAGCTCTTCCAACTTCCTACCGCAACAAGCTCTTCAATCTCATCCGCCATTTCAATACCCCAATCAGCTGGTTTTACATATTCTATGTCCAGGTATCGAGATTGTCCAATTTTGAGTTTCGCCAATCGTCGATATGTTTCTTGGTGTTCAGATGGAATGTCATTGATCGGCTCTGGAGAGTGTTCTCGTGCTCTTTTGTTGGTGCCTTTCCTGGGTGCCATTCCTGCAAAGTGGTTTAGAAAGAAAATTAGTCATTTTGGTATAATGGAGATCCACACGGCCGTGTGGAAATTCCACACGCCCGTGTGGAGTATCAGGCGGACACTGATGCAAGGTTGAGAAGCAAAACTCCAAAGTCACACAAAATTTTTCATAGGAATCCTTGTAAACTCATTAGTAGCCAGGTAAACCGTGCAAAACAGACGAATTTTTTTTATCACAAACAATCAAAATTCGGAATTTAGTAAAGAAGAAAAAGGCTTTGAAGTTCATACCGACGGAGTGGATGAAGAAATACTAAGAATCGGCCGGAAAACTCCAATAAAACGCCTCAAAAATCCTCTGAGATGGTTGGCGAACTAGTGGAGAGGGTAGGAGAAGAGTTTAGAATGGAAATAGAAGAGGCACAAGTGAAAACCAAAAGAAATCAGTCGGCTTTTGGAGTTCTGGGGATTCACACGGCCGTGTCACGATTCCACACGCCCGTGTGCCTCTCAAATTAGGGTTCACAGGGGCCAACCCACGCCCCTGTGTGCATTCTGTTTGTTCTCTGACTACCCCACACGGCCGTGTGTTAATTCCACACGGCCGTGTGCCTTCACAAAGATATCCACAGGGGCTGGTACACGGCCCTGTGGAGTCTCGGGAGAACACAAAAGGTCTCTGAAAAACTTCACACGGCCGTGTGGAATTTCCACACGCCCGTGTGTCCAACCTGGCCAAGAACACAAGGCCGGTCACAGGGGCATGTCACACGCCCCTGTGACCTCTCTGGATTGCCCGAGAAAACTAAGTGTTTCACACGGCCGTGTGAATGAACCACACGGCCGTGTGCCTTGACAAGCTCTCCCACAGGGGCTCACACACGCCCCTGTGGTTTCTCGGGAAGTTTGGGGATCTTTCTGCAGAGTTTCACACGGCCGTGTGGAAATTCCACACGGCCGTGTGCCTTGGCACAGCGGCACTCACAGGGGCATCCACACGCCCCTGTGGACTCTCTAGAAAAGAGTTGAAATTCTGCGGAATTTCGCACGGCCGTGTGTTAATTCCACACGGCCGTGTGCCCCTTCAGAAGTTTTTCACAGGGGCAAAGTCACGCCCCTGTGTCTTCTCTGGTTGAGCTCCAATTGGTAACACACGGCCGTGTGTTAATTCCACACGGCCGTGTGTGTTCTCTGGTTTACTTAGAAAATTTTACAGACTCTCAGAAAAATTCAGAAACTCTTTTAAAACACTTAGAGCCTGGATAAACCATAAAAACATGACCAGAGATTATCGAAAACACACTCAACCGACTCAAACTTCGTCAATTAACGTTAAGGCACATGTAAATAATCGAAAATCCACAAGAAAACCCAGCATATGCACATGAAAATTGGGACCCCATTGCTAAGACTTTTATTCAATCCTAAAACTAAACTAAGTACTAGAAAACTGTAAAAACGCTTGGGTTGCCTCCCAAGAAGCGCTTGTTTAACGTCACTTAGCTTGACGTACCTGTCTTACCTTACGGAGGTTTGAGAAAGAATACCTCCATGTCATCATTGCAAACTCCTCCACTGAAATAGGGCTTCAACCGATGCCCATTCACTTTAAATGTACCCTTCTCCGGGTGAGTGATCTCCACTGCCCCCTGGTTGAATACTTGCGTAACAGTATACGGGCCAAACCATCTTGATTTGAGTTTGCCAGGGAAGAGTCGCAATCGCGAGTTGAATAACAACACTTTATCGCCCACTTTGAATTCCTTTGGTGATTTAATGTGTTTATCATGCCACTTTTTGATCTTCTCCTTATAGATTCTAGCATTCTCATATGCTTTCAATCTCCACTCGTCAAGTTCATTAAGATGAAGCAACCTCTGCTCACCGGCCTTTTTCAGATCAAAGTTCATTATCTTGATTGCCCAATATGCCTTGTGTTCAAGCTCCACCGGTAAATGACATGACTTCCCATAAACCAAATTGTATGGAGTAGTCCCTACAGGAGTCTTGTATGCTGTCCGATGGGCCCATAGTGTGTCATCTAACCTTTCAGACCAGTCTCGCTTCCCTTGCTCTACAGATTTTGTTAAGATCCTCTTAAGCTCTCTGTTGGTCACCTCAACTTGTCCACTTGTTTGTGGATGATACGGGGTTGCAAGGCGATGGTGTACTCCGTATCTTTTCAATATCTTTTCCAATTGGAGATTACAGAAATGTGTTCCGCGATCACTGATAATCACTCGTGGAGTGCCGAAACCTAGTGAATAACCGCTTTAAGAATTTTACCACTGTCCTTGCATTATTTGTTGGCAAAGCTTGAGCTTCGACCCATTTAGAGACGTAGTCTACTGCTACCAGTATATATTGATTCCCGTTAGATTTCGGAAACGGTCCCATGAAGTCTATGCCCCATACATCAAAAACTTCGCAGAATTGCATAGGATTCTGAGGCATCTCGTCTCTTCGCGATAGATTCCCTGCCCTTTGGCAGCTATCACATCGAAGAACAAACTGGTGTGCATCTTGGAATAGAGTCGGCCAATAGAATCCTGCGGATAAGACCTTTTCGGAAGTTCTACTCGAGGCATAATGGCCTCCAACCGGACCGGAATGGCAATGAGCAAGAATATCCCATCCTTCTTCTCTTGAGACACATCTCCGAACAACCTGATCCGCACAAACACGGAAGAGGAATGGATCATCCCAGAAGTAATGCTTCAGGTCACTAAAGAATTTCTTCTTTTGTTGGAATGTAAGCCCTTGCTTGAGTACCTTTCCGGATAGGTAATTGGCAAAGTCTGCAAACCATGGCGCGTCATCTGATGGTGAGTCTAGGTCTTTGATTGAGTATAGATGTTCTTCCGGAAATGAATCATTAATTTCCTTACTTAATGGCTCTTGAACAGGACTCCCTTCTAGCCTAGACAAATGATCTGCTACCACATTTTCAGTCCCCTTCTTGTCCTTTATTTCCATATCAAATTCCTGCAGCAGTAATATCCACCTAATTAACCTTGGCTTTGCATCTGCTTTGTTCATGAGGTAACGGAGAGCTGAATGATCTGTAAAAACAATCACCCTTGACAAGATAAGATACGATCTGAATTTGTCTAGGGCGAACACTACTGCTAACAGTTCTTTTTCTGTAGTGGTGTAATTCTCTTGTGCACCTGTGAGAGTCTTACTAGCATAATAAATGGGCTGAAACTGTTTTCCTTTTCTTTGTCCCAAAACTGCTCCAACAGCATAATCACTTGCGTCACACATGATCTCAAAAGGCTCATTCCAATCAGGCGTGATCAAAATCGGGGCTTGCACCAATTTGTCCCTTAACACATTGAATGCCATCTTACATTCTACCCCAAAATCAAATGGAGCATCTTTTTCAAGGAGTTTAGTTAGTGGTTGTGTGATTTTTGAGAAATCCTTAATAAATCGTCTATAAAACCCTGCATGACCCAAGAAGCTTCGAATGCCCTTTACATTTGCTGGAGGAGGGAGTTTGTCTATAACTTCAATCTTGGCTTTGTCTACCTCTATACCTTTCCGAGAGATCTTATGTCCTAAAACAATACCTTCTCGGACCATGAAATGACACTTCTCCCAATTGAGAACAAGGTTTGTTTCTTCGCACCTTGTTAGCACTCTCTCCAAATTTTTTAAACATAGATCAAAGGAGTCACCAAACACCGAGAAATCATCCATGAACACCTCCATTATATCTTCCAAAAGGTCATCAAAAATAGCAGTCATGCATCGCTGAAACGTTGCGGGTGCGTTGCAAAGTCCGAACCGCATTCGTCTATATGCAAACGTACCGTAGGGGCAAGTGAAGGTAGTTTTCTCTTGATCTTCCGGGGCTATAGGGATCTGAAAATACCCTGACATCCCGTCGAGGAAACAGTAAAACTCATGCCCGGCTAACCGCTCTAGCATTTGATCAATGAAAGGCAATGGGAAATGATCCTTTCGGGTTGCATCGTTCAACCTTCTGTAGTCAATACACACCCTCCATCCTGTGACCGCTCTGGTTGGAATAAGTTCATTCTTTTCATTCTTGATCACTGTCGTTCCACCTTTCTTTGGAACCACTTGCGTTGGACTGACCCAAACACTGTCAGAGATGGGGTAAATAATTCCTGCATCTAGCAACTTCACCACCTCTGCCTTGACAACCTCCTTCATGTTTGGGTTCAGTCTTCTCTGGGGCTGAATTACTGACTTGAAATTATCCTCCATTAGAATTTTATGTGTGCAAAACGAAGGATTTATTCCCTTCAAATCTGAAATCTTCCAAGCAATGGCAGGCCTGTGTTTTTTTAACATGTCCACCAACCTCTCTTTCTGTTCTGATGAAAGATCAGAGGCTATGATAACAGGGAGTTTCATTCCGTCTGCTAGATATGCATACTCCAGGTGCTGCGGTAATGTTTTTAACTCCAAATCAGATGGTTCTTCAATGGACGGCCGCAAACGGTTCTCTCTCAATCGATCAATCTCTTCAAACTGACATGATTCTTGTTCTTCTACACTTTCTGTGTTGTTCTGTAGAACCTGGCTAATGAGATGATCTTGGGGTTCCACTGCAACCTCTATACTACATGCTTTACGGGTTAAATCGATTATCTCTACTGAAAAAACCTCCTGTTTCTGTTCTTGACAATATGATTCAAACTGGGAGAGAACTTTCTCTAGAGTCTCTCCCGACTCTTCCCTTGAAGCGGATGCAGACCTTTCAAATTCATCCAATACCTCGTACAATTCACATCCTATGTGCTGTTCCATGCAAGACTGATAAACCTTGGTGTCTTCTTCAACGGAAGGAGTGAGAATTATTTGCTCATACTCAATACCACTCATAACTGCTTGTACTGTGAATGACTGAAATTTCTATTTCACCTCTTCTACTAATCTTGTAAGTGTATCGATCATTTCAGTTGTATAAAGCATCCCTTCTTTTCTGTACTCAAGATCAAGTCAGTGCAAACCACTAAGAACAATGGTAGATAAAGAAATTATGAAATAGAGTGCGAAGTGAATAGCTAAAGTAGTGAAAAACAAATATCTAAAACGCCTATTCCCCGGCAACGGCGCCAAAAACTTGACACGACCTTTTGCGTGTGTACCGCAAGTGCACGGCCTTGTCGAAGTAATAAATTTACCTTGGTGAGAAGGTAGTCGAATCCACAGGGAATAGGGAGATAGAATATAAGGTTTCACTAATTAAGCTATGCGAAATACGGGAAACGATAATAGGATTGATGAGTGAAAAATAATGCAAAGCAATAAACTAAATAGAAGGATGAAAGTAAGAGGTGCAAATAGGAAAATCGAGAAGGACTTGCAATGAGTAAAAGGGGGTATCCGGACAAGCTACCTCTAGGATCTATGTTTCAAGTGCAAGACTATGATATTATACTCTCCTATTGATGTCAATTAAGTCGAGGAAATCCTAAGACTCACGGTCCCAAACCTAAGGACAACCGTGACTAACCCCAACGCTATGCCTTGGTATTAGGATTCACAACACCCTTCGCTCTGTCACCTAGATGATTAAGCCCCAGGGGAGTCCATCTACCTAAACCTCACACTATATGGGATTGCATTATGCTCTAGGGATTCCTAGTGATTAAACCTGTTCCTACAAAAATAGTTCTAACCCTTTGGTCCAGGTGGAAGAACCCTAGTCTAGATTAAGCCCCAGCATATAGGATTCACTACAACCCTTCACTCTATTGCTTGCGCAATTAAGCCCTAGGGGAGTTTATCTACCTATTGCTTTACTCTATTTCGACCGCTATTAAATCAAGGAATCGGAGGTAGGGAGAAATCACATCGGAAGGGAAAGGGGTACATTGCTACCTCACAACTCTCCCTCTCAACCCTCTTTAATCTTAAGTAGTCTAATCCTATAGGAGTTGTCACACCTCCAAAGGAAAACCTAGATTGCTCTCAACCCTAATGTCACGTTTAAGGGAAAACAATATCAAGAGATAATTAAGATTAAAACTCAATTTATTCATCAACGATGGAAAGCATAATAATCAATGTCAAAGAAACATAAGAACCCTAAAGTTTACAAGTCCGAATACCCCGCGAGGGGTTTAGCTCCTCATAGAGCTATACATGTTCATCAATGTGAAAATTAAAGCATAAAACATAGACATAGATGAAAACCCCCTCGAAGTTGGTGTGGCCGTGGTCTTGTGCAAACGTCGAACCTCGGAATCGATGCCGACGATGTGCTAGAACCTCCACGAAACCCTCTCCGAAACCCTAGCCGCACTCCAGAAAGTTGGGGAAAAGTTCGGTTCCAAGATCTCCCAAAAGGTTGCAAAAATCCCCCTTTTATAATGTTGAATCGCGGCTTTAAAATTGGACTTATCGGGGGCTTCACACGGCCGTGTGGAATATCCACACGCCCGTGTGAAGCTTCTGTCTCGGCTGAAAAATTAATTTCACACGGCCGTGTGGAATTTCCACACGCCCGTGTGTCTTCACTGGATGGCTGAAATTGCAAAACACACGGCCGTGTGGAATTTCCACACGCCCGTGTGACTTCTCTGGAACACTGGTCTTCAGCTGAACAGGCTTGGTAACTTGCCGAAACGCCTCCCGGGTCCATTGTTCTTCATCGAGGCCATTACTTGGGCACACAAGCAACGGTAGGTCGCGCCGATTGCTTCAAGTCTTCTTCTTTCGCGAAATTCTCCTAAGTAACACGGATTGGACTTGTTGTGAATGTGACTGCCTTTGTGCCCCTCCAAGGGAGGTTGGCACACATCCACAAGTCCAAATACGTGCTTCGTTCCTTGCTTGGTCCGAGAACATCTCAACATTGGCAAACGCGACCTAATTTCATTCTTCTTCTCCAATTAGGCTCCACAATACCTTCAATGCACAAGAGAACACAAATGCACACATTTAGTGATAAAATCTGATAAAAGATATGCTTAATGTAAGATAATAGCGCTTCGCGATACTATAACACAAGCACTTATCAGGTAGCTTCTCGGGCCCCAGGGAATACGACCCCTGTGTCACGCACAGGGTATTACTTGACGACCCGTGCACTTGCGGATCGCACTCATCAAGTTTTTGGCGCCGTTGCCGGGGACCCACGAGAAATATTCGGAAAACTTTGCGCGTGTTGATTTGACCATTTTCTTATTCCATATTTGTCACTTTTGTATATATATACTGCTTCTCATTTCATTCATCTTAGTTGTATTTATATTTCTCCTTGTGTCTTACTATGTTTTCACCTAGTGATTGGACTAATTGCATGTTTTTACAGGAGCCATACCCGTACTACTTGAACACTGGAACTTCATCGGATCATCCAAACCTTTTTGATGATCATTGGAAAAGGCAGTACTGTGAAGACTCACCCAACGTAACCCTGAAAAACCGAAATTCTGACTTCCTGCTACAACAATATTCGCTAACAGAAAGCGTGAACCTTGTTGGGTATTCTTGTTCTCCGAACTACGAGACTGTCTCCGTCGATGATTGGTCGAAGAACAATTCAGATGGGTACTTTGGGTCGTTAACTCCGTTTAAAAGAGGTACTGATCAATCAGGTTCAGATAGCTCCGATGGAACGGATTATACAAAGAATAGGGATTTGATTGGGGTTGAAGCAGAGATCCATGCTTTGGACGATAGTCCAGGAAGTGATTGCTCATCTGATTTGGAGCATCGAAGAAATGAAAAGAATGATTTAAGAAATTATGGAAGATTGATTTCATCACTTGAAGACCCCCTGAATTGGAGCTAAAACCACTACCTGCTCATTTGGAATATGCTTTCTTGGGGGAAGATTCTACACTCCCAGTTATCATTGCATCTAATTTGACAGGGCGACAGAAAGATAAACTTTTAGATGTACTCAGGAGACACAAGAAGGCAATTGCTTGGAAGATCGCTGATATAAAGGGGATTAATCCATCTTTCTGCACTCACAAAATTCTCATGGAAGACAATCACAAACCAGTGGCAGTACCCCAACGAAGGTTGAATCCCAACATGAAGGAGGTAGTAAGGAGTGAAGTCATTAAGCTTCTTGATAAACGCCTAAACATACGTATTTTCCATGTATTCGGGTGCATGTATTACGTATTTTTCTATGAGTTGGCGCCCATTTTTGGTCTGAATTAGTTTCTTTCGTGTTACAGGTACTGATGTGACCCCTTTGAGCTCATTGATAGAATTTGAGAAGAAATCGGCAACAGAAACACTATTTCATAGGGCGGCACTGTAGCAACTTACGCGATTTCGGCATTTTCTCGGGAATTTTCTCTCCCCGCATGCGGGGCCGCATAGGGGGCCGCATAACCGACTGGAAAAGGTTTTTAAGGGTTTTGAGTTCATTTGGAGAGAGGGGGGCGAGGTCTTGAGATACACTACACTTCACCATCTTCTTTGGGAGCTTGAGGCCGGCTTTTGGAGGCAATTCTTGAGGAGGAGACGACGGGGAGAGCACGAGACGATGAATCCACGCCTTCGATTTGCATTTGAGAGGAAGTTTGACAAAGGAAGCCACTCCTTGGGTGGCGTCCTTGGAAGCGTCATTCGGCCTTGATCTTTTCAGGGGGTGTTTTCATTATGCTTTTGGTTGTTTTCATGTATTTGCTTGCTTACTTTGTGATCATGAACAACTAACCCCAAGGTCACCGGATGTAGGTGAACCTTGGGGGTGAACTTGTGTATTTTGGATGCTACTTTCTAGTTTATGTACTTGGTTTGGTTTGTGATCCTTGTTTGGTGGTTCTTGAATGCTTTAATATGTATGAGAACTCTATATGTCAATTCCTAGACAATGCTAGGTTGCATGACCATTGCCCTAGTATTAGGCTCACCAAGCTTGGAAGGGAATACATGTACGAATACACCGTGACCATCGGGTATTTGTACCCCTCCAATTGTTAGGGTTGTCCTTGATTGTGTTTCAACCCTAGCTTTGGGAAATCCACTAAACCCTTTGCAATCGTACAAGGATTTGGGCGGAAGTAATTCCGTATTCCAATACTTGTATTGGATTAGGGACCAACGCCGTGACCATCGGGTTGGTCTAATCTTGGGTGTCCCGGTCCAAGCCACCCACGTGCATGCTAGTTAGGGCATCCTTAGCACTTTAGTAGCCCCCGAGGGAATCCTCATCCGTGGCCATTCCCTCACCTTGATTTTCCCCCTCCGTTTTTATTCTTGCTATTTGCATGCTCTTTGTTTTAGTAGATTATTGGTAGTTCTTATTCCAAGTGATCGATTAGGTCAAACAACATTGTGATAAGGAAGTAAGAATAGCTTCTCGGGCCCTTGGGGATACAACCCCCTCGTGTTCGCGCGAGGGGTATTACTTGGCGACCCCGTGCACTTGCAGGTGAGCGATTCAAACACGCTTTCACCACTTCTTGATGCGGGTATCATCTATCCTATCTCCGATAGTGCTTGGGTAAGTCCAGTTCAAGTGGTACCAAAGAAGGGAGGCATGACAGTTGTAACTAATGAGAAAAATGAACTCATCCCTGCCAGAACAGTCACAGGTTGGAGGGTTTGCATTGACTACAGGAAACTTAATGATGCCACAAGAAAAGATCATTTCCCTTTGCCCTTCATCGACCAGATGCTTGAGCGGCTTGCAGGACATGCTTATTATTGTTTTCTAGATGGCTTCTTTGGATATTTTCAGATTCCCATAGCCCCAGAAGATCAGGAGAAGACCACTTTTACCTGTCCTTATGGCACGTTTGCTTACAGGCGGATGCCTTTTGGGCTCTGTAATGCCCCGGCCACTTTCCAAAGATGCATGATGGCTATTTTCGAAGACATGGTGGAAGACATTATGGAAGTTTTCATGGATGACTTCTCGGTTTTTGGTGATTCTTTTGAACTATGCCTCAAAAACCTTGAACGGGTATTAAACAGATGTGAGGAGACAAATTTAGTACTCAGCTGGGAGAAATGCCATTTTATGTTAAGGGACGGCATAGTCCTTGGACACAAAATTTCGAAACATGGGATCGAGGTGGACAGAGCTAAGATTTCCACTATCGAGAAACTTCCATCCCCTACTTCAGTGAAAGCAATTAGAATCTTCTTGGGACATGCCGGTTTCTACAGAAGGTTTGTGCAAGATTTCTCATCCATTGCCCGTCCCTTAACAAAGCTTTTGGAAAAGGATGCTCCTTTCGAATTCACTAGTGAATGTATGCACGCTTCTTAACACTCAAACAGAAACTAATTGAGGCACCCATTATAGTTTCACCTGACTGGAATTTGCCGTTCGAGCTAATGTGTGATGCTAGTGACTATGCTGTTGGTGCAGTGCTTGGGCAAAGAAGGGATAAACATTTCCATCCTATCTATTATGCAAGCAAAACGTTGAATGATGCTCAAGAGAACTATACCACTACTGAGAAGGAATTACTGGCAGTAGTCTTCGCATTTGACAAATTCAGGTCCTACTTGGTGTTATCCAAAGTGATTGTTTACACAGACCATTCCGCACTAAAGTATCTGTTGAGCAAGTCGGATGCCAAGCCTCGACTAATCCGCTGGGTGCTACTTCTTCAAGAATTTGATTTGGAGATAAGAGACAAAAAAGGGGTAGAAAACTTAGCTGCTGATCACCTCTCCCGCCTTGAGGGTCCTAATGATGACACGGTAGAAAAGAAGGAGATAAATGATGCATTCCCTGGAGAGCAACTTTGCAGTATTCAAGTGATAGCAGACGATGAGACTCCATGGTTTGCCGATATTGCAAATTATCTCGCGGCAAAAACTTTTCCCAAATGGCTCACTTCGCAACAAAGGAAAAAGTTCTTCGCTGAGCTGAAGTATTATACCTGGGAGGACCCATACTTATTCAAGATTTGCTCTGATCAGATTGTCAGGAGATGTGTCTCGAAAGTGGAAGGTCAACACATTCTAGGGCATTGTCATTCTGGGCCAACAGGAGGTCACTATAGTGGGAATCGAGCAGCTAAAAAGGCCCTCGATGCTGGATTCTATTGGCCAATGATATTTCAAGATGCCCAGGCATTGGTGCAGTATTGTGACAGATGCCAGAGAACAGGTAATATCTCAAAAAGGGAAGAAATGCCACAATCGTGGAATCAAGCATGCGAAGTGTTTGACGTTTGGGGTATCGATTTTATGGGCCCATTCCCTAGTTCCCAGGGTAACAAGTATATTCTTGTAGCAGTGGATTATGTCTCCAAGTGGGTGGAAGCGCGTGCCTTGCCTTCATGTGATGCAAGAGTTGTGGTGAAATTCTTGAAAATATTATTTTCCCGATTCGGGACACCTAGGACAATCATCAGTGATCGGAGCACTCACTTTTGCAATTCCCAATTCGAGAGAGTCTTGAAGCGATATGGGGTGTCGCACCATGTTTCAACTGCTTATCATCCCCAAACTAGTGGACAGGTTGAGAATTCGAATAGAGAGCCGAAGCGAATCCTAGAGAAAACAGTAACTCATCACCAGCGGGATTGGGCAGACCAACTTGATGATGCACTGTGGGCATATAGAACCGCTTTCAAGACACCTATTGGGTCCACTCCTTACCGATTGGTCTATGGGAAGGCATGCCATCTACCGGTTGAATTGGAACACAAGGCCTATTGGGCCATAAAGCAACTCAATTTTGATCCTCATCTTTGTGGTCAAAAAAGAAAACTCCAATTAAATGAGTTAGAGGAATGGCGATCCTTGGCTTATGACACATCTGTGAAGTATAAAGAAAGGATGAAGGAATATCATGACCGACACATCAAGCAAGCCAAGTGCTTCCAACCCGGGGACCAAGTATTACTATTCAATGCAAGATTGAAGTTATTCCCCGGGAAATTAAAGTCACGATGGCATGGCCCCTACACCGTGACTCAAGTGTTCCCTCATGGCGCCGTTGAAATAACTCACCCACAAAATGGAACCTTCAAAGTCAATGGCCACCGCTTGAAGCACTACTTTTCGGGTAACAATGCATCACCAAAGATTGGAGGTAAATTCCCTCCTTTTGTCCCACCATGAATTTTGAGGTAAAACATGTCAAGCTAACGACGTTAAACAAGTGCTTATTGGGAGGGAACCCAAGTTTTAAATTCATTGCAATTCCATTCTCTTGTTGTTGAATGCTTGTGCTTCTCTTTTTCGTATTTTTGTTATGTCCCAGCATGTTGGCTCCCTAGGGTTTGTTCTTGTGTGTTCTTCTTGTTCTTTGTTTTATTTAAATCGTATTTGTATGCTTGTGTGTTGTGCTAGTTGCTTTATGTTTTAGACTTCATGATCACCATGTTTCGAATGTTTTCATGCTTTTTTCGGCCTCATTTTGAGTGTTTTTGAGCTTTGGTTGAGTGTATTTCCTTGCCGAACCAAGTGGAGAATTGTTTTTGAGTGTAAAATTATTGGCCAAGTTAGTCTCTAGGGGCTCACGGCCTTGCTCACGCCTGTGAGCCATCCAGAGGAGGCTCACGGCCAAGCTCACGGCCGTGAGCTTGGCCGTGAGCCATCCCGAGGATGCTCACGGCCTGGCTCACGGCCCGTGAGCCAGGCCGTGAGCCAAACCGAGAGTTCTCATGGCCTAGCTCACGGCCGTGAGCTAGGCCGTGAGTCCCTCGGGTTTGGCCCCCCTTAAACACCCTTTGATCCTTCTTCTTCTCCACTCATCTCCTCACTTCTCCCACTCACTTCTCCCTCACTTCTTCACCATTTTTTCTCATTTTTTTTGCATTAAACCACTCTCCTCCTCCTCCAAACTCATTGTGTGCAAAAACTTTGAAGAAAAAAACTCCTCTTTAGGCCGGATTCACTCTAAGGTTTACTCATAAAACCCTAGGTTTTTGGTGAACACTTTTTCTTAAGATCATGGTGCTTTCATGGTTGTTTGGGGTGTTTGTTGTTTGGATCTTTGTCTCTTGTCTTGCCACAACTTTGTTTTAGTATTTTGGATTGATTGTATTCTCGGATTGGCCATTTTCCAAGCAAGGTTCTTGCAAAATTTTTTCGGTTATACTGTAGCACTGCTGGGTTTTCATTGAATTGTCAATTTTTCAACCTAGTTTTGTTTGTTTGATGACTAATGGAGGGTCCTATGACATTGTAGGATGCGGTTAAAGAAAGTTGCACATAAGAAAGCCCGGAGTGAGCCTACTCCGCCTCCCGAGCAACCACGTTTCAAGAAAGACAACCACAAGACTCGGTTTGCTCTACTATCACGCAAGAACTTTGGAACTATTCGAAGGATTGATTGGGACACATTGAAGATTTTAGGGTTGGATGAAACCGTATTTGAGCTCATTTCACATGGGGGTTGGGACAAGCTATTCTCCATTGAAGAACCTACATATAAAGAATTGACCCTCGAGGTGTTGAGTACTTTCGAAACTTACAACCACAACCCCTTCTCCCGACCACCCGGCGTTGTTTCATTTCGTGCCTTCGGGAAGAGCTACAGGATCACACATGAACAGTTAGGAGTCTATATGGGCTTTTACACCGAAGCATGCACCCAAAGGCCCGAGTTCAAGAATCTTGGCAAAGAGTTTCCGCACCCGGTGACTACGGCCTCCTATTGGACCACTATTGCTCGCAAGTCCCGGACCAAGAAAGCATCCCAATTAAAGGACCCGGCCCATCGATATATTCACGCATTGTTAACACGGGGTGTTGGGGGCCGGTTGGACTCTACGGGGGTGGTTTCCCGCACGGACTTATTGATGCTATACAGCATTATCCAGCGATACCCCCTTCACTTAGGATATTTGCTTGCGGGGGTCCTTGACCATCAAGGAAAGTTTGTTCGCCTTGGAGCCATATACGCGGGGCCCTACATTACGAGGATGATCAAGGGCATGGGGCTCATTGAACACACCCAAGGCATGACTGTTGTTGGCACTATCGCTCCACTCGCCATGCAGACTTTGGTTAGCATCGGTATGGTTGAGTGCCGGGGTTCTTCCTATCGACTCGCGCGGCGACAGGATGATGCTGGTCCATCTCACGACACCGATGACACAGATAGTGATGGCCACTCTGAGTCGGAGCCTGAGCACCACACCGAGACCCGAGAGCATAGACCCTCTTTGGAGGAAAGGTTTGAAGCATTTCGTGCCGAGGTACATGAGCAGTTCCAGATTTTAGACAGGAGACATCGAGACCTTGCTGCTTCTGTGGGCCGCATCGAGGCTACCACTGCCGACATCTTGGCGCACTTGCGCATCTATTCATCATCTGTCGGTACCACCTCTGTGGCCACGACCTGCGCGGCACCTTCCTTTCCCTCTGACCCTTAGACTGCACACCACACCTGTTCTTTTCACTTTCAGTCTGTTCGTTTTGTATTTGTGTATACTTTTACTTTTTATTACTTTCTGTACTTTTGAGTTAGTCAGGGTTTCGTCCCTACTAAACTTAGGTTTTGTTTATGGAACTGTTGTTACTTGCTTTCCTCTGATTTTATTATTTCTGGAGTCATGATTTGCGCTTGCTGTATTTTCAGGTTGAGGATATTATGGTTGTGCACTCCAGGCCCTCGCTTGCCCCATCTGTCCCCAAGTCTACAAGACCAATTCACACACTGCATCAATTGACTGGGGAAGTTTCTTTACTCCTATTTTACACTCTACATGTTTATCTTTCCACCCTGTGCTGCTGACCTTTGTACATTGGGGGCAATGTACAGCTTTAGGTGTGGGGATGGACTTTTAGGAGTAGTTTTGATTGTTACATGCCTTTACATGCTTATGATACCCATGATAGCTATGATTACATTGTTTAGAATTTCCAGGCTTGGTAGAATGATAGTCGTGAGCTGTATCTTCTCTGTGCTTAATTGTAGCTCTGTTTCACCTTTAGTGCACCTTTATACCTGTTCATGAGCACTTCCATTTTGTATACTCCTACTAACCCATTACAATTATTTTGGCATTAATGTGTTAAACTCTATCCTCAATATTCTTTTAAAAGCTTTTGAGTTCTTTTGTTGTTTGATTTAGCCTGAAAGTGATCTATTGTAGCAAGTCGTTAAAGGGGTGTAAGATACACAGTGTTTAAAAAAAAAAAAACGAGTCCATGACAGTATTCCTCTGCTAGTTTAGCACGAATGCGTCAATCAAGTAGGATGGGTGACTCTTGTGCCTAACCAGCATGTGCATCCGTCTAAAAGATTTTTCGGCAGTCTATGTTAGTCGGGGACTCAGAAAAAAAAAAAAAATTTATTGTTGTGTGTGTTGTGGCATCTTGATCCCCTGGACCCTGCTGCGTAATCACTTGAGGTGCTAAAGTTTTACTTAGGGACCAAAAGATTTTTAACTGAGTACTGAGGATGTTTTTAACACTTTAATGTCATTATGGTTGTGTGTGGAGTGAAAGGACATCCTGGGGTAATCCAGGGTGTGGAGAACAAGGTGGAAGTCAGCACACACTCACTAAGGGCACTTTAGGAGAGACAGAGCTATCATTACTCGACTATCATTAGAACAGCTCTGGTATGAATCGATCCGCAAGCGCACGGGTCGCCAAGTAATACCCCTCACGCACGCGCGAGGGGGTCGTATTCCCATGGGCCAAGGAACTACTATTACTCCCCCTTTATCTATTTCCTAGCCTAACAATTCGATTATCATGCAATACTTACAAAATGGAGAAAGAAATAACTAGAATGAAATCCAGGCTACTACTACACACATTTAGCAAACAAGGGAGAATCAAACATGCGAAGGCGTGATTTGGACAATGAATCCCCCTAGGGTTGTCATTAAGCCCTGAATTTAGGATGAAATGTTATGATGGTAGTTGGGCCAAGAGATTCCTAAATTAGGTCACCCCGATGGTCACGGTGATAACCCCTAATCCGGTACGAGTATTGGAATACGGAATCACTTCCGCCCAAATCCTCGTACGATTGCCTTACACCTAGGGAAATCTCAAATTAGGGCCGAACTCAACCTAGGTCAAGCCCTAATGGTTGGAGGGGTACAAATACCCGATGGTCACGGCGTATTCGTACATGTATCCCTTCCAAGCCTAGTGTGTCTAGTACAAGGGCGATGGTCACGCAACCGAGTACAACCTAGAAGTTGAAATACAGAGTTCTCATGCAAATCAACACATCAAAGTACACAAGGCATGAACCACAAACTACAAGATTCCATAAAAGAAATACAACATCAAACAATGCATCAATAAAGATGATCATCCAAAATACAAACTACCAACCCCAAAGTTCATCATGTCCAAATCACAAATAAGTTAGTTCCTCATTGAAGAGGAAAACTCATACAAATACAAGGAATAACAAAACAAGAAATGAAGCAAGAAACACTCCCTCTAGCCTTGGAATCCCTTGATGGATGAAAACCTTGAAAATATGCCTTAATGCTTTGGATCTTCCCTCCAATCTCCTCCTTCGACGTTGTCTCCCTCTTGGTGAAGCTTCGTGCCGTAGATCGCCGGAAATCGCCGCCAAAATGGGTGGGGCGGCGGCCAAAAAGTCTTCCCAAAAGAACCCCCTTTCAAAAGTGACAAAAAAGCACTTAAAACCAATTCCAGCGAGCTATGCGGCCTCCCATGCGGCCCCGCATGCAGGGAGAGAAAATTCCCGAGAAATCCCGAAAATCGCGTAAGTTACTACAGTGCCGCTACAGTGCTTTTGCTACAGTAAGATGCTACAGTGAAATTGCTACAGTATCCCCATGCGGCCTCTGCAGTGCCCGCATGTTAGCCCGCATGAAACTCTAGATTTAGCCGTTTTGCCAAAGTTTTCGTGCTACAGTGCTGCTGCAGTACCAGGGGCTCGAAAATGGTCTTTTCCCTACCGATTCCTTCTAAAATCATATTGTTGAGCTCCCCACGGTATCTTCTGTGCCTGTAACACGAAATAAACTAATTTAGACCGAAAACGGGCATCCACACATACAAAAATAATCTATAAATACGCAATACATACATAAATAATACGTACAATTATGTGTTTATCAAACATCCCCACACCTAAGCGTTTTCTTGACCCCAAGCAAACAAACATGAAGAACAGGGGTAAGAGGATAAACGATTAACTGTACGACCTCAAGCTCGACAGTGAAAGACCCCACAAGCAACCATAGAAGGAAAGACAGATAATGAGTTGTTCTATCGGCAACCGGGTAAAGATAGTCTTGTTTTATCTAAAGTGCACCTGTGAGTGTGTGCTGACTTCCAACCTCAACCTCCATACCATGGATCACCCGAAGGTGTCCAATCACTCCACACACAATGAAGTCGGCATTAATATGTTAAAAACACCCTCAACACCCAGTTAAGAATCCTTCGGGTCCTGAATAAAACTTTGGCTCTCAAGTGGCTGTGGAACAGGCTCCAAGGGATACAGACAAGATACCTTATTCTTTACTTACATATATACATTTTTTTTTTTTTTTCTGAGTCCGACTAACGTAGACTGCAAAAAAATCTTTTAGACAGATGCACATGCTGGCTAGGCACAAGAGCCACCCATCCTACTTGATTACAGTCCACATAGACGCATTCATGCTGTAATAGCAGAGGAATACTGTCATAGACTCCTTTTTTTTTTTTTTTTAATTGTATCTCGTGCCCCCCGGCATAAAACCTGTTAAACAAACTCACTTGAGGCCAAAGAAAACAACAAAGGACCTCAAAAGCTCTTAAAAAGGCATTGAAAGTAGACTTTAACAAATTAATGCCGAAAACATTGTAATGGGTTAGTTGGAGTGTATGAGGTGGAAGTACATGTGTAAAAGTCTGTCAGTGCACTAAAGATAAAGCAGGACATCATTTAGGCACAATAATGAAATACAACTCATACTGTCAACACTTCATGCTAGGAAGTCCTAAACTAAGTATCATTGCTATCATAGGTGAAACAAGCATGCCTTTGTAAAGAAATTTTCAAAGTTCACGAGAAAAACCAAATCCACCCCCCACTGAAAGATGCACATTGCCCTCAATGTGCCTAAGCAATGAAATGCAACAATATCGACAATAAAAACATAGTAGGAGGGTTTCGTGAACTTCCCCGAGTCTCAAAACATTAGTCTTGAAGTCCATGAGATCGGGGTAACCAACAAAGCTTCAAGTATAAAATGGAGGAGGAGAGTGTGCTTGATGTTCAAATTTCACCCTGAAAGGTAGACAAGAACATCATCTCAAGGCATCTAATCACACACCCAAAAAGAAAATACGAAAATAAACAAGAACACACACAAACATGCAAGCAAACAACTAACATCACAAGAACAACTAGACAAGAAATGATCCAAGCAAGTTCTTTGTACAATCAAGATCATGAAATCCAATTCTTTTCATTTCAAGTGTTGTAGGATATTTACAATGATGCTACAAGTGAACAAATAAATTCAAGAGAAATTTCAGCCCAAAGTTACTGTAGCACAGTCTTGAAAGAGGCAGAGTTTCACCTTGTTTTTGAAGCCCAAAAATTTACAAACAATGTCTCAAAATACAAATAAATCAGATATTACACATTCATACATCATTCCCCAAAGTTTGAAGCAAGATAATCATGAAAATCAAGAAAAAGAAACAAGTTTTCTTCAAAACACAAGTTAGGGCTTCAAAGCTTGAATTGGTGAAGATCGGTGGAGATGATGGAAAAACTCCCAATAAATCATGAAAATTAAGTCCTTGGAAGTAGGAGATCCGTGTAGAGGAAGAAAAATGGAGAAAAACGGTGAAAGAATGAGGGAAAACGGATGAGAAATGAGAGAGATATGAGGAAAATGGTGAAGGGGTACACAACTTATCATTCAGCCCGAGTGTCCATGGGGCCCCTTGTGCGGCCGCATGGTACCCCGCATCAGGCTCGGGAAAATTCATGCGGTTCCTTGTGCGGCCGCATAACAGGCCGCACAAGGCTCGGGAAAAAACATGCGGCCTGCTATGTGGCCGCATAGCAGGCCGCACAACTCTCTGCATGCAAATATGGGCTCCAAACACCCCAAAACCACATAAAAACAATGCCGAATTCACCCACAACACCCAAAACATGATGTTTGATGCATGAAGATGAATGATAACACAAAGAACTCACAAGAACAATGAACAAACACAAGTAAATAAATTATGAAAAACGACTAACTAACCACAATTCCAAACTTGAAAACAAAGAACACTAAAGCAACCAAACACACCAAAAATACGAAAACACACATGCAATGAATTTTTATGCTTGGGTTGCCTCCCAAGAAGCGCTTGTTTAATGTCATTAGCTCGACGTGTTTTACCTCAAGGGGGCTTGAAGACGGTGTGTTCCTCCCGGCTAGAAGTGGCATAAGAACTACCAAGAAAAGTGAAGCGTACCTTCCGGGATGGTGTCAAAGTGGAGACCAAGCATGAGTTACCTTTGGGCCTCCATGGAAAGAGCTTGGGTCGGGCATTACACAATTTAAACTTTGGCGGATCCTTGGACGGCTTGAACCTCCTCCTCGCCTCTACTTTTGTCCCGGCTGAATTTCCTTGGGGCATCCGCAAAGCTTGTTTTGGCCCCCAAGAGAATAAGTAAGGTTGAAAAAATCTCAAGCATGGCATGGGTGGGTCCTTGGGGGGTGTAAACCTCCTACCCACATCTCCTTCTTCAACCATTGTCAATCTTCCTTTAATTACCCACAAGAATCGTTTGGGCCTCCAAGGAAATAGTTTTGGTTGGGACGTGTCTAACCTCGGCATAGGTGGGTCAATGGATGGCTTCAACCTCCGACCCACAATTTCTTTTGTCCCAAATAATTCTTTCTTGTGCTTGGTTTTCTTGTTAGCTTTTATGCAAATGGCGTGCTCAAGTGTTATCAATGGTGCTCTTTTGACTCCTTCAACCTCCAATATACCAAAGTTCTCTTCCTTGTCATTATAGGTTGTAGTTGGGCCTTCCATTATTGGTTCACGAATTTGTTGTTCAACTCGGCTCTCTAGCTTGTGGAGAGATGCTTGCATAGCCGAAAGTGCGGCATGAACGACCTCAAATCTAGCTTCATATTTGGCAACAAGGACCGAGTGTTGTTCAGATTGGGCCCTAGCAAGATGTCCAACCTGGCTCTCAAGAGAATGAATAGAGGCTTGGACATTTCTCAATACGGTGCCAAATTCATCAAACCTTCTGTCTATCCTTTCAAACTTTGCCTCCGTGGTGATCATGAATCGCGCCAAGACCTCCTCAGTAGTATATCTCCTTTCTTGCGAAGCACCATGGTTAGGACTTGGAGGGCAATTTTGAGCTTGCATTTGTCAAGAATAGTGTACCTCGCACAAAAAAGAAAGAAAACACAAAGTGAAACAAAACAAAACTAAACAAACAAAATAGATAATAAAATAGTATGTACAACAAGAGAAAAGAAACAAAGTGGCTAGAGCAATAGACTACAGGTTTTCCTAGTATTCCTTGTGAAGTCCCCGGCAATGGTGCCAAAAACTTGGTATGAATCGATCCGCAAGCGCACGGGTCGCCAAGTAATACCCCTCACGCACGCGCGAGGGGGTCGTATTCCCAAGGGCCAAGGAACTACTATTACTCCCCCTTTATCTATTTCCTAGCCTAACAATTCGATTATCATGCAATACTTACAAAATGGAGAAAGAAATAACTAGAATGAAATCCAGGCTACTACTACACACATTTAGCAAACAAGGGAGAATCAAACATGCGAAGGCGTGATTTGGACAATGATTCCCCCTAGGGTTGTCATTAAGCCCTGAATTTAGGATGAAATGTTATGATGGTAGTTGGGCCAAGAGATTCCTAAATTAGGTCACCCCGATGGTCACGGTGATAACCCCTAATCCGGTACGAGTATTGGAATACGGAATCACTTCCGCCCAAATCCTCGTACGATTGCCTTACACCTAGGGAAATCTCAAATTAGGGCCGAACTCAACCTAGGTCAAGCCCTAATGGTTGGAGGGGTACAAATACCCGATGGTCACGGCGTATTCGTACATGTATCCCTTCCAAGCCTAGTGTGTCTAGTACAAGGGCGATGGTCACGCAACCGAGTACAACCTAGAAGTTGAAATACAGAGTTCTCATGCAAATCAACACATCAAAGTACACAAGGCATGAACCACAAACTACAAGATTCCATAAAAGAAATACAACATCAAACAATGCATCAATAAAGATGATCATCCAAAATACAAACTACCAACCCCAAAGTTCATCATGTCCAAATCACAAATAAGTTAGTTCCTCATTGAAGAGGAAAACTCATACAAATACAAGGAATAACAAAACAAGAAATGAAGCAAGAAACACTCCCTCTAGCCTTGGAATCCCTTGATGGATGAAAACCTTGAAAATATGCCTTAATGCTTTGGATCTTCCCTCCAATCTCCTCCTTCGACGTTGTCTCCCTCTTGGTGAAGCTTCGTGCCGTAGATCGCCGGAAATCGCCGCCAAAATGGGTGGGGCGGCGGCCCAAAAGTCTCCCCAAAAGAACCCCCTTTCAAAAGTGACAAAAAAGCCCTTAAAACCAATTCCAGCGAGCTATGCGGCCTCCCATGCGGCCCCGCATGCGGTGAGAGAAAATTCCCGAGAAATCCCGAAAATCGCGTAAGTTACTACAGTGCCGCTACAGTGCTTGCTAGAGTCAGATGCTACAGTATCCCCATGCGTCCTCTGCAGTGCCCGCATGTTAGCCCGCATGAAACTCTAGACTTAGCCGTTTTGCCAAAGTTTTCGTGCTACAGTGCTGCTGCAGTACCAGGGGCTCGAAAATGGTCTTTTCCCTGCCGATTCCTTCTAAAATCATATTGTTGAGCTCCCCACGGTATCTTCTGTGCCTGTAACACGAAATAAACTAATTTAGACCGAAAACGGGCATCCACACATACAAAAATACTCTATAAATACGCAATACATATATAAATAATACGTACAGTTATGCGTTTATCAAGCTCACTTCTTGATTTCTGTCCAGTGTGCCCGTGGAGTTCTTCACTTTTGAGCTTGAGGCCGTGCATTTAGACGTTTATCTTTCTGCCCCTGTTCTTCATGTGTGTTCGCTTGGGGACAAGCAAACGCTTAGGTGTGGGGATGTTTGATAAACGTCTAAATGTGCGTATTTTATACGTATGTACGCGCATGTATTTTGGTATTTTATTAATGAATCGATGCCCTTTTTGGTCTAAATTGTTGTATTTCGTGTTTCAGGTACATTATATGCTTCGGTGACCCTAACGATGCGATCTGAGAGGAAATCCGTACCGAAGCCGTCGTTTTAGGGTCCCTAGTACTGTAGCATTACTGTGGCTGCCTGAAGCGCGAAGAGTTAGAAGGAAAATGAGATCTGGAAACCCTCACGAGCAGGCTCACGGCCGTGAGGTCATATGCGAGCAGCACTGTAGAAGTTTACTGTAGCAGTCACTGTGCAAAATCACTACTTTGCGGTTTCTTGTTGCCCGTATTACAGGCTTCCTCACGGGCCGTATATGAACCGTGAGGCCACCCGTGAGCTTGCCCGAACCCATCCTTTAAAGAGCTTTTACTTGGGTTTTCTAGGGCATCTAGTGTCTTCTTCTTGGAGCTCTCACCACCACTCGAATTCTGAGGAAGAAGAAGCATTTTGGATGGCGATCTAGGCAAGGATTTGGCAAGGAGAGCAAGGTTTTGGGAAGGATCTTCACCCTAGAGCTTGGAATTGGAAGGTTGAAGACAAGGAAAGCCACCCCTTTGTGTGGCGTCTTTGGAACTTCTCCGGCCTTCATTTCTTGAGGGAGTTTCTTCTTATGCTTTTGGTGTTTGGTTTAATGTATTTTGTGTTGTATTTCTTGATCATGAGGAACTAAACCCCAAGGTCACCGGATGTAGGTAAACCTTGGGGGTGAACTTGTGTATTTTGGATGTCTTGTTCTAATTAATGTTTGTGGCTTGTTTGTGATCCATTGTTTGGTGTTTTTACATGCTTGGTATGTATGAGAACTCTATGTATCAAAAGACTTAGGAAATGCTAGGTTGCATGACCATTGTCATAGTGTTAGACTCACCAAATTTGGAAGGGAAATACGTATAAATACGCCGTGACCATCGGGTATTTGTACCCCTCCACTCCTAGGGTTGAGTACTCTTTTGTATTGTAACCCTAGTTGAGAAAACCACTTCACCCTTTGCAATCGTAGGGGTAATCTTGGGCGGTATACGTGCCGTATCCAATACCCGTACCGGATTAGGGGTCGACTTCCGTGACCATCGGGTTGGCCTAGTCTAGGGTTTTCTCGGTCCAATTAGCCACTTGCATGTTAGTTCAAGTTTCCTACTCACTTTAGTATCCCCTAAGGGAATCCTCATCCATGACCACTCCTAGCCCTATTTTACCTCGTATCTTGCCTCTGTATGTTAGTTTTGGTTATTTACTTATCTAGCTTCTTTACGTTACATTCGCAATCTTGAGTTGTATCGGTCAAATAATATTGTAAAAAGGAAGTAAGGGTAGCTTCTCGGGCCCCAGGGAATACGACCCCTGTGTCACGCACAGGGTATTACTTGACGACCCGTGCACTTGCGGATCACACTCATCACCAGGTTTTATTAAAAAACATATAACTAATAAAGGTTCAGATCAACGTATTGGGGCTAGGGCTAACACTAACAATCTCCCACTAGCACTAGTCCCAATCGGGCATAGCCCTAAGACCCATTGATATCATGTGACGGTCATGTTTTTCCTTAACCAACTGCTTGGTCAGGGGGTTAGCTATGTTATCTTCTCCAACTATCTTGCACACCTTCACATCTCCTCTGTCGACAATCTCTCGGATGAGATGGAATCGCCTGAGTATGTGTTTGGACTTCTGATGTAATCGGGGCTCCTTAGCCTGTGCGATGGCCCCGTTGTTGTCACAATAGAGGCTAACTGGATCTAGGCTTTATGGAACAACGCCTAACCCAGATAAGAACCTCTAAAGCCAAACAGCCTCCTTAGCAGTATTTGAAGCTGCTATGTACTCAGACTCTGTAGTAGAATCAACGACGGTGTCTTGTTTTGAGCTTTTCCAGCTAACAGCACCTCCGTTTAAGCAAAACACGTAACCTGATTGTGATTTGCAATCATCTGCATTAGTTTGAAATGCAGCATCAGTGTAACCAGTTACAACGAGCTCATTCTCACCACCATACACCAAGAAATAATCCTTAGTTCTTCGCAAGTATTTTAGGATATTCTTGACAGCAGTCCAATGGTTTTCACCTGGATCCTGTTGGAAGCTGCTCGTCATACTGAGTGCATGAGTGACATCCAATCTAGTACATAACATGGCATACATGATAGATCCTATTGCAGAAGTATAAGGAATCCTACTCGTGTGATCAAGTGATCGATCGGCGGCGCCGACGGCGTGTCTCGGGCGACGGCAGCATCCAGGCCCGGCGCCCCTGCCCCATCACTCGGCATCACTCGGCATCACCGATTCCGCCGGAGCGCGCTCGTGTGATCAAGTGATCGATCGGCGGCGCCTGATAAGTGTCTAAATACATCACTTTTATTATGTACATTTTATTTACTTTCATGCATTTTTGTATAACTCCGATGCCCTTTACGCGCTTTTCTTGTTAATTATCATTTCAGGACATCGGAAGACCATCTAGTGCGTGTTTGAGCTTCTTTTGGCATCATCAAAGAATATATTGAAGCTCACACGCGTCCTCATATTTCGGGCAAGAAAAGAGTGGCTTTTCAGGCCGTTACTGTAGAAACACACTGTAGACATTTACTGTAGCACCGGGACTGTAGCAGTGTGCGGGCACTGTGCGGCCCCGCACACCACCCGCACAAGGGAGACAGAAGGGTGTGCGGGCGGTGTGCAGCCCGCACACAGCCCGCACACACACGGGCAGAACCGGGATTTTGAAGCTTTATAAGAGAAGTTAGGGCTTTTGGGAGACTTGTCTTTGGCCTCCATCCTCTCCACTCTACTCCACCATCATCTCCACCATTCTCTACCATCATTCCATCAGTTTTCTTCACCATCAACGGATTGGCGAGGCGATTTGAAGATCAAGAACTCAAAGGGAGAAGAAGGAAGCACTCAAGGAACACATCAAGGGGCTCATCGCCGCGGATCCGGCGAGTTTCTTATGAGCATTTTCATTGATTATATCTTGTATTTATTCCTTTGATGTGGAACTAGCCTCCCAAGGTCTCCGGGCTCCGGTGAACCTTGGGAGAGGAACTTGTATGGATGATGACACTTATTTATAGATGATTGTTGGCTTGTTTGTTTGATTTCAATCTATTGTTTTAATGTTCAACCTACAATGGATGGATTCCGTAGGTTTTGATTCATGAATTGTATGTGTATGGCGGGATGTTTGCATGTATTAGGTCGCACAATGATTGAAGGGGGATTCAATGTGCCGGTACACCAGAGGTTCCGGGTGCCGGTAGCTCCCCGCGTGGTTAGGGTTATTTTAGCCGAAAGCGCGCATTAGAATTACCCTAACCAAGACTCCCTGCTCCCAATGACATCGTAGGGGTATCTTCTGGATAGAGGAACCCGTATTGGATTAGTGCTACACCACGGAGGTTCCGGGGTAGTCGACTCCCGAGTCTAGAGGATTAAACCTAGCCAACTTAGCACTCAATTTCCCATATTAATCCTAGCTTGTTCTTCTCCTTAGGGGATCCTCGCCCGAGGCCTCTAGTTATCATTGCTACTTGCTCTTTGGATTGTTTGTATGGTGTGCCTTAGTCCATTTTGTTTATAGCTTTTCTTTTATTTATATTTTAGTATTTGTGTTTTATTCAACAACTCGTGAATTGATCGACTAGATAGTGATACCTAGGAGGAAGTAATAGCAGATCTTGGGGCCCTTGGGAATACGACCCTCTCGCGCTCGCGTGAGAGGTTATTACTTGACGACCCGTGCACTTGCGGCCGGGGAGTCGCGTGCTCGCTTCTTTAGCGTGTCGCGCGGCGACCATCTAGTTTTTGGCGCCGTTGCCAGGGACATCCAAGAATGCTAGGAAAACTTCTAGCTCGCTACTCTAGTCATTTATCTTTTCTTTTGTAAATATTCTTGTTTTCTTTTATACCTTAGTTTTTTTTATTTTGTTTTGTGCATAGGGCAATGGGTTATCAAGAAGGCTCAGGTGGTTGCCCTTTTCATCTTGAAGAATGGCAAATCAATGAGTATGAGGCCTTGAGAGCAAGAAGTACCAATCAATTTGAACATGTGTATGATCCATATTGGCAAGGGCACCTAGATTTTTCATCGCATCACCATGGACAACATTGGGAGCCCTCTAACCAAGAATTGCTACAAGAGCCTCCCTTTCAAGAACCGTGGCGTCATTTGAGTGATAATGTTTATAATCTGTACTCGGGAGGCCACCCATATTTGTTGGAACCGCAAGAACCCTCCTTTCAAGAACCATGGCGTCACCCCCCTCCAGTTGTTCAAAGTAGGCCACTGAATGAATGGGGTTTTAATACAGAAAGTGTGCTTGAAAGATTTATGATGAATGCGGATGCTCAACTTGAAGCCTTGATTGCCGCAAATTTTAATGCCCAACCATCTCTTCAAAGCATGGAAAGCCAGATAGGAGTGTCTTCCAGTACCTCGACCAAGTTGCCACACACTATAGAAAACCTATCTGAGAATGACACTAGAAGGGAAGAGAATAAAAGTAAATTTGAGGTGGAAGTGGATATTGAGGTATTTGAGGCTGAAAAAGAAAATAAAGTGGCATCAATACCCAGTGAGCAAATAGTAGAAGTTTCACCTCAAGATGAAATTGAAGAAGAAAAGGGAGAGGATCAAATAGTGGCTGTGGAAAAATGTGAGGAAGTAGAAGCAACTTCATCGTCCACATTTGAAGAAGCTACTTGCCCTAGCATCAACCATTCATCCCACCTGCCCATTTTGGTCGTGTGCACGAAAAAAAATCCGGGAATTGTATTTGAAGATGTGGGTAGAAAAATAAAGCCGCCCATGAACCCACCAATGCCAGGCTTGGACAATTCCCAACCAAAGCTCTTTCCTTGGAGACCCAAACAATTTGGTGGGATACACAAAGGAAGAATGGCCAGGAATGAAGAAGAAGCGGAGAGGAGGTTCAAGCCGTCCAAGGATCCGCCTAAGTTCAAATTGCACAATTCCCGGCCCAAGCTTTTTCCATGGAGGCCAAAAGGTAGTGCATGCTTGACCTCCACATCAGCACCATCTCGGTAGGTACGTTTCATATTCTTTGGTAGTAGCTATGCCATTCTTGGCCGGGAGGAGCATACCATCTTCAAGCCTCCATGAGGTAAGAGATGTACGTCAAGCTCGTGACGTTAAACAAGCGCTTCTTGGGAGGCAACCCAAGGTGTCAAATTTCGTATTTTGCTTTGTTTGTTTGTGTGTCATAGTTTTCTTGGTTTTATTTTTTTTTAACTTTGTGTGGTTGTATTCTTTCCATGTTTTTATTGCTTGTATTGCTTGGATTTGTATTTTCATTCATGTTGGTGATTCTTGGTGTGTTCTTCATTGTTTATAATCATCTTTGTGTTTTGATGAGTTTTATGCAGGTTGGGTCAAGAATGTAAGTTTTTTGGAGGTGATTCATGATGTTTATAGGCCTAGAAAGCAAATTTTATGAGTGTGCGGGCTGTACACAGCCCGCACACACCAGCCAGAGCAATGTGCGGGCTGTATGCAGCCCCCACACACCAACCGCACACACTAGGCAGTGGGTTGTGCGGCTAGTGTGCGGGGCCGCACACGGGCCGCACACACCCTCCAGAAGGGTGTGCGGCCCGCACACAGCCCGCACACACCCCTCACACAGCCCTTTTCAGCCCATTTTTCAGCCAAATTTCAGCATCTTCGGGGCTGATTTCTTCGCCTTCCTTTCACCCGATTTCTCGCCAATTTTTTTTGGTGTATCCTCTTAGTTTGCCTCCTCATTTGCCCAACCTTTCATTGATCTTAAAGTTCTCATCATTTTTGAGTTTTAATTTTTTCGATCTATCGTTCTCATCGAGTTTTCACCGACATCTTTGAATTTTGTCGTCTTGCTTTGGGTTTAAGCGTATCTCTCATCTTTATTGATTTTCATTGTTTAAATTTGTTTTAATTCCCAAGCTTTTTGATGTAAGAATGTTAGAAACTTGAAAATGCATGCTCTTGCATCATTTCTTATCAAGTTTTGCCAAGCATTGAGTTGGAAAGTTTCACTTGAGCACCCACACATTGTGTTTCATATTTCTTGTTTTCTTTGTTCTTAGCCTTGTTTATTTGTGCGTTTGTTGTATTTTATTTTTAGTGTGTGTGATGGATACCTTGAGATGATGTTCTTTTCTACTTTGCAGGTGGAATTGGAGCATCTAGTGCTTTTTTCTCTCCCAACATCTACAAGATTCATCATTGGCCACCCTGGTCTCATGGACTCCAAGATTATACTTGGAGACTCGGGGAAGTTCACGAAACCCTCTTACCTTGCTTTAATTGCATATATTTTACTGAGCTGCTGATTTAGGTACATTGGGGACAATGTACTACTTTAAGTAGGGGGGTGGACTTTCATGATTTTCGTGAACTTTAAGAATTTTTGAGCAACTTTGCATGTTAGTAAACCAAGGATGGCATGAATGATTCTTGTATGTGTATGATAGTGTAGAACAATGATAGATGCTAAGCTACTCATAACCCTGCACTCTTAAGAATTTTGTGTCATTCTCGGCATTCCATCACTTAACCTCCTATGTAGAACCTTGGACACCTAGGTTAGGAAAGTAGTAACCTTCGTGACCCTCTTAGTTGCTAACCCATTCGTGGAGTTTCGTGCTTTGACGTGTTAGGTATTTCTCCTAATAGACTCTTAAGGACTTTCCTCTATGTCTTTCGCTCAACACGGTTAAAAAAAAAAAAAAAAAAAAAAAGGACAGTACTCCTCTACCCTACTAGCAAAGTAACCTGGGGTTCTTGCTCCTAACCAGAGTGTGCCTCTCGCCAAAAGCTATAAAGGCATGAGCGCGTTTATATGAATGTGCAAAGTTCCAGGTAATGTGGATTTGCAATTCATGTTAGTCCAGAAAAAAAAAATGTGTAAATATATACTTATACATGTACATATATGTGTGGAACAAAAGAAAGTGTTATGACCGTTGGTTGTTCGAACAATAGAGGAAAGATCCTTGGGAGCCTACTAGGAGCATCTCTACCACTTCAAGGCCGAATTCCACTAAGTGGTGTGATTTGCCTCAAGATGTGGTCCTCGGGGTTCTGTCTACCTGACTTGGTCTACAGGGCTTCAAAGTAGAGGGGTTGCACACACACATCATATCATTGCCGTTGAATGCATGAAATTTCTTAAGTGGTTCTAGCTTAGTATCTTGAGTTTTACCATTGCTATTGTACACTTACACTTAAGCCGGAGGTTGTGTATTTAGCCACTTATCAATCCCTTTTGTTCTTCATGTTTGTTTGCTTGGGGACAAGCAAACGCTCAAGTAGGGGGGTATTTGATAAGTGTCTAAATACATCACTTTTATTATGTACATTTTATTTACTTTCATGCATTTTTGTATGACTCCGATGCCCTTTACGCGCTTTTCTTGTTAATTATCATTTCAGGACATCGGAAGACCATCTAGTGCGTGTTTGAGCTTCTTTTGGCATCATCAAAGAATATATTGAAGCTCACACGCGTCCTCATATTTCGGGCAAGAAAAGAGTGGCTTTTCAGGCCGTTACTGTAGAAACACACTGTAGATATTTACTGTAGCACCGACTTTAGCAGTGTGCTGGCACTGTGCGGCCCCGCACACCACCCGCACAAGGGAGACAGAAGGGTGTGCGGGTTGTGTGCCGCCCGCACACAGCCCGCACACACACGGGCAGAACCGGGATTTTGAAGCTTTATAAGAGAAGTTAGGGCTTTTGGGAGACTTGTCTTTGGCCTCCATCCTCTCCACTCTACTCCACCATCATCTCCACCATTCTCCACCATCATTCCATCAGTTTTCTTCACCATCAATAGATTGGAGAGGCGATTTGAAGATCAAGAACTCAAAGGGAGAAGAAGGAAGCACTCAAGGAACACATCAAGGGGCTCATCGCCGCGGATCCGGCGAGTCTTCGTCTCCACCTTCTAGCCTACATCTGAGGGAGTTTCTTATGAGCATTTTCATTGATTATATCTTGTATTTATTCCTTTGATGTGGAACTAGCCTCCCAAGGTCTCCGGGTTCCGGTGAACCTTGGGAGAGGAACTTGTATGGATGATGACACTTATTTATAGATGATTGTTGGCTTGTTTGTTTGATTTCAATCTATTGTTTTAATGTTCAACCTACAATGGATGGATTCTGTAGGTTTTGATTCATGAATTGTATGTGTATGGCAGGATGCTTGCATGTATTAGGTCGCACAATGATTGAAGGGGGATTCAATGTGCCGGTACACCGGAGGTTCCGGGTGCCGGTAGCTCCCCGCGTGGTTAGGGTTATTTTAGCCGAAAGCACGCATTAGAATTACCCTAACCAAGACTCCCTGCTCCCAATGACATCGTAGGGGTATCTTCTGGATAGAGGAACCCGTATTGGATTAGGGCTACACCACGGAGGTTCCGGGGTAGTCGACTCCCGAGTCTCGAGGATTAAACCTAGCCAACTTAGCACTCAATTTCCCATATTCATCCTAGCTTGTTCTTCTCCTTAGGGATCCTCGCCCGAGGCCTATAGTTATCATTGCTACTTGCTCTTTGGATTGTTTGTATGGTGTGCCTTAGTCCATTTTGTTTATAGCTTTTCTTTTATTTATATTTTCATATTTGTGTTTTATTCAACAACTCGTGAATTGATCGACTAGAT